>CM050423.1:16423418-17049415 GCA_027564155.1 Gymnocypris eckloni scoliostomus | reverse complement strand
CGATGCTGCAGGGGGCGCCGTTGATCTGGCGTGAGGCCGCCAGCTCCAGGCTGTGCTCGGCCACCGGTGTGGGCAGCATGCTGTCGGAGGGACTATAGGTCTCATCAGAGATGACCGCGTCCCGTCGCCAGAGTTTGTCACCTGGCTCCGCGATCGTGGGATGAAGTCGCCGTGAGACACGGAGCGCACGGGAGTGGAGTGGGCGCTGTCCCGCAAGCATTCCAGACCTGGATGGATGGAAGAGGAAGTATGAGAGAGACAAAAAGACAATGTAAAGAATTATAAGATTTTAAAACATTTTACTGAGTTTGTGTTGATTGCTTACAATGATTTTGCTTAAGTTTAATCTAGGCTGTTTTAAACAGTCAGTGCATTCTAAGTTACTATTACACACGTGGTCATAATTATTGGTTCCCTTGGTAAATATGATCAAAGAAGGCTCTGAAAACAAACACGATTGATCCTTTCGAACTTTTTTATCACAAAAATCTAACCTTTCATAGAACTAAAACAATTGAAAATGGGGGAAATCAAATACACGTTGGACACAATTATTGGTACCCCTAGAAATTCCTATGAGTAAAATATCTGAAGTATATTCATATTTACAATTTTAAGCACTCCAGAGTGATTATGAACATGAAATTATCCAGCCATGCTGTTTCACAGGAATATAAATAGCAGGGAAAACAAAGGCCAAATTGCCTTAATCATCCATCACAATGAGAAAAACAAAGAATATTTTTCTGATGTGCAGCAAAAGATAATTGAGCTTCAAAAATTAGTGAAGTGGCTGTAAGAAAAGAGCTAGAGCAGTGAAAATTCCCATTTCCACAATCAGGGCAATAATTAAGAAGGAGAGTTTGAGTGGCTAAAGACTCTCCAAGAACCACAGCTGGAGAATTGAAGAAAATAGTTGAGTCTCGGGGTCAGAATTTTTTTTATCAAACAGCCCCTACATCACCACATGTTGTTTGGGAGGGTTTAAGAAAAATATCCTAACTCATCCAAAAACAAACTCCAGCATATTCAGTTATCAGACACGACTGGAACTTCAAATGGGACTGGCTTCTATGGTCAGATGAAACAAAAAAATGAGCATTAAATGAGCATTTTTAGCAGCAAACATTCAAGATGTGTTTGGTGGCCATAAAAAGTACCCCATGTGTACAGCCATCTGGAAAAGACCACTGGAACCCGTGGAGCCCTTACAATCTGACTTGCTGCAGTTGGAACAAACTACTGGATTCGTCTGGCCGGAGGGGAACTGGCCCCCCGACTGAGCCTGGTTTCTCCCAAGGTTTTTTTCTCCGTTCTGTCACCGATGGAGTTTTGGTTCCTTGCCATTGTTGCCTCTGGCTTGTTTAGTTGGGGAATCTACATTTCCAGCAATATCACCGACTTGATTGCACAGATACTATTTAAACTGAACTGAGCTGGATGATCAACTGTCTAAATAATAATGAAATGCCTTAAACACAAAAATGTCCTATTTTATGCAATTTTGTTTACTTATACACAAACAGTTAAAAGCGCTATATAAATAAAGGTGACTTGACTTTTCTGAAACAAAATCTTATTGTTTTGCACTTTTTATTTCATTGCACATTTTACTCTTATTTCTCCTTTTCTTTACCATATGTATGCCCTTTGTCAAGATTATGTTACTTCTATAAGACCGTATTCTTATTATTTTGCACTGTCCACTGAGCGGACCTGCTGATTTACATTTCACTTCTAATTATACCCTGTATAACGGTTATGTGACAAATGAATTTTGAGATGATAACCTTGATGACATACTGCTGATATGATGATTTTAAAACATGTGATAGGAAAAAAGGGCCTATATTTCTGTGTCAAAGGTCCTGAGCTCCTTGTTAGATACATGACATCATGGATTCTATCAAATTAAACAGATTAAAAAATCATTTTTACAACAAACAGTGGTAGAGAAATCTTATTTGGGCCATGTCTTGGACCTTCCAATATAGTTTGTCATGATTAATTAAGATTTAACCTCAAAACTATTGAAGAAATGGGTCACTGAGCACAAAACCAAGCTTCTGCTATGGCCATTCCAGTCCTCTGACCTGAACCCTAGAACATGAGTGAGGTGAACTGAAGAGAAGAAGCACCGCAACATGGAGCTGGGAATCTAAAGGTCTGGAGTGATTCTAGATGAAGGAAATGGTCTCTGATCTCTTTTCAGGTGTTCTTTAACTTCATCAGGCATTATAGGAGAAAATTTAGAGCTGTTAAACTGGCAAATGGAGGTTTCAAAAGTATTGAATAAAAGGGCTATTGTTTAAAGTTCGTATTGATAATCATTAGAGTAATTTGTTTGGCTTGCTGTCCCATGATGAGGTAAATCGCTCATTCACTCTGATATACAACTTGCAGGTGAATTATCAAAGGGCAAGGTACCTAAGAAGAAGGTGGAGATTGAGGTGCCTGCTGAAACAGCTGGGACTAGAGAGATATCTGGAGCTGTCGTGAAATGTTGATTGAATGATTAGATCGGCAACTAACTTACGCTTAAGAACAAGATGTGTATTTGAGAAAACATTTTCATTACTGATATTTCCATATTTCCTCCTTTAAACTTCTTATTCTCCAATAAAGGTTAGATTTTGTGAATTTTTAAATAAAAGTTCAAAAGGATTAATAATGAAGATTTATTTCACCATTTGGTTGTGAAACATAGTTTGCAGACCAGACAGAGTAGTCAGCGATTCTTCCTATTGTGAAGTCATGCAGTGTGTAACCTCCTGTCGCCGATCCATTGTACAATGTGAACAAAGCAGCAACCGAATGCTACCCCAGATAGTAATGCAGGGTGAAACAACAGTGATCCGACGACTTTGAAAATCGTGCAATATGAACTCGGCATGAGTTTGTCTTTAAAATTTCAATAGCTTCTTTGGTACCATAATTTGACCAGTTCTGTAATATGTGATGTCCCTATTCAAAAGGAAATATTTCTTAAAGGGGACAACGGATGCTAAATTCACTTTTACATGGTGTTTGCATATAAATGTGTTTTAGCAGTTTTACAATGAAAACAAATCCATACACTCCTTGTTTTTAGGGGTGCTTTGGATCAGGTTTGTTTCAAGAATCCTAAACAGTTTCCAAAGCTGTAAAAGTGTGCTCCTTAGAACTACCATTGATCCATCATGATTGTCTTAGGTAGGTGTGCTCTGGTGCTCCTCCTTCTTTGATGTGGAAAGCTTCTCTGGTTAATTTCCTCCAGTCAGCTGGTCGAGGTCAGACGTCCACGAGTAAAACTGTGATACTGCAAAGCTGCTTGCTTTGAAGCAATCTATTGTATAAAGCGCTAAATAAATATGACGTGATGTTTTCTCACCACTGCCATTTTTGGTGTTTATTTATATTTACATATTCATCTAAATGCTTCTCTCAGCAGGAGGGGTTTGACCTTTCCTTGACAGGTGACTCTGTGATCGAGTTGACCAAATGGCAGATCTTTTCTCTATTCTGACATATATTATGTCAATATATTATGAAAAAAATCAATTGCCCTAAAATGTAGGGCAAAAACTTTATTATATGCATCGTTTGTTGATATGATATTGCACTCACAAATGGAGTCAGATGAACAAAATATCAGCCATTAGCACTTACTTTTTAAATTGTTCTTGTTCTTACATAGTTTTGACATCCAGTCAATCGTGTTCAGTGTCAGCATCTTATTCCGGCCGCAAAGAGCTTATTTCATGTAATTTTGACAAGTAGCAATCGCAAAGGACAGAAAAAAGGACAAGGTGTGCACTGTGCTCGAGGGACAATAATAGAAGGGTCTCATGAAGGTGACAGACCAAAACACTGAATCACAGGCCTGGAGTGCAGTAATGTGCCCACAGCAAAGCAGACCAGAGCGCTAATGTGAAAAGACATTTCCCAGCTTGTTTGCTCCGATAGACACTAGTACTTCAAGCCCCTACAGGCCTGGGAATCACACGTATTGGCAGGCAAACAGTCAACTTGCTGAGGTGTTGTAACAGTTAGCAGCACATGGTCAATCCAAAGGACTAGACCTCACTATACAAGTATATATAGCACACAATCTTAAATGACTACTAACTTAGAAAGGCATTAAATAGGTTTTGTGATACCAGTCTATTATAATGCAGTGCAGAAGTTACATGATATACAGAATCCATCTGAGGGGGATGTATATTTCTGTTCTTAAACATAATAACTTTAACACCATGATGTTAAGAGGATTCATCACAGTAAGTGACCACAGAATCCACAAAGTGAGGATGCTGCAAATCTCGCATAAATCCTTGTGCTTCAGTTCTCGCATACCCTTTTCCTCAAGTAACCCAAAGCAGAGAAGCATACGAGTCTTGCTGAGCATTAAATTCTTGAGCGCATCATTGCAGATATGTTACATCTCTATTCTGATGTAGAGGGATTAGGATTTCATCTTTTGACGATGTGACATTTTACTGCTCAACTAATTCACAATATGAAACATCCTGCCAAAGAGAAAAATGGTCACACATGAAAGCACATCTGCTTTAGTGCATAAAGCTGAACTCAGCTCTCATTTATCTGAGTTTAAAGAACCCTGGAACTTAACAGCTCGGGTTTTACTTGAAATATAAGCATACGGTTGTAAGAAAAGGCTTGCGAAGACTTTGTATTTACCTGTACTTCTGCATTAATAATTAAAAAAAATGTGCACTCTCCAACAAAGTTAAAATAAAGTAATCTGCTTTACTTGTATTCGCCAATACTACTGTTTAAACATTTACAGACCAGACAGTAAAATGTCGACCTGAAATGTGGACATTAACTATCTGACTGTAAAATCATCTTTAGCAGTGTTCCTGTGGCTCAGTGGTAGAGCATTGCGTTAGCAGCACAAAAGGTTGTGGGTTCAATTCCCAGGGATCACACATACTGACAAATGTATAGCCTGAATGCTAAGTGTGTAAGTCGCTTTGGATAAAAGCGTCTGCTAAATGCATAAATGTAAATGAGCTTCCATCTATTAGTTTGTAGTTTTGAAATCCCTTTTAAATAGTTTAACTATTTGAACTGTTTCTTTAACTCTTCAGTTCATATATCTGGTGTTCATGTGACAGCACAGTGCATCCATAGAACTGATGTCTGGACTGAGAGCACAGTTTATTTTGTGAAAGCAGTTCCACTGTTGAATTACTTCTTATCTACGTGTTATTGTATCACCAAGCTTCATGTGATGAACGGCTACCGTGATATTATCATCCTTCTCTCATCATTCTCTCACAGCTGGAATCAGGTTTTAGTTTCAGGCTGCAGTCCTTCAAACATTATGCTGCACATTCCTGCAACTCATGCAGTTCTTTTTTCAGCTGCATTTCACACTGTCTTCTTGTTGTGATGTTTGCAGGATGGCAACTCCTTAAAAGATTAGTAACAGCACTGTGTGTCTTACACTTGCAGATTGTGGATTAATGAATACCCAGGAATTAGTGGCGTGCAGTATTCTAAAATGCAGAGGCAAAGTCATCGAAGTTTATTTTTTAATCAAATGTAAATTCACGTCCCAATCACATTTTCTTGGTTAACAAACATTACTTACACTATCAGGAGAATAAAAACAAACAAAAAACAATTCTATTTTATATTTAATAGACAATGTAATCAATTTTCTATTTTTTTAAACCAAGTATGAATCTCAAAAATTTGCATTTTACATTCATTACAAAATACTAACTCAAGGCAGTAACAATTTATTTAATTGATTTTATTTGTGAACTTATGTTCAGCTATTCTTTTTAATAGTTAACTTGTAACTATTCTTGGATCAGTCATCAAAGCTCGGTGAAATATTGGTCACAGACACTGAGATTTACTTAGATTTAAATTTCACCAAGCCAATTACGCACTAAAAACTACCACAGATCATGTTTTCAAGCCATTTCACGTCTTATTTTGATGTTACAAAGTAGTTATATCTAAGTGTGTGAGTTGTTTACTTTTTACCTGTTAATGCCATTATATTGTTCATTCAGACTGATTCACGAACACAAGAGGCGGATTTTTTGCATGAACCAATCACAGCCGATCATAAACAGTCATATCCAATCATATCGCAATGGAGCCATTGCTTCCTCTCATGTGACTTCTGCCATTCATTCTCAATTACGCTCTACCAAACTCACGGCATGCTTTAGGGGGTCTATTAAAACTCAATGGGCTCAGGGGAGGCAAGAGAGACGCGGACTCCTGCTGTAGCTTTACCTGCTGGTATCGCTGTTGGACAATGTTTCCTTAGAAATACGAGTGATTTATACACTTTTCAATGTTATATTTTGTAAGTAGTTTAATTTTTGTACCACAATTTTTTTTTCTCATCCAATATTTTGAGGAGGCACTGCCTTCCTTGCCAAGAATGGTTTCAAGCTTCTAACACGCAGTATTGATCAAGACATATGAAGAACCTTTTATTGATTCTGTCAATAACCAAACATTTCTTAGTGAAGTAGAGTATCTTCAATCCACACATCTCATTGATCGACTCCGATTGCTCTTTAAAGTAAACATTAGCCTGTAGGTTCACAATCCAAACAAGACCATGATTGTGTTTGTCTGCATTTTTTAGATAATGCACATAATTCCAATGATAATTGAACTGCAGTATCATATAAAATGTACCCAAATAATTAAAATATACACTATTTATACCGTATATTAAAGATTTGTTATGTTTTTAAATGAAAAATATGCTCAACGATGCTGCATGTATTTAATAAAAATACAGTAAACTGTAATATTGTGAAATACGTTACTACAACTTAAATAACTTTTCTATTTTAATATATTTCAAAATGTAATTTAGTCTTATGATGGCAAAGCTGTCTTCAGTGTCACATGATTCTTCAAAAATCATTCTTATATACTGATTTAGTACTCATGAAACATTTTTATTATCACAGCTGAAAACACTTTTGCTACTTATTATTTGTAATTATTTTATTTTATGAACAGAAAGCTCAAAAGTCTTCACTGTCACTTTTGATCAGTTTAATGCTTCCTTAATAAAAGCATCCATTTCTTTAAGAAAAAGAAAATCTTACTGAACCAAAAGCTTGAGCGGCAATGCATTTTCTTTAGAATTAAAGCACTTCACACCTCAAAGAGCTTTTTTAACTGACAACAAACACCACCGCAGCAACACCAACAGAAATTCCATTACCTGTCTCTTTCTATTCTAACCCACCTAATCCGATTTCATCAAACCAAAGCAGAAATAAAAATACATCTTACTGAAAAAGACCTAATAATAAAAAAATCAATCTGGTGCACAAGCAAACACACATTAGACTTTACCTAAAGCTGTGGAGGGCACTGCATAAGATGGTGAAGTCATGGGCAAAGGTGATGCCCGCAGCTGGTCCTGCTGCCCCGTGAGGGCTGGGTAAAGGGGCAGCACACCCAGGGCCTTTCCCAGCATACGAGGCCCCAAACTCAGCACCCGAACCTTTACATCCCGATAGCAGTGGTTGATCATGCGCAGGTGGACGTTCACCCGAGTGGTGATGCGGATTAGGCACTTCACCATGTTTATCTCCGAAAAGCGAACGTCTGCAGCTGCCGGACTTCTTTAGCGGTTACCGGTTCCCTATTTCCACTGTGGGCTGCTGGGTTGGCTGTGCTGGTAAACGGCAGCATAGGCACCCAAGACGGCGGTGGCCAATCCTAACCCACCCAGGCCTCTAACCTCCTCCTCCCTTCTACAGCCAGTGACTTAAATGGCGAGAAAGTTCCTGTCTATTTTCAGAGGAGGGTATTAATACTCCTTGAAGACTCTCAGTCAGCACATGCAGGATAGTTGACTTTATCCTCCCCAGCTCTCTGAGCCGATCGCACTACAGACTAAGAGTTCTTCACAACATCTTTAAGATGGTCTTTTCTGTGTTGAATCGCAGAGAGGATACAGTGACCAGAGATTTAACTACGCTGTCTATGTAGAGTGTACTCATATTGAGAGAGGGCAGTGCTCTGCTGTGATGCTAGTCTAACAGTCGGGCTCATTAGATGAGACCCAGAATGAAGGGGTGGGCAGAGGACAACGGTAAGCCTTGGATGGGTGGGACAAGATGGCACAGCTGATGGCACAGGGAAGTGTTAGTACTGACTGTTCACAGCTGGCACAGAAATAGAGTAGTGTGACTGACAGGAGCACCTGCATCTCCACTCCTCTAAGTGACGACCGATTCAGCCTCATATTACTGCATGCGGTCAACTTGTGAACTTTGGTCAGGGCGTGTGAGTAAAAAAAATTATATATATATATATTTCTCTCACTCTCTCTAATATATATATATATATATATATATATATAAAATATAAGAAAATATTTTTAGGAAATACAATTATTAAAATTATTAATTTTACAATTATTATATTAAAATACATATAAAAAATAAAATACTATTTTAATCACACACACACACACACACACACACACACACACACACACACACACACACACACACACACACACACACACACAGAAAACCTGGTTAATAAAATATGCACACCTGAATATAAGGATATTTTCATTCCAGCCATATATATTCATTAAAAAGTATTTAGTCACCAATTGTGTCACTTAAAAAGATGAGAGGCCTGTAATTTTCATCATAGGTATACCTCAACTATGAGAGACAAAATAAGAAAAAAAAATCCAGAAAATCACATTGTAGGATTTTAAAGAATTTATTTGCAAATTATGGTGGAAAATAAGTATTTGGTCAATAACAAAATTTCATCTCAATACTTTGTTATATACCCTTTGTTGGCAATGACAGAGGTCAAACGTTTTCTGTAAGTCTTCACAAGGTTTTCACACACTGTTGCTGGTATTTTGGCCCATTCCTCCATGCAGATCTCCTCTAGAGCAGTGATGTTTTGGGGCTGTCGCTGGGCAACACGGACTTTCAACTCCTCCAAAGATTTTCTATGGGTTTGAGATCTGGAGACTAGGCACTCCAGGACCTTTGAAATGCTTCTAGCCACCCTTCGCAGCGGGCCTGTTTGGGATCAGACATCAGTCATGCTGAAAGACCCAGCCACGTTCATCTTCAATGCCCTTGCTGATGGAAGGAGGTTTTCAAAATCTCACGATACATGGCCCCATTCATTCTTTTCCTTTACACAGATCAGTCGTCCTGGTCCCTTTGCAGAAAAACAGTCCCAAAGCATGATGTTTCCACCCCATGCTTCACAGTGAAAGGTATGGTGCAATTTCTGATGCATACTCTTTCTCCTCCAAACACGACAAGTTGAGTTTTTACCAAAAGTTCTATTTTGGTTTCATCGGACCATATGACATTCTCCCAATCCTCTTCTGGATCATCCAAATGCTCTAGCAAACTTACGGGCCTGGACATGTACAGGCTAAGCAGGACACGTCTGGCACTGCAGGATTTGAGTCCCTGGCGGCGCAGTGTGTTACTGATGGTAGCCTTTGTTACTTTGGTCCCTAGCTCTGCAGGTCATTCACTAGGTCCCCTGTGGTTCTGGGATTTTGCTCACAGTTCTTGTGATCATTTTGACCATGAAGTGAGATCTTGATTAGCCCCAGATCGAGGAGATTATCAGTGGTCTTGTATGTCTTCCATTTTCTAATAATTGCTCCCACAGTTGATTTCTTCACCAAGCTGCTTACCTATTGCAGATTCAGTCTTCCCAGCCTGGTGCAGGTCTACAATTTTGTTTCTGGTGTCCTTTGACAGCTCTTTTGGTCTTGGCCATAGTGGAGTTTGGAGTGTGACTGTTTGAGGTTGTGGACAGGTGTCTTTTATACTGATAACGAGTTCAGTTCAAACAGATGCCATTAACGTACAGGTGTCTAGTAGGACAGAGGAACCTCTTAAAGAAGAAGTTACAGGTCTGTGAGAGCCAGCAATCTTGCTTGTTTGTAGGTGACCAAATACTTATTTTTACCATAATTTGCAAATCAATTCTGTAAAATCCTACAATGTGATTTTCTGGATTTCTTTTTCTTTTGTCTCTCACACTTATGAGGTATACCTATGATGAAATTACAGGCCTCTCTCATCTTTTAAGTGGGAGAACTTGCACAATTGGTGGCTGACTAAAGACTTTTTGCCCCACTGTATATATATCACTTATAAATGATTAAATACAAAATTATTAGCAGTTCTTAAGATTGATGTGGTTTGGAATTGGTCAAATGTGCTTGGGAAAAAAAGATATGATCACAATATCAACTTAATAATAATAATTATGCACGCACTGTATACTTTCAAAACTACACAAAAGGCAAAAATTTATAATTCATAAATTTTTTTTCAAATGTAATTGTAAATAGAATAAAACTTAATTTAATAAAACATTATATTATATATGTTACTACACAACAACACACACACACACACACACACACACACACACACACACACATATATGCATAGTAAAAAATAAAAAAAACACTGATTGCAACACAAATATCTAAAACATAAGTTACAAAAACATGCTAAAATATTCCCAACAATAACTTTCATTGGAAGTGTTATAGTTATCTAGACTTCTTGAGTGCATTTATATTATATTCTCGTCTTGGCATAAATTGCCCTCTTTTTATAAATGATATGTTGCTGTATTATAAGTTGGCTGTTTTCTACAGCATTTGATGATATTACAAACCATTCAGTGCTTTAACATTTAGTGCTCTGCCTGTGGTTTCAGGGTTTCAGCGTAGAGCTGTACTCAGGTTAATGGGTTGAACTGGACTCTCACCTTCCATGATGGATATGTGTACGGCTCTCCGGCGGGTCCGCGGGACACTGCTCAGCCGCGGCCCATGCGTGATGGATGGACAGCTTCTGCTGGGCACCAAGCCAGCCCTGTGACCACATACAGTACTGTATCAACACACCCATTTATCACATTGCAGTACGTCCTATGACTACAGACATCAGTCATACTGAACATGCATGCATGCATACTAAACCAAAAGAATGCGACCCAGTGTGAGCAATTATAAAGTTAACAGATCCGCACTCATGCATACCTGTGTATTTCTGGAGGTTCCCGTTTAATTTTTGCACTCTGCTCCATTACCTCTTTGGCTACTCTTCCACTGAAATTAAACAAAAAAACAACTGACGTGCCCAGTTCCCCCTGCTAGTGTGAAATATTTTGGCATAATTTCCTGTACCAAATGAAATACTCATAAATATGTAACTAAAAAGATACATAAAAACCTCTTTAAGTGGACCAAAGCAAACCTTGTTCTTTATTTGTAACCAAAAACTCAAATTGATGTATTACATTATATCAGAAATATCTCAAATATATTTAAAACAAATATATAAAATTGTCCTTGTATTTATAGTGTAACCAAAAACTAAAATATATTATATTACATTACACTACATTATAAAATACCTGCACACTGTATATACCAAAAGAAAACAGCTCAACCATTGAGGATAAAATAGCTACGCTTTCCAGCCACGTTCAAACCGCTGGCATTTTGGTGGGAATTGATCGCTGAGACTGTGAGGAATGGTGACCGCTGCTTCTAGAGTCCATGAAGCTCAGGAATTAGATTAGCCTTATCGAGTCCCCTCTCTTAACTCAATCTCTGCCTCTCAGGCTGTGACTGAACTACTTCTCTTTAAACAAAACCTCTCAGCGGAGTCCTTTAATGCCTTAAAATCCTGCCCGTCTCCTTACATAGGAGTGAGAAAATAACTGTTATCAATTTCCTAATGAGGTGTTTGAGCCTGAGAGCCCACTATAATAATTGATCGTGCTGTTTGTTTAATTGCCCCGATGGCTCTATTCATCTGTTACAATTGCAGTTATTAAATAAACATCTGTGTCTAAAAGGTGGCCTGTGTGAACAGCTCCATCCGCAGCAGGTTGTGGTGCATTGGCTCCAACGCAGTCACCTCTATGTGACCGTGATGAGGACAGCAGGCTGTTTTGGAGCAGGGACCCCTGAGGTTGTGACGGTCCATCGGCAGTGACCCGTGCTGAGTCTATCTGTCAGTCCACACTTACCTGAAGCGGAAACGACTCCCCTTGAAGAACAGGTTACTGCTGGACACCGTACGAACCTGGCTCGACTTCTCCAGCCTGACGAGGGACAGAGAGGAAAGATTAAGCTCTGAATATGCACAAAAATCACATTTATACATGAGTATGAAACTAGAAGTCAAACTAAAATATATATAACACAAATCAGGATTTTAAAACTACACGGTCCGAATTAAGAATCAGAAAAATAGCTCTTTTAAGTAAAAACATGACAGTGCTGTTATCAAATATGTTCAAACTTTCTAAGATTCTTTAGTATTTTGTTAGATTTGTTTTATGAATCTGTTTTTAGAGTTATATGCAGTGATGGACAATATACACAAACAAGTACTTGGCATACATGTTTAGATACCCTTAAAACAATTCACTGGTAGAAGTATACATAGCCATTTTCAATTTTATTTAATAACAAAATTACTTGGTAATTAATGTACCTAAATGTTACAAGTTAAAGTACTGGAACAATTCAACAGGCTTATTGAAAATAATCAGTTTTTCACAAATCAGACATTGCTATTGCGTGGTGAAATTATGAACTACGATGTTAGATTTTAAAAGGTAGTAAAGTAAAACTCCCCCCCCCAAAAAAAAAAACACATAGTCAATACTTCTATACTGTGGTAAAATATTACAGTATTTACTAAATTAGTTATTTATGTAAGAAATGTTGAAATTGTTATTTGCAAATGTTGTAAAATTTAATTAACATAACATTTAATTGATGTGTGGACACAGGTTTGTATATATATTACAGTAGCTACAATTTATGACTTCAAATACCACTCATCCGATCATAATTCAGAATTAATTTAATATTTCCAGAATCGATTTTACAATCTTTTGTTTTTAACTCAAAAATTACATGAATGTGTCAGGAATTTGTGCAAAAAACTGCTTTACATTTATCGACTGTTATGAATAATCGTATTTCTTAGTCTGCATTCATAAACGTCCAAAATAAAAAAGGAAATTACCAAAATGTGATTACTTTTAAATTTAATTTAATTAATTTAATTCAGAAATACTTAATAATTATTTACTTAAAATTATTTTAAAAAGTATTTAATAAATACATATGCAAAGTTCTGTCATGAAACTCTAGATGGTGCAGTACGATAGGTCGAACTCAATATGACATAATTATCACATGGTGCAGCTGATTGGTTGTTTATGTATCAGCAGACAATGACTTGGTGTAGCAGTTGCAGCGTGCTTCAGAAACCCTCCACCTTCCCCAGCTCCACCTGTATTGTTCTGCTACAGGGTGATCATGTATGATACACATGGGGGTTATTCCATATATATGTGCAGCAGCAGTATTTCTTACATGCTCACAGCAGCATGTTGTGGATGTATTGGCCATAGCAAGTCTCGGTACTTGCTCTGCCGCAGCAGCAGCGTAGCAGATCTATTCCGCCAAGACCAAACACATTAACATTGCCATGTACATAACCGCGCTAAACCCTCAGAGAGTTGTCATGATAGAAACAAGTGTGTTGAATTCCAAGCAAAACAAAATTATATCACATTACAATTAAATAAAATTAACTAGATTTTATTAAGTCAGATTTTGTCATATCACCTACCCCACTGACATGCTTAAAATGCTTGGTTTCTAAAGCTAGTACATCTTTTCTATCTAACCCTCTTAGTGACTGAAACCTCAGGCTGAGCTTGAGTGTTCTGACTCTTTTCATCACCAGGTGTGGAATCTCTTTCCCAAAAGTTGGCCATTATGTGAATCATAAAACCCACTTTTCAATTATCATCTGCCTTCACCTGCCCCAAATTCCCCTTCTCTAGAGGACTTTAACTACAGCTACAAATTTATCTTTGCCCCAGCGGAATGAATTCAGTCAGACTTGGAATACCATGTAGATACTGTTTTGATAAGACACCTTGCCAAATCAGTGATTACACCATCCCCTTCACCTAAATTGAGCTTTCCCACATGAGCACTGAAACAGACTCTCGTTCCAAAGATGTCCCCTCAGTCAGCCAAAATCGTTCATCATAAAACAGAGACAAAAGCCAGCGGTGGCTCGCCATGTTATGAAACTGGGCTCTCCTTTTAGAAACCTGAAACGCCGCAGTCTGCCTCGAGATGCACGTCACTTTAAAAACTTCCCATGGTGTGGCTAAGGACACGTACAATCAACCATGACTGAAATGTGCACGGACATCCCTCCGGAGGAGCTAGCAGAACGCATCTCTCATTGCTCGCGCGGTAAAGGTCATCCTCAACACGTGGCTGTTCCATTAGATGACTCCGCAAGGTAAAAACAGTGACGCATCTAGATGTAGGTGTCCAGACACTTGCAGAAGTGTCTTGCATTATTAGTCAGCTAATTTACCAGTCTTAAATATCATGCTCTGGAGAGACGAAATGACAGTGTTTACAATTAGAAAGAGGGCTAATCATTTCTGGAGCATGTTTATTGTGCAGTTGCCTTTTCAGAAGCATCACACCTGTCTAACCAAATAAATATATTAATCTTGAAGGAAGGAGCAGAGCAAAAACTCACTTGTAGAAGGCTTGATTTTCAACACCGCATTTCCAAAGGTGTTTGCAGGCCTCTGGAGTCGGACCAAAGTATGTCAAGATGATCTTTTTGTCCTGTGCATAACAAGAAGTCATTAAAAGGTGCACAAATCCGGCACTGTCGTTGAAGGGAATTATTAAAGTCTCACAGATTGTGTCATGATCATAAGGCAATTTGGTATATTGTAATTATCTTTGACTTCACCAATGTTGGCATATTTAGTGTTCTCACCTCCTTCTGATTTGCATATATATGGAATGTCTTTGCCTCAAACTTCAGTTTGGTCACCTCGTGCCTGTTCAAGCGGAAGAAGAATGCATATATTAAGATATTATAATGTGTATAAATTTAGAACATACACACACAAATGTTATAAAAAGTAAATATTATATGAAGTGTATACATATGTAGTTCATTGTATATAAATAAAGAAATAAACGATTATCTATGTATAGAGAGAGACTACATGAATAACTTATATCATTTTTATTTTTAATGTAACATCATTGTCCATGTTCTATCCATCCATCCATCTATCTATCTATCTATCTATCTATCTATCTATCTATCTATCTATCTATATATTTGATCTATCTATCTATCTATCTATCTATCTATCTTTAATCTATCTATCTATTAAACTATAATTAAACATTATTATTATTATTATTATTATTATCTATCTTTGATCTATCTATCTATCTTCGATCGATCAATTCGATATTAACATGTTTTATATGTATTTAATTACATTTGATACATACAAACATACATACAAACATACATACACATTCAATAATACATACATGTACAAAATACACACACACTAGAGAGAGACAATGATGTCACAGAAGAAAATGCCATAATTATGTATTATTCATGAAGTCTTATTACAAATGCATTAAATCAAACAAATTAGTTGACAAAATGTTTACAAACTGAATTACATGAGCTCATTTTAATTCATTACACTGAACAATATTTTTTTTTCAGTGTGTCACGAAAAACTATAAATGGCCATATTCTGTTTCACAAATAAACACATAGATTGCACAATTGCACTCTATCTTCACTATTATTTTAAGTGTGTTTCAAACATGCACTACAGATTGAACCACATATAACAAAACCCTGGGACACTGAAACAAAGAACAGGCAGCACAATGGTTCAGTATTTTTGGCGTTTCTCTTTTCTTTGTATGGCCAGACCGTATACACTTGTTGTGTCCAGATGATTTTAAACATGCCCCCTGGATGAGAGCTTGTGAAGGATAATTGGACACCTGTCTGCTCTAACGGTTCAGAAAGAGGCAGATGGTCGGGCTCTTTGGCTGGAAACTTATAATACAATATAATAAAACCAGCTGTGACGTGTATACCCAGAGCCCGTCGCTAGGCGAGAATGACTCATTATTTTCAGCTTCACGATGCATGCGTGTATGCATGTCTGTGTTTACTCAGCCCCGAAGACGTCAATAGAAGTTCAGCAGGGAAAAGAGGCAAGTATTAGTCACTCACCACTTGAGGAAATGGACTCTTTTGTTCCCCTGAAGCACGACAAAACCGAACGGGGTGAAAGCGAGGAAAGCCGGGTTACCAGATACATCCTGTGATGAACAACGACAGAGGAGGACCACATCACCTTCGTTTCTCAACAAGCAGACACGGAGCAAGAAGACTCAATACAGCACAATACAGAATGAGCTTAACAATCAAACCTTCATACTTCTGTTTTGTTTTCAGGGCTGTTTAACCTAATGTTCAGCAGCAAAATGGGCAGTTTTGGGCTTTTATTGTTGAGATTACTGGCAATAGATGTTTCACAAACTGAGGACAAAATAATGCTCACTGAAAGAACTTAAGTTTCTTAGTACACTATTTTAATGCCTTGGTTCAGGCTGCAATTTCCCATTCATTTTCCATAAATCTGCAGAATATATACAAAGATGTAATGAAAACAACAATATAAAACTACTGACTATAAGATCATGAACTAAATTAAATCTGTTGCCATAAGCATTCTTGTATATGGTTGATGCTAAAAAAATATATAATATACTCTGATGGTCAAAATTTTGCAGTGGTAGGATTTTTTATGTTTCTGAAAGTTTCAAAAAGAAATAATGGTTTATATCTCTCTTAAGGACTGTGGGTAGTTAAATACATCATTAAAGTAATTAAACTTGTTTTATATGCGACTTGTGGCTCCAAGAGATCTTTTCTGTGTTCCCTGAACATTCTGACATTATAAAAGAGCACTTGATTCATAAACGTTTGAGAATCTTTTACACAACACACATTAGCTTTTGGATGCAAGCTGTAAACACGTCAAATAGAGTCATCTAACCTTGCACGGATGAGGATCCACGCCGTATGTTTCAAGCATTTGTGCTTTCTGCAGGAACTTCAGCTCAGCTGTTTCTGCAGTTTGACCTCTGCAAGACACCACATTAAAACACCATCTGTGTCATTCAATGGTGGAACAACCACAGCAACAGCACACAGCAGAGTCACCGATTACATTTCAGAACTGATACACTGGTGCCATTGGTGTTGGACTGAATCCATATTCTAGTGGTTTTGTAATCAACAAAATTTGCTACAACTTAAAAAAAGGCATCTGAAACGAAATAAAGAACAAATGCATCTTTTTTGACACTTTACACTTGAATAGAAAGCAAAACCAAACCAACCAAACGGTTCAAGTATTAGCACTCCAGGAAACCTCTTACCAGTTCATGTTTTATTCAGCACTGGCCATTTAACATTCAAGACCTTAATGTAGCATATGTATTTCAATGCAAATCAAAGAAGAAAATCGACCCTTAACACTGTAAGAAAGCGATTGCTTACAGACTCAAGGACTGATTTACTGGATCATTTTGGGGCATCACACTACATTCCCACCATAGTTTCCATAATTGGACTGATGGGTCAGCTCTGGTCATAGAACGGTCACACCACCAGAGGGCAGCAATAATCATGCTCCTGTTTGGTGTGACCATAAATTCCAAAGTGTAGATGCCACAAAATCTTATTTTCATGTGATGTCCATATTAGAATGGTTAACCGCTTCTAAAGACAAATTACAATCCTGCAAGTAATTAATAGACAAAACCCAACACTAAACCAATGATTGTTTGGCAGTTTAACAGTTTACCATTCGTTGGGCCATTATAGTTGGACTTGCTCATGTAAACTTTGACAAGAAGTACTTTCTTTCCATGATGGCCTACGGCTTTGTGCCATATTAAAATGACATCAGATCTGACCTACAATACAGAGGGCCAAGACTTCACACTAATGACACATTGTGTGATCGAGTGTGTGAATGCATCTTTGAGAGAGAAATAAACAAAAAGATAAAAAGATCATTTCAGCATCTCAAATGAGTGCACAAGGTCAAATAAACAAGTCTTTGTGTTTAGTTAACTTGTAGATACAGTATAGCAATGGATGAAGGCAATAAAAACAAAATCAAACTGTGTGGTAAAATTTTACAATAAGGTTAAATATGTTAAATATTTATAAGGGATTTACACACAATAGTTCAAAGTTTGGGGTCAGTAATTATTTTAAATAATTTATCAATATGAAAAAATATGGTTTCCACACAAAAATAAAGCAGAATGGCTGTTTTAACACTGATAATAATAAGAAATGTTTCTTGCACAGAAAGACAGCATATTATAATGATTTCTGAAGGATCACGTGACACAAGACTGGAGTAAATATATATTCAAATACAAAATGTGTTACTTTAAATTATAATAATATTTTAAATATTACTGTTTTACCACATTTTTTGTAATAAAAGCAGTTGTAGAGAACACGAAAAACCTTACAGAAAAATCGAACAGACCCCAAACTTTTGAATGGTAGTGTATATTAATATATTTTCAACATTTTAAGTTGTATAAATTAACATTAATGTATTAAATATGAACATCAATTAAAAATAAACAATAGCATGTTTATTAAAAAAACTATATTTAAAAAAAAAAAAAATGTCATTGTAGTTCACGACACCCAATGCCTTAATGTTACCAAAATGAACCTAAGTGTCACTGAAAACTTTGTTAAATTAAATAACTACATTATTTATATTAGGACATGCGCACTAAGAAAATATGTTAGCAGATAACAGAAATGTACAGAAATATACAAAAAGCAGATAGAAGGTAATTCTTAAGGGACATTTCCATAATTCCTGAGCCATACATAAAGAAAAAGGATTGGAAAGGTTACACATACATTAACTCGGTCTTGTGAATCTCTGCAATCCTTCTTTCCAGCTTCTCCGAGTGCTTGGGGAAGAACTGGAACTTGGAGCTGTAGCCCTCTGGATGCTTTCCTGGGTCGTAGTCTCCAATCTCAGCTGCAAAGTAGCCATAAAAATCAATCTTTCATCATGCAAGCATTCATAGAGTCCAACCTCAGCAGTAAAGCAGACACATAAATCAATCTTTCATCGTGCGACCTTGTTACTCAGACACATTTTAGTTGACATGTGGGCATTTTAACGTGTTGCCTTAATGAACATCCTCTGTGAGAGGAAGTGTTGGGAGCCATATGTTCTCTTAATAGGCAGGATGTGGGGTTTTGTGGATTAGCATACAAGTAATATCATTTTCAATATGCCATTTGCTTCTGCATTTGATACCCATAAGTCCTGACCAATGCTCTGTGCTCTGAGCTGATGGAACAGTGCATCTTTAATTCAAAAGCATCGTCCAAAACATGCCCTTGACCAACTTGTCAAAGAACATCACTGTGCCTCCTGCCCTTAGAGCAACTACATTCCCTTCTCATGTGATTGAATCTCAAACATCTCTGTAGACTTGAAAATAATGTTGAAACTTAAAGGAAAAACAAGTGTGCAAAATTAAAACTCTAACAAAGCTGCCTTTACTCCACTCTTCAGTGTCACATGATCCTTCAAAAATCATGTAATATGCTGATTTTTGGCAAACGTTTCTTCTTATTATCAATGTTGAAAACAGTTGTGTTGCATAATATTTCTGTGAAAACGATGATACATTTCTGTTCATCAGGACACCTTGAAGAATAGAAGTTGAATAAAATAATCTTACTGATCCCAAACTTCTGAGTGGTAGTCATCACGCAGATTTTATATTAGATATTATAGGGTCAGAGACAGTTCATTCTGCGTTACCTTGTAAGATGTAAGCTGCCAACATGGCAGCGTCAGACGTTTTGCAGAGGAGACGACCGTGGTACAGATCTCTTTTGATCTGCAGGAAGACGAGATACCTGCAACCAGGGTACAGAGTGAGAAAATACCTCATGCATTCCATTATCCTTCACATTTTTGTTGGACTATGCAAATAAAATGTTAAATGTTAAGCTATTTGTCTGTAATGATGAGAGCTGATAATGACAAACAATGAGATGCCATGTGAAATTTCACAGTAAGAGAAAAAAATGTATCTGGACTCAACTTTCTCTCAAAACATGCTGAATATTTCTCTTTGACTTGGTTAAAATGAGCTCTCTGAATAAATTGAGAGCAAGATTGTTGTTTTGGGAAGCGATGCCCTAAAGCAGACTGCTGTGTCAAAAGCTGCCAAGTTGGGGAAAGGAGAGTCTTCGGCAGTCAAAAACACTGTAAAACCCAAACGTCTTTGTCCCTGGACCTAACATCTGTCTCACAGCGGTATAAACACAGATGCTACTTTTTATAGTTATGGATTTAGAGCTCATAGATTAGATTTTAATAGTATGGAAAGAGTACATTCACATACTGTTTGCTTTATGTGATGAAAAACGTCTTTTTTGCACTGTTATATAAAGACAAGCGCTTCCTCATGCCCCAGTGTCACATTTTCTATTCATAAATCAATCCAGTCCCAATCTGGTACTTGGCTCTTCTCACCTTCAGTGCAACAGATATCCCATGAGTAAAGAGCGACATGCTTGTCTTTAACTTCTCAAAGTAGGCCAGCCCAGCTAGAGCTAATAGCTATTCACTTAAGAGGCCATAGGAGCTAAAAATGCAATCATGTTCCCTGAATTCTCTCTAGGTGACCGCAGCTAAATGGCAATTTCTGTAGCCACCAGTCAATTTCTGGCCTACATATCGGCTTCCTTCTTTAGCTGTAACCTGCCATTTATGGAAGCACACTCTATGTGTCAGTGCCATTTGGTTCTGGAGAAAGACAGGCCAAATATAGGAACAGCTAAATGGCAAAGTATTGCGCTGAGATGCTTGTTTTTTGCTCTGTGGAATATGCACTCTACTCAAGTTATTTTCCAATAATCTAACAATCAAAGAAACTGAATACATATTCATAAAACAAACATAATAATACTAAATCATCTCATTATAGGGGGATGTTATTATTAAGTGTCATTTTTATGCTTGTAAGTTTAAAATGTAAAGAAAATGGTCAAACATGATATAAATATAAAATATCACAACAGTACATAAAAAGTATATATTACAATTTTAATTTAATTACATTCAATTTAGAAAAAAATTGGAAACGTTTAAATTTGTCTGAATTGTTCTTTTGTTTGAAGAAACTAGAACAATAAGACATATTTATGAAAATACGTTTAACATGAACTTTTATGCAGTATGTTGAAAGATGTTGAAATGTTAAACATATAGCATATCATTAGTCATCATTTAGATATAATATGACAACATACAATGTATGATGCGATGTTAAAGAATGAATGGATCATGTGCTGCTTTGCTTTGTTGCTAAGATGCAGTTTGGGCATGAGTGACTTGTTTGCCATGGAAATTAAGCTAATGACAAATGTGTGCATGGTGTTGAGCAATAATCTTGTTTTAAGACCTGAGAAAACTCAGCATGGATTTACTGTGGAATTGTGAGTGGCAGAAGAAAGCTCAGAGAGACAGAATCATAAATCCCAACAGCTGTGACACCCTTGCTTGAGGTGGATACATTTCTTTCTCTTACAGGGACTATGCTAATTCTTCCATTAACTCCAAATGATGTCCTTTTCTTTCAGATAATCCCTCTATTTCTCAGCCATATCCCTCATTACTCTTTCTGCTCTTTCGGTCTACCTGCCTCTCTCTCATCTAATTTCCTGTCTTCAACTTTATGCGTATCCTCTTGTTTCATGTCTCTTTCCAGCTTCTCCTCTCATTACAGTAGGAATTATTACTTTTGTGTTACCCACAGGCATTTCATTTCACAGTATAGTAAACACTAGCATCTCCCCCTACTCCACACATCAATCTATACCTGACCACACCGCGAAGTTTGATTACATTTCACTTCTGGTTATACCCTGTATAATTTATTATGTGACAAATAAAGAAACCTTGACCTTGAAGTGCCCATATGTCAAAGTATTTAATGTCTGCTACTTATATGCAGTGCACACACTGTCATTAATGCGACCTCTCATTAGGTTATAAGAAGCACAGTATAATAAGATCTCGTTTCAGGTCGAGTGTGTGAATTTCTGGGTGACCTCATTCCAGACTGATCGAGAGGGGATGAAAGAGGCGGAGAGAGACACGGTGATGCCGGCCAAGACTTTGCTTGCTAGAGGCTAATCATGTATCATTCAGAGGAATCTGTTAGGAGTCACTGACCACACATCTTTCCTTAGCAGTGAGTGTGTAACAAGATGAGAGTCATATAGGCACTTGTATACATTTAGGCTATGTTCACACCATGTTTTCAAAAAAGTCCTGCGCTCTTTTTAAAACGCCACCGCTGGCGTCTTTTTCTGCAGCTCAGGGTGTCTTTCCAAGTTGAAAAAAGATAACATTTTCTGAAAAAAAAACACTCTACGTCAATATCTTTTTGACAGCTGACCAATGAATGACAAAGCCAGTGGTGAGTTGTTTCCATAACAAAAACAACGAGACAACAGTAGCTACCATTGCAGCTGTTCTTATAGCAACAAAAGACGCCATTGGCTGCTATTTGTAACCAAAACACTGCCAGCTTTTAATTTTACTAGAAAAATGCTCGTCAACTTTTCCTAGTCAAATAAGACTAGGTGAACAGGCCCTTGGAGTGTTTTAAAAGGGTCATGAACTGAGAAATCTAAATTCTTTTGACATTTAAAAGGACTTTATACCATAAAAATATCCTGTAAGTTTCAGAACTCAAAACGTTCTCATTAGTTTAAAAACAGCTTATATTGAAGCCAAATAAAGGGCTACTACAATCTGCCAAAACGACAGCTTGTGAAATATACAACTGTATGATTGAATAATGTGGATAAGCACCGAATCCGCAGAAGATCAATACCTGCTCCTACATCACTGCCTGTTTAGCGCCACCCACCGATTTGTGCATGAATTGTAGAGAGAGGCGAACGCAAGTCTACGCAGAAACGAAATGATAAAGATGGCTCTGCAGACAACAAGATGCTATACAGTGCCAAGTTGTGGAAAAAAACAATCTTTGCATTTGTTTTATTTGAACGATTTTTAATGAAGATCCAGACCATATCAGTAAAAACTTGGTCATTTGTTCACTTTGATTTGTTTTGACTGTTTTTTTTTTCATTTGTTGACTGTTGTCCAAATCAGCAATGTAATTGCGATTTTTAAAAACGTTTCAATTAAGAACATGGTTGCAAATATATATGTACAGGACTGTGTAGAGCACAAAACTAGACAGTAGTAATTTTGAAAGCAATTTTTAAGCCGAAAATACTAACATTTAATGTTTTGATCTGGCCGCAGTGTGTTCTGGGTACCCCTTGGTTTCAAGTAAGCTCGCGAACATGCTTGGTTTTAAGGAGTATCTACCACTTCCCCTTAGCCCTACCCCTTACTCTCATGTGAATGTGCAAAACTAAGGGGAAGGGGAAGGGGTAAGAAAGAGAATTGGGATTCACCCTTAGTATGTTCTAACTAGCTGTTAGGATATCAGAACAGCTATTTTCTGACAGGATCTGGTGTCTGGGGCTGGATCTAATATTTGTGGCCTAGAGACTTAAATCTAACAATCGCAGAGCTTATTTTCTACAATAATCCAAAAACCAATGGGCAAGGTAATTAGTGTGACGTTAATTCATGGGTTGGCCAACAAAAGTACATAATCAATGCAGCACTCTATAGCAAACTGGCCATATTGGGCAAAAAGAAGCACAATGTTTCAAAGCCAGTATAAAGCAAAGTTGAATGGCTTTCTGGTGCTGCCAAACATCTGTTGCCGTTTGGTTTGTAATGCTTAATCAAAGCAGAGCTTTAGGTCTACACTTAAAGGAATCTTTTTATGCGAGAAACTAAGCCAGCTCTGTAATCAGGTGCCATTTAATCATGTGACTTAGGTACTGAATGCAAAAGCAGAATCCTCTCATTGTGGCAGCTCATACCTGGTGATCTCCTCCTTTAGAGCAGCAGGATCTGGTGGGTAGAACTTTACCCGCAGACACATGGTGAATGGAGGTTGTGCTGTGTGGAGAAAATTAACATGGTTGAGAACCACTGCCTCAATCCGTAAACTTAATCTGATTTAGTACTTGCTGCCTTAATATAAAACATATACACACTGTGTACTGTAATGCCCTAATCAAAACATCTTTAAAAACAAGTTTACTTGAGAAGCAAGATTGCATCACACTTTACGCTATTTTGCTATTTGTATGAATATGCAATATGATTGTTTTCAGAGAATATATCCTGAATTAAGTTTATATTTCTTATCCCACTGCAATCTTTTTGCTGGTGTTTAAACAGATCTAACACAATTTTGAGATGTTTATTATTGAAATAGTTTTAAACAAAGATTAACACAATATTGAGAGGTTCATAACTTAAATATCAGGGAACAATCTGCCAGTGGGATAAGAAAAAATGAAATTTCAGATATATTGCACTTTGTATACAGTAATTTGTAACTGTGTTCCAATACTATAATAAAATATTATTTTGGAGAATTAATACTAAAACTGAATTTTCACTGTTTATGCCTTTTAGTTTCAATTTGACCTTTAACAATTGAACATTTAACAACTTTCCACAGATTACAGTTTCACATCTTATGGAAATTATGAAAAAAAAAGGAAAATTATAATTAAACAGAGTGCTTGTTTATAATGAAAGTAACTTTAATGAGAAACTCTCCACTGTTTCATAAACTCAACTCAAGCCTCATATTTCTAAGGCTAAGAAATGTGTTTTGTTTTGTTTGTTTCTTACTTTTAAGTAGCAAGTACAATTAAATGTGGAAACTTTTTTTTTTTACTTTTTACATTTCTCTGTACATTCTATGATTATGTGAAAACAAACCTTATTTTACGCAGTTTTGTTTCTCAGGTAGATGTATCTTGCTTCAAGGATGGAAAAACAACCCTTAAGAAAGTTGTTTTTGCAGTAGTTTGTTTGAGATCAGAACCATACAAAGTGAGTGTTGAGTAAAGCCCTGTTCATAATCATAATTATAAAACTGTGCGTGTGTCTGAATGCTAATATAAAAGTTTAACACAAAGCTTCCAGGCCCACTGCATGTCAAAATAACAACATCACTTCATCAATGAAAGCTCATGTTTGAAATGGCACCATTTCTAAATGTATAGTACCCATGAATACCATTAGCATGCTTCATTACGGTCACCATAGTGCTGTTGTTTGAAATTGCTCAATTATGGCAGCTAGCACACTATAAATAAGATCTGCCTAGTGATACTTACATTTAATCTGCTTAGAAATTGACTTGGTGTACTCCAACCAGTGCTAAAACAACAGAGGAGAGAGTTTTATTTCCACACACACACACACACACACACACACACACACACACGTATACAGTGCACATGTACACACATATTACATCTATATTTCATCTAACACATAATTACACAGGAGCAGGTGGTCAGTGTGGGTAGATGTACAGAGATTTTATATCAGTATGAGTGTGAGATGGGGGCAGGGAAGATATATTAATCATTTCATCTCATTTCTTTCTTCTCCGGAGCGAAACATTAGCACATCTTCGACGTCATGCTGAGATTCTATCTCTGCTATTGTGTGCAGCCTCAGATAAGCCAAATCAGCCAAACTGAGCCATTGGATTTGAGAAGAGGTATATTTGGGTCATAGTGCCAGTAGGCTAATGTCTAGAAATAGCATCAGGCTAGATTCGATTTCAGATTATAGTGATCTGAAAGCTTTTTAGTCAAAAGTTTTCCTGACACATGATCATATTCTGGAATGTCAGCTAACCTGTGCCATATTTTGCCAACTAGGAACATACTAAAGGGAATTGTGGGCACTCTGTAGACGCTAAGGTTGTCCCAGTGTGTCGTCTAGAGCAGACTAGCATCAGTTAGATGCCCTCATTATTATTTATGTCACTCAATGCGAAAAGCTCCCAAAGGGGGTCAGTCAAAAAGACAGATATGAAGAAAGTGTAGAGTATGTGTATGAAAAGCATGTGCGCTGTCAGGTTTGCACTTAGTGAACACAGATCAGCACAGATCTCTGATTATAGAGGTAGACTGCATTTCCTTTCAGGAGCTATACAGAATGTTCATCTAGAATCGTTAAATGTTTTATATAATTTGAATCTTTTTTAATTAAAATTGAAAATATATATATTTCACATTTACAAATATTTAAACATTTAATCATTTGTTAGTATAAACTGTATTTTTACATTTGAAACAGTGTTGGTATCGTTAACTAAAGCTATAAAAATTATTAATTTAGAAAAAGCTGAAATAAAATATTATATTATATGACTATTGATAAAATAAACAAACATAACATTAAAAACGTTAACCTAAATTAAAAAGTTGCCTTGGCACTTAACTGATATAAACAAGTAGAAGTACTAAAATTAAAATGAAAAATATTATGCTAAACAGAAATTCCAAGTATTTAAACACTACATTTATTTATACAAAATCCCATGTTTTAACATTTGAAGCAGTGTTGTTATTGTCAACTAAAACAATTACAGTTTCTGTTCATTGAAATAAGCTGAACTAAAATAGAATTTTAGATAATGAACTAAATAAAATAATGAAATAAACAAATATTAGATCAAAAATTTAAAGTAGAAATTAGAAATGTTGCTAAATAAGTTGAAGATGAAGTACTAAAATAACTAAAATGGAAATAAAATTATGCAAAGCTAAATAGAAATATATATTTTTCTAAATGACAAAAGTGCTAAAAATTTGGAAATAAAATTTTAATAAAAACTAAAAATATAAATAGTTATTTCAACATATTAATAAACACTAAGATTAGTGTTAAGACTATTAAGATTAAGACTATTTAAAAAAAATTACTACAGATGTTTTAGCAAGTCTTTTCACAAAAATTACAACCACTCTCTACATATTAATACAGTATTTTGTGATCAGCAACAGTCAAGAAACCTTAAAAACAATTCTAGAACCTCTAACAGCATTTCTTAACTTAATTTGATTCATTTTATATTTACATTTTGGAAGCAAAATGGCAATTCTGTATGTTTACACACTGATATATTGATTGCATTAAGCATGCATGCCATTTCCTTACAGTAAGTCCCACTGGAACGCTAGTCTATTCCTCATTATAACTTCACTGCACTGAAATTAACATGGAGAACATGCTCTCCTTTTGCTTATTGCAGATACATGTTTGTAAGAACATGACATAAATAACGTCTCAGGTTACGTATGTAACCATAGTTCCCTGAGAATGGGAACGAGACGCTGCGTCCTATAGGGGTCGCTATGGGAACGCCTTCAGCGTGACCGGTGTCTTGAAGCATGAATACAAACACCCAATGCACTTGACATTGGCAGGTGGACGCCTATGACGCAAGCTAATGAGCGTCTGCGAGTATAAAAGGGCACCTGTGGAACACATCATCCTCTTTTTTTCAAGGGGGACCGACAGGAATGCCCGAAGCATGGCCAAGAGACGCAGCGTCTCGTTCCCATTCTCAGGGAACTATGGTTACATACGTAACCTGAGACGTTCCCTTCCGAAGGGAACTTCTGCACTGCGTCCTCTAGGGGTCGCTATGGGAACGCTATGCCCACACCGCCATGCTGAGGGAAAGAGTGTCCAAAAGCTGGATTCCTAAGTCACAGACTCGAGGAACACCATCCCTGCCCAGCAGAGCTAGGGTCAAAACAGCTAGCGAGGCTCACCTACATACTAACAGTGCCGTCTAAGCAGAGCCCTGGAGAGTGGCGGCTTCAGCATAATGACTCTCTTAAACGAGAGGAAGACTAGCAACACTCAATCCGAGTAGGGGAGCTCTTAAGAGTGGAGGCCTCAGCATGACGACTCTCTAGAGTGAGAGGAGGCCTGGCTACACTCAACGCCAGAGGCAGTTAGTGAGGCTCCTCAGAGCCTACCTCCTTTTACTGCCAGAGACGGAGCCCTGGAGAGTGGCGGCTTCAGCAGAAGGACTCTCTTAACGAAAGGAAGCCTAGCACACTCAATCCGAGTAGGGGAGCTCTTAAGAGTGGCGGCCTCAGCATGCCGACTCTCTAAAGCGAGAGGAGGCCTGGCTACACTCAACGCCAGAAGCAGTTAGTGAGGCTCCTCAGAGCCTACCTCCTTTTACTGCCAGAGACGGAGCTCTGAAGAGTGGAGGCTTCAGCAGAACGGCTCTCTACTGAGAGGAGACCTGACTACACTCAGCGCTACAGACAGCTAGCAAGGCTCACAATAGAGACTACATACTAACAGTGCCGTCTAAGCGGAGCCCTGGAGAGTGGCGGCTTCAGCAGAATGACTCTCTTAAACGAGAGGAAGCCTAGCCACACTCAGTCCGAGTAGGGGAGCTCTTAAAAGTGGAGGCCTCAGCCTGGCTACACTCAACGTCAGAAGCAGTTAGTGAGGCTCCTCAGAGCCTACCTTCTTTTACTGCCAGAGACGGAGCTCTGAAGAGTGGAGGCTTCAGCAGAACGTCTCTCTACTGAGAGGGAAGCCTAACAGCACTCAACCCTGGTTGAGGGGCTCTTAAGAGTGGAGGTCTCAGCATAACGACTCTCTAAAGCGAGAGGAGACCTGACTACACTCAGTGCTACAGACAGCTAGCGAGGCTCACCTACATACTAACAGTGGCGTCTAAGCGGAGCCCTGGAGAGTGGCGGCTTCAGCAGAATGACTCTCTTAAACGAGAGGAAGCCTAGGAACACTCAATCCGAGTAGGGGAGCTCTTAAGAGTGGAGGCCTCAGCATGACGACTCTCTAGAGTGAGAGGAGGCCTGGCTACACTCAACGCCAGAGGCAGTTAGTGAGGCTCCTCAGAGCCTACCTCCTTTTACTGCCAGAGACGGAGCCCTGGAGAGTGGCGGCTTCAGCAGAAGGACTCTCTTAACGAAAGGAAGCCTAGCACACTCAATCCGAGTAGGGGAGCTCTTAAGAGTGGCGGCCTCAGCATGCCGACTCTCTAAAGCGAGAGGAGGCCTGGCTACACTCAACGCCAGAAGCAGTTAGTGAGGCTCCTCAGAGCCTACCTCCTTTTACTGCCAGAGACGGAGCTCTGAAGAGTGGAGGCTTCAGCAGAACGACTCTCTACTGAGAGGAGACCTGACTACACTCAGCGCTACAGACAGCTAGCAAGGCTCACAATAGAGACTACATACTAACAGTGCCGTCTAAGCGGAGCCCTGGAGAGTGGCGGCTTCAGCAGAATGACTCTCTTAAACGAGAGGAAGCCTAGCCACACTCAGTCCGAGTAGGGGAGCTCTTAAAAGTGGAGGCCTCAGCCTGGCTACACTCTAGAGTGAGAGGAGGCCTGGCTACACTCAACGCCAAAAGCAGTTAGTGAGGCTCCTCAGAGCCTACCTCCTTTTACTGCCAGAGACGGAGCCCTGGAGAGTGGCGGCTTCAGCAGAAGGACTCTCTTAACGAAAGGAAGCCTAGCACACTCAATCCGAGTAGGGGAGCTCTTAAGAGTGGCGGCCTCAGCATGCCGACTCTCTAAAGCGAGAGGAGGCCTGGCTACACTCAACGCCAGAAGCAGTTAGTGAGGCTCCTCAGAGCCTACCTCCTTTTACTGCCAGAGATGGAGCTCTGAAGAGTGGAGGCTTCAGCAGAACGGCTCTCTAGTGAGAGGGAAGCCTAACAACACTCAACCCTGGTTGAGGGGCTCTTAAGAGTGGAGGCCTCAGCATGACGACTCTCTAGAGCGAGAGGAGGCCTGGCTACACTCAACGCCAGAAGCAGTTAGTGAGGCTCCTCAGAGCCTACCTCCTTTTGCTGCCAGAGACGGAGCCCTGGAGAGTGGCAGCTTCAGCAGAGGGACTCTCTTAAATGAGAGGAAGCCTAGCACACTCAATCTGAGTAGGGGAGCTCTTAAGAGTGGAGGCCTCAGCCTGGCTACACTCAACGCCAGAAGCAGTTAGTGAGGCTCCTCAGAGCCTACCTTCTTCTACTGCCAGAGACGGAGCTCTGAAGAGTGGCGGCTTCAGCAGAATGACTCTCTTAAACGAGAGGAAGCCTAGCACACTCAATCCGAGTAGGGGAGCTCTTAAGAGTGGCAGCCTCAGCATGCCGACTCTCTAGAGGGAGAGTTTTTTTTTTTTTGGCTCGCAAGCGCCCCTCGGGGCATCAGCGCATATGCGCGCTCGCGCCTCCCTTCAATGTCAGCATAATTAGCATGCTCTACATCGCGGGGCAGACAAGCTGAGAAGCACTTCCTGCTGGATCAGAAGATGTATTTACAGACAATCCATCTTCCTCCCGCAGTCTACTCTCGTCAGCCGCTGTTGAGCGCGAGATGAAAACTTCCTCTCTTGAACTCGTTACGCAAGCTCCATCTGCGATCGCCGCAAACTCAGTCTCTTCACTGCCTCAGCAGCGGCTGGACCCGAGCCGCGGGGGGCAGATGATCGCCCCAATTCTCTCAAGAAAAGGGACGAGCAAGAGCGGAGCTTTTCCCAAAGAAAAGGCTCACAATGAACGCACTCCATTCCCTCGAGAACAGAGCGCGCGTGCTCTCCGCCCAACGCATAAGTCGTGTGTGTCATCTGGTGTCAGAAACGCTGACACGGATCGGCACACCTCCTAAAGTGTTTCATAATACTCACACTTCAGAAACAAAGTCCCCTGAAGAGAAAAAAGAGGATGATGTGTTCCACATGTGCCCTTTTATGCTCGCAGACGCTCATTAGCTTGCGTCATAGGCATCCACCTGCCAATGTCAAGTGCATTGGGTGTTTGTATTCATGCTTCAAGACACCGGTCACGCTGAAGGCGTTCCCATAGCGACCCCTAGAGGACGCAGCGTAGAAGTTCCCTTCGGAAGGGAATGATAGATTTTTTTCATTTTTGTGTGAACTGGCCCTTTAAAGCAAACTCTATTAATCGGAGCCACATAATGGTCTGAAGGCCTGCCCTCAAATGATTTACAGTTTTCAAACCTGTCCTTCTAGAAGGTTCATTCCATCAGTCATCAGTTCTATCTCTTTCAGTGACACTCCCTGATTACTCCAGAATGACCCTCAAAGTCAGTCTGACTTCTGCAGGATCAATACAAACACAGCCCACCCATAACACACATGAATTCATCACTTATTAGGCATCACAACCAAAACGCTCTAAGAAATGAAAGACACTGAGTATCCTGACAGATGCAGCTTTCTCCTAATTAAAGGCTGTGGACACGAATGCTGAGATGATGAATTGGTGCTCTGCGTTACCGTTGACCTTGGACTGTTTGACGCAAGCCACATGGTGGGACACTCACCCGTTGCTTATCCGGATCGACATATCTAATGCCAAAATAGTCCTTCTCCAGCAGGTTTAGATGGTGGCAGATGAGGTCGAACAAATACTGGCCTTTGGCATCCCTCTGCAAGACAAAAAGAAGAACAAATGATCAATAGGGCAGAAGTTTATTATTTGTGTGGGTATGTTGTTTATTTTTGGACCAAAGTAAAATGTGGAAGAACTGAAGACCAGCCAAACAGAACAAAAATTTAGTGATCTGGGGCTGAGAAGGAAAGCATAGGATTTTAATTACTATTACTCTGATAACAATTTATTTGACTCCTATGAAGATATTATTTATATCCAATATTAATGCTAAGAGAGTCCTGCAATTTCCATTTCTTTCTCATGATCTTTTCTAGTCATATCAAACTGATTTTTTAAGCATTTCCAGAGACTGTTGGGATTTTGATATTACTGTTTATTGTACGTCTGCAATAAAACCTACAACAAACAGATTGATTTTATCAAGGTGATGTTCAGCATGTTTTACTCTACAAAAAGCCTCATCTCGCCAATTAAATATTTTAAAGCAGAGCAGAACTAAAAACATTTCAATTCCCTATAGAAATGTCCATGACTTTTTTAATGTATCACTCATTTCGTTGACTTTTCCCAGCTTGGAACAGTCACACATGACTGTAGAAACCTGAGAGTCTGTCCAAATAAATGCACAAGAAGGAGAAACAGATGAGAAAGTCGATAGTTTAACAGTTTGTATGTGAGATCAATTGGTAGTCTCTCCATGTAGGACTATTTCATCATTATTTTGTTACACTTAATAGGTAATTTGCAAAAGGACACAAATTGTATACAATGTTCTTAGTTCTTTCATAGTCCTGCTGAATAAGTCTAAGCTGCAGTCTAAACTACTCCATGTCTGTTTAACAGTTCAACTCTTCATACCTAGAGAAAATGAGTTGGGAGGAAGAAATAAGATTCCTGAAGTCATCTTTCTCAGCCCACCTCTAATACTACACTCATTTGCATTCGGAATCCATTTTCCATCAAACTAACAATAATCACAGCGCTCGCTTTTGCAGTATTAATTTTTTTCTGGAATTGTATGCGATCAGAGTTAGAATTGCAAACAAAAACAATTCCCCCTCAGTAGCACGTCTTCAGGCATGAGTGATTTATTCTGGATTAAGACTTCAGACTGCAAGGACTTGGCAAGCCATATGCATACAAGACAACTTATTTAGTTACACTGAGCATAGGACAGTATCACAGGAATTAAACTACTTTGTAATCAAAAGCCAAATTTGCATTTCTTTGAAATTTCAGATTTCTCTTCTCCCTGTGAATCATTGCTTACACGCAACCAAATAATCCATAAATAATTTGACTGCTAGTGTAATCTGAATGATATGGATCCGAATTATGGTATAGATCTTACAGAATATGTTAAAGAGATAGTTCTCCCAAAATAATTGTTAAAAACAAACCATTATTTTTATTTTCTTTGCACACAAAAATAATTCCCGTATAGCTTCATAAAATTATGGTTGAACCACTGATGTCACGTGGACTATTTTAATGATGTCCTTGCTATGTTTCTGGACCTTGATCATGATAGTTCCCTTGCTGTCTATGGAGGGACAGAAAGCTTTTGGATTTCATCTAAAATATCTTAATTTGTGTTTCGAAGATGAACGAAGGTCTTACGGGTTTGGAACGACACAAGGGTGAGTAATTAATGATAGAATTTTCATTTTTAGGTGAACTATCCCTTTAAAATAATACATTTATTCAGGTGGATGAGAATCTGTACATAAGCACAGACAGTAATAGAGCTTAGTCAGGGTAGCACCATATTTATTTTCTGACAGGAATGAAAACATAGCTGTGAGGGATAAAAGTACAATGCATTCAATGCATTATTCATCTGACAAAACATCTTTCCCAAAATAACTTTCGGTAGACACAAACTCCACAAACCAGTTTTGAAAGTTGTGAGTCTTGAAAATTACATGATTCTAGACCTTATACAGTGCAGGCCATTCTAAAACGATACATTTACCCCACACAGCCTTGTTTTCATCAGCATAAAATTCAGTAAAAAACTGAGGTGAACCGCAGCTTCTCCAGCAAACATGATGTGTGATGTACCTCTCAATCACAAAACCTCTGGAAAGCCTTTAATGATGCTCACATAATGAGGTCAGCCAGAAGACAAGCAACACATTCAGTCAATTTCTTTTTACGGGCCCTTGTGCGGAGTATGAAAAGGGACAAATATAAAGGTCAAACACAAAATACAGCATTTTCATCAGTGCAAACAGCTTTGAAAGCCATTTCTGTTCTTAAATGCTGTTATGGAGGAGTCATTTCTGACATAATCAAGCATCTGAACTTACTAATGTAAGGCAAGGAGAGGGGCCGAAAAGACTCACGCTGGTTTGTTTACCCTTGGAAATAATGTTTAGTGTTTTAGAAGGAGCAACAGACATGGTCATTCTGTAGTGATGCCTAAATGGAGTGACCATCTGGCTGTGTGCACTGTGAGACACCCCAGCACTTAAGAGTGTCTTACACACACACACACACACACACACACACACACACACACACACACACACATTTACATACAGAGCCTGATATCATATTCCGAATCTCACAAAAATTGTCAAAAGACACATTCCAGTTCTCATCTCAAGTTTTCTGTGTAACAATTATGAAAATCTTTCAGTAGAAAACTTTTATGATTCTATTTTGGGTAAATGAGCAGATGGAGGGCATTGGACCATGAGCGCATGCGTCTGGCTGATGCCAAATAGAACATTCTGTGGGTGTCTAGAGACGGCTGGATGGCTGTATAACAGACAGCCTTCACGCAAGACTGCTGGAACCCAACAAGACTGCCAAAGGGGACAAAACAGGAGAAAGAGATGCCCCTATTTGTGAACAGGTCAGACCACTCCCGCAGAGATGTACAAATCTCAGCAAGCAGATAAGGTGAATCATTATTATTATCATCAATATCATCATATATAATAATAATAATAATAAATCATTTTGTTATTATATAGTACCTTCTTAGACAAATAACAAACATTTATAAATAGCTATAATGTTACTACTACTACTATTATTATTATTATTATTATTATTAAATAAAATGTATTATATTTAAGAAATCCAAATTAAATTACAATTATTATATAACATTTATTATATTTAATTATTATTATAGCACGTTCATAGACTTTGTAATCAAATCAATCATTCATAAAACATAAAGCAATGATACAAATAATAATTATTAGTATTATTATATAGTACCTTCTTAAACTTTATAATGATAAAAAACATTCATAAAAAAACAATAATAATTATCATTACTAATACTACTAATATGACATATGTATTATTATTATTATATAAACATTATTATATTTAAGAAATCCAGTTAAATTACCATTGTTGTTGTTGTTGTTGTTATATGACCAGGATCTGCAAATTAATTTTTTTATATTTATTTTTATGTTGTATGCCTAGGTTCTCCAAAGGTGCACTGATATTTTCTATCTTCAATTATTTCTCCAACCTAAATACCTAAAGTAACCTGACTATTGTCAGTTTTCTCTTTGCTCCGAGATGTATTTTTCACTGTGTGAAAACATAATGTGCGTCATGAGAGCAGCATGGTTTGTCGGACATGGCAAGAGTAACAAACAGGGGCTGGTCTTTACGAAGGGTTAATCAGACACAGCATTAGGTGGTGAAGTGGTAAAGCCCTGACAAAAGGGCCTGGACAAAGTCTTTGGCAAATATATGTATACAGTACATATTCATATATTGCTGCGGACAGCAACGTTCACATAGTTCAGACAAAGGCCCTAAGGATTATGGGAGCGCGCTAACCCCTGTCACTTCTAAGCAGGTTCCCAACTGAAGGCCTATAATCCATTATGGCATGCCTGCTTACTAGACTAAGGCTAAAACAGGCAAAGACCTATACACACATACACACTTTTTTCAAACAATTCATAAAGCTATGGCAACTATTGGCGCTTTTCCACTGCATGGTACGGTTTACATTTACATTTATGCATTTAGCAGATGCTTTTATCCAAAGCGACTTACATTGCATTCAAGTTACAGTTTTTACATTTTTATCAACTCTTGCTTTCCCTGGGAATCGAACCCATGATCTTGGCGTTGCTAGTGCCATGCTCTACCAGTTGAGCTACGGTTCAGTACGGTTCACTTTTGGGGGGTTTTCCACTGGGTACTGTACCTGGTACCTGGTACTTTTTTAGTACCACCTCAGCCGAGGTTCCAAGCGAGCCGGTACCGTTACCAAAACGTGACGTGTAAACTCTACTGATCACTGATTGGCCGGAGAGAATCGTCATTACTGCGTCACTGAACTTGCGACACCAGACCCTCCTCTACAGCCCTACCCGCTAGATTTAAATCAGCACAGCCAGCGAAGGATCGGACGCAACTTCTGTTTAAACAAACGCACATTTTTGCATCAACCACAAAATAGCAGTGTCGTTGTCTGTTGTGGAAGTACAGACGTTCCTCTCGTTGATAGCCGAGGAGCGGATCCAGTGAGAGCTCGATGGCGCAACGCCGAAGGAAAAAGCCTTATGTATATAAAGTTACTTTTGAACTTGCTATATTTTCAGAGTATGTTTTCTGTTTATATTTGTACCTTTGTATCTGTGTTTTGCTTCAATTAAAAACAATCTGATCGAATAAGTGTACCTCCAGACTATATTAAATATGTATTATTGTATGAGCACGTAACGAACCTCTTGAAAAAGACAAATGATTAATGCCACGATTATAAAAACCATCACATAAATAAAAAAAAAAAGGGATACATTGTATATTTTGAAATATTCAAAAGTTTATTGATAATTCACTTTACAGAACACGCTGCATGAATAGTTAACTAATCAAGTAACGCAGCACACCTGCACGAACATCCCTGCTCTCCTCCTCTACAGCCCGTGTCACTGTCACCACAGTCTCTGCTGCTGGGGGTAAATCACAAGCATTCTCATAGACCTCTCCATTGCTGTTAAAAACATCCACATGCCAAGAGTGAAGAACACTATTCCGTCTCCTTTCTTTGTTGTGAGTTTGTTTGTGGCACGTTTACGATGATGTCACGGCAGTCGAGGCGGCGCAATTATAACGACACGTGAATAATCCCGCCCACTCTATAGCGGTACTAAACTGCGGTGGAAATGCAAACCGACCCGAACTGAGCCGTACCGTACCGTGCCGAACCGTACCGTACCATGCAGTGGAAAAGCGCCATAAGATAGAGCCTTACTCATAAATTGTTATGAGAAATCTGTGTTCTCCTTTTCACTGCCTCCCAATTTAGCCACTAAAGACGCTTTGAAAAAATTCCACTTCTCCAGCACACAAACAACAGCACACTCAAACACACACCATCCCAGCCCATGTTTTTACACAGAGGAGAGAGCAGAAGACAAATATTTGTGGACCCCATTCATCATCTAATGGAGATGGCTGGACTACACGCATAGTTAATCAGGCTGAATGTGTAAGCAGCCACTTAGCCAGAGATAACACAAAGGCAAAATCATTTATCTTGCTTAACGAGAAGACTGTAATGGAAATAACAGTGCTCTTTGTCAATGAAAGATCACATCTTCACCCCTACAAAGAACAGATGAGGGAGGCAATTTCGCCATCAATGTCGACCACATAACAACTGAAAGCATTAAATAAAAGCATTGTAATTTCAATTTTAATTCAAGCATTCCTTTTATTTCAATTTGGTCATGGTTACTCAGTGGCCAGGCCACATAAGAGACGTCTTCCAAAACCCTTTAAAGAGTCAAAATCTGCTCAGGGTAATTAAAAGTAACAAATTATGTAAAAACGTATCTTTCATTGGAAAACTAAATAACCTTTTAACAAACGTTAATTGATAATTGCCATTAATCTTTTAAACAACTGAAATGTGTTGAAACTACATTTTAAAATAAACCATTCAAGTTCAGAAATGTATATTAATATTGGGATGTGAGAGTCAAATTGGACTACAGGGACTTATGAATCACACATTTAATGGTTTATCTAGTGCCAAAATTATTATTACAATATTGAATACAACTTCTGTTGAGAACAATGCCAAATGATGTTCACTAACATAGCGAAGGTTTTCAAATGAAAACAGTAAAACAATTTTTCACGATCGTTTGATGAATAGAAAAGAACACCATTTATTCAAAATGAAAAATATTTTATAACATTATAATTGTCTTTACAGTCAATTTAATTAATCTACTGATGATAAACTTTTGAACTCTAGAGTGTTAGTGTTTGCATATTGTTTATGCAACTACAAGATTATTCCTTAATCAGTGTCTCTTTATAAACCATTTCTCTCTCCCCAGCGTCCACTGGTTGTTTCCTGCAAACACTGTAATTGCAGGATAAGGAGACAGAGGAACTTAATCTTAATTCAGGGGAATGGGAACATTTTGCAGATTACACCTGATGTTGTATCTTAACTCTGTTGAGAATGATGGACCAAACATCCATATATGCAGAGCGCTCAAAGGTCCCTGCTGTTCCTGTAGGTTTCATTTCATCAACTCTATCACACGTGATAAATCCTAGACTTTCAGCAATAATCTGAAGAGACTCGTCTCAGAGAACCGTTACCGAGCAAAAAACATTAGTGCACATCGCATTTCTCTTTTAATCATAACACCATAAAACTTTCTCTTAACTGACAGCCATAATCATTTTTATTTCTCTACATACTGTTCTTGACATCATTAGCAAGAAAAGTCCAGCTCAGTGCAACTGTCAGGAAATTAATTAGATATCATTATCTATATATAGTTATATCATCTTTAATTAATAAAAAGCAAATCTGGAATAAATGGCATGATAGAGTACAGTTGAATATCATAGTTCTCCCTCTCACTGGTTAGCACTCCAGATTACAGTAATAGTTCAGTCTTTGAAGAATAAAATGTTGTTTTATAGCATCGTGGCACAATATAAAAGCTGCTAAAAACAATGTATGCGTATTTGTATGAATCACTAAGAAAAGTGTGGCTGCAGGCCAGAGGTTTTTTATTTGGAGTTTCATTAGAAGATTGACTGCTGGGGTTTGAATGATGGCGGTGGGTAATGTAGCAGACTGAACTATAGTTTCCAGTTTCACAGCCTTGAGCAACAACCAGAGGATATAGCAGATCAATTAATGAACTGAGAAAAAGAAAGAAAGAAAGAAAGAAAGAAAGAAAGAAAGAAAGAAAGAAAGAAAGAAAGAAAGAAAGAAAGAAAGAAAGAAAGAAAGAAAGAAAGAAAGAAAAGAAAAAAACTGAAATCACTTAATAAAAAGGTACTTAAATGAAAAGTCATTATTTGTTGATAAATACAGAGTTAAGCAGTCAGCACATTATCAGGTAGTTAGCATAGTATGTATTGATCTCAAGGTCTCCAGGGCACTAGCTTAGCATAACAATGGAAAATCAAAGCTTCAGATGAACAATTTCAAGCTAAATACATTACCAGTGATTCATTCCCCCTTTTCTCTCTGTAATTCTGTTGACCAAGTTTGAGGGTTCCTTACAATTTAAGCAGTCGCCCTGGTCCATTAAGACAAGTCAAGGTATAAAACCGGATAACTGATACTCATAAAAAATAAGATTCCAAAGTAGCAATTCACAGCAATGTCATTTAAGAACCACTTTGGCTTCTCCAAAAAACAAATTTTTCTTAGTGTAAAGAACATTAATTTTGAAGATCCATTTTCCACTATAAAAAACCTTTTGTGCAATGGAAAAGGAACCATAGATGGCAATAAAGAGCCTTTATTTTTTTGTAAGTATGTGTTTGCTTGTGTACGGTGGTCCCAAAGATGTTTGGACCCTTAAAAACTACTATATGTGACTCTGGACCACAAAACCAGTCTTTTTTTATTGAGATTTATGCATAATCTGAAAGTTGGATAAATAAGCTCTCCATTGATGTATGGCTTGTTAGGATAGGACAATATCTGAGGGTGCAAAAACAAATATTGAGAAAATCGCCTTTAAATTTGTCTTAGTTCTTAGCAATGCATATTACTAACCAAAAATGAAGTTTTGACATATTTAGGGTAGCAAATTTACAAAATATCTTCATGAAACATGATCTTTACTCAAAATCCTAATGATTTCTGGCATAAAAGAAAAATCGATAATTTTGACCCATACAATGTATTGTTGGCTATAGCTACAAATATACCCATGCGATTTATAATATAAAATAATTTAAAGAAAGTTTTTGTCTGAGCCCTTGTTATTCCTAATCCTGACATAAATTGTAATTGTATTTTTTACACCAGACATATTTATCAGTTCAAAATATCAGTTATCCGTCTACTTGATCTGTAATAATCTGTATCGGTATCAGCCCTGAAAAACACGTGTCGATCGACCTCTAATTAGACAATAAAACAACAAGCTAACTGGCATACTGTATTTTAAAGGAAACATAGCACAAGCTCAATTTTAGCATAAAATTATCAAAAATGAGTTACAGCTAGGTTTTAAATCATATTAAAAGTCGTTCTGGCTTACATTGATGACTGTTTTACAATGCCACAATTTATGAAAGCGCAGCTGCACCCACACAGGTCAAGCAGAAGATGAGAAGCGGTATTACTAATAAACAGATAAAGTACTGTAAAGTGTTTTTAAAATATATCATAAAATGAACACAGTGAACCACACTGGAGTGTCATAACTTAGTAAAAACCAGGTACAAAAACCTGGGAACTAAAACTCAATCTCACAGTATAGTGCCAATAACACAAACCGCTGAAACCGATAAACACAAAATCTCTATAGACTGCGGTTCCTGCAACACACTAATGCAATATGGGCTTCTGCGGAGAGAAGCGGCTTTCATTAGAGCTCAGAAAGAGCAGGGCAGCTGAGAGAAAAAGCCACAACCCCAGTAAGATCTCGAATTGCTGATATGTAACACTCCAGTTCCTCAAGTACACTGATCCAGTGAAAGAAAGCCAGACAACCATCTGCATACACCCGAGGCCGAGGGTCCCCATGGCCCCGAGCACAGTACATTCTAATAAGAACATAGACCACTTCCTCACAGCTCCATATCAAATTAGACACAAACATAAGCAATAGGGCAGTCTAATTAACTTGAAACTATGGCCGTTTAACATTTTCTTTGTATTCGTTGTGTAGCTGAATGCTGTGTCAGATACTGATAACTATTCCAGCATCCTAAGGCTGATGATACACTAGGCAACTTTTTCAACAATTTTGCCAGGCAACTTTGGGCAATGTTACCATCAACGGCCAAAAAGGTGTGACACAGGGCCCACGACCAATCTAAATTATCCAGATAGAAATTTGTGTGCCCAATCAACATTGTTTAAAAAAAGTTGCCCGGCAAAACTGCTCAAAATGTTGCCCCATATATCATCAGCCTAAGTTGTTATACCGAGTCACTAAACATTGACAGAGGTTTCTCATTTCACAAAGTGCTTTGCTCAGTGCTACAACTCCCAAAAGCAGCGGGGAGGATTCCCACTGTCATGGTGTGAAAGAAAGCATCTAAGACTAAGCATGCCCAAACTGGGCCATCAAAACACAGTGGGGCGAGGCAAGGAGGGGAAAGAGGATGCATTTGCCCTAGAAGAAAACACAAATAAAGAGATTCTGAGATACAGACATAACAACAGAGAGGGAACCAGGACTGTGCTTAACACATCAAAAAGATCCTGTAACACACACTTACATGTTATATAATAAGCTTAAACGAGTTATTAATCGTGTCACATGTTTAATCACATTAAATAATAACACTGTAAATAACTTAACTGGTGTTTCTGATTCATTATGCATGATGCAATTATAAATCAAGCAATATCTCCAAACCTAAACAAGAAATTTTGAAATATCGCTGAAATATCATTATAATCTTATTGACATTTCTATTTTAATAAATATTAAACAGTTGTTTATTCCTGTGATGGCCAAGCTGAAATTTCAGCAGTCTTTACTCTAGTTTTTGATGTGACATAATCCTTCAGAAATCATTCTAATATGCTAATTTGATGCTCAGAAAATATTTATCATTACTACCTGTTATGAAACAGTTGTGCTGCTTAATATTTTTGCATAAACTGATATTTTTGTTCCACATTTTTTATCAAAAGAAGGTTCAGAAGATCCACATTTATTTAAAATCAAAATATTCTGTAACAATATAAACATCTTTTACAAACTTTGAATAAATGAATGACATTTCTTTCTGAAAAAAAGAAAGAAGATGACGAAAAAATAAAGGTAAAAAAAGTAATTACCGTAAATGCTTGATTGGCGCATATATATATTTATATATATATACACACACTGTATCGCCAAAAGTATTGGGTCACCCCCTTTTAATGAAAGGTTTGCCTATTTTAGTCATTTCCATGAGTACAAATCTTAATGTTTAAGCATATAATGATATTCTAGGGAATTGTGTGCTTCTAATTTTATAGCAACAGTTTGGACAGGACCCTTTTCTATTCTAACATGACAGTGCATCTGTGTATAAGGCAAGGATCAAATAGAAATGATGATTCAGTCAGATTCATCACCAAACATCAATGACTTGTACATATGGGTACAGTCATTTCAAAACTGTTGCAACAGAGGTGGAAATACAATTTTTTAATATATGAATTATGTTTCCATCTTTGTTGCCACAGTTTGGAAGTACCTTTTTCTCTTTTTAAGAAGGGGGGTGTCCCAGTACTTTTATCCATATAATGAATGTACAAGTCATTGGTGTTTGGTGATGAGTTTTTGGCTCAAGGTCTGCATTTAAAGTCACACCAGAGGTGTTAAGCTGGGATTAGGACTTGGCTTTCTGCAGATCAGTCACGTTCTTCCACACTGACTGAATCATCATTTCTCTTTGATCCTTGTCTTATACACAGAGGCACTGTCATGTTAGAATAGAAAAGGGTCCTGTCCAAACTGTTGCTATAAAATTAGATGCACACAATTCCCTAGAATATCATTATATTCTTAAACATTAAGATTTGTACTCATGGAAATTACTAAAATAGTCAAACCTTTCATTAGAAGGGTTTTGGCAATATAGTGTATATACATAAATTGTGGTAAAAGCTGCTAAAAAAACTGTAAACATTAACATTTTAAACTAAAGTATTCCAAAATAAACAACAGTTACAGTATTTTGATTCTTGATTTGTAATAACATTTCACAATATTAATGTATTTCTAATTAAAAAATACAGTGATGTTGTATTTCTTCTATCAAAACCTCAAAAATCATATTTTATTTATCCATAATTATAAAAAGATCCCATTATAAAGCTATTTTTATCACCAAAACTCAATTGTGCAGGCTTCAACAGCAGTTCAAAGAACATTACAGGGTTCTTCTCGCTCAATCTTGTGAGCAGAGAGAAGAGATTTCTTCAAAAGTCCAGATATGATGTACTTCGTCTTTATCAGAGACAGATTTCGGTAGACATGTCCAGTGAAATGGCATTAAGGTCTATGCTTTCCATGACTCTGTGAATCATTTATGGACTAGATTGTGGATCCCTTGGGCCTCCATTAAAGCTCTGACACGCTGCACAGCACTACTCCTCTTACGCCTGCCTGCGCAGGGAGCCAGTCTCAGGGGCCAAATAGCTCTCTGCATTTTTATGGCTGAATTCACTAGTGGTAAGTGATCTCCCCTAGGGCTGGGAAATAGCATGACTGTGGTATTTTACACCCCTTCATGAATCATCCTGAATAAGGTTGAAGTATCACTTAGGTTGTGTCAGTGTCAAGTTCTAGGTTTGCTGCTGTCCTGAAGCGATGCTCTGGATGCTTCTGTGGAAAGAAGTCGCTTCCTAACCTTTTCTGGGTAAAGTTACATCTGATTTGACAACTTTGTTACCATTAAATTAAATAACTGCACAATTTTAATAGAAGAAATAAATCTTATTTTATAAATTATATATAATTAATAATTATAATTAACTTTTCTTCATTGAAACCCTTCAGAAATTGTCCCCATTGTAAGTGCTTCTCTGTAACCTCAATTTTGGCCTATTTTTGTTTGAAAGAAAACTACAAATCTCATGGCAAATCATGGCCATAATTTAACTGAAGGTGTGGTCACATTTACCATTGTTCGACAACGTTTTGCAGGCAAATCCAATAATTTCACTAGGAATCCATGAGATTTCCCCTGCAGATTTCACAACAAGTTTAATTAAGGTAACAAATGTGGCAATGGTTTAAATAAAATGAGGGAAAGATTAAGTACAATGTGGTCACAAATAAATAAAATCATGGGAAATACCACAATATATAATTGTTCTTTAGAAAACCAATAACAAGTCAAAATTATTACATGGCAATCAGCATTACACCACAAATGGTGTTGCTGAATAAGCTTAACTCATATTAAACTCTTAACTCTTAAAATATTTCTTTAAAATTCTCAGGATTTTAAGACCACAACTCAAATAAATGCCTCCACATGCAGTGCATATGGAGGCATTTGGCCTTGATGAGGAGAATATAAGTAAACGTATTACAGCGAACTTCAGAGAAGGACACTTACTACACGTTCAGACAGCAGACAAAGGCCTTGAAGACTGGTAGATTCATAGAACACTTAATCAATATTATCACCCTCAGTTTAAGGCCACACAATGAAAACCCAAAGCCACGTCAGCAACAAGAACAGCCTTCAACTACAAGCAGTTGATATCATCCCCCATAACATCTTTCAAAGAAACACCACACGACATGTCCAGGTGACACCTAGCATCGCACCCACAGCGACATACTAAAGGTAATGGGCTATTTCTGTCTGTTCCCTCCCACTGACCTGACTGCTCATTAACATAGAGGAGAGCACAAGGGCTGAGTGGGAGTGACTTCAGTCAGAGCACAGAGAAATCACACAATCCTGCCCACTCACTTCAGAAACACTGCTGCTGGCTCCACAGATGGGCACGGAGCTCACTGCACTTTTCCTTTGCTACCATAAACAGTAACCTTACCCCACCCTGGAGACACTGCACAAGACCTTTGTTAGACATTTCTAAGGGCACTTAAATCATGCATGGCCATTTATACATTTATGGTTGACTTATTTCAGTTACTATATTTCATTGTTTGGTTTCTCTCATATCAAACTTCAGCCTGTATAGGGTTCAGAAATGTATAATATGTTTACACAAATCACGTCACATGAATAATACTAAATATGCAAATAGTCAACTTATCTTATCAAGACAGTTTATATTTAATTTATTAAAGGACAATTATCTTATTTCGGTTTTGAGTCCAAATCAAAATGCTTTACATTGATTGAGTTTGTTGAGCCAAGTCATTTGATTATATGTACTCTATTTCAATTCTAGGCTATAGTATTTTGCTCACGAGTGCCAAGTAAATGAGGATGTTTCAGTGGGTGTTATAAAGCTATGGGAAGGTTATAATGCGTGGGAAGGAGAGCTCCTTATTGTGCGTTTGTAAGGATAAGTAGTGTAGATGGATACTAGATAGATAGTCAACTATCAAAATTGTTTTCCTACATGAGGCATTGTTTATTGAAGGGATTTTAAAAGTGTTTTGATGCTAAAGGTCCACAAATATGATAATACCCTTGCCAGGGCCCAACTTCCGAAACACTCTAAAGCTCACCCAAAAATGAAAATCTTGTCGTCATTTACATCGACCCTCATGTCATTCCAAACCTGTATACGTTTCAATCTTATGTGAACGAAAACACAAAACAAGAACTAAGATATTCTGAAGAATTTTGAAGAACCAAAAAAGTAGGGAAAGAAATACTATGCAAGTCAATGGGCATCAACTGTTTGATTATCAGCATTCTTCAAAATATCTTCTTTTATGTTCAACATAAGAAATAAACTCATAATGGTTTGGAAAGACATGAGGGTGAGTAAATGATGACACAATTTTTGGGCGAACTATCACTTTAAGCGAAATAAAGCTGAAATAAAATGTACATATTATTTAAAAAACTTAAATTAGTACTATTGCCTTGGCAACTAGTTTTTTATTTTACAAAAACACTACTAACATGACAAAAGCACACACCAAAATTAAAGCTTAAAAACTCAAAACATAAAAGTAATTCAAAATATTAAAAAATGTATATAAAATCTATAAACAATATCATACAAATTAATGTATACAGACCCAATATATTGTGGATTTTTTTTTAAATATGTGGAAATTATAAACTGTAAATAAATGTTAGAATATTTTATATAAAATATGTTCTATTGTAATACAATATTGTAAATTTGTATATTGTTATTCACTATTAATTGATTCTAATTTTATTATTTTATCATCTGTGTTTTGTCTGGTTTGTTATTATCCGTTGTTCTGTCTTGTCAGTCATTCTTTTGCACTGTGGAGCTTCTGTCATGAAAACAAAAATCCTCGAATGTGTAAACATACCTGGTAATAAAGCTCATTCTAATTCTAATTCTTTACAATATACATTTAAATTATATTTGAAACAAATTTTTGCAAGTTGGAAATTCAAGTTGATACTCTATTTGTTCTTTTCAAAAGATATGGCTGTTAATAGAATCAAATAACTGTGATTCATGAAATTCGTGAAAGTACATTTTAAGTTTAATTATTTAGCAAACTCAGTTTGAACCCCCCTGGTTTATTGCATAAGATGCGTGTACTTGCTGTCTGAATATAAATGATGATTACAACAGTGATGGCAGCATTGATGCATTTCCATTTATTGTAACCTACTACATATAAAATGAATATAACAATTCTGCACATCATAGCTGGCTCTGGCTTAGCAGGAACAAGGATATTAAAATAGCCATGGCTGCTCAAGAGCTCTTAATTATGCAGAAGGAAGAGTGGGCCTCCTGCTTGAGCCACAGCAGGCAACAGAGACTGGTGACACGACTTCTCATCCATCACATAGCGACAGCTCCCATTAGGACTGCCCACGCTCACTGCATCGATCTACAGTAACACACACACACACACACACACGCACATGCCCAACAGCCAGACTGTGTTAACAAAACGAACTATAGTGAAGTAGCTTCATCTGCCATAATCCTGGAAACTTGCAAATGGACTTTAAAGATCTTCTAAAATAAAAGCGAGAAACAGCCACACTGACCTCAGAGAGGACGGCTAAATAATTAACAGAGAGGATTTTCTGCTTGCTTTTCTCTTTAGAAAGTAATGTGCCTTTGTACAGCAATTTTTCTGCATTTGTAAATTATAAAAACTATGCATTTACTGTAAACTGTTCCATGAAGAAAAACTCAATGAAAGGCCATGTGCATTACCTCATCTTTAATGAAATTGACTGATTGAAATGTAAAGTCAGCAATTAAATATTATAATGAAATGTCTCAAAAAAGCTTCGTTTTAGAACTGTACATGCCAAAATTGCAACTTTTAGTATTTCTCGTGTCTGCCATGCTTGGCTGAAGTTTTTTGTCAAATGCCGCCATCATCACTTCCCTCCCTTGCGCTGGGCCTTGGATCAGGGCAGCTCTATTTTGGATGAGGTGGCCACATGTTAAGACTGCGTTAAGTAACTCTGGATGACAGGGGAGAATCAGGGTTCCCTGAGAACACAATCCAGGAAGGACCCAAGGGCACATCTATCAGAGAAAACCAAACTCTAGCTGATGGCTTCATCGACCGGCCTTACTTACCAGCACAGCACTATGTGCAAACACACAAGGAGTAATATGCAGTCTTTCTCTCTGTTTCTCTTCTATATATTCACTCTCTCAGACATGCTGTCATATACACATCAGCAGTGAAATTTAATCAAAGCTTTCTGATATTCTCTTCAACAGGGTTTCTCCAATGGGGAACTGCAGGGATTAGTGAACTGATGAAAATCAGAATAAGAATTATTTAAATAGGAAGCACATTAAACAATTTGGGACTGCAAAATCAGTCCAAATAAAACTTAAAGGGGTCATATGATGCGATTTCAAGTTTTCCTTTCTCTTTGGAGTGTTATAAGCTGATTTTGCATAGATAAGATTCGTGAAGTTGCAAAGACTAAAGTCTCAAAACCAAAGAGATATTCTTTATCAAAGTTAGACTCTGCCACGCCCTCCTAAAACGTCTCGTTCAAACACGCCCCCACATCTACGTCACGATGTGGAGATTTTTGCATAAGGCGTGGTTCAATAACCGCAGTAGTGTTGATGCAGACAGTCATGTCAGGGAAAAGCTGTGTTTCTAGACGAAAGCACTTTATTTTGCCTTCCGAAAGTAGATGCATTTAGGAATCATTAAGATTACTTACAACAGAACAGCAATGCATTTTATGGACGACCGTTTCCTGAACCTTGGAGAGGAGGTAATTCTGACTTTGCTATGACAATCTGGCGCTTCAACAGCGACAGTATGTATGTGTATTTGCTATTGACTGTTCAAATGTTTTGTTCAGTTTTGTGTGTCTTGTGCGTGTGTGTGTGTGTGTGTGTGTGTGTGTGTGTGTGTGTGTGTGTGTGTGTGTGTGTGTGCGAGAGAGAAAGAGAGAGACAGGGTCACATCACAGTGGAGTGTACAGCCTAGTGCCGGGCGGTATATTGAGTTGTACGATATATCGATATATTTTTATAAGCGATACTGTATAAAGCAATACCGTTAATATCGAGTTTGATACGAGCACATCCAAAACAAAATGTATAGGAGGAGGACACCGACTGAACACTTTTTTATAAACATGTGACAAGCTTTATATAAAGGGTTTTAAAAAAACTCATAAGAGATAGTAGCCTATAGTTTATAGTTTCAGTTTAAAGTGGCTCGGCCCGTCAGATGCTCTGACAGAAAGACTGCGTTTGCCCTGACAGAGACGTGTTGTTTTGAGCTATGTGCTCTTTTCCTGTATGCATAACTTAATTTCACAGCTATATTCACCATCTGTAAATGTTAAAAAGCCATGGAAATATTTCCATTTTTCTGTCAGTAGTAGTGCATGAGCTTTTGCTTTGCGATTCTTCACTAAACTTCACAGACTTAGTCACAGACGCGAAACAGACAGAGCTCAATGAAATAGGAGCGCAATAACTCTGACTTAAATATCAATTTTGCTGAAATACATTTTTTGCTGAAAATATACATTGTATATAAAATATACAAGTGTGAAAGCAGTAACTGTAAAGTGACTGTAATGAGGTAATCAAAATAGCCTTTTTACTCAATTTTACTCAATTTACTCAATAAGTTTGTGCTTTTTTTAACTTTAATTTTTAGTTTAGTAAATTTACCTTGCTCTAAAAGCATTGTTTTTGTTTTTAAATTACAATATTAAAATGTTATGTTATTTATTAACCCTTTTTTGCACATGATATATGCCTATATGGTTGGTAACATTCACTTTATTTGTTTAATCCAGATACAAAATACAGAGATATATACCGCTTTCTTTTGGCTTAATCAGCCAAAAAATACGAATATATGAATTTTTGCTGATATCACCCAGCCCTAATACAGCCCGTCATATATCGTCTTAATCGCGGCTTGTTTGCAAACACAAACAAGCATCATTACTGTGTCTGTCACGCGATCGTTCCTCTTTCGGGCTTGAACTGATAATAAAACTACGGACATTATTAACTGTCTTTAATTTAATTTAGAAAGCTGAAGCTGTGATTGTACTCATGCTTGTGAAGTTCGACCAATCACAATGCACTGTCAGCTGGCCAATCAGAGCAGATTGTGCTTGTCGGAAGGAGGAGCTTTGCAGAAAACAAAGCGTTTGAGAAAGGTGGGGCATAGTGTTTTTTGAACATTAAAGCATGTCTATATATATTCTGTTACACCAAACACACAAATAATTATCTTAAAAAAAGCATCATATGACTTTAACTAATAATATACTGTACTTTACGAAATCACAATAAACTGTGATGCAGTCAAATAAGTATATAGCCTACCGCCCCTACATGTTGAAGAGTACTGTACTCATTTATACGTGTGTCATACTTTATATAAATATATATATATATATACTTCATACTTATATTCCACCAAAATAGGATCTGACATGTCAAAAGCTCAAGGGTTTGAACTTTTTAAATCAAAGATTGGTTTTATATTTAAATGTGTTAAGTTAGTTGGTTCTTGTGAAGACTGAACCCAAGTGTGAACCTTAAAAGTAACTATTTTCATTATCAGTAAAGTCTGTGTTCCTCGTGTAGGCTGCACAAATTTTATGATTCATTTCACAAAATGATGTCATATAAATAGTGTATGTCTCATATTTCTACTGCTGGGACATATATTTAAATAAAAACAAATCAAAACACTTTCTAAAATATTATGTATTTCATCTGGTTACTTGTCATGTAACCTTTAATCTACATCAGAAAGATGAAATGGAAAGTCTACGGGGGGATATCAAGTAAAAAAAAATTACTGCTACTGTTTGGTTGGCCAAAAATAAAACAGCTCTTTAACAATGGCACCACAAAGCACATTGTATCTATAGAAAGTTTTATCCCTAGATTAGAGAAAACCATTTCCATCCAATAAAAGCACTTCCTGTAACATTTTAAAACTGTACAATTCCTGTATGAAGATTGTTTCAACAATGTGGATCTCTTTTAAAGCTGATCTAAACAAGTCCACAGCTGTCAGAATGCAGAAATCCCTTCTTGATCTTCTTCATAAATCTGTTGTAAAAAAGGGGGAAAAAATGCTGACCAAGCACTATACATGTTTAATGCCATGTGTCGTCTAAACCTCATCAGCGGTGTTGTCTAGGAAAGCAGTACTGACTAATCACTACTAAGCATCACTACATTTTTTCAAACTTTTTTCCCAATCCTAACCATTAAAATTCAGTGCTTAACTCTTTGTTCATCATTTGTGCTACAGACATGATTGATATCTCATATTTCTAGGTAATTACATGTAAATTCTTCATGGCTGATGATATAATAAAATACAAATTCCATAGACTTGCAAAAGGTGTCAGAGAGCCATATCATAGAGATTTAAAGGTATAGTGTGTATTTTTTTCAATATAACTAACTAGAACTAAAGCATAAAAACACCATAATATGTTTGAAATAAAAAGTTCACATGCTTGTTTTTCCGAAAAACAATGCTACAGCTAGTTATTCTGTTGCAGAATAACCCAGGTTGCCAGTTGGTAAATGCCGCTTATTGCAGCCATCAACCCAACAAACGAACTAAGAGATCGCAGATTCTACCTGACCTAAAAAGCCTCAGCATTTATCTAAAAAGTCCTATGATCAATGAAAAATCAACTAATCAACTTACAATATAAGTAGGCTTGTCGCTTTCCATTATCAATTGTGCTCGTTCCATTGGGTGTCCTTAATCTGGCAACCCGTATGACTGTCGAGTCCGAGGACGAGGAAGCGGGATAAACAAATCTTTCCAATATTTAGAATTTGAACTGCAGTACCCATTTCAACCACTAGCCACTAGTCAATATTACATACTGCACCTTAGAGCAGTAGAAAACCACCTAGAACACCCTTAACAACCACCAAGAATACTTGGCAAAGTTTTGCACTGCACACATTTTCCTCAGAAGATATAAAAATCTGGTTTTGGATGTTGTCTTGTTAGTCTGTGGTAATGACTACGCCAACTCAGTAGTCGTGCATGCTAAGTCTATTATCTTTTCCTCTCTCCATAAAACTCAATAAAAGGAGGAATAGATTTAAATTCTGTGAAGATACAACTTCATAACTACAATCAGATTGAGAGCTGCTGCACAAAAGAAAAGAAAAACACTGGCAAAGAAATGACCGGTTAACTGGTTGTTATTGCAAAAAAAGAAACTCTAATAGAGTGATCACAAAGGAGAAGCATCTATTTTTTTGCGATAATAACAAGATATTAACTAGATATTAAGTAGAATGAAATCAGTTCAAATTATTTTATTGTGTGAGATTAAAGAGTTATAGGAGGCAAATGAAGCAAGCAAAATATATAGTTTTAGTGGTCGTTATACAAAAATACTGGACCCCTAAATAACTGTGATTGACCAATCAGAATCCAGAGATTACTTGTGATGTTGATATGTGATGAAAAATGCACCTTAATATAAATATATACAGTATGTGTTGATTTTGCTTGACAATTGAAAATGAAATCATTATCACACTGAGAGCCTATTTTCTCTTTGAGGGAAAACTCTTTTCTTTGCTGTGTTCGAAACATCTCTTCTATTTTTGGATACGACTGCTCAGGTTTATTGAAAGACAATTGCCTTTCACCATCTGTTACATTTGCAGCATGTTTTAGAAGTCCCACCACAATTGACAGTTTTAACAGACTGAATCAAGAGTATAAACTTGGTTACTGCTGTGTGAAAGAAGCCAATAACAATCCACCAAACGCAGCAAAGTGGGTCTCGGCACAAAGGACAGAGGGGGAAAGTGAAACAGAAAAGGCTGGGTGTGACAAGGCAAGTATGGAGGTTATCACGTTATCCGCTCCTTATGAGTGGCAATTATGCAAATATGAGCTGGAATGGAACCAGGACAATTAGGCACAGTGGGTGTCTGTGCATATATTACAAATAAAAGGCCACAGTCAAAGGGCCGGAGAAGAGGGTCTCTCTCCAGAGAGCGGGCAGCAGCTGAACTGGGTGGGGAGGGGGACGGCTAATGACTGTACCGTGCTTTAGCTATTGTTTACATAAGCCCAGGTGGTTTCAACAGACCACAGCTTGCAAATGCAAACTCCCTTCCATTAGCCTTATTTTTATTCATTTTAAATAATTGTTTCCTTCTTATTTTAATATATTTTTAAATGTAATTTAGCAGTCATGATATGATCTTTCAGAAATCATTCCAATATGCAGATTTTAGAAACATTTCTTATTATTATTAACAATGTTAAAAACAGTTGTGCTTTGATATTATTTTGTGGAAACAGTAATACAGGACTAATACAGGATTATTTAAAGGGATAGTTCACCCAAAAATGTACTCACACTCAAGCTGTTCCAAACCTTTATGTATTTCTTTCTTCTGCTTAACATAAAGAAGATATTTTAAAGAAAGTGGGTAACCAAACAGTTGATGGCAGCCATTGACTGCCATAGTATTTTTTCCAAGTCAATGGCTACCATCCACTGTTTGGTTACCCACATTCTTCAAATTATTTTCTTCTGCGTTCAGAAAAACAAAGAACTTCGTACAGGTTTGGATCAACTTGAGGCTAAATGAAGACAAAATTACAATTTTGGTATGAACTGTCCTTTTAAAAATATAATGATGCAATTATTTAACATTGTTTTTTTAACATTACAAATATGTTTACTGTCACTTATTTATATCAGTTGAATGTGTCGAGTAAAATGAAACAATATCACTGACCCCAAAGTTTTGAAATTAGACATAAATACAAAAATAAAATAAATGTTTGTATATAAACTCTGAGATCAAGAATAGCAAAACACCGTTGAGTTGAATTTTTGACTAATTATAAATTATCAAAAAGTATCAAATAATAATAATACAAATAAGATTTTTTTTAATATAATTTATCAGTTTTAAACTTTTAAACCAAATCCTTTAAACTACACCACTGCAAAAATCGAAGCATTTTCACAAGTGACTATGCAAGAGGTAAACAAATAATAACATCGTCTAACATAATGCTAAATATTCGGCCCTGAGGTCAGCGAAGGCGATCTTTTCTGAGTCATCGCTGAGGAGTCTGACAGTGTGAGCTCACACTGATGCATCTGCAGTAAGCAGACAGCCCACATTACACATTGTAAATATGCAAAGCTTCAGTGTGTTCTATTGTGTGGCCTGCATTCGGCTCAGAGGCATTTGGTACACTTTTACATTAAGCAAAAAAGTACTTACAATGCCATGGCATAGCAAAGACCCAAACAAATGCATCGCAGAGCGAGTGGGACAAAGACCCACATTTCCCTCACAGACAACAGCTGCCCAAGACCTCTCTATAGAGACAGAGAACTGGATGATTCTTCCCGTACACACAGCATCTTGAACTGCTGCGCTGCTATAACAGTCAGCTGGACTGGGTAATACATATAAGCAGCAAACATACTGCACATTACTCGTGGAACAAGTATATTTAATTATGTAAGTCATACTTAAATTTGCCAGTCATTCTGGTGTAACTGTATTTGTATTTTAAACACATACATTAGCATGTATAAAAAAACTTAAAAACTAACAAATCCAAATATCTTGAATCTATATCTGAAGCCTCTTTTATATGTTTTCAGTGATCCGATCTCTATCAGTATCAATTTACTATATAAACCAGTTGAACTTGCACTAGAGAGACTCTGACTAGATCGATCATCGAATGAACAAACACACAAACAAAAGAAACGGATCACTGAAACATTCTGAGATTTTTAAGACATTTGGTATGAACGATACCAAATATATAACACATAAGGTGTGAATGATAATATGTAAGTGGTATTTTCCATTTTATTACTTTCACAGATAGATGTAAATATACCTTATAGATATATATATATATATATATATATATATATAACTATATCTGCATCACTATATCACTATCTTTATACATGCCAGGTGCAAACACAACACAAATACTGCAACACGCAATGCAACTTAACATGATTAATAGAACTTAATTTCCTACATCAAGCATGAAGAGCAGCAATATTACGCAGCATGCCCTCCCCAATGGTGAGCAGTGTGCATTAATGCTGATGGAAGGGCTTTTTCAATTATTTATAACACAGGTGCTTCATTAGCCACTGATATACCCACACAACTAATTTAAGAAAGCATTTAAAATAGACAGGCCTGCGGGGAGGACAATTCCTCATGAACAATTCCCCCAGTTGATCGTTCATTCAATTCATTCATTTACTATTTATTATATATATATATATACAGTGCTCAGCGTAAATGAGTACACCCCCTTTGAAAATTAACATTTTAAACAATATCTCAATGAACACAAAAACATTTTCCAAAATGTTGACAAGACTAAGTTTTATATAACATCTGTTTAACTTATAACATGAAAGTAAGGTTAATAATATAACTTAGAGAACAAAATTGTCAGTTTTACTCAAATTAGGGTGATGCAAAAATGAGTACACCCCACTGAAAGTCTCTGGAGCAAAGCTAAATTTTAGACTACAAATGTCTAATTTAACAAGAATTCAACCACAGGTGAGTCTAATTATTCATTACACAGGTGACAGTTGACTATAAAAGGGTGTTACTTAAAGAAAACCCCTTCCCATTTCATGCTGTCAGCAATGGCACCACATGGAAGAGAAATGTCACAAGACCTGAGAAAGAAAATAATTTCTTTACACAAGAAAGGTGAAGGCTACAAGAAGATCAGCAAAGCTTTACTTATCAGTCAGAATACTGTAGCAAAAGTGGTACAAACATTTAAAAAAGATGGAACTGCAACCATCTCACAGAGACGTCCAGGTCGTCCACGGAAGTTAACACCTCGTCAGGAGCGTCTTCTGGTGAGAAGGGTTGAAGAAAATCGACATGCAAGTTCACTGCAGTTATCTAAAGAAGTAGAAAGCCAAACTGGGGTGACTATTTCCTGTGACACAATACGGCGTACACTGCAGAGGAATGGCATGCATGGGTGCCGTCCACGAAAGAAACCTCTCCTAAAGCCCAGGCACAAAAAAGCCCACCTAGAGTTTGCCAGGGCCCATGCTGACAAAGATGAAGACTACTGGGACTCTATACTCTGGAGTGATGAGACCAAGATAAATGTTTTTGGAACTGATGGCTTCAAAACTGTATGGCGTCGCAAAGGTGAAGAATACAAAGAAAAATGCATGGTGCCTACAGTGAAACATGGTGGTGGCAGTGTCCTTATGTGGGGCTGCATGAGTGCTGCTGGTGTCGGGGAGCTGCATTTCATTGATGGCATCATGAATTCACAAATGTACTGCTCTATACTACTATATAGAAGATGCTACCATCACTCCGTGCCCTTGGTCGTCGTGCACTTTTCCAACATGACAATGATCCTAAACACACATCTAAGGCCACTGTTGGATTTCTGAAGAAGAACAGGGTGAAAGTGATTCAGTGGCCAAGTATGTCTCCTGATCTGAACCGAATCGAACACCTATGGGGAATTCTGAAGAGACAAGTTGAGCATCACTCCCAGCATCCAATTCTAAAAGAGGTCATTCTTGAAGAATGGAAAAAGATAGATCTGGCAAAATGTCGCCAACTTGTTCATTCCATGCCTAGAAGACTTGGTGCTGTCATTAAAATTAGGCCATACAAAGTACTAGATTTAGTAGTTTTTGTTGTGGGGTGTACTCATTTTTGCATCACCCTAAGTAAAACTGAAAAAATTGTAATCTAAGTTATATTATTAACCTTACTTTCTTGTTATAAGTTAAACAGATGTTATATAAAACTTAGTCTTGTCAACATTTTGGAAAAATGTTTTTGTGTTCATTGAGATATTGTTTAAAATGTTACTTTTCAAAGGGGGTGTACTCATTTAAGCTGAGCACTGCATATATATATATATATATATATATATATATATATATGTGTATTAATTTATTTATTTTTAATAATATTTCAATTTGTATTCATAATTTTATTTATTTGTTTGTTTGTTTGCTTATTTATTTAAGGTGTTCATGCATTTAATGAACAACTTCAAGTATTATGAGATACAATATTAGTTAGGGAGTCATTAATACATAATAGACAAATTACAGTGCACAACAAAGAATATCGTCTAGGTTACTTGCGTAACCCCGTTCCCTGAAGGAGGGAACGGAGACGTAACGTCCAGAGTGACTGACTAATGGGATCTCGCCGGAGAGCCCAATCACCTTCAGTGTTAACAAAACAAGCCAATGACAGTTGGCGTGCGTGTTCGCCACGCGCACTCCGCCCAGCTGCGGGTATAAAGGAGAGCGCGTGCAAACGCACATCAGTTTTTCGCTGAGGAGCCGAGACTGTGTGCCCCGGCCGTACAGCGGTGGTACAGCAACTATGGCGACGGGACGTTAACGCGACGTAACGTCAGAGTGACTGACTAATGGGATCCCTTGGAAAACGCCACTATTGCTGACCCCCTCCAGTGCTCTGCAGAAGCCGGCAAGTCCCCCCACACCAGCTGGGATGGAAGATAGGACAGGGTTTAGGCAGAGATAACCGCACTGCTGTTCCGCTCAGTGGGTAGAATAACACTGGGAAAGCGTACCCCAAGTAGGGGGAAACGCTACGGAGCCACATCCCGCATAAGGAGGTATCATGTGGAGATACACATATGGACTGGCCGAGGGCAGTACTACATACGGGAGTCTCTGAGGTAGACTCAGCCCCCTGGGGTGAGGTAGCTACACAGCAGAGTGGGCAGAAGGTTTCTGCCAGGGAAGACACGGGCTCACCAAGGGGGGGGAGCCGTACCGTGGAAGAATACACATGTGGGATCACCAAAGGGGAATCACTACACACGGGCACCTAGCCCAGCACAGGGGTTGACCTTGGGCAACGAGTACTGGACCTGGCGTCTGGTGCTCCGCCACACCTGACTGCCGAGGGTGCGGAGGAACTTCAACAGGGTTCGCCGTGGGGAACTGAACTGAGAAGCAACAAGGCGCACGTATCCGGTCCGTAGAGGGGAATGGCGCAGCAAGCGTGATTGACACCGAGCGGGTTTCCAGTGTTACTGGCCATCCGAGACAAGTACACGGGAGGACACTGGCTCTATACGGAGATTGTAAAACCTCGCAAACGTATTAGGTGTCGCCCAGCCGGCAGCTTTACAAATGTCTGCTATTGAGGCGCCTGTGCCAGAGCCCAAGAGGAAGCAACGCCTCTCGTAGAGTGTGCTCTCATCCCAAGGGGGCACGGTAAGCGCCGGGCCTGATAGGCCAAGACTATAGCCTCCACTATCCAGTGGGCGAGTCTTTGTTTGGAGACAGCTCTTCCCTTCTGCTGTCCTCCGAAGCAGACAAAGAGCTGATCTGAGGTCCTGAAGCTCTGCGGCGGTCCACATAGATGCGCAAGGCACGAACGGGACAGAGCAGAGCAATGGCTGGGTCTGCCTCCTCCCGGGGCAGCGCTTGCAAGTTCACCACCTGGTCCCTGAAGGGCATGGTGGGAACTTTGGGCACATATCCAGGCCGGGGTCTCAGGACAACGTGAGAGTCAGCCGGCCCGAATTCTAGGCACGAATCGTCGACCGAAAATGCTTGCAGGTCCCCTACCCTCTTGACTGTGGCCAATGCCGAGAGGAGCACTGTCTTCAGAGACAGAAACTTAAGCTCTACTGACTGCAGAGGCTCAAAGGGGGCCCCCCTCAAGGCCGACAGGACCGGGGAGATCCCAAGAGGGTACCAGGTGAGGCGCGGAGGATTTAGCCTCCTTGCCCCTCTGAGGAACCTGATGACCAGGTCGTGTTTCCCCAGAGACTTACCATCTACTGCATCGTGATGTGCGGCAATAGCGGCAACATACACTTTGAGGGTGGAGGGAGACAGCCTTCGCTCCAACCCATCCTGCAGGAAAGAAAGCACGACTGCGATTGGGCATCTACGGGGTCCTCCCGGCGGGAGAACACCAATCGACGAACAGGTTCCACTTCAGCCTGTAGGCCTGTCTCAGACAGGGCCCTGGCAGAAGTGATAGTGTTTACTACCGCTGGAGGTAGCCCACTTAGAACCTCCGGCGTCCCGTCCAAGGACCATACGTGGAGATTCCACAAGTCTGGGCGCGGTGCCAGAGGGTGCCCCTCTCTGAGAAAGTAGATCCCTCCTCAGAGGAATTTGCCAAGGAGGGGCTGTCGCGAGGAGCATCAGTTCTGGGAACCACGTCCGATTGGGCCAGTAAGGCGCAACCAAGAGGACTTGCTCCTCGTCCTCCTGACCTTGCACAGGGTCTGTGCGAGAAGGCTCACTGGGAAACGATATTTGCGTAAGCCCGAGGCCAGCTGCATGCCAGTGCATCTGTACCGAGGGTCCCTCGGACAGGGAGAAAACAACTGGCAGTGAGACGTGTCCAGGGAGGCAACAGGTCACCTGAGCGCCCCTGCCGCTCTCAAATCAGCTGGAGTACCTCGGGGTGGAGTCGCCATTCTCCCGGAAGGGCGTGCTGACGTGAGAGCTCGTCGGCTGCACGATTGAGCTCGCCTGGGACATGAGCGGCGAAGCGACCTCAGATGCTTCTGACTCCAAAGGAGGAGATGGCGGGCGAGTTGCGACATGCGGCACGGGAGCGTGAACCGCCTTGGTGGTTGATGTACACAACGGCAGTCGCAGTGTTGTCCGAGCGGACCAGTATATGCTTCTCGTAGCAGCGTTCTGAAGCGGCGCAGAGCAAGCCATACTGCCAGCAACTCGAGGCAATTGATATGCCACTGCAGCTGGGGCCCTGTCCAGAGCCCGCGGCTGCGTGCTTGCACATGGCCCCCAGCCCGTGGCAGAGGCGTCTGTTGAAACAACAACGTGCCTGGATACTTGCTCTAGGGGAACTTCTGCCGAAGAAAGCAAGATCCGACCATGGGCTGAAGGTGCGACGGCAGGACGGGTGAGTGAGACCCGGTATGTGCCGTGGTGCCATGCCCATCTCGGGACTCGGTCGTGAAGCCAACGCTGAAGCGGTCTCATATGAAGCAATCGGCGTGATAGCGGCTGAGGATGCCATATGCCCCAGGAGCCTCTGAAAATGTTTCAGTGGAACCGCCCTCTTGCGCTGGAGAGACTCCAGGCATCTCAGCATTGACTGAGCACGCTCCTCTGAGAGACGTGCTGTGAGGTTGACCGAGTCCAACTCCTTGCCGAAAAAGAGATCCTCTGCATAGGGGAGAGTTTGCTCTTTCCCGGTTGACCTGAAGCCCCAACCGGCTGAGGTGCCCGAAGGAGGGCTTACTGGTATGCTCGCCTTTGTACGCAAAGCGGAATCGAGGAGGATCGAGACATGGAAGTAGGCGTCTTTCAGGTCGATCGCTGCAACCCAATCGAAGGGACGGACGCATTGAAAGAGGCGTCTCTGCGTCAACATCTTGAACGGGAGCTTGACAAGGGCCCGGTTCAGAACACGCAGGTCCCAGATTGGATGTAACCCACCGTGTTTCTTGGGAACGATGAAGTAGGGGCCTTTGTAGAGCCCTGACTCCATCTCGGCTGGAGGGGCCGGCTGTATCGCGGCCCCGCCAGTAGGACCGCGACTTCAGACGCAAGACAGGGGCATCCTGGCTCAACACTGAGGTGAACCGATTGCCCTGAACTTGGGAGGACGCCGGCGAACTGAATCGCGTGGCCGAGTCTGATGGTCCTCAGGAGCCAGCGAGACGGCCTGGGAGCTCAGCCAGGCCCCAGGGGCCGTACAAGCGGGACCAGGGAGACATAGACGTACCAGCGGTGGGGCAGCGCAGTGGAGCCCAGGGGCCCGACTCAAAGGCAGAGCGTCTCAAGTGGGGTCTGAGTGTGTGGTGCAACACTCACCTGGCTCCACGGCTGGGCAGGGGCGCGGGAGAAGGCATCGCGTCCTCGGACCGGACCCTGCTGCCCACTGGCGAAGAGAGGGGATGGGAATGTGGAGACGGGGTCTCGCGCACTGCCATCCTCGCCCTCTTGGGACCCGGAGAAAAGGAAACTGCTCTTATGAAGTTTTGGGTACCACTGGCCCGGGGGCCAGTGGCGGAACAGAACAAAAATTCTCCACCCGGCCCTCCTCCGGGAAGGAGTGGTGCTATCGCCATCTCCTGAAGAGCAGGATCCCGAGGCTCCGGTCGCCCGTCCCCAGGGACGCCGCCTACCCTGGCACTTTACAGGCTTGGCAGGGGCGGAGGCGGGCCGCGCCGCTTTCCTGTGGCCAGCTCCATGCTGCGGCCATTGTGAAGGCTGCTGTTGTGGCCGAGCTGGAGCGGAGGTGGAGGCCGCAGGAGGGCGCCGGTGACGAGCAGCAGGCGGAGGGCTGCAGCCGGCGGTGGGGCTGGAGACAGCAGCGGACCGCGGGCAGGATGTGACGAACGCCTCCGTCTGCTTCTGTGCGGCGGAGAACTGTTGGGCAAAGTCCTCCACCGCTTCGCGAATAGGCCGGCCTGGGAGATCGGGGAGTCCAGGAAGCGGTGCTTGTCGGACTCCCTCATATCCGCCAAGGTCAGCCACAGGTGGCGCCCTGGACCACTAATGTGGACATCGTCTGACCCAGGGCCAGCGCCGTGACTTTCGTCGCCCTTAGCGCGAGGTCCGTCGCTGTGCGCAGTTCCTGCAACACACCTGGGTCAGCATCACCTCGTGCAGCTGTTTCAACGCCTTGGCCTGGTGGACCTGCAGGAGGGCCATGGCGTGCAGGGCGGAGCGGCCTGTCCAGCAGCACCGTAAGCCTTGGCCGCCAGAGCGGACGAGAACTTACAGGCCCTGGACGGAAGGCGCGATTACCCTCCAGGCGGCAGCGCCCTGCGGGCAAAGCTGCATGGCAATGGCGGCGCCGACTGGGGACCTCCACATACCCCTGGGCCGCTCCGCCCGCCGAGGGTGGTGAGGACGGAGGAGGCACTAGGCCTGCCCGGGCAGAAAAAGGTGCCTTCCAAGACCTAGTCACCTCCTCATGCACTTCCGGGAAGAACGGAACCGGGCGGTTACAACGCTCGCCTGCGCCTCAGGAACCAATCATCCAGCCTCGAGCGCCGGGAAGGCGGACGCCTATAGTGCAGCCCGATGCTCTCAGCGGCCCGGAAAGCATAGCGGTCAGTTCTGGATCTGACTCGGCAACGCTACTCTTCCTGACGGAGGCAGCGCAGCCGAATCGTCCTCTCCAGAACCTAGCTCATCCCCGATGCAGTGATCGAAAGCCTGTCATCTGCTGGGGCACCGAATGAGATGCTGGGCCCGCCCTGTCCGAGGACCCCGCATACTCATCCGGGAACCCCAGACGGTGCGATGTGCTCGAGGAGTGAGAGGCCCGCTGGAGACGCACTCGACGGGAAGCTCTCACTGTGATCCTCAAATCACCCTGGTCCTGAGCCAAGTAGTCCTCCGTCCGGAGGAACTAGAACGGGCAGAGCAAGGGGATACCCCACGCTCTAGCGAGGAGGTATCTGAGCGCAACATCGCTATGGTCATGTTCCCACAGAGAGAACATGACTCATCCACCAGCGCTGCCTCAGCGTGCCTAAAGCCCAAGCACGAGTGGCAGCGATCGTGACCATCAGATGAAGTCAGGAACCAACCACATCCAGAAACGCACGAGCGGGAAGCCATCTTTAAAGACGCCCGTCGCTCGTGGAGCTCTTTTAGATTTGCTCTTTAGTTGAAAAACTCTCTTTCAGCAGCGCTGAAGCGCCGAGGAGGTAGCAACGTGATCGCTGCTTCTCGCGAATCCAGCACTGGACAGCAACCTCGCTGACGCCCGTAACACCAACGCTGTAGTCTTGCTTTGCAGACACTCAGAGATTTGCAAGGCTCGGCCCGGCGAAAAGCTGATGTGCGTTTGCACGCGCTCTCCTTTTATACCGCACCGCTGGGCGGAGTGCGCGATGGCGAACACGCACGCCAACTGTCATTGGCTTGTTTTGTTAACACTCGAAGGTGATTGGGCTCTCCGGCGAGATCCCATTAGTCAGTCACTCTGACGTTACGTCGAACGTGACTGACTGATAGGGAACTATCTCTCTATGAATACATAAAACAAACATTTCATTCAAAACAGCCCACGCACGAGACACACAGCATGCGCACTGCTGTTCACTTTACTGCCAGTGGTGTTAAGAGAGAGCCAGCTTGACAAGCAGTGAAAGACAAGCCTTCAAGGCTTTGAATCAAACTGACTGCGCACAGCACTGCAGGCAAATGAGTGCTGGAAAAAAGACTGCCAGACTGTCACTGACTGAGTATGACAAGTGACAATATTTTCCCCAAAAATCTGAATGCATGCAATAAAGCTAGGTTGTGCATTTCATTGATCTGGTTGGTTAATTGCTGAACTAACTGATAAACTAACTGGCAAGCTGATAATTTGGGATATATATTCAACACATGCATACAGCAGCCATGACCTGCATGCTAAGAAAGATTTTGCGTGCTGTGGGAATGACTCGGATGATGATGTAAGTATTTTTGCACAGAAATTGGTTTCTTTTTGCCAGCAGCTCTCACAAAGCCAGCTTTTGTAATCTATTAACCATTGTCTGCTCCCTCCCACAATGCTTTGCCCAGAAATAGGAAGGAAAATTATTACAGTACTGGTAGCAGAAGAATCACAATTGTATTCCAAGACTCTTGAGTCATGTAGAAAATAACATATTGAACAAAACCTATATGGAAAAACAATATGGGATTTTTTTTCTTGAATACGCTCAGTTCCTCTATTTTAACACTTTTTCATCGGAACAGATTTGGAGATATTTTGCATCACGTCAATTGCTCATCAATGGATCCTCTGCAATGAATGGGTGCCGTCAGAATAAGAGTAAAAACGGTTGATAAAAACATCACAATAATCCGTAAGTAATCAACATGACTGCCTATCAATTAACGTGTTGCCAAAATTGTATTAAACAAATCCATCAAGATGTTTTTCAACTTCAAACCCTTGCTTCCAACTAAAATATAAGTCCTCTAATCATATTGCTTTCTTCAATTAAAAAGTTGTTTCGTCTGAATTAGGAGAGAAATATGAACAGATCAAATGCCTTAATAATGAATTTGTCTGGAGTCATGTGGATTATCTGCGGATTATTATTATGTTTTTATCAGCTATTTGAACACTCATTCTGACGGCACCCATTCACTGCAGAGGATCCACTGGTGAGCAAGTGATGTAATCAGGCATGTGTTCAGCTAGCGATAAAAAAGAAGGAAAATCTGACCACACCCACAAGCCACGCCCCCAGGACTTCTTATTAAAATTACATTATTTTAGCACATTAAAAGATATATTTGATATTGTAAGCATACACTCAGTGTTTCCCACACATAGACTTTACCTGGGCGGGCTGCCCAGGTATATTAACGGCCGCCCAATTATATTTGGTTACACATTTTTATTTTTATTACTATTATGGAAAAAAAACTTAAATAAATCCATACTATTATGGATTTTGAAAAAAAAAACTTAGCCTATCGTTCAGTTGGAAGATGTCTCCAGAGCGCAAGGCTCCCAGCATCTGTTGTGAGCAGTGAGCGGCAGAGAAACAGTGCTTTCAGCTGGCCGCAGCCGACTCGTTGTCAGTAAATCATTTACAAAACAGCGTTTCCAAGCACCTGTCGCTTACTGAATGTTTGGACCTTTAAATATGAACATAATTCGTCTGTTAATATGCGCATTGTTTGCTACTCAGACGCAGGCAGTGTGCTGAATGAGACAAAACAGTAATATAGCCAAAACCACAGCATATAGTCACTTTTTTGTGTAAGTTAGATGTATATTGATTTTATCAGACAATGTCACGATTATAAATCAGGATTTAAGGAGTATAGTGAGAGTGATTCCTGGTTAGCACGTAGTATTAATGGGTCATAATATTTATACTTGTTTTATGTACGACAACAGAAAATATAATGTGAACAGCTTTATGTTCATATGTGTGTGACAGTTCATAGAGTAGAACAGATCTGAAGTGCCAAAACTCGTTTGAATGCAAACTTGACGCAATTACGTCATGAATATGCAAATTAATCTGTGACGTCACCTGCCGCCACAAGTCTCACAAAATCGTGTGGGAAACACTGCGATATTGTCCTGTAAAAAAAATAAAAAGCAGCATTTATAATCATGCTAACAATACAATATATTATAGTAAAGTAGTATTGTTATTAGTATTAAAGTGCTTGCCAAAAGTTTGGAAACATTACGATTATTAATTATTTTGAAATAACTATCTTCTGTTCATCAAGGCTGAATTTATTTGATCAAAATAAAGTAAAAAATATATATTAATATATCATAAAATGTAATTTTATTCCTGTGATTTTCCTATTTTCAGTGTCACATGATCTTTTAGAAATCATTACAATTTATTTCTTGACTCTCAAGAAACATTTCTGATTTTTATCAATGTTGAAAATAATTTTGCTGCTTCATATTTAGTGTGGAAATGATGATAAACTTTCTTTTTCTGGATTTTTTGATAAATATACAGTTTAATGAACTGTATTTATTTGTATTTATAAAATATATTAAATTTGTTAATGCATTTATTAAATATAAACCATTTTAAATGTCTTCACTCACTTTTAATCACTTTCTTGCATGATGAATACAATTATTAATTTCTCTCTCTTTTTTAAATCTTATAAAAATGTTTGAGTGGTATCACTGTTTCCACAAAAATATTAAGCAGCAAAACAGTTTTTAACATTGATAATAATGATAAGTGTGTCTAACAGCAAATAAGCATATTACAATGATTTCTGAAGGATTATGTGACACTGAAACTTCTCCTGTAAACCATAACCAATTTATAAACGTTTCTACAGTAATGACGAATGTTGTGTTCCCAAATGCAAATTAAAGCGGTTCAAAGTTTGAACTTCAAACCAAGCGAATCGAAGTACACAGTACTGTAACAGTAAACATGTAGTGCGTCAGACTACAGCCTGTTATATAATTACATCACAACCATCTGGTGTTTTATGACAGCACTAGCAATCTCAAATTCTCACCGCCATTCATAAAAAGTCACCGGGTCGAGTAACATGTTTCAGCGCTGAATCAACTCGTGCTTTGAATCATTTGAACGCTTTTAACTGTCCTGCAGATGGCGCCCGCGAGCTCGTGCAGCGCTCTCAGGATCATTCCGCCCATGATGTTTCTTTTCGCAGTTAGGGTTAGGGTTTATTTCGGTAATAGCTTAAGGCAAGGCCATGACTTGAACATTGGGGGGGTGGGGGACCACTTTATATATATATATATGCACACAGCTTTAATTGACTCGCGCACGCACATTACTCGCACACATAAACTTGTCAACACTACCTGCGACTTTTATTGTAATGAAATAGTTTCCATACTGAATCGCTACATTATATTTCTCATCAACGACGTGCTTTTGAATTAGGATTAAATTCACAGTTTTATTGTTTGTAGGGACAGACAAACAGATGCAGATAATTAACACACGCATTCTCTCTCTCTCTCTCTCTCTTTCAAAATGGCCATATTTTAGAAAAAAAGTCGAGTAGTTGCTTCACTGAATATAACTGTCGGTCATTTAACATTTATATTGTAAAACAGTTTTCTAACATTAAATTATTAGCAGCTTCCTCGCTGTCTTTGGACGCTTCGCAGCGCGCTTAACATTTGTGAACGCTAAACTCCGCCTAGTTTAATTTGATTGGCCAGTTCAATTATTTTGACTTTGACGGGCGCTGTTAGCCCGCTGAGGCAGAGCAGAGTGAAAATGTTACTTTTAAAGCTTTGTTTTTATCCTAACAAGAGTGCTGTGTAATGGAGGACAGCATATCAGTGCAAGAATTTCAAATATGGGGGGCATTTGGCCATTTCTAATTATTGGGGGGGACTGTTCCCCCTCAATGTCTATGGTGGTTACGGCCCTGGCTTAAGGCCATTTGCCCGATTTCAATGATCATACAGTAACCAACCTAACGTTTTTCATATTACTAATGGTGTAATTTTATCCGAATACTCATGCCAAAATATTCCTATAATTGAATCTCATTTGTATGCCTTTACCACAAAGTTTCCCTGTCATAACTGTGCACTCTTGAAAATGAAAACCAGTGAACGCTGACAGATTTGAACCTCATGGATTACTGAAATTAAAAGAGAGAGAGACAGAAAGAAACAGCAAGAGAGGAGAGACAGCAGTTTGTGTGGTCCAGCTTGGAGCTTGGCTTACGGCCCAGCCGGAGCCACGCATGGCATCGACCGCTGTTTATCCTGCGCTGAGGACGAAAGCAGCTCTCATGTCTAAACTCCTCCAGCACAGCACTCATCCAGAAAAAACGCCAACCACCCTGACAGAATGTCCTCTCATTAAAAGGATTTGCCCATCAGGCCTAAAGAGGATGTCATAGCAACACTTGTTTCACCTTTCCTCCAGTCATAGGCAAAGAATGAAGCAAGAGACAGAGGTGACGATCGGGATTGCTGTAAATGTGTCAGGTTAAAGAGGTGTTACAAAATGCTTAAGGGTCATGGTGAAAGCAGGTGTCTGCTCTGAAACACACACAAAACTCTGCTGCTAATTACAGCCAGGTTGCATTAATTCAACTAAAATCAAGTTCCCACACCTTTAGACCAAGCATTTGAATTTTTTTCAATTCAGGAATTATAAAAAATAATTTAATAAAGCTTTTTTGTTATCATTTCAGTTTATATTTTAGTTCATCCACTCCACGAAAACATAAGACACAAAAATGTATTCAGACATTGTAATACTAGTCCATATAAATCAAGAAGCTTAAATTCTTCTGAAGAGACGCTACTGGAAATAAAGCTGTGCGACTTTGAGCCGGAATATAGGTCTAGATTAAGTCTGTTCAATATACAGTATAGTATATCGAACAGACTTAATCTAGACCTATATTCGCATATGTGACCCTGGACCGCAAAAAGCAGTCTCAATTCGCACAGGTATATTTGTAGCAATAGCCAACAATACATTGCATGGGTCAAAATTATCGATTTTTCATTTATGCCAAAAAGCATTAGTATATTAAGTAAACATCATGTTCCATGAAGATATTTTGTAAATGTCCTACCATAAATAACTGCAAAACTTACTTTTTGATTAGTAATATGCATTGCTAAGAACTTCATTTGGACAACTTTAAAGGCAATTTTCGCAGTATTTAGATTTTATTTTGCACCCTCAGATTACAGATTTTCAAATAGTTGTATCTCAGCAAAATATTGTCTTATCCTAACAAATCATACATCAATGGAAAGCTTCTTTGTTCAGCATTCAGAAGATGCAGAGATCTCCATTTTAAAACATTTACCCTTATGACTGGTTTTGTGGTCGGCTGTCACATATAAACACTGATCAAATAGAAACTGACTGGACTTATTTAATATCTGAAAACCAATGAAGTTTGTTTTAATGTTATTGCAATAACAAAATCAAGTTTGTTGTTTTGTGTCAAGCATGTACGGTGAGCTGCTGTTTAGCATATTTGATGTGCTCTACTGTATGCATCTGAGTTAATAAATGTTTGTACATGAAGTATTAACAAAAGCCTAAATGAAATCTGTTCATCATAAAAAAGTGACTACATCTCTTCAAAAGACTTACATTAGATTAAACCACTCAATTCATGTGACTTACTTTCTCTTTTTGTACATTATTTAATGCATAAACTTTCAATGGACAGACAAAAAGATGAAAATGAAAAATATTTGAATGCGTGTTTTGTAATTAATTTCCTTTTTTATCTTTAAATTATTTTTAGTGGACAACTTACTCCAAAAAGACAAAAAAAGAGTATCCAGTAAAGCTACTTTCATGACTTTTCTCTGACTTTTTAGAATTGTTATTAATGTTAATTATTTTATTTTATTTTCGGATTTTAAATATTCTAGAGTTTTTACAGCTGTGGAAAATCCCTGTAAAAATCTGCAAATGTGACTAAGATCCCAGTGATGGGAATACAGTTGCTGTTGTAAATGGTGATTTATTATTATCACTAAAAATGAAAAAAGTGGAAAAGTCAAAAAAGGGTAGAATGGGTGAAATAAGTGAGGAAAAGGAAGGCAAAGCGAGGGCACAAACACAGTTTGTGTGTAGTTAATCTAGCCAAGCATTTGATTAGTGGGCTGGCTGATACTCGCAGGGCCAGAGAGGCATCCGTGTAAAGGGCATCCTAGCTGTGTCTGTCAACACACAACCGCACAACAAACCACCTCCCGATCTAATTACATCTCAGACTTGAGACCACAGAGGAGAAATAAACATAAGAGTGTGATTTTCAAATTAGGAAACCTAATCAGAGGCAATCTGTGAAATTATACAGTAATATCATACTGACTACTGTAAACCCTGTTGGCCATTCTGTCAAAGCAGCTTTGAAATCAAGGTGCCCTTTTAGTGGAATATTACTCTCTTGAGAATTCACATTTGATTTTCATGGTTGTTCATCTCTACTAAAGAAGGTCATGGAGTAGTAATCGTATTTGTCACATGCAAAGTGATTTGGCTTTGCGACACAAAAGGGTGTTTCTCGGGCTTCACCGCCTCCCCCCCCTTTTCTTCCAATGTCCTTTAAAACAGTGTCCTCTTAAATTATAACTACCAAGGGACATTGTAAAGAGTCATTAAACCAGAAGAGACAGGATGGCCCAGTGAAAACGCAACACGATTTGTCATCTGCTTCATAACATTAGGCCTCCCCGAATCACCAGTCTGGTCAGCTTAACATACAATGTGACTGCTGCAGATAACAGCCAAAGAGTACACTAGCCTGCCGGAGCGAACGGTTACAAAACATCAGAGAAAGCCGAGAGAGAATACTGAAATTATATATATAAACATTTTTCAAAAACACTGAATTATTTATTTAAGGTTTTAGCTTCAGGAAGGGTTGTTTCTGAAAGCCGAATTGTGCAATTTGATGTTAAATCACTCTTTCTTATCCTCGCTCAATGACTGGTTTCTCTGAGTGCAAACACTGAAGCATTGTAAAAATTTGGGTCTCATTCACTAATAATTGTGTGGATTATTTGTATTTATAGGCTACATACATGTGAACCTAACTCACAAGAAATGCAAACGCACTTTAATTTGTTCTTAAAGTCTGTGTGAACCACAAGTTTTTACTTCCGTATTGTGACGTACCTCCGAGAGAAACAGAATATTGAATGAGGAAAATAGAGGGCATGGCTTGCTTTTCTACTGTGAATTGATTGGATGTAGTAAAGTAGGCATTTCACTCAGAAATGAACAGTGACAGTTGGAGGGGCGTGGTTAAGGATGTCATGCTCATGCCCAAGCCGTCAAACTGATGTGATGAGAGAAGGCCCATCATTTCAGAAGGGAGGAGCATTTCCAGATTTGGATTAAAGATTATGAAGGCAAACTATTTTTTTGTGGATTGACTTGCATGGATGAATTGTTCACCACAAAAATAGCAAAGTGTACTAACAAAATAAATATAGTCAATTTTGATTCCACGCGGACTTTAACCTCATTCTAATGTTAATGAATTTGGAGTATTCTAAATAAGCGACTGCATGCATGAGGTTAGTCATTTGCATTTAACTCCATATATGGGCTCAATATGCTCAAACTTTACATTACAGCCTTTCGTCACTCTCAGCAAACATATAATGCTCTGTAAAAGCACACGCAGCAAGATACTCGAGTAATGCCAAGTGTGTAATTCTCAAAACCAGTTCAGACACAAAAACGCCTTTTATACAGACCTTTCATTCGGTAGCAGTAGCTACAGATAAGTATTGGCATTTTTATAAAGAGGAACATGACAGCTCAATTTGTTTATTGTATATGATGAAAATTTCATGAAATAAATTGAATAAAGATAAAATATCTATGTATAAAATTTTATCTAAATCCATTTATAAAGCCACCCAGAGTATGTGACTTTTGCGTATTCCGTCGTTCCTACATTTTTTAAACATTTCGAATACATTTTGGCATTAAAGTTATAGGAACATCATGATTTGTTTGTGAAAACATTTTTATACAGATTTTACACACATTTGTGTGCATGCATGGTTGAATAAGAGTCCTGAAAAAGCAACTTTGGTTCAACTAATGTTGAGGCGAGAGGAACTATTTGTTTGGCCGACCAATGACAAACTGGCGGAATGCCCTGGAAACGATCTGTTGTTGCTTTAGTCTGGATTTGTAGAACATGACATATCCATGCAAAAAAGGTCAATTAATGCAATGACGCTAAGAAATTCTGTGTTGTGAACTACATGAAAAAACTGCATAAAAAATGAGCTCAGGCTTTTTCCATATTGCATGAATCGAAATTTGCGCCATGATAAGAAAAAATTATGTAATCTCCCCTGATTAATGGGTCTCTCGATGAAATGTGGCGGTGGAAAAACACATTAAGTAAAGAGACAGAGCAGCAAATATTCTTCACTGGCAAAGATCCTCTACACTGGTCTGTAATCAAATCACTGAGGTCATTTAACTGTGCAGTAAAATCGAGTGACAGGCTATTTGAGAGATTTGCTGTTGGACTTTTGAGCGGTCACTAACATCTCTCTCACTGTGTGAAAATAATAATAGTAATTATTATAGAGATAGAGGGATGAGATCGAAAAAAAAAACTAATAAGAACAAAAAAAGAACAATGATTGCTATTATTGTATATTTTCCTCTAAATATACAGTAGTCTAGATCTTAGATTAATCATCAGTTTCAGTCACCATAGAGGTATAACATTAGAACATTAAATCAAGACTGATAGTTTTCTGGAGCACAATAACAGCAAGACATTTGGTTAAAAGCATATTTTTAGTGGCAGTGCTGGTTAGCAGTCTCAATGGAGTTATTTACTGCATTCACATCTCACATGCTGTGAGCAGTTGAGGTAATGGATGACTGTTTCTGTTGTCAATTGACCGTTCACAAAACCTGCCCACCCTTAATTACTGTTGCCATGACCGACAAATAATGCTGCTCTCACACTACACTATGTTCTCACGCAGTGAAAAATAAATCGCAGAGCAAAGAGGAAACTCACAACACACCGACAGAGAAGATAGAGCAGGTTACTTCTGATATGAAACAAGGTCTCAGAACCCTCAGCTTTTAAATTGCGTAATTTTTAAAGAAATTAAAACTGTTTTGTGGCTCTTTAATGTGTTGTGACAGATCACTGTATTGCCTCAGTTCAAACACGTGAACCGATCGTCTTTTCATATGTACCGGAGGAGCCAGTGGAGCCATATGGACCCAGTTTCGTGGCTAAAGTTCACAGTCTGCTCGTCACTCCACGAGGGACTTTAAACTCAAGTTTAAGTCCACAGAAGTTATCAACTCTCCTGTCTGATTTGTGGTAAAGTCTAGGAGACTGCTGCAGCTACTGGACATTAAGAGTTGAATGACTTCTGATTTTTTAAAGTTGACTTTTTGGATCGGATGCAAAATTCACTTTTCAAGTTATTTGACCATAAATGTGTGTTGAACATGTGTTTACACATCCATCCTATAATTATAAAAATACACCCAGTGTTTTTTTTTTTTAAATCCCTATTTTAAAATTCCCTTTCTCAAATCAGGCTGTTCTCAGAATGACGTAGTTCTATACAGACCCCTCCCACGATAGTTGATTGACAGGGCCGTCTTACCTTAGACCCGCCCTAAATGAGCTGAGTGAGCTGTACACTGTTCAACCGCCATCGTTACGACTCCGGTGCAGGAGAAGAAACAATTTCTCTGATTAAGCGATTGAGGTGTTTTGCTGTTGGATGTAATAATGAATATAGCAGTCGTCAGTTACTCCCGACATCTGAGCCGCTGAAGACTCAGAGGATTAAAGTTACTTTCGTTTTTGAAGGGAATGTGCCGATCCCCGGTCTGCCTAAATGCGTCTATGTTCGCGTGAATCATTCGTGATCCAGCTTCATCTACAGAAGAAGTGAGTATAAGGTTTTTTATTCATCTTTGCAAATCGCCTTTCTTAATAATGTGATAGTTAGCCAGTTTCGTGGCTAAAGTTCCGTCTGCTCGTCACTCCACGAGGGAGTTTAAACTCAAGGTTAAGTCCACCGAAGTTATCAACTCTCCTGTCTGATTTGTGGTTAAGGCTAGAAGGAGACTGCTGCGGCTTCTGGATATGTGTATTTACATATTTTCCGAGCCAACAATATAATGTGAAACCTATGAAAATGGTTTTAAAAAGCACAAAGCGCCATATTTTCATCACTTTAGAGTGTCGCAATGACCATCTTTTTGCAGTGAAGAACCTCTCATAGTTTAATGAGTGGGAAGAGGACATGAAGCGATGTGAGGAGAGCTGCATTGACAACAGATGAGCGCACAAGTGCATATATACAGCTCCCGATCAGGGCTAAGTTCACAGGATTTTGTCCACAGAATGATTAGAGCGCACGTTTTAACAAATTATTGTATTATTTAACACTCAGTATTTAACTTAAGCACTGCAAGCCATGCATAAAGTGCTGGGCATGATATATTTTCTGGTACGCAAAACAAGTACTTTAAAGGAATACCTTAGCTTATTACCATTATCGTGGCAATCAACAATAGCACATCTTAACCCTCCCTACAATTTTTATATTTAGTTATATTGAAAAAGTTTCAATTCAGTCGATCTTTTTTACCCCGTTTTAACATGCATTTCTATGGAGACAGGCCGTAGCTGTCGGGCAAGATGGCGGATAGTAGCGACGGCACATAATATCTGCGTTCTGATTGGTCAGATCACGTCAATCAAACTCCTTGCAAACGGTCAATTAAGCTTCCAAAATGAATCATTTTCAAAACTTGGCATTCTGGTGTACATGGGGAGGCACCTGCCTGAATACAACATTTTAATTATTATTTTTTTCACCGGTCAAGCAAATCGTGAAAAAAAAAGTATATCTATTTTTTTCTCTCATTTTGAATATCTGAAGTAAATCTACACTGAATGTGTCACTGTGTGCATGGGTGAATTTGAAAAAGTGAAACAAGACGAAGATACTCCATTATTCAAAGGAATTACAAATTTAAATCTCAATTATCTGACTTTTTAAAAAGCCATTTTCAAATGGCTGTGGAACTTTCCTTCATTTGAAATTCAGAAATCAATGCTATACTTGAATATTCAAGCTCTACTTTTAATTCATGGCCAAAGAGAAAATGCTGGTCAGGAGAGGAACAGACACCTCTTACACAAGCAGTGGCACTTCAAAATCCATCATGTCTGCAAATCATATGCAAATTTAATGATGCAAATCATTCTGTGTGGTCCTTGTATATGTACCTGTGCATTGTTTTACTGTGCGTTCGCACCACCGCCAGCGGGAGCGTCAAAATTCGCCCTGGCCGCCCTGACAGCAACGCTGTAGAAAGATTTGTGGACACTCTGATGTAGATCGAATGCTTGTCATGTATTTAAAGGAGCCGCAAGGCAAACAAGCATGTTGATCTTGTGCAGACTGACCACAAGTAGGGTATAGGTAAACCTCATGTAATATTTTAAATGTGAAAGTAAGAAATTGATAGATGGAAACTTAACAATTATAGTTGCATGTTTGCTAATGAAATAAACCAATTAAAAGCTATTTGTGTTGTGTGGCTTTTGTGTTCATGGTTAATTTCAACATGCAGTTTATCGGAGAGGTTTAATAGCTTTGATCTTTGATTATCATTAACGTTCATTTGTGTGAAGCCTACATTACAAACTGTCCTGGTTGAAGTGTAGCCTTAATGTAATTGGTCAAATATATGTTTTGAGGAAATTAATAGCATTCCCGCTGAAAATCAAAGCGTTCTTCTAGCGTTAAAATGCTTGGGAACTAATGTGGTCGGAACCAAAGTTTACAGGACTGCGTTCTCTGGAATCCTCTCAAGCGGAGGACTTCTACATTCTGATTGGTTGCCGCCCATCCCGTCATAGCTCATTACCATAAAGTTGACCTGATTTCAACTCTCCTCTACGCTCTCATCGTCCAAAACTCGCCGCGCCGCTCTTGCCGGAGCTTGCCGCCGGCTCACATTGAAAATGAATGACTTCCGGCCACTTTGATGCTCTCGCCGCCTGCGGTGTGAATGCACAGTTAGAGAGTATATTGCTAGTTTCTGCAAGAAAATTATGATTTAAAGTTTCCTTTTGACTACAGTTCAGTAATAGATTTTGATTCTTAATGAACTGTAATGGCTAGTAGGAACATACAGTCAAAGTTTATGGCCGGTAAATGTTCAACTGTATAAAAGCCTCCCTACACCTATAGTGGGGAAGTTTATCTCTGATAATCACTTCATAATAATGTAGCTAGCCTTTGGCAATTTTGCTTTATATAACTCGATATAAAATGTAATAAAATTTTCATGCTTTAATTTCCATTGCTACAACTGGCCGAGCATAACACCCATGATGGAACAAGATATGTTTGATACATATCTGCATGGACTGAAGAACTGCCGGTGCGATTCTATTTTCCCTGCTCTTGCCAGAATTAACAGTTTCTGAAGACTGCTGCTTAATTAGCCTGTCTGTAATCCAAAACCGTATCCAAACCTAATAACTTATTAAACCTCTTAAAATAGAACCAAAAAGATCTGTTAAAAATAGGTCTTTGTTAAGGTCTTTTTTTCTGAAAATGAATCTCTGAGCTTTTTTTATTTCTTTCTGGAACAAGAGTCTCCTCAGGAGTCTCCTCAGGAGAGCACAGAAGATTAATCTGGTTCCCGGGAGGAAGAAAATTCCCAGTATTGAGGTGGTTTGCTTCTGTGGCAAGGACACAATTAATGAGAGACTTGAGAATAATCTGGACGAATGCAAATATTTTAACCTTGTGTTCCGACATTAGCATAATACACTCACACATGGTCTGATCACACAGAAGAACAGAACTACTGTAGCTCAAACTGCTGAAAAACTTAATACTTAATACTGGCCATGACAGAAAGATGTCAGACGCATGTGTGTGATGCTGCTGTCACAGCAGCCGGCGTTCTGACGTAGAACCTGGATGGGCTGCGGCTTGTTTACCGGCAGATGAATGCACACACGTGTCAAGGCACTGACGTGAATGGCAGCAGAAACTGACACGGAAGAGAAGAATTGTTGAATAAAGTCATTATTTTTGTTTTCTTTGCGCACAAAAAGTATTCTCATAGCTTCATACAATTATGGTTAAACCACTGATGTTACATGGACTATTTTAATGATGTCCTTACCATGTTTCGGGGCCTTGAACATGGTTGTTGTGTTGCTGTATATGCAAAAAATATCTTATCTTAATATTTTTGTGTTCCGAAGATGAACTTAGATCTTACGGGTTTTGGAACGACATGAGTAATTAATTTAAATTTTGGGGGTGAACTATCCCTTTAATTGTTCAGGAATGGTTTGAGGAACATCACAAAAGCACTTTTGCACCATGTAGTTCTAGAAACTAGCTAGCAAGGTCATTCCTAGAGAAACAATTTCTCCTTCGGGCCGTTTTTCTGGTTGCATTTGCACCAGCAGGAACTGTGAAGTGACCGAGAGCACCGTTTTTATTCGGGAATTTACAAATATCAACAACCAGTGAATGGAGGATGCTGTTTTGTTGTGTGATGTGGATTTTGTGATAATGGAGTTTACACGATTGAAAGACCATGAAAATCTGACTAAATCTCCTATGACAACCTAGTGTTATCATCAAAGCTGAGAAAAGAACACAATGCAGCAGACAACAGGTAAATGCCTTTATCTCTGTTTTCCATGTTCGTGGAGTAAATATTTTTACAAGGCTTTTTAAAAATGTCGGGTAGCTGGTGTTTCGTATGCGTTTGGCCAATCAGCGTACACTTACGTCACTGGTAGTTCCTATAGAACTGTTTTAGACCCTACTTTTTGAAGTAGTTCCCCCAAATGAAGAGTTCCTAGAACTAAATACGCTCCTGCAGTGCAAACACGTCAAAAAGCGGGAAATTTCGCTAAGAGTTCTAGGAACTATGAAAAGGTTCCTCCGGTGCGAAAGCGCCTAAATAGTTCAGAGTGTTGTCTTGGCCTCCAATGTGCTGGACCAACAAATCCAAATCATGGAGGCCCCGCCTTACAACTTGCTGGATTTAAAGGATGTCTTGGTGCCAGATACCACAGGACATATTTAGAGGTCTTGTGCAGTCCATGCCTCAATGCTCCAGAGCTGTTTATTTGTCTGCAGTAGTAAGGTTGCAGTAAACTAAGTAATCCTTCAACCAATGGAATGTGATGTGAGGGCACAGAGCAGGTGAAGAAAGGACGCATCAAGTGCTGAATCGCTTTGTTTAGCTTGATCACATCCTGATCTATCAATTCTTACTGAATAATATTCTCACAAAACCTCAGTCTTTCAGTCATTTCCACAACTGATCCTCTACAAATAATTATTCAAATCAGTTAAAGCACTATTTATCACCAAAGTACAAAACCAAAAGGCATCTGGAGATTTTTTGTACCTTAAAAGACAAGTAAAAATGTACCCTTCAATTTCCTAATGAATGTCCTTGGTCTTACAGCATATTTGTTAATGAAGTCTGTTTTTATAAGACTAAAAGACTTTTCACACTCATGTATACCGGTGTTGAGAGAAAACACAATCCAATCAGATCTCAATGGATAAAACCAAGTCTCACAATACATTTCAATTAAATAGATCTCATGCTGTCTATAGAGCGAATCATTGCTTTGACCGAAGGAATCAATCCGGTATTCAGCACTCAAGCTAAGTATAAGCAACTTGAGCACTACACAACATCTTACATCCTACTTACATAATGCATTGATTTACCACTCTAGCCTCTGAACTGTCTTTATCCTTTATTTATAGTTAAAAATATGTGAAAACAGCACTTCCATTGATCCATTTATTCTGAAAAAAAATGATTTAACTTTCTATACATCTAAATAACTGAACAGATTCACTCTCATATTAAGTCATACATTTGTTATTTGGCAGGGAAAAAAAACTGCCAATTTTAAAATAAGAAGGACAGCAAGAGAATATGAAATTATTCCTATAACACCTATCTGCAAGGAGATACAAATCAGTAATAAGGTACATAATATACATTAACCACATCCCAAACTACAGCTGTTTATTCATCCTCTAAATAGGCTTAAGAACATAAAACTGTAATGCACAGTAAAATAAGATTTGAGCTGAATGAGATGTCTTCATCTTAAAGACTATTAGCAGTGATTTAAAAGTGGTTTGACAGCTTCGTAATTGATTGGCTCATATTTGCATGGATGCACTTAAACGATCACTTCCCTTCCCTTCTATTACTCAGGATTGAGCATTATGCTTTCAGATCCATCTCTCAGATTCAAAAACAGACATGCAGACAATTGCATTAAAGATTAAATCAATAAAGCAGTTACAGCACAAGGCATTAAAAGCAGCATAATTCAGTTTCAACCCAGGTTTGTAAGCAAAACCTCTTTATAAATATGCACAATCTCATAAGCGTTCAGTGCACTAGCTTTAGCATTCCTCACACAGCTGGAGTGGCTCTACATCCTTGGTGTCTGAGAGTGCAACACCTTCTCTGAACACAAAAATACTCTTTCGATTAGCTTATTTATCTTCGAGAGCACCTCAAACAACAGTCCTTAATGAAACCTAAAATTGAGTCACAGAGTGTCAACTCTTCAATCTTCCTCTACGGAGGAAGAAGAAAGAGATAAATAAACTGAATGATGAGATTTCCGAGGTGTCACCACAGCAACGGATATTAAGGAAGGAGCTCGGAATGTCATGCACTAAACAGACACAACACAAAAGACTTATGATGCACAACCTTCATCTTGCATGCTCTATTTATTCGGCTAGATACACAACCTGTCAAGTTTGTAATTTAATATTCAATGAAATGTATAAGGGATAAGTCAACATGAAAAACACCCACATTTTACAATCCACTCAATTCGTGATGGATACATTCCATACATTCTGACTGAATATCCTGTTCTAAAAAACATATGTTATACAAATGCAAACAAATACATTTGTTACTCAGTATCGTGTCTTGTTTTCAAGTATAAATATCTAAACAGTCTTAAATCAAGATACATTTACTTAAGAATCAAAATAACATAAGATATCAAGTCTTGTTTTCTGATAAATTTATCAACAATTATGTTTAAAAGGAGAAAAAATGCCTGCCAATGGGGAAAGAAAAATAAGCTTGTTTTGCTTTTGAATTATTAAATTTTTCTTACCGCACTGGGAGATATTTTGTAGTTTTAAGCACAAACTCACCATTTTGCGTCATCTTAATTTATGCATGTTCAGTACACCAGAAAACAAGACACTAAGTAACGAACTCACTTTTTGTAGAGTATTACAGAAGTAAAATTTTAGTAAACAGACTTTCGTGATAAATGTATAGATTGGTTATACAAACTATACAGTGGAGATCATCATTTGAGAACATATAACCTATAATTTCCTAAATGTCAAGGTCATTTGCTCAGTCCTATTTGAAGTTATCCTAACAGCAGTAGAAGGGCAGTTTTTAAGCATATTTCATCAATTGCATTCTGAAGCAAAGTATAAAACTTAAATGAGATTTTGAAAAAAGAACTCATCAAAATTAGAGAACACAGATACCTCAAAATAATTGGTGTTAATCTGGCACCTGATGATAATTTCCTTAATTAAATGACAAACCCTATTTAACTGACAGCATTCCTTACATTTTTAGATTGCAAGATGGCAGACCACACTAAGGTGACTGAAACCCTGTGACAGGAGGTTGTCCAGATGACCTTTTAGCCACTGCAAGAGAAGCTGGTCACTCTTAATCTGTGATTTCTCGAATATTGCAGGTTTACAATGATACAAATGAATTCAAGATCTCCAAAAAGGCTGATCATCCGCATAAGGTAAATGCACGAGAAGACAGGATAATGCAGAGACTTTCAATGGGGAATCGGTTCAACACTGCAGCTGGAATTGCTTGCCAGTTCAGTGTTGAACAATGTAAGGATCTGTCTTGGCCTGTTTAAGAGACATCGGGACAGAAAACACACTCTGCAGGGATGAAGCCTCTCGTCAACAGAAAGAATCAAAAGGCTACGCTCACATTTGCTGAAGAACATGTTGGGTGGAGAGGAAAACTGGTCCAAATTTCATTTTAGTGATGAGAGCAAGTTTAATTGATTTGGGTTGGGTCTGAGGGGAAACATTTTGTTCGGCATGAAACTGAGGAAAGAAAGACTTAATCTCAAGTGCGTAATGAAGTCAGTGAAAGGTGGAGGACGAAGTGCCATAGTTTGGGGGATGTTTTACAGCAGCAGTTAGGCCTCATACAGCTACATGGCAAAGTGAATGCAAATATTATCAGAACCTCTTTAGCAACATTCAGTTCCTTCCCATACAAGCATTTCCCAATCAGCCTGCAAAAATGTGCTGAAGTCATTCGAAGCAAGGGCCTCTATTGTTCATACTCATTTCTGACAGCTGTAACTCTTCTAAATTTTAGTTCTAATGTTTCCCACAAAATAAAGGTTTTTGTTAAAATGCCTTGGATATTTGTGAAACATGTTAGTAGAACAGTGGTGTAGCCACAGCTAATATTCCTTCAAATCTTGAGCAATGAAAATAAAACGAAATTCAGAAAAAAATCAATTATTTATATATCGTTCTCTAATTTTGATCTCCGCTGCATATAGATTAGATAAAGTCGTTTTTCTCCCCATGTCATAAAGCCCACTGATCACATCCTTACTAAGCAGTCAATGCATCACGATGACATTTCAAATGAACATAGTGTGAATTCACTCAACACAATTATGATTACTGTATATACTGTAAAGCCAGGCCTCATTCAGTATCATAAGTCATGATTTATATCATAGCACAGGATATTTACATTGAAGTAGATTACATTATGAATATAAGTTGATTATTGTAGGTTGAAGTTGAAATGTGACAGAGTCTGAGAAACACAAATCATGTGGAGTGAGTAGTGATTGAATCAGGTCACTGGAGTCATGCTGAGATAAGAAGAAATACTGCATGATGTCACGTGCCCACTGTGGCATTGAGCAAGATACTGAAGGTTACATAGGTGCTCTACAGATTTGTACTGGGAAAAAAACCTTCTGATTGGTGTAGGTTTATGTGGACCACATAAATACAGCACATGAGTCATAGCCTTTCATTGCACTGAACAGGCACCGCTGTTGCATTAATAGTTTGCCTGGAGCTCACTTCAAGTAATCAAGGAGAAGACATCAGTGCATCTGGTTGACCATTGTAGGGTGCAGCTGTATGGTGGCACACATCTGAACCGACAGGTCACTTCACACAGAATCACCCTAGAGGAACAGATGCCTGTGCTCAGCGCATGGAATGGAGGATGAGTGGGCTAAAAAAGAGGAGTGTGTGTGTGTGTGTGTGTGTGTCTGTGTGTGTGTGTGTGTGTGTGCGTGCGTGTGTGCATGTGTATTTGTGCTGCTACAGTGTTTTGGTCCACATCACCCTTCAGAATTGAATTCAAACTGAAGTAGCAAACAGGATGATATATATATATATATAAAATGGGACAGTTATCTAAACATTCTTAAATCAAGATACATTTACTTGAAGCAAAATTACATAAGATATTAGGTTTTCTGAATAATTTATCAAAATTAAGATATTAAAATATGAAAAATGTCTGCCAGTGGGTAAGAAAATAAACTTGTTTTTCTTTTGAAGTACATTGATTTGTCTTAACCATTTGCCAATTTTTTTAAAAGAATGAAATGTATCTTGATGTTGAATGTTCAGTATACTGAAACTGGAAATATGGATAATATATTTTATTTTTCATTACAAATTACTCAAACATGCCATCATACAAACATTGCTTTTTGTCAGAAATATATTGTTATTAAAAAATGTATGATATCATTTAAAAAAATACAAAGCATATAATTCAATGTTTTAAAGCATTCAATTTTGTTTATTATTACTAATTATATACAACAAGTAAATATATATTGCCATTTTATTACACTATTAATATTATTATAATAATTATAATTATGATCTATCTCTCCATCTATCAATCAATCAATCAATGTTTCTCCATTCTAAAGAAAGAAAGACATTTGCATTAATGTGATCAGAAGTGACAGTGAAAGATATTTAAATTGTTACAAAGGGTTTTTGTTTCATATAAATGTTATTCTTTTGAATTTCTACTTATTAAATAATTCAGAATTATTTGTTAAGTCAGCTTAATATTCTTATTAGAAATATTAATTCTAATAAAAATATTAAGCTGCAAGAAATCATATCATATCACATCAAAACCAAATCAGCATATTAGTCTTGCTGAAGGATCACGTGACATTAGGGGGGAAAACTGCTGTCCCATCATAGAAATAAAATGAATTTAAACAGTGTATTTGTATTGTATTAGCACAAGAGACATCTTTCCAAAACATTACATAATCTAATCAACTTCAAACATTTGACAGGTAGTGTATATTCACCTGTACATCCTGTGGGGAGTGATGAACTCCAGTCTGAATTTACCCTTCTCATCTACACAGACATTAAAACAGAGATTTGGTCTGCTTAAATACTGTGCTGCAGTGATGCTGCATCATGGGAGTGTTTACGCTCTGTGATCACGGAGATCAGCACTGCTACGGATCAGGAAATAATCAAACATTAATATGAGTTGATGAGATGTTAATGGAGATTTTAACACATTTAAAGATCAACCGAGCTTCATCCCGATTCTTTTGCTGCTCTGCAAGTGGTATTTCATTCAGGAGATGCAAATCGAATTGTGATGAATCTCCTTAAAACCATATGTGACCCTCTCTGTGAAAACCCAGCTAAAGTCATTTGTTTTGTGATTTGCTTTTTTCAACAAAATCATTCTTCATATGGTAAAGAACATTCTGTGAAAAATGTACCTTTATATTTTAATTTTGACTGAGTAAGGTCATGTCAAAGTTTGAAATTATAGTGAAATTAATGGTAGAAATCAAACTTTGATGCTTGTTTTCTCATAATTAGATTGTGAGACTTTAGCCTGGATTTCACAGAGAGTGTCATATATCATTAAAATGCAAGGTACCCATTGGAGAGTTATAAATGCTGTTTCTACATGTAAAAATGTTCAACATAAAGGACTAAGAAGCCGATTAATTTCCGTACACTATATCAGATACAGCCTTACAATGAAAAGCAATTACTTGCTGTTGAGAATGTTCTTTCATGCACCTTATCTGCGCACACCACAGGCCAACTCTGGCTTCTCTGGAGCTTTGCGACCGGATGCACGAGACAGGGTGATTTTACCCATACTCTGTTCTATTAATAGCCAACCTTGCAAAAGGTACAGAGTGAGTGATGCCTTGGAGTGCCGTGGAAACAAGACAATTTGAATGGGCTGGCTGACACTCAGTAAATCCCTGGACTGTTCCTGAGTTTTTCCCATGCCTGTCAGAGTCTCTGCTGCCTACTAAACAAGTCAGAGCTTAGTCCAGTCAGTGCGGCACTGGAGTGGAGAAACGTCAAAACGGAGGTGTAAATGACAAGTCTTTCTGTCACATTTAGGCTCCACTATCTGGATATTGTGGTGAACAGAGGACAGTGATTTAGGTACATACATTTGGATTGTGGCTTACACAACAACCTGAATAAAATGCTAAATTACAAGATGCAATTACGGATAATGTTAGGCACTTGAATGAGAACTCTGGAGCTAAACAGGCAGGTGCAGAAATGTCAGATACTCTATCTATATATTACATCATAGTGATTGAATGCTATTGACAGGCATTTACGGGGCTAATGGAGTGGTTTATAGTGAAAACACTTGTCCTTTGTGAGAAAGAATTGAGCTGGCGCAGTATAGAAATCTCTTGATGCTTGACTGGGTCAACGACATACATTTTGAAAAAATGATCAAATTAAATAAACAAGATAGCAGATATAATAACAAAATTAATAATGATGGCTTCATGTCCTATAAAACTAGTAGCAAAGCAATTAAATCACAATTCAGAAACTAAAAACATGCTCAAGACGGGTTTTAAACTCATTTTATGTAATAATTTAGTTTTTAAATTAAGGCAAAAAATGAGTGCCATGTTATTTTTACTTACTATTTTGCTTCAGATTATTAATGTACATTTCTTATTGATCAATATTGTCTTATTGATAATGACTTTGTATGTTATTCTAAAGAATGCATTTTAATCTTAATCAAACTGTAACATTATGTATGTTATGTAACTTTTTATCTGAAATGACTTTCCTTGTAATATTTTCTAAATGTACAAATATTTTATATGAATTACAAGTTTTAGTAATTTTGTGTTTTTGTGATTTTTATTATTTATTAATGCCCAGTTTTCATTATTATTTTACTTGATTCAATTTTTTTCAGGTTTAATTTGAGTTATTTCAGTACATGAGGTTAAACTAAATGAAAATAAGATATTTTGATTTTAGCATGATATTTTTTATGTTATTTTATATGCATTTCAGTTAACACTGATTTCAAATAGCATTTATTTTAACTAGTGATGTCAAATGATTAATCACATTCAAAATAAAAAAAATTGTTTACATAATATGTAAACAATAGTGAGTACTGTGTATATTTATTATGTATATATAAATACACACACATGCATGTCGATATTTTTAAAATATTTACATGTATTTAAATGTATATATGTATATTCATAGAATTTATATTTATAAATATATTTAATATATAAATATAACATATTTTTCTTAAATATATACATGCGTGTGTGTATTTATGTATACCTAATAAATATACACAGTACACACACATACATTATATTGCTTCAGCAAATTTTCTTTTTATCTGAATCCATTCTATTATGTATCTTCTTCTCTACATTTTTTCTCATTGAATATCCTGTTAAACACGGAAGCATGCCACATGAAAAAATAAAATGAGTTGCGAATGCAACTCATACTGACTTTTATTCACTTTGGGTAAATATCCAATACATTACACAGAAACATGATACAAACTCAATCTATTTGTGTTCAGAAGTCTGTCGACAAATCAGGCACAAATGTTGGCCGGTATCCCAGTGGACCTACAGTTAAATGAGGACATACTTTAGAGACTTTTACATTTTTGAGAGATAAACCAATTTTCCCATAAATTCCTTCCGCTCTGTCTGACAGTAATAAATCAGTAGGGAATGTAACATCTGTCACAATATAAACAAAAACAACTCTTCCTGTCAAATCAAACCTCTGAGGTGTGTTTCCTTCCTGAGCATCTCCATTGCAGTCCAACAAAAATAGAGAAAGTACAAGCTAGAAACGGACAAAGAGAGGATGAGGTGACACAGAAGCCTGAAGTCAGCCTCATTCCTCTGTCAATTTTTTAATTTTTAATTTTCATACCTTTTACTGCCGCAAGCACCCTTGCCTGCTGACATGGCTGATGCTATTTTAGCTTCTGCAAAGGCAACAGATTTGGACTTATGCAAGCGGGGGGTGGGGAAAACCGGTCTGATCTCCTGGGCGTCCGGACTCTGTCACTATCTCTCAGACCAGCATCAGTGCCTGACTCTGAGGTCTTATCTGTGTTGCTCGTTGTCTCCCTCTTTTCATTTCCTTTAGTGTTCCCTAACGCCTCCCACAGCTTGGAGTAACGACATCTTGACATATGCATAAATGACAGACGACATCAGCAAGGCCATTCGACCACCTCAAGGTGATGAGAATGTGACCAGCCTTGTCCTTTGCGCCACCCTTATTCCCCTAGTAAACATAGCAACAAGAAAAAACCATGACAGGCAAGCCATCCAATGAGGGACTGAAACTGCTGTCTTCCAGCCAATCAGAAGGAGTCTTGGGCCTTCCCTTTCCCCTGCAGAAACACGAGGCGTACTAACAGGTATTAAATCTGATTAAATACATCCAAATGAGCCTCATGCTTCCATTTAACTTCTCCATTATAACATTAATTGACAAACACCCGTGCTTGAATTTTAATCTCTGCTCTGGGGTGAATGAGGCTAGGGAGGTTTTTATGAATCATTCTTACAAGTGAGTTCAGCAGAGTATTATCAACCTTTCTGTGATTATTTCTTTTGCTAAGGAGAAAATACAAAAGATAAACAATGCTATTTTACAGGCACCATTGCTATACATTAGTCAGTTCTCAAATCTGAATGGGAGTTTTAACCTTTGGTATCACTCTGCTTGTCTGCACTGAGGTTTTTAATGACTCTTTATGGAGATTACATCATGACACCAATAGGTGGCGACAAGTGACTGTCTTCGAGTGAGTCATTGAATCATTCATTCAACCAATTGGTTCAAAAATGCTGAAATCAATCAAGCATTATCTTTATGACTAAGTCACTCAAGAATTCATCAATAGATCCATTCAAAACTAAAAATCAGCATTTAAGATTATTCATCTTGAATTAAGGCTTGATTTAGGGTAGAGAATACACAAATTACACAGGGACAATAATTCATTTAATAGATTCATCCAAAACGCTGATTTTATTCATGAACTAATCAAATCAATGTCTATATGAATTACTAATTTGTTCATTTAGGAATAAAACACCTCTACTATGTTTAAAGTTAAAATGCACATGAATGTTAATTGATTGACTGGAGTCAAGTCGATCGCTAATTATTGTGATGTTTATAGCTGTTTGAACTTTCATTCTGATGGCACCCATTCACTTATGAGGATTTATTGGTGAGCAAGTGATGTAATGCTAAATTCTCAGATGAATCCACTCTGATGAAGAAACATATTTCAGCTAATTGTCACTTTTAGGTGAACTATTGCTTTAAATCTGTTCTGTCTTTGTTTGGAACTACTGTATTTCATTGACAGGCCAAAACAGACAAATTTACTAACAGTGTGTCTAAAGAGCAAGTTACTCAAAATTACCAAATTTTATTGGGCTTTGGGGATCGTGTGTTTTGGGTTTGAGTGATATTGCTTCGTTTACAAGGACTACTGCAGTGAATGGAGGCACTACGAACAGATGAAAACCAAATTGCAAAACACAATTACAAAGACCATTCCAGTCAACATACTAACACATGCTGTACATGCGCAGATATTAACACAATACATACACATGCAAACCTCAAAGGACCTTGGCATAACAGCCTAGTCCACAAGGAGGAAGACCAAGAATCATAGAGACAGTGATTAAATGGCTGAATGTTACAGACCTAACCTTCTCCCAGGGTGCAAGTCAAACTAGGCTAAATGCATCTACATTTCCAGTCCTGTACTTTTCACACAGCAGCCGAATAGCACACATAAAGAAATGTACAGAAGTGTAGAAACAGAACAATGGCAAGGCATGGATTTTTTTTTTTGCCATGACATTTCTTTTCATAGGAGAAGGAGAATAGGAGTTTAATTGAACATCTTTGTGGTAGAATTACGGGAACTTCATTGATTATACAACAATGTGGCATTTATGTCACTCAAAAAACTTATATAATTATAACAAGTATAATTGCAACCCAGATTTGGTTCAATACAGTACATACTGAAAGCTAACAGCAAAGTTAACATTTCTGACTTTTCTCTTCAAAAACACTACAATCCAGAAGAAGTTAAAGATCTCTCAGGCTGACACATACACCGTTCATACGTTTTTCAACTCTTTTTAAGGGTTTACAGAAACTGAAATCTGAGACCAGGGCAGTGTAACATTTTTCACTTTCCTTTATATCTACACTTATTCATTAGCAGACGATTTTATCCAAAGCAACTTCATAACTTACAAACTTCTGCAAATCTGCATACCATCTAAGTCTATGAAACACAATCACCTGTTAACCGTAATGTGCCAATAATACTTTATTTAGCACTTTTATAAAACAATATTAACATAACATTTATTAAATTATATTGTGTGTCAAATATGATAAAACATCTAATCATACAAACAGCACTTATATTTTTTACTTGCTATATTTCTCTTTCACATGGCCTTTATTCATACATTTATCTTTTATTTCAAGTATTACATTGTAATTATTTGAAAGTACTTAAATCCGTTTAAATAAAATATACTAATCAGCTAATTTTCCACTATGAACTTATATAAAATAAAGGATATAGTTTTAAAGTATCTGTCTTGCAATTTAGTTCCCTATCAGTCGGTCACTCTCGACGTCACGTCGGAGGACCGACGAATTGGGGATCTCGCTTAGAGAGACCTATCCACTTCGAGTGTAAACTAAACGAGCCAATGCACATTGGCATACGATTATTGCATCCAGCTGCCGCTGATCACAGCGTGAGCATAAATAGGCAGCAGGTGCAGCGCATATTCAGCTTTTCGCTTCGGAGCCGAGCGGTGCTTATCGTTTCTGCTCCAGACCTACCTATCTGAGAGTGCCTCAAGACTCTGGTGTTGGCGGACGGCGATTCAGCGGTGGTGGTCTCCTTCGTCGAGTGGATTGCACACATCAGGCTGCACTACCCCCTGTTGTGTTGCAGCGACCATCTCCCCTGTGCGCTTCAGCACGCTAAAAACAAACACTTCTCTAAAGAGTGTTACGGGCGGAACGTCTTTTTTAAGACGCGTCTTTTCAAAGATGCCCTTCCACCCGTGTGTTTCTGGATGCGGTCGTTACCTGGCGCCGGGTGATGGTCACGATCGCTGCCTCTCGTGTCTGGGCATTGAACACGCAGAGGCGGCTTTTGTGAGTCATGCCCCCATTGCGGGGGATGACCGCCGCTCCGCGGACCAGGCTTCGTTTCCTGCAAAGGCGGGTACCCGTGCCTCTGCCGAGATCTAGGGTTCCCCTGGTGGCTACCGGGAGGCTACTCCGGCAGTAGCCGGGCTGGTCTTACGGTGACAGTAAGGAATTCCTCCAAAAACAGCGAGGGCTCTTCCTGTTACCGCACCGCCACCGATGGAGCTGCCTAGGAACGGGCTGGCCCTCCCATGGAGGGGTACCGCTTGTATCCTTTGGCGCTCCCCCCGACGATCGGATGTCGATCGCTACATCGGAGGGTGAGTCAGACCAATCCGGAGATGATGGTTCAGTACCGCTGCCACCCTCCAGGCGGTCAGCGGTGCGGATTCGGATCCGGAAATGGTGGCTATGCTTGCCCGGGCCGCTGAGAGTGTTGGGCTCGAGTGGAGGCCTCCACCGTGTCCCGAACCCTCAAGGCTGGACGATTGGTTTCTCGGGGTGGCCCGCGCTGGTTCTCAGGGCCCCACCCCGGTGCCTTTCTTCCCGGAAGTGCATGATGAGCTCACTGGAACATGGACGGCACCTTTCACTGCCAGAAACCGCTCCAGTGGCTCATCCTCCCTCGCCACCCTTGACGGCGGAGCGCGGGGGGTATCTGGAGGTCCCGCCCGGTGGAGCGATCGGTTGCGATGCAGTGTGTCCAAGGACCGCTTCTACCTGGCGCGGTAATCCGTTGCTCCCCTCCCGGGCCTGTAGGCACTCGTCGGCCCTGACCGGCAGTGCCTATGCGGCCTGCGGAGAAGCTGCTTCAGCCCTACACGCTATGGCGTTGTTGCAGGTTCACCAGGACAAGGCACTGAGGGACCTGCTGCGAGGGTGGTCACGACCCAGGAGTTCTCAGTGAGCTTCGGACCGCCACGGACCTCGCGCTTCTGACGGACGAAGGTTACGGCGCGGTCTCTGGGCCATGCGATGTCCACCATGGTGGTCCAGGAACGCCACCTCTGGCTGTGTCTGGCCGACATGAAGGAGGTAGACAAGGCACGGTTCCTGAATGCCCCCGTGTCCCAGACCGGCCTGTTCGCGACGCGGTGGAGAACTTCGCCCAGCAGTTCTCCGCTGCACAGAAGCAGACTGAGGCACCGGCACATCCTGCCCCGGGCGTGCAGCTGCTGCCTCCACCCGGCCGCGGCAGTGCCTCGTCTACTGTCGCTGAGGGCGGCCCCTGCCGCCGCCCGCTCGCAGCAGACGCAGCAGCCTCCAGCCAAGCAGCGTGGGAGCCGGCCGCAGGGCAGCCGCCCGCCTCAGGCCTCCGCCAAACCAGGCGGCAAGCGTCGAAGCATGAGTTGAGACGGACGACCCAGGGATGGAGATGTTTACTCTTTGGGAGATGGTGAACGCACCACTCCCTCCCCCGGAGGAGGGCCGGGCGGATAATCTTTTGTTTCCTTTTCTGCCACTGGCCTCACGGTCAGTGGTACCCAAAACCTTGACAAAGAGCAGTTTCCTCTATCTCTGGGTCCCCAGAGGGACGGGGCTTGAACGAGTCAAACTTGAGTTACACTCACCTCCTCTCTCGCCAGTGGGCAGCTGTGGGCGGTTCGAGAGGGCGGTCAATCGCACTACTCACGCACCCTCTGCCGGAACGCAGGTAAGTGCGTCACACACGCCGACCCCGCTTCGGACCAGCAACGAGACCCAAGTTTCTTCCAATGAAAACTCTGCACCTGCTTGCACTGGCCTCCATCAAGAGGGTTGGGGACCTGCACGCATTTTCGGTCGACGATTCGTGCCTACAGTTTGGACCGGCGGATTCCCAGATAATCCTGAGGCCCCGGGCCGGCTATGTGCCCAAGGTTCCCACTACTCCATTTAGAGACCAAGTGGTGAGCCTGCAAGCGCTGCCCCCGGAGGAGGCAGACCCAGCCCTGGCTTTGCTTTGTCCCGTCCGAGCATTAAGACACTACGTTGACAGGACGCAAAGCTTCAGGACCTCAGACCAGCTCTTTGTCTGTCACGGAGGCCGGCAGAAAGGGAATGCCGTCTAAGCAGAGGATGGCCCACTGGATAGTGGATGCCATCACCCTGGCTTATCAGGCACAGGGTGTGCCTTGCCCGTCAGGTTGAGAGCTCACTCTACGAGAAGTGTAGCGTCCTCCTGGGCGCTGGTTCGTGGCGCCTCACTGACAGATATTTGTAGAGCTGCGGGCTGGGCGACCCCTAACACATTCGCTAGATTCTATAGCCTTCGTGTGGAACCGGTTTCCTCCTGTGTTCTCACCTCAAACGGGTAGAAGCACTGAGGGGCCCCGGTTTCGGTCGGCTGGCTAAAAACTGCTCCAGAGAGTCCACTGTAGACCCTGTCGAGCTCCTCCATCCCTCGGCAGCTGGACGTGGCGGAGCGTCGGCGCCAGGCCCTCACTCGATGAATCCTTGAGAACCGGTAGAGGGCTGGGTTCCATATGTAGAGACCGTTCGGATCCCATATGTGTATTTCCACGGTTAGCCTTAGAGCCCGTGTTTCCGGCAGACTTCCTGCTACTCCAAGAGGTTACAATCACCTCCAATCTTCCATATGCATCTGACTATTGTCCATATGTGTAACTGCCTCTGAACCTCCCTCGGGAAGGTAAGGGCTTCCAGCGTCTCTGTTCTGAGCTGAACGGCACGCGTTTTCCCAGTGTTATCCAGTCCTACTGAGTGGGTAGTGCCATAGCAACAGTAACGGATCTTCCTATGGGGGCCCTAACCTGCACCAAAAATAACGGCACAGGAGGCCTCCACGGGACACTGGAAGGGGCAGTATCCGTGGCCTTTGGTAGGGATCCCAATCGTCGGTCCTCCGGCGTGGCGTCGAGAGTGACCGACTGATAGGGAACGCGTCTCAGTTACGTATAACCCTCGTTCCCTGAAGGAGGAACGGAGACGTCACTTCCGTCGCCACGGCTCCTGTACCACCGCTGAGCGGCCGGGCCCGGCTCGGCTCCTCAGCGAAAACCTGAATATGCGCTGCACCTGCTGCCTATTTATGCTCACGCTGTGATCAGCGGCAGCTGGATGCAATAATCGCATGCCAATGTGCATTGGCTCGTTTAGTTTACACTGGTGGATAGGTCTCTAAGCGAGATCCCCAATTCGTCGGTCCTCCGACGTGACGTCTCCGTTCCCTCCTTCAGGGAACGAGGGTTACATACGTAACCGAGACGTTATTCATTTATTAATTAATTAGTTATGAAATAAAACTATTTATTGGGGTTAAAATTATAATTCCACTTTGATTGCATTTTGTTTGTTTGCTCACAGCAATAATGCTCATGGACCTCCTAACAGTAAATTAATTATGCAAACCGCTTTTTTGGCCACTTATTGTGATATCTTCTAGTGAGCATATACCTGTGATATATGTATTAACTTTCCTCTCTGCAGCGGGAAATTACTCATCCATCCCAGACACCTTAAAAAAGAATTGAAGAGCCTTGATTCAACTCTCGGATGCAAAAGACACCCAGGATACAAGGAGTTAATTTGACGATACTAATGACAAAGCCAGTAGTTGATGGTAAACAGACTCATGGTATGACAAACCAAAGGAGAGGAGAAAAGACTTTGCGCTGTTTGTGAGAGCCTGAAGGCTTTGATGGCTTTACACCAGCTCACACCACATGGTAATCTGATAAATGTCTCATTATGAGACATTCTTTAATGGCGTTAACAGTCAGTAGAGCAGAAACTCTCAAATCTATGAAGCATTTAGTCACTGAAGCATTTTACAATCAACGCATTTTACACTTTATGGTTATTTTTTGCCCACACTAAATAAGGAAAAGGCCAACTCAGATGAACAACATGAACTGGATGAAGACTGCACTGCACAGGAGCGTCACTGAAGCAGTACGAGTGTTGCATGACACTGCACAGCTGGGCGATGATGCTGACGGGCTCGTTGCCATGGAGACTGTGTAGCCAGAATCATATTCAAGGCCGGAAAAATGTTATCAGATGCACCTAAATCAATCTCACACAAGAATGCGTGTGTGTTTGTGAGGGGTGAGTTTATTAACCTTTTCAAAGAATTCTAATGGAAAATGTGTTTAAGAAAAGGTGATTATGGGGTTTCATACAACATTTTCATAAAGGTAACAGTTTTTTTTTTAAAGGTGAGGTTTATAAATATAACTGATCCAGTATTTTGATTACCCTGTCGACCTTTATGGGGTTTCCAATCATTGCTTTCAAATTATTACATTTGATCCTTCCAATATATACAAGCATGAGGTTATGTTTACTTATTTTATTATTTTGATTTGTTTTGCAAAAGTATTGCAAGGAGCCTGAACGGTCTTATATTTATATTATCTTTCTTATTTTTTGCTGATTGGATCTAGTTAAGTGCCATTAATATGATGTGCTTTTTAAAATGTATTACATTTAATAACATTTAAAACTAAGAGAAATAATAATATCAGAATAATTTCTTCAATTTTCATCACAACTTATCAGCTGATATAACAGGTTTGTTCATTGGGAAGAAACAAAGAAAGCTGGATCAGAGGTGACATTGCCAAGTAGACTAACATCTTGCTGTAAAAACAGAGACCCTAGATAACAGCATTTCACGGACTAGCTTCGCAAATACAAGCATCTGCAGATAACTCTTTATTTCATGGCTATCAGCATTCTGGAAAAGCTCCCAACAGCTTCCTCAGCAAAGAGACGACAAAACCTCTTCAGCTCACTCTCCCAGCCAGGCGAACAGACCGTTGTACCACACACACCTGCAATGACCTTCATGAATGAAAGACCTAAACAAAGCTTGCTCAATTGGATACATCAGCTTCCTCTCCATTAGCTGAACGAGTCGTGTCCTCACTGTAACAGTACAAGGACAATCAACATCAACATTTACGGTCTAAAACAAGACGTTCCTCAACAATTTGCTCTACCATGTATTCAAATGGCACTGGAATGTAATGCACTATATTGCAATGGATGTATTGCAAGGAGCCTAGACTGTCCTATATTTAAGTATTTTATATTTTCTTATTTTTCACCATGTTTGTTCAGATTAATCCCTTAGATGCATTCAGGGCTCGCAAAACGTCAAAATCCCTGGTAGCTCTTCGGGCAGGTACTGAATTAAATTAATTTAACTAGACAAAATAAAAAAGACCATTACAAAATCAGATAAGTCTAAATGTCAATCAAAAACATTTTCAATGCACAAATATCAACAAATACCAATTCTATAATTTTATATCATTATTTACAGGTTATCTGCTTATGAACCTTTTTAAGAGCTGCACAAGTAAAATGAACACTGTATGAGTGGGGTTGGACAATGTCTATGGTAACATTTTAAGCCATAAAAAGACACGATTTACAGTTTAGATACAAGTTTTCACACACAAACAAAATTGTATAAGAAGGCATTTCAGCTTTTAAACCAGTTTTATGAAAAGGGACAAGTCAAACATATTATTATATCAATTTAATGCATTTTACCACATCCCATTGTATGTTAGTCCAGCATACAAGAACCCCAATTGTACAATTGTTTTCACTCTGTGACCTGGAAAAGAGGAATGAGGATAAGGATCTCCATCTGAATGCCATAGGCCATAACAATAGTGCTCCATCACACAGAGCTCAGGATCGCATTCATTCAGCATCACTCACACACATAGGTTAACAGACAGATAATGCTGCTGGGTTGCTGCTAATTGACTTCATGTATCGCTCCATTACACCCTTCCACGAGCAATTGCAGCTTTTATTTATTGCAAAAATAAATCAAGAATACAAATCAGCTTACACATGGGATATTGGTTACACATACAATTTATTTGTCCCAGCTCCTGATTGTTGTGGGACAAAAGTACACTGTCCTGACCCTGTATATGTGTTTCACTTTTGCAAACTGATGACAGCAGACAAAAGTTTTACCCTTTCAAATATTAAGGCAAATATTGGACTTAAAAAAGTCTTCTTGAAATCCTTCGTATAGCAGGACTGAGTGTTAAAAAACAGAGATGAGAACTGGTTTGGATATTCTTTAATATCAAAGATCTTCCACTGGTTTTGGGTTACAGAGGAAAACCCTCTTATGCTACAAACATCATGAAGTTACACAGATCACAGGATTTTTTCAAGTAAGATGATTATAGTTTTGAGGAGCAATATACATCACTGTGAGAAGATCTCATTCGTGTCAGATTCCATAAACAATTTATGATGTTTTCATCTGTATAAGAAAGTGATATGGCACTATATGAGAGAATGCATATGTCATGACGGAATTAATACAGACCTGCACACATCTGCTCCATCTAAGGTGGTCTGGAAACCACCTTATTCTCTCTTTTTAGCATAAAACTACATTATTACTAAATTATCTGCCCAACAGCCCTTATCGAAACTAGTTCATCCACACAATTACATAATGAGCGAGTCATTAAATCTGTTACGAGACCTCTGGTAGGCTGAAGGTGGAAGAGGACATCCTCAATAACCTGTTGACAACAGTCCCGTGGACTGTGCTGAGATCAGAGCAGGAGCACCACGGTATGACATGCTTATTAATAATGGAGGGCAGTTAATGCCTGGAGTGAAGGAGCACTCTTTGGGTGGAGCCCCTGGGAGCCAAAGAGGAAACTGGTGGTCAAGGAGAAAAGTGCAGCACAATCATGCAGAACGGCACAACCCAGTAAGATATTAAGTTGTGCATGACTTATATATCAGGGTGAAGTGCTATGATATACTGCTATTGAGAAGTTGATAGTGATATTATCCGGGTATGAAATGGGTGGTGATCTAAATGGTTTATTCACTAGAACAGACCAATTTTAATGAACTTTTACTCATTAATATGTATACGCATACATACACATACAGTGGGGAAAAAATATATTTTGGGGACAAAATCCCTCCTGAGATTTGTGCAAACCTGGTGGCCAACTACAAGAAACGTCTGACCTCTGTGATTGACAACAAGTACTAAATCATGTTTTGCGAAGGGGTCAAATACTTCTTTGACTCATTAATATGCAAATCAATTTATAACTTTTTGGAAATGCATTTATCTGGATTTTTTTGTTGTTATTCTGTCTCTCACTGTTCAAATAAACCTACCATTAAAATTACAGACTGGTCATTACTTTGCCAGTGGACAAACTTACAAAATCAGCAGGGGATCAAATATTGTTTTATCCCCACTGTATGTAAATGCATATGCTCCTTACTTAATATAATAACATTTTAGACAATATTATATTCCACAATGTTTAAATTATATAAATAAATGTAAGGTCTTTTTTTAAGAAATTGTATTCATCCAAAATGACAATAAAGACTTTGTATTCTTTCTTACTAAATATTTATTTCACATAAATGCTGTTCATTTGAATTTTCAATTCATCACAGAATCTTGAAAAATTGTTTCCACAAAAATATTAAGCAGCACAACCGTTTTCAACATTGATAATAATAAAAAAAAAGTTTCTTGAGCAACAAATCAAAATTATTTCAGAAAAATCATGAAGACTGGAGTAATGGCAGATGAAAACTAAGCTTTGCCATCACAATGTCAAAATTATGATTTAAGAAAAGAGTTGTTTCAAATTATTTCACAATATTACTGTTTTACTGTATTTTTGATCTAATAAATGCAACCTTTCTATTTAGTTCAAACATTTCATATATAATAGTACTAAGTAAATTAGTAAAATCAGCACTAACTTACAATTAGCAGCATCTTTCTATTACTGAATATGAGTAGAAAAAGCGGTGACAACCTGTATCAAATCAAATTGCATCAAATATCCCAAATCTCTTCTAAATTGTTTAATTTGCATTGCGGTCTGATGTTGCTAATGATGCCGAAATTACAGACTTCACCTTTAACCCAACAAAGCTTAGACATAAATCTGCCACAGTCTGAATATCATGTGTGAAATACTGCAAAAACACTTTGATATGAGTAAGAACAGATCAATCTGTGCTAGTATTCCATCAATAAAAAGGAGTGCGAGTCGGTGACTAAGAGAGAAGCAGGTGATAGTGAGTAATACTTTCACTGCCAATCTCTCTCTGTGGTTTAACAGCCATAACCCCCTGATCCCCGCCATATCCTCCTGCGATATTTGTCAGAAGACAACAGCCAATCTGCACCTCACCTGTCTGTCCTGCCCTCAGGCATCCAGACCAAAAACAGCAGCTTAGCCACCACAAATAGACCAAAAGAAGAGCTGCTGCGAGTACTGCTTTCACTGGGTAGATGAAGTCAAGATTATGTGACAGATAGCACAATGGCAGAGTTTAAAAATGTACCATATTTCGGGTCCAATATAGCATTGCATCTGTGTATAAGTCATTTCAAGTTGTTATTATTACATTCAGAAATAGTGTTAAATACTAACTAAAACAAAAATGTGCTTGATGCTAAAGAGTTCCTTATAAAATGTAAATAATCTTAATAATAACAGAGAAGGAAAGTAAAGAAATAAGTGAAGAAATAAACTCCAAGAAGCATAGGACTGAAGTCTCTGATGCACATCCACTCTGTACACCTGCATTGTGGGAAATGTATGCAGGTCTAAAAATAGACCAGGATTGGCATTAGGGCCTGACATCGCATTGACCCGCTATCCTAAACGGAATGATCTACTGTTATTGAATTTCAATTCAGCACCACCTTGTGGATCATTGTTTAAGACAGAAAGAGCTTGTCTGGCATGCTGTGCCTTGTGGGAAACGTAATGTGTTTTGTGCTGCCGCCTCCAGGTTAGACATGATTTAAAACCAGAGGAAGATTGGTGAACGTCGAAAACTATACTGAGGTATGGAAATGTTGTCGTCTAACCAGGACCAAGGTGGTGCTGAAAAACAGTGCAAAACGTTTATTAAAATGGAAACGGTGGTGCGTTGAACACTGTTCTGATGACGCAAGTGTTGCAACTATAGCAGCTGAGAAGGCCATTCTGTGTGTTCTTTTTGAAGAATGTTCGGAACCTGACGAAATTGGTATAAATACGTGTTTAATACTGCAAAATACGCTCAATGTTTGAGTCACTGCCCTTGCCGTCAAGAATAAAAGAGAACATCTCAATCAAGTGAAGGGATTGTTCCTAATTATTATGATCCAACATTTGCCTCACATTTCAGGTGAAGGATAATCCACTTCTTACCTCCGAGACTGTGTTATGATCTATATGACCTTATTATTATTTTACATGTCTTCTAATATCTTTAATTGCTGTGTATACAGAGCTGCAGCAGACACATTTGTAAACGACTTCACTTGGACTCATTGTGGGAGCGGTCTCTTTAATACCGCGCGGTTTATATACATGTTGCTGCTGATTGGGCTGACATTTTTGACACACCCACCAAACAAAAGAAAACATCTCCAACCCCCGTTGTACACCGTTTCCAGGAAACATTTCGTTCAACCCGGAAACCGTGGCAAAACATTGGGCACCGGTGTGAGCTTGTCTGGATTCAAGGACTCATTCCCTGCAGACTTGAAAAAGCAAAATGAGGGCGATATTGTTTTCTGAATTAAAAAAAGGAGTTTGGAAACAAAATGGCCACTGTTTCCAACTTTCTGAAAGCAGGAAAGGTGCATTTCCATCTGACTCGCTCTGCTGAATAACCTTTCGTGTTTTATGAAGCTTGAACAGAAAGCCTGAGGTTGTCCATCATTCTTTTTCTGCCCTAAATGAAGGGGCAGAAGAGTTCGGCAGTGTGTCTGGCTGTGGAAACAGACTTTTCTTCTCCCCAGCGGTGCTCTACTACAGCCCTGGGGAGCATTATTGAGAGTGCCATGCCGGGGCAATAGCACTGTTGAAACAATCCCCTGCAGACTGCCATTCTCCAGCCATATGGCACACCTCTGCTTCTGCTTAACACACAAATGCACATTTCACAAGCACTACCAACTCAGGAAAGACATGTGACTGGCTTCATTCACTGGAAGCCCGGAGCGTTCTACCCCAGTCATCGGGATGCTACTCTGTGAAAACCTGCTGTGGATTTCAGAAGGGATTCTGTGAACAAAAAGGGCTTTCAGTAAAAACAGAGACACACCACAGCTTTAAGCCCAGATTCACTCTGAAGGTTTATATTTTGTTTTCTTTTATTTTTTCACAATTTGTATACTGATTTAAAATGATTAATCTGTGGAATTGTTTCAGAATGAATTTAAATATATTATCTATTTGGCAGCTGAAAGCATTATCAAATTAACCAGAAAATATACAAGGGTGGGGAGGAGTAGAATTTTACAAATGACAGGTTTGCCAATTCCACAGAAAAAAAAAGATTAAAACACGTGCCAAGATCTTAAAAACACACTCTTTGTATTCATGTTGGCTTCATTTGCTTTTGAAAAAAACATTTCTACTATTTGTAATAAAGTTTCAGTTTAATGACTCAACATAAATCCTGTGGTGTAACCATCAAATTACGGTGATTCATTCATAAATATGATTATATTTTAGGCAGTTGCACCACATAATATTTTATAACATAAACCCTTGCTATTAAAAAGAAGTCAAATTATCTGATATTTAAACTAAATGTTAATTAAAAATGAATATGAAGTGCACAAACTCCACAAGTTTCAAGACATGTTCTCCAATGCACTCATGGAAAAGTCTGTACAAATGCAGCCGTTGTACCGTGGTGTTAATATGGCAAAAAAAAATTGTATTGATTCTATTTTATTTTTTATTTTGAATTATGCATTGCATTGATTATGTGTTTGTGGGTTGCATAAACATAACATGCACTGGTCATTTTCTGCAAAGACATAATCCTTTTTTTTTACATAATTATTTTCTTATAGTGTGTGTGTAAACAATTCTTGAATGAATACCTGAGGGAGTTCCTGTAGATGGAGAAAGACTAATATTAGAGGTACTGTAATAAAGTTTATGTCAGCAAAGAATGCTAAGCATGAGAAACAATTATGAGCATACAGATTTTTTATAAAAAAAGAAATATTTTTGGCTGCAGCCAGTGTATCAAAGACCCTGGACTTAATGCACCTCAACACCTCAAGGGAGCCACGTATTAGATGCATTACACAAATTAACATTTTCACAACACATCATCTAGGGCCTGACTCTGCCACAGCGGAACTACCCCCCCCCCATACACACACACACACACACACACCTACACACAGCCCCGCTGAACAAAAAGGCACACTTGCTGGACTTTCTTCATTCCTCGTGACTCTTTGTGAATTTTTCTGATAAGTTTATTCTGTTAAAGCACTGCTTTACCATTCAATTGTTCTTGCTCTCAGTTTTTAGCAGTTCAGTTTGTTGGGGTCTTTTGTACATGAGTTGCCCACAGTGACAGCTCAGTGTGTTCTCCGGCACATTATCTCATCATCATTAGGGAAGGCAGTGCAGCGAATTAAATTAACGAAGAAACGTAATCAGTGCATTTTGCTTTTTTTGCAGAGCCCTTTAGTTCTCTTCTCTGAACTGCTCAGCAGTGCAGGCCAGACAGAGAGGCCGCTTGTGATTTCCTCAACGGCACTTCACCTTCAACAAAGAACAAATGATCTAGAGGAGACAAAAGGGCTTATTGGTGAAATCGGGCTGAATCGGTGTGTGCAGGGCCACCCTCACACATCTAATACATACCTGTCAACCCTCCCGTTTTCCTGGGAGTCTCCCGTATTTTACCATTCGATCCTGCTAACCTCCCGTTTAAATATTTTCCAGTATTTTTAATCTTGCTATAAAAAATTCCCACTAAGCTTATTAATGTTTGCTACATTCCCCTATGGTAAAACTCCGTAATTTGCATGGCCCAAACCTCATTATAGTGAGGAGACCCCCCCCACCACCACACACACACGATTGTAAAGCGCTTTTGGGTGTACAACAATACACAATAAAGCGCTATATAAATGCATCAGTCATTCATTCATTCATTAACAATATATGAATAATCACCTCAATATATTCCAAGGTTGTCCGGTTGCCAGATCTGGTATGAAACGCATCCTTCTCACACAATCGACAAAAACTAATTTCAACCCATTTGTTCCCTCAACTTGGCAACTTTACAACCCAGTGATGCTGTTGATATCTGCGCAGTAGTGATGCGCAGATGGCGGTGCAGGTGTTGCGGATAATCCGCGGGTCGGGTACTAATAAATGCATTCAGATTATTTGCGGGTGGGTTGTGGGTGGATAAGATAAATCATTAATGATGCAAATATTAACTACATTTTCTAAAATATGAACGTGTTTTGAATATATTTTTTCATCAGGCATACGATTTCATGTGTGTCTGTGTGTGTGTGTGTGTGTGTGTGTGTGTGTGTGTTTGTGCGTGTGTGTGTGTGTGTGTGTGTGTGTGTGTGTGTGTGTGTTCGCCTGTTTGAGAAGTTACAGTAACAGAAACGGTTTACTGGTAGAAATGGGAGGAGTAGACTTGGTGGTGCTTCAGTAAAAAAACAAAAAATATATATACATGTAAATTGAGATATAGCGTACACTTCAAAAGTCTATGGTTTAAATATGAGCGCAGGTGCTGCACTGCTTTGTTTACTGCAGTCACCAGGAAAGACAATATTCTAAAGACTCCGCCCCTTCCCCATAGTCTCCCATATTGTGGTACCCAAATGTTGACAGGTATGATCTAATACCACATATCACAAAAAATTTAACAAAATTATCTTAATGTTTAAGAGTATGAGTAGCAATATGCTGAAGAGTTTAAGTACCTTTTTATTTCTGCTTTATGAAATAATTAAACTATCTACAACAATATATATGTTAGTGTTTTTATATGTAATAATATTATGATATTTTATTATTAATAAGAATAATTATTAATAGTATTACTATTATCATTGTTTTGCCATTTCATCTTTGTTTTGGCAGCTGTTAAAGGGATAGCTCACCCAAAAATGAAAATTATGTCATTAATTACTCACTCTCATGTCGTTCCAAACCCATAAGAACTTCTTTCATCTTCGGTTCATCTTACCACAAATTAAGATATTTTTGATGAAATCCAAGAGCTTTCTGACCCTCCATAGACAGCAACGAAACTGACATATTCAAGGCCCCGAAAGGTAGTAGGACATCATTCAAATAGTCCATGTGACATCAGTGGTTCAACCTTAACTTTATGAAGCTACGGGAATACTTTCTGTGCGCAAAGAAAACAAAAATTAAGACTTTATTCAACAATTTCTTCTCTTCCTTGTCAATCTTTGCAAAACATTCACGAGAGTATCATGACGCATGCATTTGGCGCTGCCGGTGCAGAAGCCTACCATTCTGAGCCTTGAACGTGTCAGCTGTGTTGCTGTCTATGCAGGATCAAAAAGCTCTCGGATTATCCAAAATATCACACCAAATAAGTTACTTATCCTATAAATACAATAAAAAATATTCTGATTCAGATCTGAGCAATAAATCAGAACTAAGCACCATCTTACAGTGTTAACATACCCTACACATATATGATGACTTCAGAGAGCTGCCCATCACAGGGCCCAGTATAATAACACTTCTCCAAAGACATGTCACCAACGCAAACATATAAACGCAGAGAGACACAGCCTGTTCTCCGTTTGGCTAGTTTTCTACTCTACAACTCTTTTCTTTTTACTGTTTACAGCGAGTATGGCGGTCACAGAGACTGGTGTAATTTCTCAGGGCTCTTATTTCAGTGATATCTGTCAGATAGGTAGTAGGGACAATTTATGTGTGGTATTTTAAAGAAGTCGCTTACTGGACCTTTAATATCACCTTCTCCTACACACTACTAACACCCACGGCAACATGTATTCAGAACACATGTTTTTTTCCTGTGTCTTTTTCAAGAGACTAGAGAGATAAAAGCATAACCTCTCATGAACTGCACATCAGTTCCTAGAAATAAATGCATCCGTGTTCTTTTCTAAGCTTTAAAATCTATTTCATTTCTATAGCAGAGTACTACAGTGAACAAACATATTCAACAAATATATATTCAGATCCCAATCAGAAAACTCCCTCCGAGAACAACTGTGGAAACAGTTCATTGACACGAGCTGATCTTGTTCTGATCATCTCTCTAAAGTTCTCAACAGATACAGCAGAGAACCATAGTGCTCTGTCACTACTTTCAGTGGATGAAAGATGAAAATATGCAATATCAAGAGAACAAACTTGATATCCTCAACAGCACAGAAGAACACTTCCTCTATTTCCCCCCCCTCACTCGTACTCATTTCTACTGCACCCATCCTGTGAACACTGCAGGAGATCCAGCCTATTGATAAACATCCATAATGGAAGAAACCTTAACTGCAGTCATTTCCTGGAATATAAAAAGTCCCAAAGAAAATGTGCATGCTCAGAAGAAAGTACAGAATGAGTGTGAAAGAAAAAGAAAGAAAGAAAGAAAGAAAGAAAGAAAGACAGCAGAATCTTGTATAATTTTCCACATGGATGAAATTTAGCCACACTAATCACAAAGGTGGAGTAAATCTGCTGGCGCACACTATAACTGAGAACAAAATGGATTATGATATTTATGTCTGTCTATTCACCTTCACGTGTCAGCATATTTACCTCACCTAAAACATAATATTTCACAAGAGCACAGAAGAACAATGTCCTCTTAAGGACACATCACCTCCAGACAAGTGAAAATGACAAAATAATAACTTTTTCATGCTTCCATACACTCACTTCACACAGGTCAGAATATAATATATATATATAAAATAAAGTGAGAAAGGACGTGGGGAAAAAGACATTTCAGATTTAGCCAACTTTGCAAATAAAGATGTATTTATCAGCACATGTTCAGCGTGGTCTATATTTTTATTCTATTTTACGTTTAGATTTAGAGATATTTCATATTACCAATAAAGACTTCATAAATCAGACTGATAAACAAACAATCACTCATTATTTACTTTTACACATCACATAGAGATTTGGACAGAAGCATTGAGCACAGGACTTCCATCCATAACCTCACACAGCATCAAATGGAAATAAAAAAGTAAGGGACAAAAAAAAACAGCTCATTATGAAAACCAAACAACTAGTTCATGTAATGTACCAACTCATTAACCATGCGACTCAAACTCCAAACCCATTTGCTGATGATTGAGGAATCTGTCAGTACCGAAAAATAAGACTTCCACTTCTATCAGAAGCACACCACACCTCGAGAATTCCACCGGTTCTACACAGTTTTTAGTTTTAATGGGGTTTTATTCTTGCACACTAGCTGAGATACTCCTTTCGGGAAAAAAAGCTGAAGTATAAAAGGATTCTTGGAGGAGTAAAGAAAACGTGAACGCTGAGATAAATGAGAGCCAATGCAACACAGGGCCAATCATTGACTGAAGAATCCTGCAGAGACGGCCACGAACCTCTAGAAGAGCACAAGAGGGGGGATGAAAGAGAGAGAAAACAAACAGACAGAAGGAGAGAGAGAGACTCACTGTGGACCGTGAGACATCTGGGCGGTGCCTCAGGAGACTCAACGGGTCTCTGCAGCACGGTGTAGTGCGAGCGCTGCTCTGCTCTCAGGTGAACAAAGCTGCTTAACCTCATGCAACAGTATTACTACTTTAACTAAAACTAGTCCGTTTTGATCATTATAAAGCTACAATAAAAGAACATAGAAATATTGCATGCAATTTTTTTATGAAAGTTGGCAATGGAAAATTAAATGTAGCATAAACAATTAGTAAATTGTACCACACTATAATTTGTTTTGACGCAAGTTTAGAATGTCTTTGGTTTGTCTCTCTTTTGATTTAATGACAGCAGGACTCAAGCTGCGTGAACTAAAGCTTGTGTCAGTCATGTGATCATGTTGTCCAAAATGATTTGGGATGATCTACAGAGCACCTTAAGCTTCAAATGGAAGAACGTCTGATAGTCTGTATCATGATCAATGTAACAAATTGATCAGTTTTTGAAATAGTGCAGAACCTGAAATCTTAATTTTCCATTATAACTTTTTATTTTTCCAATTTAAAACAAAAAATCCGATATTTTAATATGGTTTGGAATCCAAGACATCAAAAAGCAACAGACAAGCACTCACTAGACTTCTGCAGATAGATATTTGCACAGCACTACAGTGATCGAAAAGCTCACAGGCAAACCTCTCTGGATCACTTTAAACCACTAAAAGCAAAGGAAAAAATCTTTACTTTGACAGGTCCATAAGACAGGGAAATATCCAGCCTAGCAGAGAGTGAGAGCACACTCACGGGCGGATGGATGGATGCAAAAACAAATATGTTGATGTGGGTACATGTCAATGAGGCGGTTTGCAGTGTTGTTCTGTTGTCAGGTTAGACTCAAGAGCAGAGCAAAACCACCAAAGTGATCTGAGGACAAGTCAAGCCTTGATCTGATTGAATGAGAAGGAAGAGAGAGAGGAGTGAGGAGGACACAGATGACTCAATCAGCCTCAAACAGAACGCCCACCCCCCGTTCACTGACCGGCTGATGCTTAGTGCACACAAAAACGGTAAGAGCTTATCCAAGTTACACTCTGAATGGCTGGGTTATCAACATCTCAGTCATCTCCTTAGAAATGATCTAATGTCATATAAGAACAGTTTTTTTATTTTCCTGTTTTCAATTTCATATTTTCTAGATTATTTAATAAAGTTACATTTTTTTATTTAATTTTAATTGCAAACAAGTGAATTCATAAAATTGTAAGAAAATGTATTAACAAATGGCCTTATGATGCGTTTTGTCTTTATAGAAGTTCTGTTGTTTTTATTTTCTAAAACAAAAATGTTGTTGATTGAATACAAATTTCTTATCAAAAATGGGGGTAATCAAATGAATGCATAAAACTTTAACAATTTAATTAATGTTTTAAAATGCAATCAATAAAAAAGAACATTATAATGCTCAAATGCAACATATTTCTGTCATAATTTCTTCAAGCAAAACTTCAAGCAATGTTTGTTTTAGGTCATAGAGAAAAGCTTGAGGATAGTTTCTGATTTGACAATAGATTTTATCAAATTAAATTGTGAAAAGCTCACTAAGTGAACTCTAAAACAGATCTGGAGATGAAGTGTGTCCTCATATAGTGAGACGGCAGATGCTGAAAAACCCCACAAACATCACACATTTGAGTTTGTGTAGTACATTAAACTGCACTGTTTATTCACACAGAGACATGCAGACTTCATATTTAAAAATAATTCTGTTTGCAGTTTAATATTCACAGGCATTAGTCCTTATCGCAACTTGATTAATTATAAAGCACTACTTTTGATTTATTCATCCAAACGTTTGCCAAACTGTGACATTCCATGTTAAATTCCATCTTTATGTCTGGATTCCATGAGTCCTTCCACATTTTCCACATCATGGAAATCATATTGTCCAATAAAACCTGCAAACAGAAGTCAGACACTATAATATGAACTCACTACACCAAATTATCCAAGCTAATCTAACCACATTAACTTTATCCCTACACTCGTACCTGTATTGCACCATCTTGTTTGTTCTATTTTATTTCTCATAAGGAATTTTAGAAAAATCAACTGAGATGAAGTTGATATTTACTGTAAAAGCAATAAACTGTAGATTATTCCTCAATATAGAGGTAAGTTATAAATAGACATGGTGAAGAATCTGAAGCAGGGTTCTGAGTGTGTGCTACTTCAGCAAAGCAGCTGGAGATAATCATCTACCTTTGTTGACTTGAAACGGCGAGTTCCGCTCACCGTGCTTTTTGCATGCCCAATCAGCACCAGCTAATTTCACCCTCCACAGGAGAAGCTGCCCCCTCCGGGTCTCCAAGCACCTTGTGAAGTGTTAAAGATGCCACTCAAGCACATAAATACAACCAACAAACCATGTCAAATTGTTTCCTTCAGAAGAACCTATTTCCCTCCACCAGCTACAGAACGAGAACACATGCTCTCTGAGAATACATTCATATTTTCTTTTTCCATCCATCAAGCATGAATCTGAACATGATAACAAATCTGTAATGTATGTTTTAATGCCAATGCAGATGTAAGAATGTGTTTCTACATCCCTCCATCTCAATATCTATATCCATCCATTAGCATGCACACTTAATAAAATACAGTACATCCATCCATCATGATAATCGTAACGTGGAATCGTAATGTCTTACTGTGTTTATTTGGTTATCTGAGTGAATAATGTTGTTTAAAAACAATCTTCGCTCCCTCTTTAAACTAAAAGCCTTTCTCTTTTCTGTGTACTACAAATATAGGCCATTCATACTGATTTTCCTCACACAGCTACACTGCCTACACACAGCACGGTGCAAGCTCAGAATACAAACGGTTACCGATAGTGCAACAACAAGCCTGAAACACAACTCTCCCCATGGAGACCAGCGATAAAAACAATCCGCTGATGTTACAGCAGAACGGTATAACCAACTGTGTATTTATTCAACAGCATCATTGCTGCTAATCAAATATGTCATCATAGCCTTAGTGGAGAAAGTCAATTTTCCCATTAAAGATGGCATACAACATATGCTCTCGGGGCTATCTGTTTTCTGGTGGAAGACAAATATTCAGGAATCTGGTTAAAAAATAACTATTCATTTTGCAATTGCATTTGGTGATGCAGAAATACACACTTAACATTTAAGTAAAATAATGTTGTATTCTTTTCAGTGATGCACAGAATATGCTGTTAATATAATTGCATTTGAGATTTTAAACCCAGATTGGCCCAGATCCAATATTTAAGCTCCATCTCCGACAGAGAAATACATGCATGTTGCAACATTGGATGAATATGCACTGCAATGTTTTGAACATGCACTCCGGGGTCTGTCAGAAAGCAAACGCCAGACTTCTACCCATCAAATGAAGGAGGTGTTATGAGTATTGAACATCCTTCTTTAGCCAAATAAGACTAAAATGTCAAATTTGCCTGTACTGTGCTATAGTGCAACCATCAAACACCATGATGTGCATTTCTATGCCCATGCACACTTATGGTATCTGAAACCTGATACATGAGTTTCATTTTGCTTGGCACAGTCCATAGAATCAAATTTTTGCAAATATTGAGGCAGAAATGTCAGCCTAGATGTGTGGCCCTTTTCTATTTAATTTAATTGTGACCTGAACTGAATAAGTTCAAAGTCATCTGCAGTGTATATGGCAATATTTTGTTGCTGGCAACACCTATTAAAACGTCTGGCAGAAATAACTCAGCCCGGAGCATTGAAACTGGCGACAATAATCTTCATCAGACTATAAATATTGATATCAACTGTGCTGATGAATACCCATGATGCTTATAGATGCAATAGCATATGAAAGTCAGACAAAAAAGACAGCACTCAATGCAGATTTAACCTGTCGCTATCTTTACAGAGCACATGTTTTGCCATTTCTAATTTTCAGGACAGTCAATTTATGAAAAATGTTGGTTATACTTTATATCGGGGGCCTTAACTACTACTTTATGTACTACATTACATGACTGGATTTATTTTGTAAACACATAATATCCAGAATATTCTCACATTTAATGCTAATGTGTTGAGGTAAGGTTAGGTCTTGGAGTAAGGGTTAAGATTAGGCATTAGAATTAGGTTTTGGTTTACAATTACTAATAATAACTATAAATGATAATGAAATGCAAGTAATTCAAAAGCATTGTACATTCTTTACAATGAACATGTACATAATAAAATATGAAATGGTTATTTAAGGCCACCTAACATAAAGTGTGACCAATATTTTTGTCAAATGAATTACATAATGCGCAATTAAATAAATAAACACTCTAGGGCTGCAGTTAATGATTATTTGTATTGTCGACTAATCTATCGATTATTTTTCAATTAATCGATTTATTATTTTCTCATCAGTTGATGAATTCTTTAGTTAAACTATCAAAACATTATAACAGTAAATTCTGGTATTAATCTTTTTATTTTATTCAAACCTTTTCTCAAAATTAATACTTTACAAAAAAATAAAACAACAACAACAACAAAGAAAGAAAGGAAAGAAAGAAAGAAAATAATAAATAAAGAAAGATGATAACAAGAAGAGAGAAAAATAAATAACAATAAAAAATAAATATAAAATGAAAATAAAACATAAGAGAAGAGATAAAAATAAAAATAACAACAATAAATAAAATAAGGGAGAATAATAAAAAATTATAACAATTAATAATTAATAAAAAATAAAAAGAGAGAGAGAAAGAAAGAAAGAGAGAGAGAAAGAGAGAGAGAGAGAGAAAGAAAGAAAGAAAGAAAGAAAGAAAGAAAGAAAGAAAGAAAGAAAGAAAGAAAGAAAGAAAGAAAATCACAGGGCAGTGATACAATACAATCAATAGAAATTATGGCTGCTTTCATAGTTATTGTTTGGGACTGACAGCAGTTGCTTACAGGTGAGAGACTTGAAAGGTTTTATTTATTCAGAAGATTAAAACATCTGCTTGAATACATATCTGTATATGAATGAACAGCTGAAGTCACAACCGCATTCAGGACACTAGAGCGACAGAATCAAAAATGGCGTCATAACACCGGGAAGTTTCATCACAGCTGACAGCCGTTTTTAAAATAAACGAGCCCAGTTGAGGCTTGGCCTATCCATCACACAGTTAAACAACTAACAATGATTTTAAATGCTTCGTTAGCGCGTGCATAGAGCGTGTTTGGTGCGCACGTCGTCGCGAGAGCTCGAGACGCGCACCAAACGCGCTCTCTGGGCGCCAAGGCTCTGACGGCAGCTCTGATGGGTCTTAAGATGAATGCGAATAATTTCTCCTTCTCCGTTTCTGTGAGTGAATTAAACCCTTCATGATTATATAGGCAACTTGATGTCCCATGCTGTTCCGTTCATTCAGCACAGCTTTGCATGCGGTTGTGAATCCTGACAATTTAAAGGCATCAGTTCGGCTATAAATATGCGGGGCTATAAATATGCGGTTCTGACGTTCGTATAATAATAGAATGCTCTATGAACACTATGAAGTGATGTGATGTTGCCATACTAGCCTTTACCTTCTGCTCTAGAGTCTTGTTTGTGTTAAACATGGCAGAAAAACAGTCTTAAGCAGGGATAAATGCAGGCTCGTGCAATGGGCGTGGCTAAAGGTGTGATGCGCCGACGCACTAAATGCTAATCGACGTATTGTTATAGTCAACGTAATCGATGACGTCGACAAATCGCTGCAACCCTAAAACACTTATCCTATCAATATTTGGTGATACTTGCGTTGAAACAAATGACACTCTTCACATTTAAGTAAAAAAAATGTAGTATTATTTAATTTATGCACAGAATAAATTGTTAATATATAGTTTTACCTGATTTTAAACCCAGATTGGCTCATCCAGTCAATATTTTTAAACCGGTTGTCTACACTACTGTTCAAAGCTTTTGGGCCAGTATTTTCTTTTAATACTTCTATTCATAAAAGATGAATTACATTTTACATTGTTACAATATGTTTCTATATTAACTAAAATTACTTTTCTTTTGAGTTTTCTAGTAATCAAAGAATCCTGGACCAAAAAAAAGTTTAAAAAAAAAAGAATAATAATAAACCAACTCAGCATATTATAATGATTGGAGTAATACTGCTAAAAAATCAGCTTTGCCATCACAGGAATAAACTACATTACATAAAAAACAGTTATTTTAAATTGGAAAGATATTTGACAATATTATTGTTTTTAATGCATTTTTATTCAAATAAATGCAGGGATTTTTCAAAAACACCTCACCAACCCCAAACTTTTGAACAGTGGTGTATGTACACATGCATACTGATGTATTTGGCCGCTGCACTGCGTTTCAGTATTTAAAGCATCTCGCTCCATGAGCACCACCTTTTTAAGAAGCAGTCAAGTCAGGTCTCGAGACCCGTGAGATCTGTTCCATTCTGTTGAGTTCCATCCAACTGTCATTATTAATTCATCTAATTATATAATTTCACATTTAAAACATTCACAACGTATTTCTGCCTCTATGCAGCAAAACAGTGTGCACCCCTTCTTATAGTAATGTAGTATATCACTTCAAGAGTAGCTTCTGTGCCGCCTTTGTCACTTTGTTTCTCGGTGAAAATGCATCTCACAGCTGCCAGACAATTCATTTCCAAAACAAGTCAGGCAGAAGCATATATTCTGGATATAGGAGTAAACATTAATATCTCCATTCTGTCCCACTCACTCTCTCTGATGTAATCCACTAGTTCAGTCCTGACGTCTTCTCTACTCCAGCCAATAGCATCATCCCTGCACCATGACATGGGTAAACACCAGCCACGCTCTATCTAGTGAGGTTGCTCTTCATGAAACATTCAGGCCTAGCACACATTTTAATCTTTAATATCCCGACCGTAGCAACAGTGTGGTATGATCTGTAAGCACACACTGTGACAGCAGTCAGTCTCGCACACATATCCACAAACAAACACACATGCATGACAGCACACACTCACATGCTTGAACTCCATGCCGTGCTGCATTTACAGTGGCACTAATAAATGAGCAGAGAAAGAACCGCTCCGTCCGTGAAGCATATGCAGCATATGTCTTTAGCTGCACTGGTGCAGTGATGACAGCGCAATACTGTGTCCGGGAACAAACTGCACTGCTGTGCTTCTGGGACAGACGGTCTCTTTTATCCAAACGTCTCATAACTACAATTTACTTACTGGTGGACTGAATTTCAGGGCTCAACAATAAACAATTTTATGCTTTGTCAGTAGTGCCAGTATTTCTGACATAATAAAAAATACATTTTTAGCAAGATATTTGCTAAGTATCAAAAAATACTGCTGTTTTAAGTACTATAAGGTATAACTGTACATGCACAGTCTGGAGTAATATTTTCATATTTTTGAATGGCGTCTTTTGAAAAAGCTGCATTTATTTGAAAAAAAACTACAGAAAACTAAATAAGTAAAATATAAAAAAGCAGCAATGTATAACGTATTCCTGTGATAGCAAAGCTGAATTTTTAGCGTCAGTGTCACATCCTTCAGAAATCATTCTAATATGCTGATTTGCTGCTCAATTATTACCAGTTATTGGTGCTCAATTATTAACAATGGTTCGTATTACTGTCAGTGTCAATGCTGAAAACTGTTTTCATGATTCTTTTATGAAATGAAATGTCAATTAACTGTATTTATTTGAAAAATAAAGATTTTCTAACATCATAAATGTATTTAATGCGTCCTTGCTGAATTAAAGTATTAATATTTTTTTAAATAAAAAATAAATAAAATCGACCACAAACTATTTAAACGGTAGTGCATCTCTGTTTTAGCCTCATATCTCATATTCCCAGCACTGCTAATAATTAGGTGAGTAGAATGTTTTATTGTTATTATGTTACTGTTTTGCTGTATTTTTAACACCCAAATGCAGCCTTGTTGTGCATAAGCCTTCTTTTAAAAAACATTTTAAAACATTTTTTGGAATGAACCACACATGTTCATGATCAACAATAGAAAAATAATAAAGTTCATGGACCAAAACTTTTTGTCGAGCCCTGAACTTGATGTCATTACACGAAACAATGACATGTAATGAATCTATTTATGGTTCATGTAATGGCTGCACAGATTCCATTGAACACACCTGAAATTCAATCCTTCACTAACTGGCATTTATGAACAAGCTGCACAGCATTTTTGTCAAGATTAGTATACGGTATCCCATAAAACTGTAGGGTTAGTCAGAATCCAGACGCTGACCCCTTGTTGGTGACAAGCAAAAAGACTCATGCTGGAAGACAGCTATTATACAAGAGCTCATGACGAAATAAGACTTCACAGACCAGCACTAAAGCAGCACATCAACCAATACGATTAAAGACTCTATATGGTCTGCTCTGAAAGCCAGCCAATGAAACGAGTCCAGCATTCACCAAAAGAACAAGCCGACCAATTAAATCACCAGCATTTAATTAAAAGAATTTCAAGTCATAGTAACCTGGACAGATTCCTTTTAAACTATATAAGAAACTGAAAAGAACATAAGACTGTAGACTGTAAATACTGTAAACTGTTACAAACCGAACAGTTTCGATACAACTTCTCAGAGGGGTCTAACAGAAGCATCAGCAGGGCTGAAGAGCAGCCGGCGTGGGAACGAGAGAATGAGGTCAGGTGCAGGGGGAAGATAGAGAGCTTGAGGTCTTTGTACAACGTCACTTTCATCCACATTATTGGCAGGTTTCCATTACAAGCCACTGTTGGGAAAGGTCAGTGTGGGAACAACAAGATTCCATCTATTTATTTGCCGTGTAAGAACCATTCGTCTATTTTTACAGTGTGTGCAAAGGGCCATCCACACTATTAGCCAACACATTAGTCCAGGGGGAGTCACCCTAGCAACCGAAGACCCCTGTTACCATGCGTATTTGAGCACTCAGCCCCTTGCTGTTGAAATAACTTTAGGAAGCGTCTCCTCCCTTTACAAACTGAATTCCAATAACTCCTTCTGTTTGCAAACGTACATACTAAATATACTTCCATGCTGCACTAAACGCTCGTTTTATAACTTGCTAAATACCAATAAATGAAAAATAACACTAAAATCATTCCCTATAAATGCTACAAGTGAGTTTAGGCATCACAAGAGTGTAAATACAGTATAAAAAAATGGATATTCGTTTTGAAATCTAATCAAAATAATTGTAACATTTTTATAATATTACTATAAAGAAGAATTAGAATTGTAAATGTGTTAGATGATAACAAGAGTAATCGAAATGTATAATACTTTAATAACAAAAATAGAAATGTAAACAGGCTGCCAGTGAAATGTTTGGAATATTTTTGTTTATGTTTTTAAAAGATAAAAAAATAAGTAAAAGTTGTAAAAGTTTAGAAAAATTGTTTTATAACAATTTAAAATGTTCTATTTGAATATAGGTTATTCTAAAATGTAATCTGCGATGCAAAGCTGAAATTTTAGCAGAATATTACTTCAGTGTCACATGATCACATATTATAATATGCTAATTTGGTGCTAAAATATTAATTACTTGTTCTTATAATCAAAATGTAAAAGTGTTTTGCTTAATATTTTTGTGGTAACCATGATACATTTTCTCTGGATTCTCTGATGAATAGAAAGTTCTATTAGATATTTATACAATATTTATGAATAAAACATACAGTGGAGTCTAATATTTGCCATTACATATTATATTATCAGCATAAAAAATGACAAATATCAAATGGATGTCAAATTTTCTTAGTATTCAGTATTTCCCTCTTTTGTGTAGAAATCTGTCCTTTTGTACAAGTGTTCTTAAAGTTATACATTTGCATATTAGTTTAATGACCTGAGGTAGTGCAGATTCTTAAATATTTCATCTTTTATGTAATATCACTACTTTAATCATTATTTATACTTGAAGAGTGTATTTGCAAAAACAGATAACAGATTAATAAAATAATCTGAAAAATGTTTTAATTGTGTTAGTTAGCTGTATGTTTTATTAATTTTTAACCTAATCAAAATAACCCAACTGCAGTTTGATTGAGATTAATTGGAATGCACAGTAAAAAACATGCTTTTTGAAAATGTTTAATTATCTGTTAGTTATCTGTTTTTGCAAATGAACTCTTCATTTCCTAAAATCTAAATTATTATTTTTTTATTTACATTTTAGTTAAAGAAAATAACAAATAAATAAAAATAATTAGTCATTTGTATCTCACTGTATATTTCAAAAAGCAACATTTATTATTATTCATATGAACATTTGTTAAGAAGGCCATGTGGGAGGTCTGATATTTTGACTTATAATATTATCTAGAGCGACTACACAAGACAGCATCCTCAAGCTTTTCAAACTCTTTTAAATCCATGACAGCAGTCTTAGGGTTCAAATCGGACATCTTCACTTTGAGGATTATTAACTTTTTTCTATAAGTAGCAACATAATTATAAGGAAACGTCTTTCACCAACGCAAGGGCTTCGCTGCTGGGGCTGAGAGGCAGAAAGTCATGACGAGGAAGACACATTCCACTTTTAGCCTGATCTGTTCAAAATAAAGCTCCTTAAAGGGCCAGGGATTATTATGAGTGAGATTTCTTTACTCAAGTCCTCTTTAACCTCCCACATGTGCAGAAATATACGCTTCACAGTTCACACACACATGCTATAGCCATGGCAGGCGCGAATCATTAAACCAGTCGACAGACATACTCACACACACGCTGTTTTTCAAAACACTGAGAGATTATAGAGCCATTAATTTCATTCATCATCCTCTCATAAGATGATTTTAGACGTGGAGGAGGAGAGGCCAACGCGAGCAGAACCAGCGGCGGTAAAGCAGGGCTCAAACCCATTTTAGAAACATGATCACAATCATCAGAAGCAGTCGCTGCTTGAAAGCACAAAAACATGGCATGAATTGCTGATAATGGGCTCTGTGATGTCTGCTTATTTACTCAAAGGCAGAACAAATTGGTGGGTTTAAAGAGATGTTTTATCAGAGAGTGGGATTTGTTGACCGGTCTTATTACATAATTTGGGCTAGTTAAACTTTACTCCTGGTATCTTAACAAGGCATGTTGAAATACATTTCCTCATCGTTTGTCTTTTTGAATGTTTAGATGTGTTTCAACACAATTACAGCTTATATTAACATATTTGATGTTGTGTTATGGGAAGCGGGATTTTAGACCAAGCTGATTTCATATGGACAGGGCTACCAATAATAATACCACAAACAAATAAACACAAAAAAGCCAAATGAACTTGACAGTCAGTGATCATTGTGCATTTTTGCTGTATGAAACAGAGCAGGAAAGTATTTTGTGACCAAAGGGAAAGTCACATGAGCGACATGGCTTATATTATTATTTTTATTATAAAAACTAACCTTTTTTATTATTATTATTTGATGATAATTTTATGATTAATAATACTGTAATTATGTAAAAAGTTCAAATACATTAAGTAGATATGTAAAATATTCAGGAATAATATATTATATTATATTAATATATGTGTCACGGTGCACGCACAAGGGAGGATCGAGGAACACGGAGACGAGGATGGAACTCAAATAAACAGTCTTTAATGACTCCAAACAAGGCAAGGCTGGGCAGGACAAGGCAAGGTAGACACAGACGGGAACACCAGGGAGTAACGAGTAGACCAGACCAAATCAAACTGAACAGACAGGACTATAAATACACAGGATAATCATAGATAATAGACAAACACAGCTGGACAAGAATGAACTGATAATCACACTTAACAAGTGTTCCTGTGGCTCAGTGGTAGAGCATTGCTTTAGCAGCGTAAAGGTTGTGGGTTCGATTCCCAGGGAACACATGTACTGACAAAAATATGTATAGCCTGAATGTGTGTAAGTGGCTTTGGATAAAAGCGTCTGCTAAATGCATAAATGTAAATGTAACAAGGACAGGAAACAAACCAAATATGGACACAAGAGACGGGAACACGACAGATGACTGGCAATATGTCATGCCAATATATGATTATTTTATCATTTTTATAATAAAAAAATAAATGTAAATATTGTTCTCATGTATTATATTGTAATTACATAAAAGTTATTTATATGTTTTTAATTCATTTTTTTTAATTAAAAGTAATGCATACAGTAAATATGTAAAATATTAAGTATTAATATAATATAATAGCTGAAAATAGTTCTGCTTTGTTTTTCTGCTTTAAGTCTATTCTTAAACAAATTTTACTGACTGCATAATTTTGTATATAATATAAAATAATATAATATAATATAATATAATATAAGCAATGGCTTATTTTTATTATAAAAAATAAACTTCGTTATGATTTTGTATTATTTTGTTTAAATATTGTTGTCATATTATATTGTAATTACATGCAAGTATTTTACATTTTAAATAAATTAAATTAAAAGTAATACATACATTAAATATGTAAAATATTCAGTAATAGAATATAATATAATAGCTGAAAACAGTTCTGCTTTATTTTTCTGCTTTAAAATTTACATTTTACTGACTGCATCATTTTGTATAATATAATATAATATAATGCCAGGGAACAAAAAAAGTTACATTCAATAGGGAACAAAACAATGAAGATAAAAACCTGCATACGTTCATTAGAATTGCATTTGGGATCAGAGACGGTGCCTTGATTTTCTTCACAGTCCTGTAAAATGTCTCTAACTGTGCTCGAGTGATTCTAGAGGAGAGTACTTGCTGTTTGCGTCACAAACACACTCATGTTTTACACCGTGGGATCATTCACCTAGAAATAACACGGCATGTTCTGCCGCAAATGTCTGACACACAATTCTTTTTCCCTTTAAAACACAAGAACGCATCTCGAAAACATTTCCTCAACACATTTCATGCTTAGAAAGAGCACTATGGCAATGGGTTTGAGAGATGCATCTTCAGCATGGTTGAGTGCACTTGCAATTAGTGCTAATTAGAGTTCCGGGGTACAAAACACAAGAAGTGATAAGCAGAGATGTCCTCACAGGAATATGAAGCCGCAAAGTCCACCAAGGGAGCGATCGAATAACACCTAGAAGAGCATATATTCGTCTTCATCACGACCTTAAAAGCACAAATACTCCATTATTTGTGTTTGTGTTTAAGGGACAATTACATGTGTGTGATGTGTGTGCTAATTTGCCGTTCTCTTTCTCTCTCGTTCCCTCTCAGCCCACTCATACAAACACACACTCATGTTCTCACTGTTAACAGCAGCCTAGCCGCAGTGGTCTGTGTGCTTTTTCACTGTGACCCGGAGATGTGAGAAGCTTGTAAATTGCCTGCAATCACTGAGAACAACAGCGAGGAGAGGGACGCAAAGTGCTGCAGCCTCAGTCAAATTCAGATTGCCTCTGCAAGGGCATCTTATGATGAGAGCTCACTCTTCCCTCAGATAGAGAGAGAGACCATACATAATTCATCATGCTAGTCATCGCAAACTTTAGGTAAAAGACTGATGCAGGTCTGCTTTCATTTTATTCCATTGAGAAGATCTAAAGATTTAAGTGATTTACAGTATCACTAATCTCATCAATCATAATTAATCGTAGAATGTGACTGATAAAAGTATCAGAAATTGACTTTATTCATGGCAGACATAATATTTATTTATTCCCAAGTGAAAACAAAGGACAAAGTCATTTATATACGCCTAATTTTCACAATTAGTGCACGTTTTGTCAGGAATTCTTTTATTTTTTTTACTTTTTTCCAGGTTTGCAACAGCTGAATGATAAACACGGACAGTACACAACAATACAAACTAGGAATGTCAACGATTAATCAACGATCGATTACTTGTCGATAAGAGATATAATCGATAAAAGCTATCGATGGTCGATTAAGCGGTTTCATTTTGGGGTGCATGCGGCTCTTACGCAAAACACGTGCAAACGGCTGTTAGTGATGGTGAAGGGGCTGGATCTTACAAGAAAATAATTTACTAATGTACAAATTACGCTTTTAATATGATCCAAACTTTAAAAGTGCATTAAAACAGATACAGTACAAAGTTATTTTGTATTGAAATGTAGTAATAAGTCATGTTCAATTATAATTTCCCTAGATAATTGTTGCATATCGGGCACTTCGCTTTGACAGGGCTACGGACGCGAGCAGGACAGATATAGGCTATTCTTTCCTACAACTTGTTAATTCGTTCCTACGACATATTCATTTGTGGCAGCTGTACATGTTTCATTAATTTGTTCCCTAGAAAAACCATGATTTAACTTAAATGCGGGAACAATTTAATTCATAGTAACGAATTCTTAATTCATGGCCACGAAATCTTTCATCCCCTCCACACGTAAGAGATGCGAAAACAGTGATTAAAAGTGAACAAGAATAAAATAAACCTGTGAATCTAGAGGGTGAGAGAGTGAGGATTTGGGAAAAGAAACAATAAATAATATTAAATTCATGACCATTCTGAAAAATATAACACAAAGCCGCACATGGCTTGATTTAAATCTATACGTTCGGCATGAATCAAAAAGCATGGTCGCAATGTAACATTTGCCGGTGACTATATGCCACTGCAATAGACGCATTTTGCAGTAGTTAAGGTTAAAGATTAATCGATTAATTGATCGTTCATTTAAACGACGATCGATTATGGAAATGATTGAAAATTGACATCCCTAATACAAACCACTGAACCGATGCCAGGTTTGTCCCTCACATCCTTGTTATCATTTGTGAAAAAATGAAATATATATCAACCCTAAATAAATCCCATTTTAATGTCAAGTTTTGATGGAATCCATCTAAAAGGTATGAAAATAAAGAAACTAAATGTAAATATAAGTAGTATTATTATTTTTTTGCAGTGATACTATGAAATAAAAAGGCTAATATTTTTATCTAATGCTTTTATTTCCAAAATTGCAATAGATTGTTTTATTTATTTAACATTTTTATTTAATAATAATCACAATAAACTCATTACAATATTATAGACATATTTAACAAGTCAAAACGGAAATGAGGCAAATTCAAGTGGAAAGATCGAAATAAACTTTCTGTTTATAGAAAAAAATTTGAGTTGGTCATACTCATTTTTTTCTAATAATTATTATTTCTAAATAAAGCTATTTAAGTCATCTGGTCAAAATGTCTGTATTTTTCATAAACTATATATCACATAAAATATGCAATTTCAGTTTTTTCCCCCCATAACTATTCTCTTACATGGAACATAGTGCAGGAGTCACATGGATTATTGTTATGGTATAGTTTATGGTGCTTTATTATAGTTTTTTAAATCTGACATCCCCTAGTCACCGTTCGTTTTCACTGTATGGAAACATTCTGATGGACTTTTCAGAGAGAAATTGGGAATATTTTCATTCATTTTCAGGCGAACTATCCCTTTAAATGTAGCCCGATTTAAGTGAATGTGTAACATAAATAAACACATTACAAAGTTCGTCTAGTCAGCATTTCTGAGTTTCACATTAGCAGCAGCGTGCTACACTCAACACATTTAACTGTGTCATACAGATTTCCACACATCACACCTTCAGTTTCCGGCATCGAATCATGAGTGGCGTTTTGAAAAGCACATTAGCGACATGTTACACGAACCAATTTTCCACCGAGCTGCGACAACACACGAACAGTGTGTTGATTGTCAAGCGAAGCACACAAGCAGGTCTAAAGGCTATGGGGAGCTTTAAAGGAAACTATCTGCTTGTGATGAAACCACTTCCTGGAGGGACTGAATCTCAGCATAGTGGGAACAAGATATTTGGTGTAAAGAGGGAGGGAGTAAGGGAGAGAATAAAAGGGTGACCTAGTTCCGCCTTTCACTTGCTCCTTCCCCGGATTAGGTGTCCTGGAACCCCGAGGCCGTGCTGGCAGGCCTCAAACCATTATACAAGGACCAGCGGAGGGCAGAAGGGACGTTAAACAATGACTGTGCACTCTCAACCTCTGCTGCCCAAGCTAGTGAGTTTGGATTATTCCCTGGCCAGAGAGAAAGAGAGAGAGAGAAGCTGGCAGGCTGCTCTGTCACAGTCTCTCCTTCATTACGTCACCGTGCCAAACAACACAGCACTGCTGCACTCGGCACACCTGCTGCTGGCTGCACCGGACCGACTCCAGCTCCATATCAGCCCTGCTGCTCACCTCCCTGCCTGACACTCTCTACAGACACGCACAGACCGGCTACCATTAGCACTCACAATTACCACAGAATAACTTTTATTATGTACTTTAGAGCAGTGCTAATGCTGATAATAATTTCTAGAAAGCACAATAATGAATTGTGCTTTCTATTTTGCTTCTGTTTCTGCCACGGGATGGGCATCCCAAGGTAACTTCAGCCTGGATCCAGCCCTTATGAAGATCTGAGGTGACCGAACTCCTGAGAAGAGATGATGCCAACCCTCCCGAGGACCTCAGATTGTGCCAACCTTGAACCAGCACATTAAACTACCAGTTTAATTGCAGCATATAATCAGTGCTGTTAATACATTGCTGAAAGAATACACGTCTTTCATTAAATGGATGATATCACCTTGACACATTCACTACTGATAAGCTACGCATTTATTATAGAACTTAATGAGAGCAAATCTGATGTACGTATCTTTAATTCAACATGTTGTTTTTATATATTTTGACCATTATTTAGTAAAAATAGCAGGCAGATACTTGTTAAATGTAATTTGTTAAATTGACAATAAATATGTATATTTTGTGTTTTAAAAAAGTATAAAAAAAATACTGAAATCAAAGTGTTAAATCAAAAACCTGTTAAATGGTTACCTTACGCTATACAGTAAAAAAAAGTGAATTATTTAACATTGCATAATAAATGAAATACTGTCATACTAAATATTAGCTTTTTATTTGTGTACCATAATGTACCTTAGGGTAAATTTGTTACATTTTTAGTTTTTTGGTTGCATAGTTTTAGTGTCACATGTTATCCTCCTCGTGGTGTTTTGTCTTTGTTTTTATCCATATGTGAGAATTGGTCATGTTTTATGTACAGTACAGATCATTTACAGTGAAATCTGATTTATCAAGTGGCTTTTTGTTTTACAACCTGTTATTATAGTAAATTATCAGTAGACTTTAAAGGAAAAATTTGATTATGGTTATTCAAGTTGATTGGTTTATTATTAGACTGTTATAATTGTCACCGTATAGTTTATAATTAAATTCTGGAAACTGTGATGTTTTTATAAAAATATGCTGTAGCACAAACATATCAAATCAGCTTTAAAGTCATGAATGACAGATCTATATATCAAGTGTGGTTATTCTGTCAATATTTGGACAAATATTTTGAGCAAATCATAATTGGCCAATTGATCGCTCATTCGCCCATATAAAGTCTCAGACACAGGATGTCTTCAGATATTTCACAGTAAGCCAAGAAAATGTCTTTAGACACTTATAAGTGCTGTACTGTCAGAATAAGAGTACTCAGCATTATCATCACAAGGACAGAAAAACATTCAAACATAATCTCTTCTATGTCACTGCTTTGGTGCTTTCTTGCCTTCACTGCAAAATCATTTCAACAAGCCTTTAAATATCAACAGGTTAACACGATGTGGAATTATGGCAATAAAACAAACACTCCTTCCTCATAAAGGCAGTTTAAAGTCTTCACTCAGGTGGCTCCTGAGAAATTCCTCTCCTTGTTTCCTTCTTGTAATCCTCTCTAACATGCAATGATTGTCTTGATGTGTCGAAACCGTATGAAAGCCCCGAGGGAGTGCGCGTCATCTAGGAGCCACAGTCCTCTCAGACTTCTGAGGGCTGAGAAATAGGATGCTCTCAGATTGACTGTAATGGAAAGCGATCTGTGGGCTCCCGTTTCATTGCAAGCTACACATGAAACAAAGGCACCCTCAAAGAAAGACAAACAGCTGAAAACGGGAAAAAATGCCAACCTGCACTCGGCTGTATGTCTGTGTCTGTGTCTCCTATTAAAATAAATCACATGTCTTTGTTAATTTTCTTTTATAAAAAATATATATATTATATTATTTTTGCTCTATTTGAGGTTAGTTAAAATCTTAAGGTGAAAACCTAGAAATTATTTAAAGACATATTCAGGATTGTTGGGAGCTAAATGTTGACAGCCACTGAAAAACGTTTACCGGTTGATGATAATTATGAATGTTGCATTAGTTAATTAGCCTATATTATACAGTATCAACTAGACAATCAGGTTAGTTTGGGGGCAAATTCATATATGCATGACAAACATTTTTAATGTAAAATAAATTAATATCTTTTAGTTTTTAAAAAGTCCTGTGAACTGCTTAACCACATATTGAGTATTGTGTAAATCTAGAAGTAATAATTCACAAATCAACCAATGAAAATATTGTAGCAGTTGACAAGTTAATATAATAATTAGGCCTAGACTGGATTAAACCCTATCAATAAGACAATAAGTTTGACATATAATCTAGTTTTTGGAATAAATCTTATATGCATGATATTATACAACATCATTTTACATGGAATTAATCAATATTCCCACCAAATATGGCAAAACACATCAAAGCACAATGTCAACTGTGCAAAGTGCCTGTAAAAACTGCAAAAATGTTCATCGAGGGAAAAAAAAGAACTTAAACTGTGAAAAACAATTAGTGTTTCCCTCGGGGGAAGCAGGGTAATAAACTAACCTTCTCCTAAAATATTATAAGTGGATGATTAAAAACGACCTTTACGAATGTGAGTAATGTTTCAATAAAATGGGAAAATTACTTTCAGTGTTGTATCATTGAGAAAAATATACTAGTGACAATTGAAAAGAATGAAACGGTTAGGTTTGGTTGCAGTTTCTCTATCCCCGGTGTTTATGATGAAACCCTCCCTTCATCACGGAGTAACAGACCTCCCGTAATCTGCCGGATTTCACACACTCCTGTACAGCCAGTGCTTAGCAGCCAGCCATCCATGCTGCTCTGCTAAACTGCTTGATTTACAAGTGCCCCAGGGGCAGTTTTGGAGACCAAAGCATACATAATCAATGGATGTGTAGTGTTGACATCATGCCAGAATCCATAAAACACTTTCCTGCTTATGGAGCATTTCCAATTCTATGAGAATAAACTGTAAAGGGGAAACGTGCATTGAAGAAATGTATTATCTGCAGTCGGTTCTGACATGTCTATTACAGAACGTGTCTCAGACGCCCAATACAAGAGTTATACAAGTGATACCCATGCAAAAGTTAAAGGAATAATTCACCCGAAAAAGAAAAGTCTGTCATCCGTGGAGCAAAGAGGAGATGTGACTGACAGCCTCACTCATATTAGTTTTCAGTGTATCCTGAAGCGGTCACGAACATCTCCTTTGTGTTACACAGAAAAGACGACAATCATACAGGTTTGTTTGATTTTGGGTGCACTGTTCCTTTACACCAAAATAGCACTATGGATGCTCCTAAAACACCTCGAACTCACCCATGTGTCCAAAAAAATTAAATATTGCTCTTACAGAGAAGAAAGTGCTACGCAAACCTATTTAATTAAACAAACCAGATGCTAACTACAGCATTTACATTCCAGTATAGCAGCACTTCAGTGCTGTGTTCAGATAGATGGGAATCCAGCACATCAGCAAGTCATGATGAGAGCAAAACATGCCCACTCTATCTGAGACCAAACGTAATCTGAACTGCTTTTACAAGCTGAGACTCTTCCACATCAGACGAGCGTTGCAGGATTTTTTAAGGAGCTGGTTTTAGTGGGGATGCTGAATGCTGGCACCTGCTATTAAACCCCACTGCGGACGCTTCTCCCAGCCTGCAACAAAAGCTCTGCTGATGGCTGTTTTTGGCTGGAGAGACTGACCTGAATGCTGCAGGTATACTCCGTATCATCCAGCAGTCTGACCGTGCACATGAATTCTCGCTCCAGGTTTCTGACGCTGCCACTCATCAGCCGACTCAACATCTTCTCAGAGCGATCACGATCGCTGCTCTGCGTCCGGGACCAGAACAAAAAAGCTCAAGCAATGTCACATCGACCAAACTCTCCGGTCGCCCAGACGAAACGAGCTAACCGAAGCCGACGGCATCTTTATCCGATGACATGAACGCTGAAGGTGTTCGGGTAAGTGTTTTATTGTCTGTTATCGCGAACAGGTTCCTCAAGAACGCATCCAGCACCAGATTAAGTCGCTGTGGTTACGAGCAGACAGTAGCAGCCCGACTGTTGACCATTCACCGCTTGATATTTGAGCAAGGGGGCGGGACCACAGAAGCTGATTGACACTCCTTCTAGCCAATGGTTAAGATCTCCAAAAAAAGGACGCGATTGAAACGGACAATGGAAGATTAGGGTGCTGCTGCTTATTTGGAGGTTATTGTTGTCCAATAAGATGCTGGAAAAAGGTCGTATTTAAGGTTAAGGAATACTCGCTACTCTGATTCTATTCCTGGAGCAATATTTGTTTCTTCTTTTTCTTCATTTGGCAGTAGGACCAAGACTTTGGTATTAATAACATCAAAGTAGTATCAAGCATAAGATTTGTCTGACTAAACGAAAATATGTATCGAATATATAAATGAAATAGAAACATTTACTTATGTTTTTAAATATTGTTTTAAGATTTGTGTTAAATTATTTAGAAAATTATATTGGTAGAAAATTGGTATGTGCAGGATATTTCTTTCTTTTTAAATGGCATTTTGTCTTTTAATTTCATAAATTTTAATAAATGCCTATAAAAAAAAAAATCACATAAATTAAAACAAAAAAAGCACTGAAAGCGCACGGTGTCACTATATATAATATCAATGTCACTGTGTATATCTTTTGTCCGTGTTCTTTTGGTATTGAATAAGAAAATATTAGCTTTTTAAATAATTAAGATATGTTTTGCATAAACAATCTATGGGTTTTTTTCAGCTTCATGTGATATTAATCTTAATTAGCTGTAAATGGGATATGACTTAAATTTAAAATACTTGTAAATACGAATTGTTAAAATAAAAATGAATTTATGACCTAATCCACATTTTTCATAAAAACACATAGAAATGTAACTGCATCTTTTAATATTCATTATTTCCATACTTATACAAGTTCTACAAATGCATTACTATTTAATGACTTTAATATCAATGCCTTTACATTCAAAGACAGCATTTGAATATGAAATTTCATCCACAGAGAAACTCCAGAAGTAGTACTGTATTGGTTATATAAGAATATTACACTTAATTTGATTTACAAATAATTTGAATAAATATTTCTACATTTGCATGAGAACTTCTTCCTTTCATTGCTCTCCTCTCTCTCTCACACACACATACACTGTATCGCAACTGGTTATTAGTAAGCAAAAAGTAAAGAATTAATTTAAGAAAAATCCTTTGTTGCATCAAATGTTTGTAAAAGGAAGGAACATCACATAGTGAATTCATTGGAGTCATTTTCATCATTCTCCTCTGGTTCATTGCTACTCATGGAGGTGGATTTGGCTGAACTCTGTAATCGGTTCTCAGCCTTGCGTGTGTAGGGTCGACCAGGTCGAGGATGGTTCTGCTGATGAGGATATCTTATATTGGACATGTGGTCCACAGTGTGGACATGACTCTCTTGTCTCCTGTCCACAGGTCTCATCGGATTCAGTTTGCAGGAGGCAATGAGAGGCCGGCCTATGTCCAGCTCTTTGCTCACAGTGAGACGTTCTTTAGTTTGTGTGTGAGTGTAGTGCAGTGTCACTTTGATCACCAGAGATCCCTAGGAAGTATGAATGAAATGCAATTATTTAATGTATTTAAACAGTATATAGATATAGTGCATTATTCTATATTCTATATACAGAGGTATGTAGGTATATACCATACAGAGGTATATATTATAATACAAAATTGAATATAATATAATCTTTTCATTTCGCAAGTTCATAGCCCTTTTATTTTTTAGTAAGTTGAATTGTATCATTTGCATATTACATGCTCTCCAAAATTATTATCTGTGACCAGTTGACAATCAAGTTTTTTTAAATTGAACGTGTATTTTAGTCCTCAATGTGTTCAAATTTAGGATCTATACCACTATTTTCCATTTCAAAGACAAAAAGTCCTTGTACCTGGAGTCTTTGAAGGCAACATAATCTGAGGGTGCAGTCCGGAGCTTCACCACGGTTCACAAGCAGACTCTCCATTTCTTCTGATCTACCAGAACCGGAGAAAATGTCCTGCATTTGCTAAAAACAAAAACATATCACCACTTAAACTGTAGTCAAACACACAGGTAAAGTGAGTCAAGCTGTATTTATGCCCAATGACATATTACACATTTTCACCCCTGGAGGTCAGTAGACCCACGGATTTGTTTTCAATCCTACTTCTTTCTGATGTTAAATCATTATTGTTTAAACTATTGTGAAAATAAAACTGCAGATAAATACATAATATATCAGAGGAACAATTTACAAAAATCTAAATGTTTTTTTATTATTTGCCTATTTAAAACAAATATATTTGAGCTTTTTAGTTCATTGCTTGTGTATAATGATATATAAATGTACTAAAATTACTATACTTCAGTACTAAAAGTACTAAAAAGGTCAATCAAAATAAAATGAATGAAAAAAAAAAAATTACAAATGAAATAAAATGAAAATATTCATATTAAAAATGAATAAATATTAAAATATTATATAAATAATCCAGAAGTATCATTAGTTATGAGTTGTGATCAAAATATGTTACAGCTCAAGACAGGTGAGCAATGCTTACAAAATATAAGACTCTGTGAAAATGAAAATGTTTCATTTTATTATTTGCTTTAATGTTTTTAATGCCCCGCATGAATCTCCTCCATAATATTACATTCATAAGTTTGGAAAATTTTAAGAAAGCACATTCAAGTACAAAACACAATGAAATCAACCCTCTTTCCTTCTGGGCCCTCCCGTCCCGACTCTCATATCCCCCTTGTGTATCTGTGTGTGTGTGTTTATGACAGCAAAAGAGGACATGAAACGCTGTGACTTACCGGTTCACTCTCAAGTATCAGAGTGCAGTCCTGGGCCTTAGCGCTTGTGTTCCTCACTGTACCGAACACAACCAGGACATTGGAGAACAAGGCAGAGAAACTCAGCTCCACCTTAACGCCACAATATGGAAAGTCCAGAGACCTTCGGCCAGGAAGAACTGAGAAAAACACGAGCAAACACATAAATACACAGCAATTTAAAAATATGAATTCACTTAATGGGGAAAAAAGGAAACTCACATAACAGAAACCATAAAGTATTAGATTCTGATAAGTATAACTATTATATGAGTTACTGATGTTGAGCAAAAGTAAGATAACTGATGCATTCATCAAAAAAACATGATCAAGTATGTGTAAAGTTGTCAGAATACATGATTTGCTCAAATCAACAATTGAAGCTGTTCTTATATTTAAATGACAGCTGGTAAAGTTTTTAACTTGACAAATAAAACCTGTCACATTCTAAAGTGAATCATGGAATCAGATCACTGGTGAAATACATGTCCTTTTAAAGCAGATACATGGTTTATGAATGATCCTTCAGCAGTGCTCTTACCATGAGTCATGTGTATTGCAATCTAACCCACAAATGAAACCAAAACGGAAGTCACAAACTGTGAGATGGTTACGGGTGATAGAGCAATTTTGACTGTAGGCACTGACACGGACTTCTGTTACACTGTATTTACATCTACATCTTCATTACTGATGCTGAATCTAGCATTTTAAAGGGGAAACATTAAGAATCAAAAACATTATGAATCAAAAAACGTCCTTGATCTTTTGAAATAGTTAAATCACTATGTAAGAATAATGTATAATGTCAAACTGATTATGTCTCATGTCAAGGACATTTAAAGAGGTCAATTAAATAAAGATCTTAAAAAGTACAGCAGCAAAAAGAGTCAAGAAGTGCGGAAACTGGTTATGTCCTTTTTGGTACAAGAGACCTTTACTAAATCTGAATTTTACTGAATCTAAAACCATTTAAAAATAGGAAACACTTCTTGCGGTTTACTGTATTCAAATAATTGCAGCCCTGAGCCTTGTATAAGAGCATAAGAGACTTCTTCGAGAAACATCTTAATTTTCTAAATTTTTACTGGTAGTGAAAGTGGTTTTCATTTGGAGAAAATACATAGAAGATATAGGGCACACAGTAACCCCATTAATGAAGGTATTTGTGTTTGTTTACACAGAATGCATTTGAGAAAGGAACCTCTGAAGACATATAAAGTTGGTTAAGGAATATGTAAATACCATTAGCCTGTTTCCAACAAGCATCCCGCTGGCGGAGCTCCATGGTGTGTCCAGATGTTCGCACAGGATCGGTCAAAGCCCGTGGCTCTGTAAGAGTCTGTCTGATCTCTACTACCTGCCTGCCACGCACCAGTGGGTCCTTACCCAGATCTAAAGGAGAACGACAGGGTTCATTACAAACACACAATATTTTTCCTATTACAAATTATGTTCTCTAAATATTACACTATTACTGTTCAGTTGAAACGTGATTAAATGGTGTTCATCATGATTATCAGACACTGAAACATGACTCAGCAAATTGTCCATATAATTGGGAAGTTAAAAACTTTTGAGGAACATCCTATTAGGTTCCTTCCCTAATTGCAAAAGTAAGTCAAATAGCAATTCACACATACTAAAAGTCCCATATCGTACACCTTTCTGGAGTTTTATTTTAGGTTTTGATGTCCTTAAGAATATATATCTGCAGTAGAAGTACCAAAAACCATCTCAATATATTTTTACAGCACTTTCCTCAGGAGCTCTGCTTGGAACAGGTCAATTTTGGCCTGTCTAATTAATATTCATGAGCCTCTCTTCTGATTGGCTGTTGTTTTCTGAATGACGCACGGCTAGGCACAGGTAACTAGGGTCATGTAGGGCCGACATCACAATTACGTTACAGCGCCAGCTGCAAAGCAAAAGGTGGCCCATTCAAACCAGCGCAGATTCGGCTACATAAGGAGCTTAAAATATCATCTTGTAGTAATGTTGGGTGCCAGAATCGATGTAATACAGCCTCAAATTAGAAATCTGATCACATACTTGCTGCCACTGCCAGACAAAAAACCTACGACAGCTGTGGTTAAACAGAATAAAACAAGTGGACTGGACAGAAAAATCATCAAAACTGATCGCGATTGCAGCGAACACTTTTATCAGAAAAGGTTCTATAAAGTATTGTCTTTTGTTGTTATGGGCACGTCTGAAGATTTCTTGCATCTCACAACTGTCATGTATGAAATAATGTCTGTGTGCATGTGTGTAAAACAACAAACTGACGATTTATTTATAATCATATGTAATTGTATATACAGTGTTGTGATTAATTGTGGCTGGAATAATAATGTAGCTGTAAAAAGTTGAAATGTATTTACATCTTCATCATGACTAGATAGACAAGACATGGTGAGTTTGTCTTTACTATACATCATGTTAGATGTGATCCACCTCATAGTAACAGTCCTGTCAGATCGTCCATCCTGTGAGTGAGAGTGTTACGTTACAGGTGAGCCAATCTGGTTTCGTCCATTTAGGTTAACCTTTTCACCATGTTTCTGTGTTGTTGTTGCTCAGCAAGGGCATAGACGCAATGCTGTCTGGGGGTTTAGCAAAAGGACGGTGGGCAGTGCTCGGGATGGTGACTGAAGACGGTGTCGGAGTAGTTCGGACGTCACATTTTTACAGAAGTCACAAGGGCTCGTGAAAAGGCACAGCTACTTTATGCAGGCTGTGTGCACTTTACTGTGGATTGACTGTTTTGAAACTTATATGGTAGTTACATAGACCCTAGACCTCTGTTATCATGAAAAAAGCCAGGAAATTTCAGTTTTGACAATATGGGACCTTTAAAGGGGTCATATGATGTCATAATATGTGACCTTTAAAGGGGTCATATGATGCGATTTCAAGTTTTGCTTACTCTTTGGAGTGTTACAAGCTAATTTTGCATAGATAAGATTCGTGAAGTTGCAAAGACTAAAGACTCAAAACCAAAGAGATATTCTTTATCAAAGTTAAGACTCTGCCATGCCCCCAATTACAGCTCATTCAAACACGCCCCCACATGTCTACTTCACGATGTGGAAATATTTACATAATGCAGCCCAAATGTTCATGCAAAGAAAGAAGGCGTGGTTTCAGTAACCGCAGTAGTGTTGATGCAGCTGTGTCAGGGAGAAGCTGTGTTTCTAGGCAAAAGCACTTTATTTGGCCTTCCGAATAGCAATCATTAAGATTACTTATAACAGAACAGCAATGCATTTTATGGACGACCGTTTTGTGAACCTAGGAGAGGAGGTAATTCTGACTTTTCTATGACAATCTGGTGCTTCTGAATCAGCGACTGTATGTTTTGTTATAATTTTAAGCATTTGCTATTGACTGTTTAAAATGTGAAATTTTGCATGTGTGTGTATAAATGTGTGTGTGTGCGCGCGCGTGTGTGTGTGTGTGCGAGAGAGGGAGACACGGTCACATCACAACCGCATCTTGTGTGCAGATATATACGAGCATCATTACTGTGTCTGTCAAGCGACTCTGTTCCTCTTTCTGGCTTGAACTGATGGTAAAACTAAGGACATTATTGTCTTTACTTTAATTTTGAAAGCTAAAGCTCGCGATTATGGAAAGGGTTTATTATAAGTTACACTTGTGGTGTTCGGCCAATCACAATGCACTGGGCCAGTTGGCCAATCAGAGCAGATTGCGCTAGTCGGAAGGAGGGGCTTTGTAGAAAACTAAGCATTTGTGAGAGGCAGGGCATAGAGGACCTACAATACTGTACAGTATTTGAAAAATAATGTGTTTTTTTACACTAAAATATGTCAACATATTCTGTTACACCAAATACACAAAATAATGATATTTAAAAAATAATCATATGACCCGTTTAAGACTTGAGACGTGCTGCTCTTTTAGTACAGAAACATAGCAAAAAATTACAGGATTTTACAATTGTAATATTAATTTTATTGCGAAAGCAGTGCCACAAACTGATCACCTCCATGCCACACCAAATTGAGGCAGTAATTAAAGCAAAAGGAGCCCCTACCAAGTATTGAGTACATGTACAGAGAATTAACATACTTTCCAGAAGGCCAACAATTCACTTAAAAAAAACTTTATTAGTCTTAAGTATTTTAATTAGTTGAGATAGTGAATTTGTGGGTTTTTGTTAAATGTGAGCCAAAATCATCTCAATTAAAAGAACCAAAGACTTAAACTACTTCAGTCTGTGTGCATTGAATTTATTTAATACACAATTAAATAACACACATTCACACAATTGGAGTTGAAATTCCTGAAATAAATGAACTTTTCCACAACATTCTAATTTATTGAGATGCACCTGTATGTCTTTTGAATTAAAGTGCGCAGTGAACTCCGTTGCCTTGAAACTTATGCTGGCGCCATTCATTTCATATTCACTCCCGGCTGTTCTCGCCCCTGCCAGTATGGTGGTGTAAACAGAATGGGTCACGTGACTGCCGGAGCTCTAATGCTTGTGAGCATGACAAACACAGTGATAATGGCAGTGGGACAGGGTGCAGACTGAGCAACAAGCATACGAGACAGGAGGAAGAGGGGGGTGTAAGTGGGGCACACTGCAGCCGCTCCTAGGTCAAGCGCTCTCAAATTTCCCCACCTGAGCACAGCAGCCAGAGAATGAGGTCACATGCTTTGGCAGCTACAATATAAAAAGCCATGTGCTGTTGCCAAAGAGACCAATCAAACAACCAAATAAGCTCTCTGCAGGGAGAGGGGGATTATCTCAACCATTAAAATATAAATCCACGTTCACATCATGCCGTGGAGGGTACGGAAACCAATGCCTGGCATACAGTGGATGTCAACCAGTTGTTGCAAGTGCTACAAGTGCTACAAGTATAAATCCACTCATGAACAAAAGCTCTGAAAGACACTGTGACCTCGTTCACTACATCTTCCTACATGTGTGAAGTATGATGTAATATCACAACATCTTGTTATTACTGTGCTTGCAAGGCAGCACTGTTCTGAAATTACTCAATCATCTTGGTTAGGCTTTGATATGAACATTTAATATTGACTTTGGAGACGTTTCAACTGTGTACAATCAGCTCTCATGTATACTTAATTAAATAAATCCCCTTTAATAATCACATTAGGCTGTATTGTGATGCTAGTTTTAGGGCCCAGTGAAATCTGTTTTATTTTTCCCAAATTCCATAATTTATGTTTAAACTTTTCTGGATTCTGATTTAATAGATTATTAAATTGTAATATTCAAAAATATTTTGAATTTTTATTAAAATTTTAACAATAATAGTTAATAATAATTATATATATATATATATATATATATATATATAACACATACACTTATACATTAATTGTTTACTTTTTATTACCAAATATGGAGGTAATCAAAAAAAAATGCATACAAAAATAAATTTTTAACAACTGGCAAATAATATGCTACACAACAGAGGTTTGCAATAATAAAATAAATTGTGACAATGTTTTAATTAGTGCAGTCAAATGATTAATCGCATCCAAAATATATATATTTTTTTAACATTATCCGGCCACTTTATTAGGTACACCTGTTCAATTGATTGGTAACACAAATTGCTAATCAGCCAATCACATGGCAGTAACTCAATGCATTTAAGCATCTAGATGTGGTGAAGACAACTTGCTGAAGTAAAAACCGAGCATCAGAATGGGGAAGAAAGGGGATTTAAGTGACTTTGTATGTGGAATGGTTGTTGGTGGTCTGAGTATTTCAAAAACTGCTGATATACTGTGATTTTCACGCACAACCATCTCTAGGGTTTACAGAGAATGGTCCAAAAAAGAGAAAATATCCAGTGAGCCGTAGTTGTGTGGACGAAAATGCTTGTTGATGTCAGAGGTCAGAGGAGAATGGGCAGACTGGTTAGAGATGATAGAAAGGCAACAGTAACTCAAATAACCACTCGTTACAACCAACATATGCAGAATACCATCTCTGAACACACAACATGTCGAACCCTGAAGCAGATGAGCTACAGCAGCAGAAGACCACACCGGGTGTCACTCCTGTCAGCTAAGAACAGGAAACAGAGGCTACAATTCACACAGGCTCACCAAAATTGGACAATAGAAGATTGTAAAAACGTTGCCTGGTCTGATAAGTCTCGATTTCTGCTGTGATATTCAGATGGTAGGCTCAGAATTTGGCGTCAAGAACATGAAAGCATGGATCCATCCTGCTTTGTCTCAACGGTTCAGTAATGTTTGTGTAATGGTGTGGGGCATATTTTCTTGGCACACTTTGGCCCTCTTATTACCAATTGAGCATTGTTTAAACGCTACAGCCTACCTGAGTATTGTTGCTGACCATGTCCCTCCCTTTATGACTACAGTGTACCCATCTTCTGATGGCTACTTCCAGCAGGATAATGCACCATGTCACAAAGCTCAAATCATCTCAGACTGGTTTCTTGAACATGACACTTTACTCAAATGGCCTCCACAGTCACCAGATCTCAATCCAATAGAGCACCTTTGGGATGTGGTGGAACGGGAGATTCACATCATGGATGTGTAGCCGACAAATCTGCAGCAACTGCGTGATGCTATCATGTCAATATGAAACAAAATCTCTGAGGAATGTTTCCAACACCTTGTTGAGTCTGTGCCACAAATAATTTAGGCATTTCTGAAGGCAACCCGGTACTACCAAGGTGTACCTAATAAAGTGGCCAGTGAGTGTATGTGTGTGTATATATATATATATATATATATATATATATATATATATATATATATATATATATATATATATATATATATATATACACACACACACACACATGCATGTATATATTTAAGAAAAATATGTTATGTTTATATATTAAATATATTTATATATGATATAAATTATATGAATATAAATATATATGTGACGAGTGGGGCGGGGCCGGTAGAGTAAATGATAATGAACGACACCTGCGCCACTTACCGGTCTCGAGTCCCACGGAGGAGCTTTGGAAGGATGAAAGGAGGAGTGATGACAGTGAAAGACGAGAGAGGACCAGGCCTGGATTTTATTTTGTGTTTTGTGTAGCGGCAGTCGTCTGTGAGCGGCTGCTGCTTTTCTTTTGTGTTTGTTTATTTTATTATTAAAGTGTTTGAATGTTCGCCGGTTCCCGCCTCCTTCTTCCCGAGCTAAGAACTTCATTGCAATATACATGTAAATGTAAATACTTTCTAAATATATGCTGTATGTGTGTGTATTTATATATACAGTGGGGCAAAAAAGTATTTAGTCAGCCACCAATTGTGCAAGTTCTCCCACTTAAAAAGATGAGAGAGGCCTGTAATTTTCATCATAGGTATACCTCAACTATGAGAGACAAAATAAGAAAAATAATCCAGAAAATCACATTGTAGGATTTTGAAAGAATTTATTTGCAAATTATGGTGGAAAATAAGTATTTGGTCACCTACAAACAAGCAAGATTGCTGGCTCTCACAGACCTGTAACTTCTTCTTTAAGAGGCTCCTCTGTCCTCCACTCGTTACCTGTATTAATGGCATCTGTTTGAACTCGTTATCAGTATAAAAGACACCTGTCCACAACCTCAAACAGTCACACTCCAAACTCCACTATGTCCAAGTCCAAAGAGCTGTCAAAGGACACCAGAAACAAAATTGTAGACTTGCACCAGGCTGGGACGACTGAATCTGCAATAGGTAAGCAGCTTGGTGTGAAGAAATCAACTGTGGGAGCAATAATTAGAAAATGGAAGACATACAAGACCACTGATAATCTCCGTCGATCTGGGGCTCCACGCAAGATCTCACCCCGTGGGGTCAAAATGATCACAAGAACTGAGCAAAAATCCCAGAACCACACGGGGGGACCTAGTGAATGACCTGCAGAGAGCTGGGACCAAAGTAACATAGGCTACCATCAGTAACACACTGCGCCGCCAGGGACTCAAATCCTGCAGTGCCAGACGTGTCCCCTGCTTAAGCCAGTACATGTCCAGGCCCGTCTGAAGTTTGCTAGAGAGCATTTGGATGATCCAGAAGAGGATTGGGAGAATGTCATGAAACCAAAATATAACTTTTTGGTAAAAACTCAACTTGTCGTGTTTGGAGGAGAAAGAATGCTGAGTTGCATCCAAAGAACACCATACCTACTGTGAAGCATGGGGTGGAAACATCATGCTTTGGGGCTGTTTTCTGCAAAGGGACCAGGATGACTGATCTGTGTAAAGGAAAGAATGAATGGGGCCATGTATCGTGAGATTTTGAGTGAAAACCTCCTAACATCAGCAAGGGCATTGAAGATGAAACGTGGCTGGGTCTTTCAGCATGACAATGATCCCAAACACACCGCCTGGCAACGAAGGAGTGGCTTCAAGAAGCATTTCAAGGTCCTGGAGTGGCCTAGCCAGTCTCCAGATCTCAAACCCATAGAAAATCTTTGGAGGGAGTTGAAAGTCCGTGTTGCCCAGCGACAGCCCCAAAACATCACTGCTCTAGAGGAGATCTGCATGGAGGAATCGGCCAAAATACCAGCAACAGTGTGTGAAAACCTTGTGAAGACTTACAGAAAACGTTTGACCTCTGTCATTGCCAACAAAGGGTATATAACAAAGTATTGAGATGAAATTTTGTTATTGACCAAATACTTATTTTCCACCATAATTTGAAAATAAATACTGTAAAAATCCTACAATGTGATTTTCAGGATTTTTTTTCTTATTTTGTCTCTCATAGTTGAGGTATACCTATGATGAAAATTACAGGCCTTTCTCATCTTTTTAAGTGGGAGAACTTGCACAATTGGTGGCTGACTAAATACTTTTTTGCCCCACTGTACATAATAAATATACACAATACACACACACATATATTATGTAGACAAAAACTTTCATTTTGGATGCGATTAATTGTGATTTGTGTGTAATAAATTGTATTATTGAATTAATTTGTTTTTATAACTTTGAAAAGTACATTCTAGCAACTGCATCACGTTTTGCAGTTTAATATTCACAGACATTATTTCCATATTCAATTTGATTAAGTGGACAGCTCATCCAAATTTTGCCAAATTCGTCCACATCACAGAAATCATACGATCCTACAATTTCTCCCCAAATTTAAGACCTCTGAAAATGAGAGTTGCTATGAAATTTTGTGGGCAATAAGGCCATTGTCCATATTGTAGAAGTGTATAAAGAAAAGCTCACACAGAAGTCACTTTCAATAAAAGCAACTTTATATTGATAAACACAGCGAATCCAGACTGAACCCATTGCAAAATCTGCATGGGGAAATCTTTTTCACCTTCATGTGAAATTCACAATCGCATGAATTCCATTTGAAATGACTGTATTTCGCCCACGAAAATGTGACCGCACGGCACCTTTAGAAGGAAGCTGTAGGCAGTATAGGTAGTGAGGCAGCCCTCTAAATTTTGGAACAGAAGAGTATTGGTAGCAGCACTCACCCTCAGAGACCTGCTCCAAGATATGGGTCACTCTCTCTGGCTTTAAGACATGTTTGTTCAGATACTTGGTAAAGATCCCTGTGCTCTTGCCACCATCCTGGACCTCAAAAGCCTCTGCATCTTCACTCCTGTGGGAGCAAATGCCATGAAAAAACAAAAAGAACACAATCACTGTTGTTTAAGAAGTTTTGTTGGAGGCTTAGAAGAATTGTCAGTACTTACGTGGCGTATCCGTACACAGTGTTGCCCAGAGGAGCCAAAGGCTTAATTTCAGAATGAGAACCTTTTTGTTTGTACCTGGAGGATATAAAATAGCAAACACATTAAACAGTGCAGCAGACTCTAGCATTTCCAAAACAATTTCAAGAATCTGGAATTCTAAATAGACATTTTTTAACAAACAAATAGTTGCACGAGATCATCATGTTCCCGCAAGCCTACCATTTCCTACAGGTATCCAGGAGAATGACGTTGAGCTGGGCTTTTCTCTCCTGCATACTGTGCATCACTCTCTGTACGCACACGCAGTTTTCTGTACGGTAGGGTCGTGGAGCGTCAATGGCCACCAGGTAATTTCTGCCGGAGTGCTCGTATCCATGGCCAGCGTAGTAAAAAACAGCTGAAATTGGGAAAAGAGAAACTGTGTTTTTAATAGTCTAATGTTCATTATTGAATATTGGGTATTATACTACGGGGCCGTTGAATGCTTGAATCTGATTGGCTGACGAACGTTCTGAGGTGTGCAATTATTTTCAGGGAAACGCACGGCGAACGTAGTTCCAGGCAGCTCTCTTGACCGCATTACAGTTCCGTATCACTTCGCCAAATTATTTATGTTATTTCAGAGGTCTTACAACAGAAAAATAACCAAATCCCACAACGACACTGGCCAAACAAATAAATACAGTAAACAAAAGGATAAAATCGACAGATCTTGTCCATGTTTTTGCCACAAAATTACGTTTTATTATATAACGGAAAGCACATAGCCTACTCTCTCTCCCGCTCTCGGTCTCTCACACGCAGACACACATATAGTTTGCACACTCCTTAACATAAGCACTAATGTAGTTAGCACTACTCTGACGATTTAATCAGTAACAGTTTAAGAACTTAAAAACTACATAACTTCTTACAAGCGAGGTAACAACAACGGCGCTGTTCGAGAAGAAAATGAACTTAAAGTCTCATTGCTGCCGATCACTAACTCACAGAGGTTACATTAATCTCTCTCTCTCTCTGTCTCATAACTTAGTTATTAACTGTATTAACTGCATTAGTCTGCCATCAACGGCTCACGCCTCTGTTATGGTTTAAAATGACATTTTGGAATTAGCAAGGGAGGTGTTGGATGAGATGCAGAAGAAATAATCCTACTCACAATAGTGATTTAAGTAGAAAAACCAGAAGAATGCCTTGAAATATAGCATCTAATCGATGTCTTGAGGTGTGGCAACCAAAGTATAAGTGGAATAATTGACTCCGAGCCGTTAAATTATTATAAAAATAATGCACACCCGAGGTGTAACAGCCACTCTGCTTCACGTCGTGACCGCATCACCACCTCGGGTGTGCATTATTTTTCTAATAATTCAACGGCTCAGAGTCAATTATTCCTTACATATTTATGTTTTAAGTCTCTGGTTAAGTACCTTTTTTATACAACATTGCCTTTTTACATTTTTATGTAAGTTAATTGCAGAGAAATCAACAAATACTTTGACGGTTAAAATAAGTTCAACAAAGTTAACAGGAGTCGAGATTCAAATCTTGGGAAACACAGAAAACTGGTGTTGTAACGGTCAAATCTTTCATCTCAAGGAGTAGTACACTCAAAAAAAATTATATTCTGTCATCATCTACTTACCCCATGACATTCCAAACATTCTTTGTTTCAAAAACACAAAAGAAGATTTTTTAAAGAATATCTGAACCACAAAAGCATCAAAGTAGTTAATTTGACTCATGCACTAGATTCCAAAACCATGCTTCCAGAACCAAGTTTATCAGTGAATAACAACTGTCAGCTTGTTTACAACACAAAGCAATTGTATGGCTTTGGAATACAGCACATGAGCCATTATAAGACTTTTACAGTGCTTGTGTGTACTTCTTGAAGCTTGACAGCGTGAACTGGCCAAAAATGTACAGTTTGTGCTCCACAGAAGGAAGAAAAGAGCCAATTGCTAAGTTGGGCAAGACATTAGGGTGAACAAATGATGACAGAAGCTTAATTTTTGCGTAAAACACATGAAAACTACACAATATTTTGTATTTTGATGATGCTGTGACTGACTATTGCTACGACATCAGCAAAATGCAACCCATATTGACAACAGTACAGAGGCAATCAAAGTAATGACTAAACACTTTCCATTTTTCACTTTCTATTGAATACACTGTGTGCCAAAGTTATCTTCATTATGAGGCAGTTTACGATACAAGTTTGAAAAAGGAAAGTCCAATGTGGGCTAAGCAACCAGTATACATTTGTTAAAAGCATTATAGGTTAAAAGTATAAATCTTAGAAGCATTATAGGTTTCTGGAGATAAGCAGCAAGGCACACTACTGCCCACACATTGCTTATCAGCCAATCAACAGACTCCAGCATCTCAATGCTACTCTAAAAACGCCCTTCGGTTGAAAGTGCTGTGGTTTTTTGACCCATGACATGCACTGATACTGTATCACCGGAAAACAAAACCTTTTTTCCACTCAGATGGAACTTCCTCTGACTCGTCACTGAGACGCTCCAGTTTATTGAGCAACATTAAAATGCATTTTTTAGGAGAATTTCAAATGGACTGTGTTGTGTCCAGCACTGGAAAAAACGTCCATCACAACACTTTCCAGCACAAAACATACACTATGGAGACACAATGGATAGCACTGATAGCCACAACTATAAACTGAGAAATCCGGATAGTTTGCAATTGCATTGCAATTTATTTATTTCTGCACATAATTTCCTGACTCTTTTTTGCAGTCGGGAACCTGAAACAAGTCATTGCCATCAGTGCAAGCTCTACATCCTGTGAGAGAATTAATTCTAGTAAAAGCAGTCATGTGAAACACACCAGGCATTTTCTACCGGCTCCTCCAGCAAACCCACAACATGTGACTCACCATACACGCCACAGTCCAAGAGCTGCAAGAACTTGTCAATAGCAGCCTGCATTTCCTGAAGGGTGAGATCAAGCAGAGAGACCACTCTGAAGCCTAGCTGTTGCAGAAGATTGGCCAGCTCATGAACATCCATGGTGGGGGCCATCAGACCAGGATGGTGATTGTAATTCAGGTTCCCAATCAGTAATGCCACTTTGTCAGTTGCTAAAAGAAATAATTTGTTTTCCTTCATTACATTTGTTTATAAAGGCATTTTTAAAATCATATATTTTATTTTATTATATTTTAAAAATATACACGTTATATTGATTGCATGGGTAATTTACAAACAGACTTTGTAAAGAAACGAATAAAGTGTTATTTTTATGCAGAATTTTAAATGCATTGTTAATTCATATTTTTTTATAATTAATTTAATTACTGGGTATTGTAATTTGTTTTTAATATTTTATACATATGTCTTCTATAAGGCGTCCTGCATGAGCTTTGAATGCAATTCAATGGAGGATTTGACTTTCAAGGATTTCTTACATTTCAGCAAACTTTCAAACTTTTCATAATTTCCATAACTGTGACCGGCCTCAAATTCATTATTTTAAAACTCCCTGATATTTCAAGCGAATGGCAGTGATAGTTTTCTAGGGGAACTATTCAAGGTGGGAGTATTGAGAAACACAGGTAGGTACTAAGTCTATTTTTAACCGGACATGAGCTGAAAAAGCTTTTGTCTGTGACCTACCCATAAGCGTGGGCGTTGGTTGTTGATCTGGAGGCGCTGTGGGGAAACCAGAGGAAAAATGTTTTGGTGAAAGTTGAAAGAGAATGAGAAATGTTAGCATCCTGCTGGCTGCTACACACAAAGCCTATAGCTCGAGTTCTTCCACTAGTCTCACTATGGAAAAAAACCACTCTCAGAACGTTAACATTATTTGTGTTCCACAATGTGACAAGTAAAAAGGGAAGTTCTCATTGAGCTGGTTTCAGTCTAACTTTAGTTTTCCTCTCATGTATCTAAGGACCTGTTCAGACTCAAAATACAAGTTCCTGATTGTTCTTAGCTCCTACAAATTGTGGAAAGTACCAGTCATTTGAAACTAGACTGGAACTACGCTGAGCACAAAGAATTCATGGCCCAGAGCTAAAGACAGGACGGTTTCCTTTATTAATGTTTTCATTGCTTTACATCACTTAGCAAGCTGCTAAGAATATCTGACAGTGTTAATGTGCAAGTCAACTTGAATCATGATGACAAACAAAGTGAGAAAGGATTGTCAAATTGAATGCAAGATCCATTGGTGAGCAAATGATGCAATGCTAAACTTCTCCAAATCTGTTCCGATGAAGAAACAAACTCATCTACATCTTGGATGGCCCGAAGGTAATTTTGGAAAAATGTAGTGAAAAACTAGTTATGTATTTTTTTTGTACATTTTCATTTTAGAGTGAACTATTACTTTAACTATTTTAAAATTGTAAACTAAAATAAATAAATAAAAAAAATGCTAAAATAAATAAATACATATTTTTCATGTTTAAATAAACATGAAAAATAAAAGAATTGTGTGGTAGAGATGCTGATAAAAAACATATTCTGTATGAACGGCCACTAAAGTCTTCAAAAAACAACTCCAAAATGGAAGCTGTGCACTGAAGGCCAATGATAGGCTTGAAAAGCTTGACATAAACAGCCTTTGGCGGTTCTTACCAATCTCAATCTCAGCTGCTTCTGACCATCTCTCCTCCACAATATTTGACACAGCACAGAGGTATGAGCCCACAGTGTCTGCACTGGCATTTTCAATCTAAACAAAGAAGACCAAATACAAAACATGATTATTTTAGGCAGCTACCAACTTCAGTGTGTACCACTGAGTCAGTCATTACAGTCAGAGCAAATTGCTCACACTTAAAAACAATTACCCGAACCCAGCTTGCACATACAAATGAATCAATACGACAACAAAACAGCTAGAGACAAGGAGTGGAACAGTTGCCTTACAATAACTGTTTCTGTGGTCTGTTTAGGAAGGATGCGACCATTTCTGTACCACTTGTAGGTAGGCGCAGGTTTGCCTAAAGCTGTGCATTTAAGAGTGAAAGCCTCCCCTGGTTTTACTGTTTGGCTTATTGGGTGAATGATTATATGGGGTTCCCCTCTCCATGTGCGAGAAACACCTAAACACAAAGCCTCACGTTATCTAACAGATACTGCAGTCTTAAAACTGGCACGTTGAGAAAAAACCTTGCAAAATGAATCACTGATAAGTAAATGTCAGTCTCAATATGGGTTCATGGATTCTTAGGCCAGATGATTAATACAGCTGCTAATAAAAATGTAATGACAATACGAGATAACGGAAAGTACCTGGTTCATCTAGGATTCTCACTTTTACCCATTCTGTGAACTGATAGTTCGAGTACAGGTCGCTCACTCTGCAAATATATGTTCCAGATCTCTGGAGAGAGACATTGAGCTCGGGCTCCGTCCCGCCTGCCACCTGAAAAGATTAAGTAATATGTTATTTAATACATTTGGGTATTTATTCCTCACAATATTACTGTCAACTTTTCACAAAAACAATCAAAGATATAATATAAAAAGTCTACACACCTCTGTCTGTTGTTTGTCAAACCACTGATACTTCAATGCACCAGTGCCTATTGCTTGAACTCTTAAAGTCACCTCATGGTTTGGTGGTACACACACAGACATCGGCTGCTGTAGAATAACAACTTCTGCCCGCAAAAAAAAGAAACATTATATAATCTAGGTCTATATTATTATACATACATGTATATAGAGGTAGACATTTCTAAAGGGGAAAAAACGCATAAGGATAGGTATAATATACACACCAGTTATCATGACTGTTGGTGCTACTCTTTAGTGTGTAAGGGCCTAGACCGCAATATTGCTGCACTTTTAAGGTAGTCAGTCATTTCAGAATTTGACCACCTGTGTAAAAAGAAAACAGAAGTGTGATTAGTGGTATAACATAGCAACAAAGGTGGCATTGAGAATCAAAACAATGATAAAAGTTAAGCAATCCAGAGGTTGGCACAGTTAGCACAGATAGTGCGCAATGATTAAATATTAAAAGAAGCAAATTTATCACGATTTCAACAGTGTTTGAACAGTCATGTCATGCAAAAGTAGTATTCAAGAGAAAAGTGAAATGACTGGGTTCATAATATCTTGTTTATTCTTAAATTGTCACAACACTTTGCAGTGAAATGAGAAGTCTCTTTTACAAATATAGGTTTACTTAAACATTTCTATTTATGCTTTAAATACCATTTCAAATGTCTCAGTCTGAAGACTTAAAAATCGAATTCTTTAAAATGTCACACCACTTCAATAAAATAAAATACCATAATGCATTAGCAATTATATCAGCTTATTAATTTTACTGATTATAAAGCAATTCTCCAATATGTAAACGATAAGGAGAACAGGACAAGTTGTCACACGTTTTAGAAGTATTTTATTTTGGAAATTAAATGTCTGCATACTTGTAGGCACGTGCGACATTGGCTACAAAATACTGAACCATTTTGCATAGAAAGAAATACAGTTCTAAAAAAACACATTACTTTTTGAACTTTTGTGAAAACATGCACCTATTATTTGGCAAACAGATAACGTAATTAATAATTGTACAACCCGTAACACTTAAAACAACTTGGCCACGTTATATTTGTATAACGTAAAAGCACAAGTTTAAACGTTTCTGAATGTATGCCAGAGTGTTTTCAGTGGCGTTCACTTGTTTACACAGCAGCTACAGAAAAAATACGATATGGACATTTTAGTTTGGAGGAAAGAAGTTTACAAAATGAATTAGGGGTTTGAATTTTTGCCTCAAAACCTTACAATTACTTGGGCTTAACGCTTTTTAACAACTTCCCTGTGTGTCAACCAGTCCCGGGCGCTAACAGCATCTAGTTCGTGGCGTCGTTCGCTTGCAGTATACACTTCTATACTCTTTTGTATACAGTAGATGTAGAGGGGTGTTACACTCACCTGTCCTAGAGCTCATTGCTGTGTGCTGTGAGCTGTGAATGCCGGCTGACCGCGACTTATATCACACTCTCCTCCTAAAACCTGGCATGCAAACACACACAGAGCGTCAGCTGTATCGACGTCTGGATATTCAACATGCTGCGATAGAGTTTGGCTGAAAAATTATGGTTTCCCGTAATAATGAGAGATTGGCCCTCCCACTACCGCTGTGCTCGGTGTAGATGCGCCCTCAACATCTGCACACTGCAGCAGGTACAGTACACCGAAGATAGCTTTATTTCTTCCTCAGGTTAATGACGGCCTGACGTCATATTGAAAGCTAACAATCCTGAGCTGGAAAGATGTTTGATTATTGGTAGGTAGCCTATATGAGTTTACTAGAAATACCATAACTAGTTTATATGAAATAATATTTATATTTGAGGTAAATGTTATGTTCATAAATTTATATCATTTTTATTCATAAGTAAAAAAAAAAACTGCCTCAATGTTTTTTGTTTTTCAAAAAGAATAAGTATAATATCCTGTTGTTGTTTTTTATCGTCTCCGTGCTCTTTATACTTTATCATTGCTTATAAAAGTGACATAAAAATACAAATGCCACATAAATGGTTTGCAATGCAATCTTATTAAATAATATTTTAATAATAAAAGTTATTATTGTTAGTCATTATTATTACGTATACTATTTATAATTTGGCATCCATTTCAATTCAAGTCAAGTCGATTCACAAGTAATTTTTTGTCAAGTGTGACTTGAAACTGAATGTAACACTATTTATTTGTTTGTTTGTTTGTTTGTTTGTTTGCAGTTGTGCTTCTTTCTTTGGATCCCCTTTTTATTTTTGTGTTGTCTTACTGTCAGCAATGAAAAGAATTGAGGATATAGTTGATTATTGTGATGCAATATTTCAAAACATTAGACTGGCTTTGCTCTTTACAACATCACAGATACTCTTACAGTTTTTAAATAATTGCTTTATTTTCTGTTTCTATGTGTTCTCGGCACTTTATAATTGCAATTGCAATCGTATTCAGCTATTCTTAAATCGTATTAATGAACATTAATTCTATATTGATTATTAATTGAATGATTTGTTACTTACTTGTGACTTGAGTCCGAGTGTTACACTCAAGTGTACATGTCTGTTATAATTATTTGTAAGCATGTGTTTAATCTCATGTTTGAATGATGCACGGTATGTTTGTGAGAGTGGTTGCTTGACAGCATGTAATCAGAGCCCTCTTATGATTGGAAAATTATGCAATGACACATGACCGGTGAGAAAGGTTGTTGACCGTTATGGGGAGGGTGTACAGACAGAGTGACATAAAGGGGGCTGTCCTAATTAAACCTGGGCATGGTTTGAGCTTGTCCGGAGAGCCACTTGCATCAGATCGCTTTCACCACATCACATACTAGATGCATTTGGCTAAATTTCTACACACATTGGGCCATGTATATGTATGTTAAAGTATCCCTATTCAGTCAGTGAAAGAGAGAATTACAGGATTTTATAAGGCTGGCAGATGAGGAATGATTAAAGCAGGAGATCTTTTTTTATTTTAACCTGCGCTTGGAAGTTTTTGCTGTCTTTTTCCTGGACGCTGCTTTTAAGTGGCTTCAGAGCAATGGCTAGTTGTGGAAAATGTGATGTCCTCTTGCGCCTATTTGTAGGCCTGCTATAAATAGGGTCCTGCTGGCAACACATGCTCTGCTGTGATTGACAATTCTAGTGCTACTGGGACAGCAGGCTCCAAAGAACAGGCAAAGAAACATACTAATGGTAAGTTCTTTAAGTGTTACGCTGTTTTGTCAAGCAATTCAAACTTCAAACGATATGTGTTGGTTTGAAATCAAATACTAATTATTGTGTTTGACCAAATTGACATTAGCAGACAGCAGTTTCTATTTATAACTTCTCTGTTCAAATGGTTTGCTTGCTGAGACTTGCTGCCCTCAAAACAGAATGGTTCTGTTTAAACTATATTTAAAAATTTCGGTTACACGTTATTTATATTGGTATTATTACTTTCAGTGTTTGTATTACTCAGTTTGATTGATTTGTATGTTTTGCTTTTCAGTCGTTCTCCAAATAGTTACGAAGTGGAACTTTACATTTTGGTTCCAATCACCTGGAGACCTGAATTATATTCAGCATAAAAACTGAAACCTCTGAGTCTTGTGGGGTTTTTGGACTGTTGAAGTTATTTGTTTTGGACAATGACATCCAGAAGGCCCATGACCCGTTCTTACTCTGGAAATGGGAGATCGGGAAGCCAAAATGGGGAGGATGTTTCATCCGCAAGCGGAAGGTCGGAGAGCCGCAACTACCTCTCCAACGTTAGGCCTGAAAACAGGTAAACATTTGTCATATTTGATTGAGGTTGTTTGATTGTGAAAAGCCTGTCTGCTTGCGTCAGAGTAATCCAAACCTCCAGTTTGGATGTTGATTTTGAGGATTATGATGTTTTTTTGCTCAATAAATAAATTGTGTTTATAATAAATGTTTTGGAAATACATAACCACAGTTTTTCACTAATCACTGATATTTTTTAAATAAATATAATCAAAAATGTATATCAATTATATGTAATATTATTGGTTTATCATTTGATGGTTAGAACATGATCATTGGTTTTTATGTAAAAAAAAATCAACTATTCTCCTATTCTGAAACTTTATGTTATGAAATAAGATGCCATTTTAGCACACATCAACTTAAATACAATCACAAAATCCAATTTTCATCAGTTTAATGTTTTTTGTTGCTGCTGAAATACTGATGTAAATGTGGTTAACACATTGGTTGTATTGTGTCGGATCAACTACGGTTATGTCAAAAGAGACCACAACATTCTCCCCATTAGCATCAGCATACTGTATGATGTATTACAGATGCTCCCGGCTGTGATTAATATCAGGGTCACGCAATGACTAGTCCCTAGTTTAGATGGTATTGTCTGATGAGTGTCCCTTTGATTTGCCTCTTTTCTAAATAGCTTTTCAACTCACAGGTATTCAAACTACAGGCCGCTGAGGTAAAAAAAGCTTCTCAAAAGGTCAATCCCAAACTAACTACACTTCAAATAACAATTTCTATTCCCCAAAATGCCTTTCTGCTTTGGTTTGTTTCACAGTTTCAGAAATACCTAAATAAAGCCTTGCACTTTGACTGCAACTTGATCAATACTGTGACCCACCCAAATAACCACGTGAAAAAAATATACTGTATTATACACGTACATATATTGTACGTGAAAAATATACAATAAATGATACCAAAACTTTTACATGTAAATATTATGAGGCTAAAATAATATCCTCTCACCCTGTTAATACCTTGCAGCCTTTCCTCCCAATGACACCAATAATTATAATTTTACGTTTTACTACTGATATTAGTGATAATGCTACACTTACTGCGACTACTGATAATACTACACTTTCGTGTCTATGCAAACTGTTGCTTTAGCTTATTAATTTATTGATTTATGTAATAATGTTTGGATTAATTTTAGATATACTAGCTTTCCTGAAATGGGGATTAATGAGTTGTCAAATTTGTATCGGCTATTTCCAGGAGTACATTATGTACAGTCATGGCTCAATTGACTGAAGAGACCCAGCCATGTTTTGAGACCACCATAAAATCGAAGGCAGTGTCAGAATCATGCAATGTCAAGTTCTCTTGTGTGGTCACAGGTAAGTTGCTTTATGATTATTAAATGAATAATGAAAATGTTTCAATGAAAATACAGTTTTTTTGAGAAAAACATTTATTTCATAATGATATTTCGCCCCATTTTAAATTCCTATTATCCAATGAAAGGTTAGATTTTTTGTGATTTGTTTTTTATAAAAGATCAAAAGTATTAACAATGCAGATTAATTTCCACAGCCTTATTTGATCATATTTACCAAGGGTGCCGATATTTTTGGCCACGACTGTATATATACATATATGTTTTATAACATTCCAGCATTGTAAAAATACACAACATATTTGGTCTTCTGTGTGTATGTTTTTTCCCCCCAAAATATACAATTATGATTTTCTAGGTTGAATTAATGTTCAGTGATATAATACCGTTTCTATTTCCATTTAATAAGAGCAAACTTCCTTAGTTTTACTCATATTTTCACCAGGTTACCCGGCTCCTGAGTTGACCTGGTACCAAGATGACATGGAGTTAGATCGATATTGTGGTCTTCCCAAATATGAAATATTTCGCAATGGAAAAATTCACACACTCCACATCTACAAGTATAACCTGACTGCTTATTCTACATATTCTTCGCATTTCTAAATACATTTAATAAATTCACATCCAAATTAATGCTTATATTGTTTACACAATGATTATTAACTACATTTCTTTATTTGGCAGCTGTACAGAAGATGATGCAGCCATTTATCAGGCCTCAGCGAGGAACAGTAAGGGCATCGTCTCTTGTTCTGGGGTGCTGGAGGTGGGCACCATGAGCGAGTACCTCATACACCAAAGGTTCTTCGCCAAACTGAAACAGAAGGCTGAGAATAAGCGGCGAGAGCTGGAAGAGAGTCGACGTCGGGGTAAGGAGAACGTCAAGAAGGAACAATTAAATGTGATTAACCAGGAACGCTTACTAAGGAAGCGTAGGATTCCTGCTGGGAACGACACCCTGAGCTCTTCTCCCTCCACCCAAGATGGAGAGGAGAATGTGAGCTCCCAAGGGACAGATGAAGAGCAGCCTGAAAACATAGATGATAAGTCTGATAATATCACGGTACAGGCTTCTGTAGAAATAACAGAGATGAAAACAGAGAATGGTAATGAGAAACTCAACCGTATCTCCGATCCAATGGAGGTGGTCTCCACAAAGCAGTCTGACAAAGAGAAACCGGGTGAAAAGAAGATGCGTATTACCAATGGATTTGATGAGGTGGATGTTATTAAAACTACCCAGAGCAGCAGAAAACAAGATGGTGCTAATGAAGGAATGAGCCTGGCTAAGTACTTAGCAGAGACTGTGCAGTCACAAGCTGCTGAGGAACATCAGAGTTCTGCAAAGTCTCAGGAGATCATGGAGTTCGATGTTAGACCTGTCCAAGAAAAAGAACGAGAGCTGGAGATAGAAAGGGAAAGATTAAAGAACCGTTCACGAGAAATTGAGCGGGAGAAAGAACGAAAGAGATCCAACGAGAGAGAACGAGAGAAAATTAAGCAAACAGAACAAGAACAAAGAGCTACATCTGGGCCTTCAACCAAAGCTGCATCACACAAAGAGTCAGAACCTCAACACAAGTCAGCTCTAACCTCAGTTTTTCACTCCCTAAAGGACATATTCTTTGGCAAAAGCAAGAAGTCAGAGACAGCAGAAACCACGAAGAGAACTAGTGAAATTATCATAGAAAAAGAAATTCCACAACACCTTCCTCCCTCACAAACACCTCCTCAAGAGTCTTTGGTCTATAGTCAGACCTCCGAGCTTGAGGCACCAAAGCTGGTCCAGGAATCATCTCAAATGGTGGATTTGGAAGTGAAAACAAAGCCTTTACCAAAAACACAAGACTCAATTGTCCCTAATGATATCATAAACTCCAATTCAGCTGAACATCTTTCTGAATTTCATGCAAACAAACTTCAGGATGTGTCTCCTACCCCTGAAAGAGAGCATGTTGAGAGCATTGGAGCAACACTTCGACTTTCTGTAGGGGAGAATGAGATGCCAAAGGACGAGAGTAGTCCAAAGGAAGTCCTGCAGATTGATCAATCCCTGCTTCTCAAGGTGAGTTCATCACACTTCTCACTTTACAACCTGCCGGTTTTGTCCATCTGTAGTGCAGGGCTTCCTGCACCACAGCACATGGCAGTTATTTATAGAGAGTACGTTTGTGTAACAAGATTTGAGTTTAATTACACCGGTCCATAGCCAAGATAATGACACTAACTACACCCAAGAGAACACAGTAGGCAGCTTTGAGATTATTTGGTCTTTGACTTCTCATGTAAGGATCGAATGTGTTAGCGTTGTTCTTATAGACTATTTTCTTTGCAAAACCACAGTGTTTGGGAAACAGGACACAAATAAAGCGGGGTATAAAGTCTGAGAGCACTAGTGATATTTTTTTTTTTTTTCTAATTAAATATAATTTGTATTAAAATATTGTACAATATTATATTATAAGCATAACAGTTTAAAAAATATATTTGTTTGTGTGTGTGTGTGTGTGTGTGTGTGTGTGTGTGTGTGTGTGTGTGTGTGTGTGTACCATGATGTTTTTGTTTACTTAAATTCTACATTTAAATTTCCAATGTTGTCTTCAAATATTGGACTCTACTGCATGAAGACTACAGTTCAAAAGATTCAAGATATATTTTTATGTTTTTTAAAGAAGTCTCTCATGCTCACCAAGGCTGCATTTATTTGATGAAAAATACCCTAAAAACAGTAATACTGTGAAATATCATTACAGAATTAACTGTTTATTGAATTTATTATATATATATATATATAGATATATAGATATATATATATAATCCTGTCATGGCAAATCTGAATTCACTATTCATTCTTCAGTGTGAGATGCTTATTAAAAGTATTTTTTTAAGTAAAAATTAAATCTTGCTGACCTAACTTTTCAGTTCTCACAACACTATTTTGTCTGTGCTCTGCTTTTGTCTTATTTACGGCTCTCTCCCAGGACTTTGAATAAGGCCACTGGCCCTTTAAAAAGACAATCAATAATGTGCAGAGTAAGCCTGAGTCATACTAGCTGGATTTTTAGCTTATGAGAATGTGTTTTCATGCGTCAGCAGACCTTAAGAACAACATAATGCCATAAAGAAACATGACTAATTAATTTTGAAGAAATTGTATTTACTCAATGGGACCAACTAATCAAACTGAAAGGGAATTTTCTATCCGTTGTCATATTTGTGTTGACTTTAAATGGACACATTTTAATGATAGTGCAGGTCATGGCAGGATGACAAAACCTCTTCACATTTTCCAGATTCTTTGGTTCCCCATTTCTTAAAATAAACCTGTTTCTAATCTGTGCTGAGGGAAGCCATACCATACAAAGAGAATTCACTGACTGCTAAACTTGTATACATTGTGTCAGAGGAACCAAATTCAGCTGACAATTCACCATTACTGAAGATTTTCCACTTGCATTTAAAACCTTTGTCTCTTTATGTATACTGATAGATGATTAAGTGCCCAAAATGCCCCATTCTTCTTTTTTTTATTACAAACATGTTTAATTACTGCGCATGCAACTGTAGACAGTAGTTGAGCTTCTTTCTTGGCAAGAATGTGCACATGGCAGAGGTTCTGTTAGCCGTCACATGATTTTTAAAATGCCATGGCTGAAGATTAGAGAGAAATGAGACTGTTAGAAAGGCATGTGGAACCACAGATTGCATCATCGCTTAAAACCAGACGCCATTAAATGCTAATAATGAATTCATATTTGTTAGCCAACAGGGTGAATGTCACCTTTAATTGATTCACACGTGCTCTACAGTCTCAGACAGGACAAACATGTGATAGCATTGCACCTGGCATGTAACAAATTCAGCTGTTTTATTTCCTATGTAATGTGGAAGTGCAACCACCCTAGCGTCTCGTGGGAAGTTAATGTTAGTTGTTGTGGTGTGTCAGTTAGAGGAACCCTGCACATTCATCTGAACTCTGCATGCTGAATCACAACAGAGGAACTTCTGTTAAAAGAAAGCTCTCGTAGGAGCTCTCTGTCACTACTGAAAAGTCACACCATTTTCAGGTTTTTAACATTTAGATGTTTCAATAATCTTAAGATTATAACACTGTAAACTGATTATGTTGTAATATGTAATATACAATGTAATATGTTTATAAAAGTCAAGTGAAAGTGACTATGGTAAAGTACTATAGTACATATCCCTTCCCACAATGAAACAAAAAATTGTGGCAAAATTTAAAAAAAAATCCTAAGCTAGAATGTTACCCATTTTATTAGAAAATATAAAACATTGGCATTAGGTGTATAATGATCATTAACTTAAACTTCAGTAATATTAAGTGTTTTACTAATGCGAATTTGTGGTGTTAGTTATATCATGTCACTAGTCATACAGGAGTGTTGTCAAGTTGACCTGACAGCTCATAAATACTATGTTGTTTTCCTTCTACATACATGGAAAGTTGCACAAGATTGGTAGTCTGAGTGTACAAATGTGTATCTAGTTTCAAATATAACAGCTTAAAAAACAAGTAAACAAATGAAATAGTTATGGTGTATGCTTATTCAATAAATACAATATTTTACATAAAAAAACATGACAAACTATACATCAATGATCAAAATTCTGAGGAAATATTAGATTTATAAAAACCTCTGCCTCAGTTATTGATTGTATGATCTTAGGAGCAAATCAATCCAAGCATAAAAGTGATTAATTACGCTTTTACTATTTTTTTACTATCCCATAATTATTCTATAAACATTAAGAACCAGTGCATGCCAAGAGGACAATCTAAAACTGTACAATCTGTGCAGTGAATTCAGTGTTGTGATGCCAACATGTTATTGACAAGCAACTGTTTATGTCTTAAGGCTACAGGTGACCATACTAGCCCTAATGACACGGATGTTTCTGGCTCTGTGGGCTTGGCCAATCCTCCATTCGAGACTGAAAGGCTGGAATTTACCTATCCTGTGGATGAGGTTATGCGAGGTGCAGAGGAAATGCATATTTCAAAGGAACAGGGGGGCTCAGCTGCCCCCCTGACAGACCTCATCATGTCAGACCTGGAAAGCACGCAGTGTTGTGAGAGCCATCCAGAGTCTCAGCTTTCAAAGCTTGCCAACTTTGTCCCTACCCAAGTGTACACTGAGTCCCAGTCAGTGGAGCTGATGGTAGAAAAGAGTAAAGAGCCACACAAGAAAGTAATTCCTCATATGGAGGAGGAAAGTGTTATGAAAACGCTAGAGGGAGGTTCCCTGAAAGGGAAAAATACAAAGGAGATGAATGGTGCAATAGAAGGGAAATCTTACACTGCAGGGGAAAATAAGTCGGTGAGTGACTTTGTCATAAAAGAGTCAGTCCTTCCTGTAGTTGTAGTGAATGAAAGAGAATATGAAATGAATTATCAAAATTCATTGTTGCCAGCATTGGGAGTAAGTCAAGAAGGGGATTCCGTCGCTCTTGTGTCTGAGAGTGCAATGGAAATTGTTTTTAAACCAGAAGAAAAATCGATACCAGCCCTAAATGTTAGTTTAACCGAGAATAAAGAAGCTGCAGCTGACTCTGCTACAGTGAATGATTTTAAAATGGAGGATAATAAAAGCATTCGAAGTCAGGGTAGGTGTGCTGAAGAAAAGGGAAAAAATTGTGGTGAACAAAAAATTGAGGAAAGCACTGAGGGAAAGCACAATGTTAATGCTGAAAAACTAAAGGATTATTCCAGTCAACCAAAGAAAGATGATGTTAAGAGAAACAATAATGTTGTTCCAGAGACAGAAGCATCTGTTTTAACTCCAGAGATGAAGATCCCCAAAAGTCCAAGACGAAGTGGAACTGAGGTTATAGAAACTCAACCGAGGCCACACAAAGTAGATAAAACCAAACGTCTTACAAAAGCGCAAGCAGAGAGACGTTTGACCGAGAAGGACCAGCCATCAGTCCAACCAATCATAATACTCCCTGATACAAGAGAAACTGTCATCAAGAATGTGGCAAAAAAGAGATCTACGCCACTCATCCCTGAAATCAAGGTCACATTGCCAGAAAGAGTCAAACGTGAAGAACCTGTTATTGCACCTAGAAGTGAAATTCTGAAACTAGAGCCTGAGAGAGTTATGCAACCTTTAACACAAGAAGTGGCACAGATATTTAGAAAAAAGGAAAGACAAATGGATGATGCCACTAGAGCATCAGGTGAATCAACCTCCAACAGCGCCTTTGTTATTCCAGATCTTTTGGGTGTGGCAAGGAACACTCAATCATCACCTTCTGTGGAGAGAACACAGGAAATTAAACCACAAAATCTAGAAGCAAGAGTGAGAGGTGGAGAAGAACAAGGAAGTGTCAACACTGGGCGGGGCAGGGAAGATGACAGTAATATCCCTATAATCAAGATAGCATGTGCTGATGACAACACAATCACTCTTGTACAAGAGCAAACTCATGGCCACCCCTCACTTCCTGGCATAATAATCTCACAAGATATGCCTCAAAATATTCCTCCCATTTCTGTCACAAATGCAGAAAGGCATAACGATAACAAAAAATATGACTCTGAGACTTTAGTTACTGTGCTGAAAATTGAAAGCAATCAACATGGTCCAGTTATTACTTCTGAGAAACCAAGAGAGCAGCTCATGTCCCAGCTCCTGAGTCCTAATATGTCTACAAAAACTCTGCCTAGTATTACTAACCAAGACCCAGATACGGTTCCCCAGCCGAAAGACACAAAAGTAGAATCTGAATCTGACAGACTTCAAAAAGACAAACCTTCCGTAGAGAAACTTACCCTAACAACCCCTGTGGGACCTACACTCCCTCCACTAAGTCCTGCCAGCTTGCGAAGGCTGATAGCAAAGAATAACCCAAACTTAGAGAATCAGGGGTCCATCTCAGCTGCATCAGTGGATGGAAGTGAGAAGAAAGGGGAAGAGAGTGGAAGAAGTACACCCACATCCACTCTGTCCTGTGAGAGTAGCCCAAAGATGAAGCGACGAGATAGTCTAACCCTAATACCCTCAGCTACCCCCGAGGAGCTGGCTTCTGGTGCTCGCCGCAAAATCTACCTCGCCAAAACTAAGTCTGAAGATGAGGGATCTGACACACAGGGTAAGAGGGATAGTCCGTATATGTCGCCCAGTCAGGCTCGCAGGGCGGCTTTTCTGCAACTTCAAAGCGGACAGCAAACACCACCCACAGAAAGACGTTCGCCATTGATGGCCCGACGCAAGGTCTCGCTGGAGGTGCCGAAACCTAAGGAGGAGATGGCAGAGGTGACAGACAGCACAAAGACAGAAAGTAAACCAGCAGAAAAGGAGAAGCTGGACCCCTTCAAAGGTAACATGTGTATTTCTATACTGGTTGATTGTTGTTGATTGCAGTTATTCCAGAAGGAACCTTTCATATCTATTGAAAAGATTGTCAAACCTGCACAAGAAATAACCAACACTTATGTTAATTGTCCAATAGTTATTGACCAATACTGATAATATCAAAACGTAGAATATGCCTGAGGTGACAGGTTCAGATCCCGGACAAGCCCCCAATTTTTTATACCAATGAAGCTTGACACCAACATAAGAAGCCATTAAAATATTATATATATATTTGCATGACATTGGTTATTTTTAGGCCTTGGTTATTCTCCTACTTTCTAAGCAAGTGTTCTCATTTTGGACTGTTCAGACATTATCATGTTGACACCAAGACGTAGGGGGACATCTGATATGGGGAAGAGTAAACACTACATATATTTACCTTGTTGCCTCTGTCAAGTTACCCCAGATCCTCTTTCCATTCAGCTCCTCAGGTTATCCGCAAGATTAGGGGAGAGCCCTTCTCAGATGCATCAGGCCATTTGAAGCTGTGGTGCCAGTTTTTTAACATTCTTAGTGACTCCATCATCAAGTGGTTCAGAGACGAAGAGGAAATTGTAGAGATGGAAAGACGGTAAATTCCCTTGCAATCTTTCAACACAGCCAAAAAACCTAAACCAAGCTTAAGACAACCGGGTAAAAAGACAGTGAGATTTCAGGTTAAAAGTTACTGTTGATAGAAAAATCCTAATGCAGTATATATGGAAAAACATAAAAAGCAACTTGGAAAAGTTTATTGATACAGTGCTTTACAGGCATTTTTCTACATATTTGAACAAATGCCCGAAATGTTGACATATAACAAAGATTCCGCTATGACAGTGTTTTTTACCATAAGAGGCGTTTAAGGCTGTTAACCTGAAAAGTTATTAGCAAGATTGTTTACTGCTTTGTGGACTTGTCATTCACTTATTTGTATTTGACCATGAACACCACAGCTGTTACTGGTGAGGCTCTACTCAGAGACTATGTAACCCAAGACTGCTCGATTGCACCATCAGGGGATATTAAAATCTAAATTTGTTTCTCACAGTGCTGTATCAGCACAGTGACGCTGAACTCGCTCGCACGCATACACCCTGAAATGCGTCATCTGTGCTTGTGTTTGTAACACACTGCCCTCAAGTGGCTGTAAGTTTGTGACACTTTCCATTAATGGAGCATAAAATAGGGTTGTAAAAAAGTGTACAGTATGTATATATGTATGTGCGTATGTGTATATGCATATAAGACTAATAACTTCAACTTTTTATGCTTGTTTCATTTACTATGCTTTTTACTCTATAATGTACTCTAATGCTTTAAAGTGTATTCGGATTTCAGTGTATTTGAATAATTGTGAAGTGCCTTTGATTACATTTAATTTACATATCTTCCCCTCTCTCTCTCAGTGCTGGGGATGAGAGTCCAGTGGCCCTGGCCATAGCCCAGGCTTCCAGCAGAGACTGTGGAGTATATGGCTGCTCAATCAAGAACGAATATGGGACTGACATCACAGATTACTTACTCAGCGCAGACAGTAATTTATAACTCATTGGTCCATTGATAAACAGAAATCTGTTAATGTATTATTTGTTATGTTCACTTTGACATTGTTTCTTTTTTGGACAGTCCTGGCAGAATTTTTCTTAAGGGAAGATTTAGAAGGTAAGACTTCTGGAGAAAATCAAACGTGTCAATTGCAAATTATACTTCAAGATTTGTTATGTTTACCTACATTGAATTTTCTATGCTGTATTTCCATCATCTCAGTTGGAGAAGAGATTGAGATGACACAAATGATGTTCACCAAAGGCCTAGCAGACTCGGGTTACTGGGGTGATAAATTATTTGGTCGCATCATGACAGCAGAGGTTCAGATTGGAGAGGGATGCATACACAAGACCTGCAGGACAAAGGTCATCTATGGTTTGGACCCTGTCTTTGAGTCAGGCTGCACATGCATTACTAAAGTAAGAAACCCCATCGCATATGGGGCCAAGGAGGACAGCAACCTGGCCGAGAGAAATCTAGATATCACCAAACAGGTTAGAGTCTTAGTGGATCTCAGTTTACATTATATTGAATTTATACTGACACAGCAAAAACTATAAAAAGGAAACATTTGGAAAAGTGGTTATTTATACTGCCATGCTCCAAAAAGGACCATAAGTATCATAAAAGTAGTCAAGGTGGTCAAGGTCCTTTATTTGTATTATTTGTATTTGTACCTTAGTTGTATTTTTTTTAGAGGTGGGCATAGATTAATTTTTTTAATCTAGATTAATCTAGATTAATTTTGGAATTAATCTAGATTAATCTAGATTAAAATGGCTCATTTGAATTCTGGCTCATTCCCTCCCACTCCCGTGTTTTTTTTAGTTTTTTTTGCCGATAACTGTCAATTACAGTAAAAATATAGTACAGATCACAGCGTGCCCACCTTATTAGTTGAATAAAAACCCAAAATGTCGTTTTTTGTTATTATATTGAACTGAAAGCCATCTTATTATGCACAGTGTTGCACAGTGCATACACAGTGTTTCATGTAAATCATCCATGCTAACACACACGTCTTCTATTTTGATTTTTTAGACATTTCACTCTCTATAGATATATTTTTCAAAGACGGAGTTTCATAGTTTCTCGCTCAAGTTCACATGAGACCTAAAGCGCATCCTGTTTGCTTAAAAGCAACGTTCGTTGTTATTCTGAGTGCACACAACAAACGTAGAGTCTTTACAGATTCGAAAGATGTATTAGGCTACTTTTATCTGTATGACCAAAAATGACGGAGATTTTAAGAGCAAGTGAGCGCACCGGAGCCTGTCCTGCAGCAAACGCGCTTCCACACAAACACTTCAATAGCGCACATTTCTCTAGGTTAACATCATATTGAGCGGCCATGTAAAGTTGCTACTACATACATCTTTCAGATGAAAAGCCATATTTGAGGTTGATGAATGATAGATGAGCGTTTGGATGTCCTGCCCGATTGTATTACCACATAGACCAGCCGAACAATCTGTCCATCACGGACTGCGAGCCTCTAGTTGAAGACTCGCTCTCGCCCTCTACAGTGCAATTGACTAGGTATACATCCGCTAAAATATCAGGGTGAAAGTCATCATCACCAAACAGGTTGCGTAGTATAGACCCAGCTCCCAACCCATTTATTTGAGAATAGATTAACGGCGATATTTTTTTATCGCCGATAAGAGTCTCACGTTAACGTTAGTCGTTAACGCCGATAACGGCCCACCACTAATTTTTTTTAAATTGTACATTACATGATTGATCTTGATGTTCAGTCATTAGCACACAAGTCATACCTTCATTTTTTGATACTCTTGTTGGATCTTGTAATTAAATTGTATGGAAAATTGAAACTCATGTGTTTTTACAACAGTGATTTTCAGTTTATTTATATTTCAAATAAAAGTTTTTGGTGTTTTTTATCCTCAGGACTGTAAAATCCAAAACACCGTTCGGGAGTACTGCAAAATTTTTGCAGCTGAGGCCAGAGTGATCGAGAACTTTGGATTCTCATTAGAGTAGGTCTATGAAGAAATATTGACTAAAGGCATTTCTATGTAATGCATTTGGCTACAAGTGAGAGATAATGTCAAAATGATCTAATGTCGGTCTTCTTTGCTTCTCTGAATAATTTCAGAGTCATCCCCCTTCATCTGATGTATCGACCTGCCAATACAATTCCATATGCAACAGTAGAGACTGATCTGAATGGTGTGTATGTGAAGTACTGTCTGATGGACAGCACAGGAACACTGAAAGCCAGAGCCACCTCTGAGGTGGAACTGAAGTGTTGCACTTTCCAGCACTGGATCCACCAATGGACCAATGGAAACATCCTGGCTACCCGGTTAGAAGGTAAAGGGATATTTACTTCATGTACTTGAGTTGTTAAGAACTATATTTTAAAGTATTCCAAAATATATAAATATAATAGTATAAAATAAACTCTTGTGTGTTTCAGGTGTCGATACAAAGATTACAAGCATTGAAATTGTCACTAAGTCTAAAGGGTTGGTATATTTTACTTTGAGATTATGTTTACCCATTTTCTGATATTTCCACTTCTTCTTCAGTTTTTTTTCTTCTTCTTGGATCATTTCATGTCTCCTGCAGGTATCAAGGCCTCACAGATAAAGGATCTCCAAAGATAATCGAGCAGTTCATTACTCAACATCAGTGTAATTACTACTGTGGACTTTTGGGTCTAAGACCCTTAAAGCCAATAGAATCTCTACAACAGCCTAAAATAAAGACCTCCAGGAGCCCTCTACTGGCCCGGAGGGGCGTAACAAGCTCATCCAGCCCTCAGCTTCAGAAGAAAGGAACTAGCCCACAGTCCACCAGGAAAGGCACGTCTAGTCCCAAAGTGGTTAAAAGGACAGGTGAAGCTGGGGAGAGCAATTCCACCACCAAACACAAAGCTGTGGAGGTCCCAAAAACTGTCAAGATGAGGTAGAAAGAAGAACTAGAGCTCTTGGAAACAACATCAAAGAAATGTCTATAGCTTCTGTTGTACAGGAAAAACTAGCTTCCTGTAAATGGATTCTGTCTATTGTCTTTGCACATAGTGTTTAAAATGCAACAAATAAGGATTGAATGGCAATATAGATACAAGGGGTGAATGACCAGAGGTGTTTGGCCGATTGTAATATTACTGTGAACAGCTTTGCAGCTATAAGTCACCATCAATACCTCCTGAGAGAAACTTAATTTATTTTTAAGAGCTGAATTAAGGATATCCCCTTATTAAGACTGAATGAATGACCAGAGGTGTTTGGCCGATTGTAATATTACTGTGAACAGCTTTGCAGCTATAAGTCACCATCAATACCTCCTGAGAGAAACTTAATTTATTTTTAAGAGCTGAATTAAGGATATCCCCTTATTAAGACTGAAGAAAATATTAAACCCAGCTGCCTGTAGATGGATGAACAATGTTTTCAGATAGACTCTGGAACTTTGTTATGGTTTATTCAAATGTTCCTGTCAAGTTTATATGGCCGAGGAACCGTGAGAGAGGGACTCTTCAAGGATTCCTCAAACATCTGTGATGTATGTGTCTCAGCTGTGTAGGAATGCAGCTTTTTCTGTAGCTGTCGCTGGGGTGATTTTTATAGTGGATTGTTCTGCTTTTAAGGAAATGGCTGTTAATCTGCAACACCAGTGCACCGATATTGGTTGTATATGGGCAAAGGATTAGTGTCATAATCAATGCAGATGTGTTTTTATCTTAAATGTGTCTCCTAGAAGAGGGGAAATCATGTGCTTTATTGTCACAGTAAAGCCATTTACTACTGACCTTTCAGACTGTTCTTGCGTCATCTATCTCTGGAACCCTCCAACATCACACAAATGGACTATATATATTTTATACTAACATTCTAAAGTGTGGTGTCAGATATTAACAGTTTTATTTAGCAAGGATAGATTAAACCGACCAAGAGTGACAGTAAAGGCATTTATAATGTTACAAAAGATAATGCTGTACTTTTGAACTTTCTGTTGATCAAAGAATTCAATCAAAATGACCACAGTTTACACAAAAATATTAAGCAGCACAAGATGAAAATGTAGCTTTGCCATCATAGGAATACATTTTAAAATACATTCAAGTATAAAACAGTTATTTTAACAATTTATTTCACAATAGTACTGTTTTTTCTGTATTTTTGAGTAAATAAAGCCTTTGTGAGAATAAGAGACTACTTTCAAAAACATTCAAAAAAATCTGACTTAACTCAAACCTTTGAATGCTCAATCTTTACAGGCTTTGATATTTTGAAATGTATGTTCATTGAAAATAGCCAAAATAAATGTAGCTAGCTAAACATTTACCCCATTCAAAAGATTTAGTAACCATTATTTAGCAAAAAAGGCTCATGCTAACTGCAAAAAATCTCATAAAATCTCCATGGAGTACTTGTTTAGATGTATATGAAAGGTTTCACCACAGATAGTGGTCAGACATGATAATATATAGGGCATACTGTGGTCTGTGTAGGGTTGATATTATAACTATGGATTGTAGTGTATTAGAGAGAGAAGATTAGTGGTATACAGTATGTTTGTAGGTATAAGCATTTTATGTGTTTTGGTTGCATTGTGTTATTATATTTGTTTTGTAAAATAAATGTGTAAATAGCAGAAGATGTCTAAATGGAAACTTCTTTGATTCACAATCCAAAGACAGAGTGAATTGCATCATATCTTAAAAAGGGTTTGCCTCACCGAAGAGCCCTTTGAACCTTATTGGTTATGCTTTACTCCGCAAATTTTCACAGCATAACTGTCAGAATAAAACACTGCATAGGACAATGTCTTGATATCAATCATGTCACTAGATGTTAATTACAAAAATGATTATAACATTTACATAAGACAGAACAACACAAATTGAATGAAATTTACAGTATTTACAGAACATGAAAATTGTTGCACATGCATAGTGCCAACACTTATTTTTTTCAACTATAAAGAAATGATGTATGAATAGCTAAATGACCAAATTAAATCAAACATATTCTGCACATACATTAACTTAAAATATATTTCAAAATGTGTGAATTTAATAAATAATGTCGTTATATTTAGTTCAGAGGTGTTTTCTGCATTGTTGTATTGTTACCTATTGGCCAAACTACAGGCAATAGGATTGAAGACTGATTTTGAAACAGATCCACAACAGTTACCTGCAGAACAATAAAACTTATTGCATTTTAATCAGATCATACTAATCAAAACTACCAGATCTGGGCGAAAGTAGTTAATCAGTGTTCCAGATTAGGTTAAAGGTTTGAAAGCAAACGGCAGTTCATAAACCATCACTGTTCTGTTTTTATATTGATGTGGTCTAAATAAATATTTCCAGATTAAAGCATAAGTTGACCCAAAACTGAAAATGTACTCATCCTTAGGCCAATGAATCCTCTACAGTGAATGGGTGCCGTCAGAATGAGAGTACATGTAGCTCATAAAAACATCACAATAATCCACAAGACTCGAGTCCAAAATCCAACAACATATTAGTTTAGAAAAGTTTATAAACAGTGCTTGATGATATTTCTCTTCTGAATAAAACAACAATACAACTTTTTCACTGAAAAAAGCAATGTTATGATAGAGGACTCGTATTTTAGTCTAAAGCAACAGTTTAAAGTTAAAACGCCTTGATGTGATTTGTTATCACAGCTTTTCACTTCTGATGTTAATAGATGGACTGGAGTCACGTTGATTACTTGTGGAGTATTGTGATGTTTTTATCAGCTGTTTGGACTCTCAATCTGACGGCACCCATTCACTGCAAAGGGTCGATTAGTGAGCAAGTGATATGATTCTAAAATTCCTCCAAATCTGTTCTGATGAAGATGCAAACTCATCTACATCTTGGATGGACTGAGGATGAGTATATTTTCAGCAAACTTAAATTTTTGGGGTAAAATATTCCTTAAACATTTCGATCCATAGTGCTTTCAGATCACTACAATCAATGAAACGGTATTCTCTTTGCTTACCTTTTGAAAAGATCATAACAGCAAGTTTCAATGTTAGGTATTGTGGTATTGAAGACTGAATTTTGAAACAGATCCACACAGTCCAACGGAGGAACGAAAAGTATACCTACAGGCAGAACAATGTTAAACTTAACTCAATATCAGATCATACTAATCAAAACTACCAGATCTGGGCTGTGGCAAAGTAGTTAATCAGTGCTGGTTACTGAGATTAGGTTAAAGGTTTGAACCTAGCAAATGGCAGTTCATAAACCATCACTGTTCTGTTTTTGAGCAAGGCTTCATAGAGACTATCTATTTAATGTGCAATGTAAGCTGCTTTGACTAACAATGTCTCCTAAATTATCCTATTGGTGTGTGGTGATTTACATTTATGCATTTAGCAGACACTTTTATCCAAAGCAACTTACAGTGCATTCAGTATATACATTTTTTATCAGTACATGTGTTCCCTGGGAATTGAACCCACAATCTTTTGCGCTGCTAACGCAATGCTCTACCACTGAGCCACAGGAACACATGAAGTTGTGGTGTTGGTAAAACGTTAAAACAGATTTGAATAATTACAGATTGCTTACCAGCAACACAGGCATTGATCAGGGATACACATGTGCCTGTGAACAAGGCTCTGAGCACTAAAGTAGATATGACATTCTTCTTTGGTGGACAAATAGAGGCTATGGAATAATAATAAACAAAAATGTAATTATTAAATTATATGTTATAAAAATTGGTGATACTGAACAATGGTGATATGAAGTCATAAGGCACATTATTAGCACTAAAAGCATTTAAAACAGAGGTAAGCAAATTCTGGAAGCCAATGTTAATATTTGAAATCACCAAAACAAACACGCCCCCACCCCAAAAGGGTCTCGTCACTATTTTGATAGATCTGCCACACATATACGTAGCCTACGCAACCAAGGCAATGATTAGTTCTGTGAAACAAAATGCACTTTTCCACCAAAATTACCTGGAAACATATGTCCCAGGAACTTTTTTCCCCCAGACCTGTTGCTGTCTGCATTTCCATCGCGGTCTAAGTACCGAGAAGATTAGGCAAATAGTCTGGTGACTAATTTAACGTTAGGTCTACGCGTGTTTCTCAATAACAAGTACGCAAATTTCGGACTTGCATACTCGGTAGTTCGGACTTCACGAGTTAGACTTGGGAGTGTGAGCTCCTGCGAACGGAACGACGCAAGTCCGGTAATTCTGCAAACAGCAGCCATTACTTTAAACAACATCAGTCAGTAGCTCAGGGAACGGCTGCAATATTATATCAAAAATTCACTGTATTTAACAGACGAGATATATCAAACACCACTGCCTCTTTTCGTTTTTCATTTAAACATATTCATGTTTAAGAAATGTAGTTCAGGGAATGTACATACATTACAATGAATCAAAATATTATATAAAAAAAAAAAAAAAACATATCAATATAAGAGTAGAATAATGACCAAAGATCTGTTAGATTTACCCAAAACTAATTATATCTTATGAACAAGAAACAAAGAGACATCAGAGTTTGATCGCAGGCCTTTCCGCTCCTTGAGTTCTCTCCAGCGCTGGAAAGCTGATCCGATCCAATATCTACACATGTCCTACTTCTTGCCTTATCGTTCCGCAGACGTTTTCCTCTTTTGTTTTCATCCGCCATCTCTATCTTTCTGTCACTCGGCTCGGCTGTTCACTGAACATTGCTCCATTTCATGAGTAGACACGCCCCTTAATGCTGATTGGCTACAAGTTTGTTTTGGTACTCGGCCCTGACTCAGTTTTCTAAAACGTTTTTGAAAAATTGCTTACCCTGCCTTTAAGCACACTTCAAACAAGTGTTCTGAATTGATACTCACACAGGCCTCCAATCACAATACCAAGAGAGCTGAAATTAGCAAAGCCACACAGTGCATAGGTGCAGATGACTTCTGATCGAACCTGCAAGTAGTTTGGGCAACATGCTTTTCAGATTATGCATTTGACTATTATGTTTATTAACTGCATATTTATACATAATTTGATGAGACGTTACATAAATACTTACTGAGATCCAATTTTTATCTACACCATCTTCTAAAATGCCATTAAGTCTGTTGTTTTTGAGCACTGACAGCTTTTCATAGGCTACAAATTCATTGAGGAAGAGTTTAGTGCCAATAAGTTCAGCCACTGTAAAAGCACTTTTAAATAGAACGATTTGTAGGATGATGATTATGACTCTTTCATTTTGATGTAACATGCATTGAGGTACATTACCATTCAAAGGTTTGAGGCAGTAAGTTTGGAAGAAGGAATTTATATTTTTATCGAGCAAGGATGCATTAATTTAAACAAAGCTGACAGTGAAGACATTTATGTGTTACAACATATTTCTATTTCAAATAAATGCTGTTCTTTTTAGCTTTATCAAAGAATCCTGAAGTAATGTATTGCAAATTCCAGTTTTGTGAAGACTGAAGTAATGGCTGCTTAAAATTCAGATTTGCCATCACGTGAATAAATGACTTTTTAAAATAAATTCAAATAGAAAACAGTTAGTTAAATTGTAATAATATTTCAGAAAATTATTGTTTTACTCTATTTTTGATCAAATAAATGCAGCCTTACGAAGCACAAGAGATAAAACAATAAAACGTCTTACTGACCCCAACCTTTCTTGAACTGAGGGTTCACGTATATATTTACATGTATATAAATTATCTTGAATACCAAAAAAGCCACACATGAGTGGATAATACACACCTCAAAAGTGACTTCTGGGTATCCCACCATCCCTCCCAACCATCCCAGAGTAGCATTTATGAAGTCCAAAATGGCAAGGAAAGCAATCAAGTTAGCAGCGATGTTGGCCACAAGTCCTATTGATGCAGATGCGCCACCGCTGACAGCTTCCAAGACATTCTGTTCACCACTGAACACACACACAGAGAAAAACAACAACATTTGAACATGCAACATACAATATTTAGAAACCTAAAGTTTATATTCAACAGGAGAACCCACCCTCCATCAACTTTAATCTGACTCTTAGATGAGAACTTGCTCTTTTCAGTTTCAGGGTAGGACAATTTGGAGATGGCTAAAGCACATGGAGCAGCCATCACTGATGCAGAAATCAGAGACGAGGCATCAATCTGTGTGGAGATGTATTATCCCTTAGAGAAATGAACAAACTGCAAACTAAAGAACTAAACATTCCAGCTTTTCATTTTATAATAAAAAGAAGTACAGGTTGTCGTACCCCAAATGAGATGAATGCACCCATAACACTTCCTGCAATGGTGGCAAATCCTCCAGTCATGACAGCGTGAATCTCAGAATTGGTCATGTCCTTCAAATAAGGACGAATCAAGAGCGGCGCCTCTGTCTGGAAAAAAATCAAAAGATTTCAACATTATGACAGAAATGAGCTACAATCAATAATGTAATAATCATCAATGCTATAATGCTTTGTCCCAACATTGTGTTAAAGGAGCTTATCCTTCAATAAACTGAGGCACATATAAATGCAAAAAAAAAATAATAATAATAATTCTGTGCATTATAGGAATGATGACAGAATATTACCTGACCAACAAATATGTTCCCTGCCACACTGAGAGTCTCTGTAGAGGAGGTTCCCATCGTTACCTGCATTACCCAGGAAATCTTGGCATAGAAAAATACATTATTAATACATCCATATGAAGAACATATCTTGAAAGCCTCATAGGTTAAATTAATACAAGACTGGACATTTCACTTGTACCTTTGTGATGATCCATTGCATCACACCCAGGTAGTACAGCACTGACATTACACTGCTGAAGAACACCACTATAGGCAGAGCCTGTGAGCATTGAGCAACATTCACAAGTAAAAATAAACCCATCCGTGCTTTTCATGTCAAGTATGTGCCATTACAAACCTGGAAAGCAAATATGTTGTCAATGAGGTCTCCAAACACAAATGACGAACCAGCTTTCGTGTAGTCCAGAAATATCTAAAAAAGAAAGAAAGACATGATTTAGAACACGGAAGCCATATCAAATTCTGTTACTCTTGCTCTCCTGAAGTTTAAATAATCAATCATTATTGTTTTGTTATAATATGTTACCACAGATGCTAACACATTAACTTCATTTAGAGATATATTTCAAGTAATGGACATTGTATTAGTTTACTCAATACAGAGGTGTTCAAATGTCTATGAAAACGCTCCTGTTTTGCATTTTTCTAATTTAATACAAATCATAATAATGATGTTTATATTATACCTGAACTTGCTTTCCAAGCCATTCAAATGCTGCAAGACCAGGATCTGTCCTAATGATAAACAGGCCAATGGCAAACTGTAAACCGAGTCCCCAGAAGACTGTCCTCCAGTTCACCTAATCAGAATTCAATGCAAACAACATTTTCGTTAACAACCACACTAATTTAAACGATGTTCATTTGGCATATACAACTGTCTCATTCTTGGGAAATGATACAGGTAGGTGTAACCTCAACAATCTGATAAGGTTTGTAGGAAATCCAAAGTCTAAAAAAATATATATATATTGAGATAAGCACATTCAACAAAACATGTGTGTTTTATTACTCACTGCGGTTCTGTGTGCAGAGAAGAGAAATATGGCAATAATGAATAGACAGACACCGCCAAAAGAGATGAGCTGCTCTGGGCGCTTTCGTGTGTCGATTGCCAGCCATGCCACCAGCAGTCCCACCACAATTACTATGAACACCCTGCAACATACAGAGATGCATTGTCAGGGTTGTGGACTTATTTCTGGCCACTAGAAGCCCCCTCTGCCTTTGTGTTGGGTTTCACTATCTGTTCTTATTATGTATAATAGTTGTCACCTGTGCCTTGTTTTTGGTTGTGTATTTAAGCCACCCTTCTCCTGAGTACTTTGCTCAGTGTTTCCCATGCCATGACCAAGTCTAGGTCAGCCTCATGCCCTGCTTAAACAGGTTTTCTTTGTGAATTTTTTTTAAATGCCTTTTGGATTAACATTAACTTTGTAGATGTATTACTTTTTGGAAGCATTGTCATTTCTTTAGTTTTTAACTCCTGAGAACTTTTTGAATGCTTTATGGATTTACTTTGTGGACCTATGGATTTTACTTTATGGAAGCATTGATATTTCTTTTGTTTTTGAATGGATTCCTTTGAACTTTTTGTATGCCTTCTGGATTAACTTTGTGGACTTTTGGGATTTGCTTTTTGGAACTGTTGTCAAACCTTTTAGCACTATTGGCAAATGTTGTGCTGACTTTCTAGATTTATATGAATTTAAGGAGTTTTTGCGAAAGACAACAGCTCTGTAATGGCGCTCTAGTCAAACGCTTTCAAAACACTGTAGCCTAATGTAATATATCTATTAACTACGCCTAATGTAGCCTAATGTTAATGTAGCCTAATGTTAATATATCTATTAACTACGCACAGCGGCCAAGTACCATGTTATGCCATAAATTATTTTAAAAGACTGAATTTGTATTTAACCTAATCACATGTTTAATAAAAAGACATTTTAAGTTTAATAATGCCGCATATCCACGATAATTCAAACAACTAACAAATTATGCAGCGAGCAAAGAACATTACATTTTCAAATAATAGCTATAATAATGAATTCAGTCTAGTTTGACACTAAAAAGCTCTAGTTATAATAAGTGAGGCTGTCTGCAGTGTGTGATGAATTAATATATTATTTACATTGCATGTACATCTGCACTCATGTTGTTTCTTTTGAGAGAATTCGCCAAAGTGCATAATTCAGTCAGTGAGCGCACGCACTGACCAAAACTTCATTAAGTAAAATTCCCTTAAATAATAGAAATATTAAAGAAATCAATATTGAGCTAAAATTACAAAAGCACAAATATATATTCGTTCTCATAACTCTATATTCAGTCATTTGTATGTTCATCTATAAGAGTTTGGGCTGTTTAATATTAGGATTTTGTCTAAAATTCCCCACCATGGCTCCGCCCCACAACATCAAGCCCCGCCCCCAGCACCCCCAGAAAAAACATGTTCCCATGGCTATGAGTGCATAGAGTCAAAACATAAAACATGAATTTTGTGACCTTTAAAAACTTAAGTACTAACAAGTTGCTATTTAAGTACATAGCTCACATTGATGTGCTAGTTGTAACCATGAGTAACAACTTGTCAGCAGCTAACAAAAACACTTCTAAAATACCAGAGGGAATGTTTCTCTTCTGAACAGATCTTTTAGTCACCTCAAAGCCATTCCAACTAACTAAGTATATACACAACAGTTCAAATATTTTGGGTCAGTAGGACTTTTAAAAAAATATTCCTTATTAGCAAGGGTGCACTGCATTGATCAAAATGATAGCAGTGACATTTAGAATGTTACACAATATTCCAATTTCACAGCACAACTTATTTCAACATTGATAATTGATAATTCAGCTTTGCCATCAAATGAATAAATTACATTTTAAAATATATTACAACAGAAAGCAGTATTTTAAATTATTTCACAATATTGTTTTTTACTGTATTTTTGATCAAATAAAGTGCAGCTTTGGTGTTCCATAAGAGATGTCTTGAAAAACTTAAAAATAGATCATAAATCCTAGAACAGAAGTATATTAAATGTCAAACTCACCACTTTATCCATCTGATATTGGACTTGAAACACCTTTGCACAGGCTTAAAGAACTTCCTTATGCTGTCACCCTTGTACTTATTCACCAGTTCACACACGATGATAAACACCCCCAGACAGGTGAGGACAACCAAAGCAAGCGCCCTCTGGAAGTTTAAATAACATGCAGCAATGAAGTATGCCAAAAAACCTGCAATTTAAAACACAAAAACATACTGAACATTGTTTACTTGAGAAGCGACTCACCATATCAACATGTTAAATTAAAAACAATTATAGATATGAAAATATATTACCAGCAGCAAGTATTCCCAAAGCAATGTATTTGAATATTTTGGAGTGTGTCTTACAGAAGGTCTCCGTGGCCGTGATGGGTATGCATGCTTTGCTGTGGGCAACAATGAATACATAGCTAAAGATCTTGCACATGTGAAGTCCTACAGCACACGATTGACAGAATTGAGATTAACAGAATCTAAACATTTACATTTGTGTCTATATCTCTTAGTTAGAATGACATTATGCAATTTCAAATGAATCTCATTGCCAAATAATGTGATAATGAAATCTGAATGATGTTGTATTTACAGATTCACAACCGCACCTTATCCATGATTTTGACTGATTTTCTGACTCCTCTTTGTCACTGTCACTCAGGTCATCTGTTAATTTATCCTCCTTTAGAACAGAAAAAATCAAGATTTTAAACGTGTTATCATTGTTATAAACACTTATAGAAGCCTATATTCAGCAGCAAGTATGTCCACATGTCATTTGAATATTTTGGAGTGTGTCTGTCAACTGTAAATCTTCTTTGTCCGCTGTAAAGAAAATATCAGAGAACATTTTACCAGCTCGAATGAACCTTGATCCAACAATTCCTTAGGTTTCAAAACACGTCTGTTTCCACATTTCATCCAAACAATTATTAACTACTACCCACAAATACGAAACCAACACCTCCTTTATATAAACCATGTAAAAAAATCCTGTTCAAATACAAGCTTGAATAAATCTCTAAAAACTGGAGAGGTAAATAAATGGCTTACTCATTCTGAGTTCTCTGTGACAATTGCTGGGTCTTGAACCTTGAGCTGGGATATATATAATCACTTGGGAATCTTATCATTAATTAACTACATACTAATGTGTTTTTATTTAAGACAATTGCACGTTGCTATCAGATTGCTAGTGTGGCGTAGTCATGAAACAGCATCTTTTTATCATTTATTGAAATGAAGCTCCTCCTTATTTCCAGAGGCAACAAGATACAATGTGTAAAAGAAACAAACTATCAGGAATAAAAATTGAAACGTGATGAAGGGCCTGCAATTCTATGTCTGTCCCAGAGGCAGAGTCACATGCTGAACAGGTGCCGAGAGGAGGGGCCTGTATTATCATTCATACTATCCATAAGAGAGCTCAATGACCAATCAAAACTAGCCTGATGAACAATTCAACCCTGATAGCTGATACAAAAACACAATATGTGACCCTGGACCACAAAACCAGTCATCACGGTCAATATTTTTGAAATTGAGATTTATACATCAAGATAGGATCGGACAATATTTTGCTGAGATACAACTATTTGAAAATCTGGAATCTGAGTGTGCAAAAAAATCTAAATATTGAGCAAAATACCTTTAAAGTTGTTCAAATGAAGTACTTAGCTATGCATATTACTAATCAAAATTAAGTTTTGATATATTTACGGTAGGAAATTTACAAAATATATTCATGGAACATAATCTTTACTTAATATCTTAATGATTTTTGGCATAAAAGAAAATCTATCATTTTGACCCATACAATATATTGTTGGCTATTGCTACAAAATAGACCCGTGTACACATGACTGGTGTTGTGGTCCAGGGTCACATATAGAACTGTCCTTTTAAATAATTTTCAGATTTAGTAGGTCTAGTATATTGTAGGCAGCAATATGTTCATGGTTTGGATTCACAGGACACTATTTTTACCAGTGGGCCCTGTCCTGATTCTTATAAATATCTACAGTATATCATAGAAGACTTTAATGATGCCTGGTCACAAAAAAAAGCGGATTTACATATATAATTGAACATGAAATACATAATTTAAAACAAAATTAGTGTACAAAAACATCAGCCTTACACAAGTAGAGCACTAGATGCCACTGTTGCACATTGTAGACTAGAGTATGATTCAGTTTCTGCCTGAATTCAGAACACATCATTAATAAAACACACTGGCAGCAATTTCAGCATATGCTACTCCTATTAATATATGGAGAGTTATTATTCTCCAATTATTAATTTATATTAATCATATTAACCTTTTTTGAAAAATGTACTAATATATTTACTCAAATGCATGATTTGACTGTAAGTTATGGTCTGTAAGGTTGTCATTGCACAATATACAGCTTTAGATAAATTTTATTTTATTTATTTAAAATGATGTAAAATGTAGAGCTTGTCTGACCCTTAACTGAAGTTTTATGATGGTATCTCCTTAGAATGCTTTGCAGAATTAATAAATGAAATGCAACCATTAGACAATATGTGAAATATGACTGTTTTCATGGAAACTCATAAAATTAAATGGTGCCTAATGCCATTTAGTTAACACAAGATGACGCAGACTTACAGCTTAATAGACTGCAGTGTGCATCGCTGCATTTTATTGAAGGTCCAGTGTGTACAAAACACATTAACAGATATTCATTAAGACATTTTATGTGCTTTGCTAGAGCAAGCAGTCATGATTCACTAATATCAACCAAGTCTTTCCAGAACAGTTTATGTGTCCTCTTCACAAATTGAATGTATTGTTATTTAATTTTCTGCATAATCATTCTCATCAAAGTAAAGTTTTTTTAATGGCATCTATGGTTCAATGAACTTTCCAATGTACAAAGGATTTTTCAGATTATTAAAATTATCTTAAATGTAATTTATTAATTTATTTTTATAAAATTAAGTTTTAGAAAAACCCCTTTAGGAAACTTTAAAATGTATTGTATCTTTGTATATAGTTATAATATATGTATGTCCTCATTTGCAGGTTGCTTTGGATAAAAGTGTCTGCTAAATAACTATATGTAAATGTAAATAATATGAAGTTAGTGTATTAAAAATCACCATAATTTATTATCATTTGACCTCTGTTTCTACTATATCAAAGGCAAGGGAATCCATAGGGTTTTATTCCGCCTACACATGTATTTGTCCAATAAGTAGGCCTTTTTATTCAGGAAAAGACCAGCAGGCCTAAATGTTTAATAAGAAACAGTATTTTTGAAAAGTCAAGGTCAGTGTTAGGAGTGTCACTATTTTGTGGAGATGGCATATTTAATAGTGGAACTGTCATGAAAAATCACAGAAGAATGTGATGAGTTTTAAACTAGAAGAGTCAGAAAATTGATGTATTTTCATTATTGTTGGAACATTAAACTATTTCTGAAATCAATTCATTTCAGAATTGGACTGCTCATTCAACACTTATTCTCAAAGGAATGGGTGTTTTGATAATAAATACACATGTTATCTGCACAACCTACCAACCTTTATCTTGGCAGTTTCTTCAGAAAGAAAATGTTTTTTTATCAGTGGATAAAATGTGTTTGCACCTGTCAAAGTCTAAACCTTAGTTTAACCTTCTATCTAATCTATAGCTAATCTTAAGTAAGACCACTAGTGTTGTCAAAAATATAAATTGTGAACTTTTTAAAATGTCAAGTTTAAGATTGCAAATATAATGCATTGACATGATATAACCTAAGGGTCCTATTTTGGTTAGGCTACTTTCTAATCTAGTTAAAGGCGCTTTTGCGTCTTCTAAAATGATCGGGGATACCGTCCAAACTGCTGTCTATGTAGGCAGCTTCTCGGGATTTGAGCCACGGCCCGTGTGTGGCGTTGCGCGGGGTTATCGCGCACACAGGAAGGGGAGAGAGCTGTTAGCTAGCAGACAGCAGGCAGCTGTAAACAACTCACTTTTAGAAACCTCACAAATCAATCATACCTTACGTTGACTTGTCATCCATTTGCATGGATTTTGAAAGGTTGCTATAAAACCGCGTTTGGCTGTATACCCGCAGACTGTTCTATTATTACCGCGGGTTTGCGTTATTTACAGAGCTGGGATGCAAGCAGCTAGAGAAGCGCGCACCCGACTGTAACGTTACAGCTAACGCTTCTGTCAATGCGATCCGCTTCACTTTCTTCATAGATACTCTCTCATCTGTATTAACAATATAAAACATATATAAAATGACAGGTCATGTGTAATGGGGTGAAGTAGTACTAGTTTGACCGTGAGCAATGTTTTTAGAGGGGGTTGTTAGCTTGGCGAAGGTTTGTTTTCTCTGTTAGCATTTAAGCTAACGCTAGCTCTTTTAATGTCCTCGTACGAAAAAGCTCATAACTTTTGATAAATATTATTTTTTATTTACGTTAAAAAGGCGTACTATCGGTCTAAAACAAATTCTCCGATAATTGTAATGTTAAATTAATTTAGGCGAGAGTGACAGTCTATCTTAACTTTACTAAGGTAAATTTGACTGGCTAAAACGGTTTAGTTGCCATATGCAGTATTGTAATGTTAAAAAGCTTAGAATGGAGTCAGTGTTTCCATAAACAAGTATTTGAGCTGGCTGGACCAGTACTATGAAAGTTCCTGGAAATATCAGTGCAATGCAGATGAAGGAGCACAACAGAAAAACTGATGGATACCAAAAACTTCTGAGATGAATTAAACAGGAATCGGATGGTGATTAAATTTCTCTTTTTAAATGTGTTTGTCCAGAATGCTAACTTAAGCTGTGATGCAGTTGTATGCCTGTTAGTACTGGTATTAAATTATATTTTTTACGTATATGTTGCCTGCATATATGTTGATTCATTTATCTGTACATATTGCTTCAGGTTTTGAAAGCCTCCAATCATGGGTGATATGAAGACCCCTGATTTTGATGATCTCTTGGCTGCCTTTGACATCCCTGATGCAACCAGTCTGGATGCCAAAGAGGCCATTCACGGAATCAAGATGAGGGAGAGGGTCACCTTAAGCACCCGGAGATGTGTATGGATGCCACAGTTTTGATCCCTCACCCAGTGCCTACAACCGATGCCCCTGTTGTCAGTGTTATAGTAAAGAACACTAGCCGCCAGAACTCCTATGAAAATCTTGTGGAGAAGGAGAGTTTTCATTTGGGACACCTTTTACAAAATGGCTTCAAGAGCTCAGCAGGCTCACTGGAGACACATCCCTCCAGCTATCCAAGGCTGGAAAGCTCTTCTGTCAACGGAGACTGCTCAAGACATTCCATGGAAAAGATTCCTGTCCTCTATAAGAATGAAAAAGTTTCCTCTCTATCAGTGTCTATGCCTCAGTTTAGCCCTATATCCAGCCCAGAATCTGAAGACATTCATAGCAATGGAATCGATGACCGTCCAAAATCTGCAGAGGCCTCGTACTTCTCATCTGATTCACTATTTACATCTTCGCCTCTTCCTGTTTTAGACAATCATGGAAAGCCAGACGCATCCAGCTTGACGTGCAATGAAAGACATCTTGGTTCAAAAGATTTGGATGATCTTGGATGCGATGGCTCATCTTTCAAAGATAATACAGTTGAACAAATTTCTGAGACTAAAAGTGACAGCATACAAGATTGTGGAACAAATGCGTATCCAACTCCTGAGACGAAAATTTCTTCTTCCCGCCCATGCGTCGAAGCTCACAGCTCCAGATTGTCATCTTGCCTTGATGCATTAGCAGCCCTGAATGCTAAAAAGGATCCAGGTGGACAAAATAATTCAAAGGACTTCCCAGTTACCCCAAAAGAGACCATGAAAATTTGTCCAAAAATACCAATATCGCCAAGGAGTCCAAGAAGTCCTCTGGAGGTGGTGAAACGTACCGCGAAACAGCCTGACAGCCCAATGAGTATATGCAGTGACAGCAGTGGTAAAGCATCTCCAGCTGTCGCTACTGGCTCGCCTCCAGCCATCCCACGAGTCAGAATAAAGACAATCAAAACCTCATCTGGAGAAATCAAACGCACCATCACAAGCATATTGCCAGACTCTGAAACAGAAGATCTTACATCACCGTTTGGGTCATCGCCATCGCAGTCCTCAGTTGAAGATGCCTTTTCAAAAACTTTGCCTTCGTATCATTCAAATGATACTATTTCAGAGGTCATTTTTGAAGATGGAAAACAGGAAGCCTCAAAGACACCTTTACTGGAGAGCAAATCCAACATGAAATCAGTGAGGAACTCAAAGAAACTTCAAACACAAAATAATGGTCAAGCTCTAAAGACAATGCATGGTGGCAGCAAGCAAAAGAAGGCTGCTTCTGCTCAGATTGGTTCTTTTGCTAATACAAACTACCTACCGAAGGCATTACACTTAGCGAACCTAAATCTTGTGCCACATAGCGTAGCTGCCTCGGTTACAGCAAGGTCTTCCACTAATAGACAGGAGCCTTCTCAGTTATCATCGTCAATGGTGTGCAGTTCTGTACCATTGGTGCATCAAGTTAAAAATCTCTCCAAACACACGAGCTGTTGTTCCAAATACTGCAGCTGGAACCTTAAACAGACTGTTGAATTACTCAAACCCTGTGCCAACATATGTTCCTGACCTAAATCCACCACCAGGCACCAATATCAAGCTCCCGCCACAAGGCTATTGCTGCCTAGAATGTGGAGACTCGTTCGGGCTGGAAAAGAGTCTTGCTTACCATTACAGCCGTAGGAGTGTGCATATTGAAGTCGCATGCACCCACTGCTCCAAAACGTTGGTGTTTTTTAACAAATGTGCTCTCCTGGCACACGCTCGAGATCACAAGAACAAAGGCATGGTGATGCAGTGCACTCAGTTGTTTATGAAGCCCATTGCTGTTGACCAGATGTTGGCGCCCACCAAGCCTAAGCAGTCTGTAAATCAGATACATTGCGGGAACACCACCTCAGAGTCAGCCAAAAGCCAAGTGGTCTTGCCACTTCGTCCTGACAAAGTTATTAAACATGGATTCAAATGTCTGGACTGTAATAAACAGATGTCAGACTACACAGCACTTGCGGGTCACTATCAGAGATCAACGGAGGCAGAAGGTCTGGTGAGTCAGATCAATGAACTACTGGACTCACAAAGAATAACTTATTGTTTAAAATGATTACAAAAGCGGCAAATTATTGTTTTTATATATGTCAAGTTATGTTGTGTTCTTTACATTAAATACATAAAAAATGCAATTACGTACAGTGACTATGCCACTTGTGATACTTTAAATTTCTGTTTTAAATTAAGATATTTTTGTGGGTACATAGAGCAAAAAACACTTTATGCATAAAAAAAAGCAACTTGGCATAGTCTTTTATTACTATTTATTTTGTGTATATATATATATATATACACACACACACACACACACACACATATACATACATACATACATATACAACAAATTTTATGCAGAAAAAAAGCATAGAAAGGACCCCCTTGTTTGATAAGGTCGATAAGTCTATGAAAATATCAGACATTTTAAGATTAGTTCCGGTGTGATGAATTTCAATTATAAATATCAACAATTCTGAATTAATTATGAATTATTATTTTAAAAAACTTTGTAGAAACGTAACACTTTCTAAAATATTTTATATAAAAAGATTAAATAAAAATACTTTAAACTTATATATATATATATATACACACATAATATATATGTATACATTAAATAATGGTAATGGTAAAGTAACCCTGTTTTGAAGTTGTCAGGAAGAAATGTTATTATATTTTACTGGATGGGTCATGTTATTCTACTATATAGAGAAAGAGAGAGTTTTGCAAAACACTTTGATATCTATATAAATACAGAGAGTACAATTCTAGGACCTTTGCATGTGCTCTATATGAACATGTGACACGTTTTCCTTTGAATAAATATTTTCCTTGCATTTCTTGTGGACACTCTTCTATGTCATTGACCCTTATGTTTGCTCTCTTTAAATGCAGATGTGCAAGCTTTGCTCAATGCTGCTACCCAACAAGTGCAGCTACAGGGCCCATCAGCGCATTCACTCACACAAATCTCCTTATTGCTGTCCTGAATGTGGGGCACTCAGTCGCTCAGTGGACATCCAGAAGCATGTGAAAGAGAATTGTCTCCACTTTGCCCGTACAATTGGGTACTCGTAAGTACCTTGAATTGTGACCACTAGACAAATGAACTTCCTCTCTGAGACCATGAATGTCTTTTGTGTTGTTTTCGCTCACTCTTTCTGATGTGCTCAAATTTCTTTCAGGTGTCTGCATTGTGAAATGCTTTTCATGTCCCTGTCCCTCTTGAAGAGTCACATTGAGGAGAAGCATTGTGAGGTCTTCTATAAGTGCACTATCTGTCCTGTAGCCTTCAAATCTTCTGAAGGTTGTCGAATGCATGTAAACAACAAGCATGGTGGCAATGGTGGCAGTGAACCCAATCATCAGTAAGTGCATCTATTGATCTGTTACACCATAATTTCAGTCTTAATAAATGTTCCTAGAACTGCTGAGGAGTTACTTCTGGTGCATTCTGTGCAGGGTGATCTACAAGTGTTCCTGTAAAACAGTCTTTAAGAGGAAGCAGTTGTTGTATCAACATTTTCATCATCGTAAATGTGTGTTCAAGTGTCCAGAGTGCACTACATTCTTCCCAGAGAAGCTACTTTTGGTGCAACATTTCAAGGTTTGTAGCTACTAGCAGTGCTCATTGTAATGTCTATGTGTAACTGGCACAGTTTCTGTCATCTAGTGTAATTGGGAAAATGACTGTAAACAGCCTTATCAAACTGTCATTTTAGCTTTAGTTTAGACTAATAAAATGTGTTTACATGGACTTTAAAATCCTGGTTTCAATCAGGATAAAGCAAACGTCTAGTCCTTTTTTTAAGATGTCATGTAAACGATTTTGTTAGCTAGATTTCTGTGAAGTCAGACTAACAAACCTAAATTCTTACAGAATGCTATTGTAGCTTGGCTTTGTCCAGCCCGTATACATGTTGTCCATCCTGTATACTGTATACATATACAAAGGTGCTGTTTAATGTGTGATATTACGTCAAATATTTGATTAAGCATTGTCGTCATGTATACTTCTGAGACAAAGACCTGCAAAACCACTCTGTAGCTGGATTATAACTGTGCATGTAAACTTATTAAGGGAAAACTTCATTGAATAATGTGTTTAGTATGTTTAGAAGGAGGTGTGAGTTCATTCTATACATATTTTATACATAATTCTTCTATCTGGCACTACAAGACATTTACATTTAAGACATTTAGCAGATGTTCCTTGCCAGCTTACTAAAAGTGCTTTATATGAGACTGTTGTGATCACCAGATGGTAAGCATACAATTAAGAACATTATTAAATGAACTACTTCCTGTACATAAGCAAGTTAGTGCTGTCTGGATAAATCTAATAATGTACATATACTGTATTTTCCAGAATATAAGTCACGTTTTTTTCATCATCTGAAATGTGCTGCTACTTTTATTTCAAAGCATCTTATATAATGCAATCAGCGTCAAGCATGCAAAGCAAGCACACATTTGGAGCCCAAATGTTTTTGTATAGCGCATTTCCCATATCCGGGTAAATTTATAATAAATCGTGTTTATAATGAATGCCACTGTAATGTTTTATAGTTACATTTTTCATTACTGTTCAGATCTAAATACTGTTAAATTTACTCCGCTCTTGGGGGGGGGGCACTGTCCTGCAGAGTCCTCCAACACACAGCTGGATCAGGTGTATTTAATTGGGGTTTTGAGCTAAATTCTGCAGGACAGTGGCTCGCCAGAAGCTGAATATGAAAAAAAACCCCTTTACAATGCAAATTTAAACTTATACTTATAGTCGGAAGTTTTTTTTTAAAAATACGGTACAATAAATCCTAGTAGAAATAAACACGCACGAGCTGCATGAGTTTGATTGCATGCTGGGAGACACGATGAGTAGTCAAGATGAGAGTATGTCACTTGCGGTGGGTGCTTGCAAATGACAGGTGGTTAATCAGTGTGACACCAAGGTTCTTGGGGGGCATATTTGATTTGTCAAGTAATTACAATAACTTAACAAAAGCATACAAAACTGTCCATTAACATGGGATGTGGTCTGTCTAGAGAGCAGGATAAACACAAAATAAATACTAAAAGAGATTTGTGTTATCTTCTTGTGGTTGCATTGTGGAAACAAAGAGCAGGTCATTTATTTTTTAATCTGCCACTGCTATTTATTTCCTATGCCATTGTATTACCACAGCACTAGAGATGTCTCATCTCATCAGTAAATAACAACAAGTGTGGTATTGTAATACTCAGATATTAGAAAAAATGATTTAATATTTAAAAAGTGAAATAAATTGTTTCATCTACAGACTGTTCATGGTGGAGTTTTCAGTGGTGAAGCAGAAAAAAGCCCCCAAAAGACGGAGACATCAACTTTTTCTGATAAAATGTCACCACAAAACCTCCAAGCGAGGTTGTCCAAACCAGTTACTGAGGCCTGCATGAAGGGAAGAGAGAGTTCTGCTGCACAGAAGTCAAGTGCTGGAGTTAGTGTGAAGAAGGCTGGTTGGACCTGTGGAGAATGCCTCCTGTGGGTTCCCGAAAGAGAGACCTACGTCAATCACATGAAGACCAGCCATGGCAAGGTGAGATCCCTTGCAGTGCATGTAAGGTTTTCTATCCGTGATCCAAAATCTTCACATTTGAACGTGCATGTGTTTTGCAGTCGTTAAAAAGGCATCCATGTCGACTATGTGAAATGTCCTTCAATTCACCCTTGAGTCTTAAACGACACATTCGTAGTGACCATGATGGGAGAAAGAAAGTGTACACATGCTGGTAAAATCACTATACTGTATAATTAAAAAAGCAATTTGATATTAGAATACGTTTTTTCAGGATTTCTTAAGAGTACAACTTTGTGTTCTTCTTTATAAATCCTGAAGGTACTGCACAAGTGAGAAGATGTCATTCACTAAACACTCAATGCTCAAGAACCACATCAGATTGATGCATGGAATCAAGAACCCAGATTTCAGCCAGATGGCAAAGCTAGCATCTCAGGAGGTGGTCAAACCCACAAGCGAGGTAATCACAAATGCTTATTTTATTTATTTTGTAAAAAGATTACCTCAAGTATAACATATGCCATTACATTTTTCTCTTTCAGAAACGGAAAAGAAGAGCAGAGGAGGCTCATGGAGCTGCAGGAAATGGGGAAACATCATGCAGCGTCCCTGGCAAGCGACTTAAGCCACTTTATCGCTGTGCCAAATGTGGCTTTAACTCTGAAGACCAGGCCCAGTTTCAGGAGCACATACCTCAACACAGAACCGACAGCGACGCACCCCAGTGCCAGCACTGTGGCCTTTGTTTCACCTCTCAGTTAGCACTCAGCAGACACCTCATTATTGTACATAAGGTCAAAGAACCGGAGGAGCGTGAGGACTTTATCGATGAGGACACAAGGAAACGGCAAGAACACTCAACAGACTTTAGCAATGAAACCACACCTCTTTCAGCAAAAAAGACTGGCCTGTCCACAGAGGAGGAGCAAAGCAAACTCCACAGTGAGCTCACAGACAGTGCTTTCAACAACACACATGGATCAGAAACAAGTGGATCTGAGGAAGAAAAGGACTCCAAATGGAAAGCTGCTAATCAACTTAGTTGCTGAATATGCAGCTGATAAATGTGGTTCTGCAAACATGTTGCCTTACAGTAAAATACTATATATCATGTCATTTATCACAAATATGAAATCATTTTTAAAACAGACACTCATTCAGAGTTTAATTGCATTTATTATGATTAACTTAACTGTTAATTTCAGCCTATTGTCACTTTTTACTGCTTGCTTGTCCATGCTATGTATCTGGATAATCATTATTTATTTTTGTGCAACTGCAAAAGCATCATGTGTTACAATGTTTCGCTACAGAGCAAATGTATGATTTTGTTCATGTACCACGTCAAACATGTCTTGGGTACATTACAACGCACGAAATGTTATGTATGTTACTTAATGTAGCCATAAGTGAGACAGTCATGTAAGATTTTGGCTGTTTTCAGGGTCACCAAAAATGCTGAAGAATTGAGTACCTTTGATGGTCGATCTTTGGTGGTGCTTATACTGTGCTGGTCTTGAAGAAAGGGCATGTCTAATGTTTATTTTATATTTATTAGGTTGCTTGCTTGCATCACAAAGCTAAACATCTGTAACTGTATTGTTACTATCTATATTACATTATTCTATAAGGTATTCACTTAAACCCAGGTATCTGCACTCAAAGAGAAAATATATTTTCATATTCATTCCATGTAGAATACTAGTTTCAATTACAATTATATTCAATGAGCCATTCTTACAATCAAATTTAGCACTTTTGAAAATGCTTGTATGGGAAAAAATAATTTACGTATTAAAGACATCAGAGACTCAACTTTACAGTTTGTGCCGTCAGCAGATGTTTGATTTTTTTTTTTTTATGTAAGATACAAAGATTATTATTGTTTTGGTCATTTCTTCGTCATGAGCCGATAGTGTTTCAGATTAAACCTTTATGTCTGATACGTTTAATCTGCCATGAGACGATTTTCTTAGTGAGAGAAACTCCTCACACTTTTTTACTTAGTTGAATATTTCTCTGGATAGTTTTTTTTAAGTCAGTTTCTGTACATGTACATCTTGTCTACAAAAGACTGCTGAGGAAAGAAACAGTTAATTTAACACACTGACTGACCTTTTCTGACAACATGCCTCACTAGCAGGGAATGTTTACTTGGGTTCACTATTACAATAATATTGTAATTAGTTTGTTGGAACAGAATTACCTAAATTATTATAATTCAAGAGCCATCTATACCATAAACGCAACTCTTACATTTTTAAAAGAAACGACAACCTATCACCTTTCGTAGGGTTATTCTTCCTCTTCTTCCCGGAAGTAAGGAACCCAGAAGAGTCGCCGCGTATCCGCTAGCTACAGCAGTGGCGGCGAAACATTTGCAACAAAATCTCAATTGTGCAATTGTTTTCATTGACTTTTGTCATACATATTTAATCTACAGACAAAATGATGTCATTAGACTTCCTCGACGATGTCCGGCGAATGAATAAGCGGCAGGTGTGTATTTATTTAGCCAGTTAACGTTAGCTCGACGCTTCCTCTGCTTACTACACGTCAGCTTGAACGGCAGTGGTTTTAACGTTTTATACATTTTAGTGCTCTATTAATTATCTTTATTGCGAGTTGTAGAGATTACATATGCTTTAAATGATTACATATTTTGTTTTTAAGTAGGTGTGAAAAACTAAGGCGGCTTTTTTACAACAGCTGCTATTCTAAGCTCTTTATTTAACGTTGTATATTACAGTAACGTGTCTTTCTCTTTAAGCCGTTGCCCTACAAGATATCTTAAATATCCATCAGTCAACAACACATACTTTCGATAGATGTAATCAAACTGGGAGCCTAAGAAAAATATGTTTTGAGCCATCTGATGTTTTGCATCTCGTGTTTTTCAGCTGTACTATCAGGTGCTGAATTTTGGGATGATTGTATCTTCAGCCTTGATGATCTGGAAAGGCTTGATGGTTGTAACTGGGAGTGAAAGCCCGATTGTGGTTGTTCTCAGGTAATACGGTCATATTTTTGCAGCATGCTTTGTTATCTTTTACATGATGCTGTGTTCCCATTGTTAAAATTAAATTGTTAAAAAATTAGTGATTTCCAGGACTGTTGTAGTGCACTGTACTTTTATTTACAGAACCATTAAAGCTCATTTTAACTGTAGAAACTGGGCAGGTCAGAGCGTAGAAGCGGGTATTATCCAGTAACAGCAAAACAAACTGGAAAAGTAAATGCAAATGAATGGAAAGCCTGATGTTGTTTTATGGATGGGTGCACTGTAAGAAGAAAATATGCATAAAAACTGGAAAAAAATTGGTTGCTTCCAGGACATTATCTGTAAAATGTATGGATATTTGCTTAAATTAAAATACAACATAATGCCATGCATAATTCATAATGCCTTTGAAAAATTCCATCATTTTAACATTGGGCCTTATTTTTTATAGACTTTGCTTAAAATGTGTGTGACTTTTGATTTTGAAATTGGTTTATGCATCTTATTTTTTATTTTTTTTTCTAAAAACCATATTTTTGTTAGGAAGCCAAATATAAAATCCACTGGGATATTTGAAAGTTAATTGAGGCTTATGATCAAAGACTGATATGATTTAAATACTGCACAAGAAAAAGCTTCTTTTTTTTTTGCTTGGATCAATAAAGTATAATTATTAATCGTACGACGGCGTTTTAGTGCCACATTAAAAAAAATAAAAAATCTAAGATTACAAGTTTAAAGTCGAAATGTTACGAGAATAAAGTCGAAAAAGAGACTATGAGGATGGTGATCAAAGAAATCGACCCTGAAGGAGTTGAACTTCGGCGCGCTCGACGTCTCCGACGTCGCCAGTACTTCAGCCGGGGTCCCAACGCGTTGTGGCATTATGGCATATTCGGATACGTCGAGCGCGCCGAAGTTCAACTCCTTCAGGGTCGATTTCTTTGATTACCATCCTCATAGTCTCTTGAGAAACAACATATCCTCTTCGAATAGCACGCAGATGTAACCATCGATATCCTTGGAGTCGACCACTGGTCGCCATCGCGGACTGCACAAAAGAGGCAATTTCCTCAATGTCTGTCTGATTTTTTCTTCTGAATAAATTAAGTTTCCTACATAACCGCTGCAGTGTCCTTTTACTAATTATAACTCCGTGCTGATGCGCCAAAAGACAAATAATTTCCTTATTGCTAAATCCTAATCTAAAGTAGTATTTAACCAAATCCTCCACATCCATTGTTTCTAGCAATTCTGTGATTTTTCTCAAAATATTAGGAATTTAATCTCGTATTACTACGAGTTTATTCTCGTATTTTCGACTTTATTCTTGAAATATTACGACTTTAATCTCGTAGTGTTTCGACTTTATTCTCGTAACATTTCAACTTTATTCTCGAAGTGTTTCGACTTTATTCTCATAGTTTCGACTTTATTCTCGAAGTGTTTCGACTTTATTCTCGTAGTTTCGACTTTATTCTCATAGTTTCGACTTGATTCTCAAAACATTTCGACTTTAATCTCGTAATCTTATAATTTTTTTATGTGGCACTAAAACGCCGTCGTAGGGCAGTGATTAATTGCACTTAAATACTTCCGAAATAAAAGTGTTTGTGTACATAAAAGTTTTTAAAAACCATAGGATAAATACACACACATGCATGTATATATTTAATAAAAAATGTTATGTTTAAATAATATATATATGTATGTACATATTTTCTAAATATATACTGTATGTGTGTATACATAAAATGAATTGTTGCCCACTAATTATTAATGTCATTATTATTGTAGTGGAAGCATGGAGCCTGCATTTCACAGAGGAGACCTTCTCTTTCTCACAAATCGTGTTGAAGATCCGATCAGAGTGGGAGAGATTGTTGTGTTCAGGATCGAGGGACGAGAAATTCCCATTGTACACCGGGTCCTAAAAATTCATGAAAAGTAAGTCCAGTATACTTACAAGATCACACCGCACAAGTTTTCCTGAATGAGAGAGTGTTTATGCAATACATTTTCACCATACCTTGGGCTGAAAATATTAAAGGTGCAGTAAGCAATTTCTGAGAAACACTGTTGAAAGCAGATCAGACTGAGCATCAAAACACACTTCTAGCTAATCACCAGTAAGGGGCGTGTAGGGATGGGTACCGAGAACCGGTATGTTTTGGGACCGGTACGTAATTGGCTCAATACCAAACAACCGGTAAGCTTCAAGACAAACTAGTGTTGTCACTGTACCGAAATTTCAGTATTCGGTACCGATACCAGTAAAGATCTATGGTTCAAAGCAAAACACAAAACCATGCTAATTAAAAAACACACTTATTTAATTTTGTATTAATATTATTCAATAAAAAAAGTCAAACAAAATAACATGTACAAAAATCAATGCCATTCTTTGTGCTTATTTAAAATCGTGTTTCACGTTTTTCCACAAGTAATAAAAGTATGAAAAACAGTAAACAAGTTTCACCCAATTAATGTGCAAGTAAAATATGGAAGAAATATTGTTTGATTTATTTATTAGAAAATAAAGTTGTATTCATTTTTAAACATTAGTAGTAGTATCTAATACATTCTACTAAATGATAGTAGCCTAACCCATTTCTGGCACAATGTCTAAACCGAGCTTTTATTTTGACAGGTTGCCGTGTGAATATCTTTAAAGTTCTGTGTATAGACCCCTTCAATGTTTGTAAACATCGAAAGCCTAGGTTGGGTGCGCGCGCAGCTTGGGGTCAGAAAAATGGCGCGGCTAATAGACCCGCATATTGTGTCAAGGAGAAACAGACAAGCCTTATAGATAGATAAGATACTTTTTTATTATTATATGTACCTTTCCATTTTTGTCTTAGGTGTCTGGCTTTGTTTTGTGTACACAAACAAGGAGGGCACAAAGTCAGGACTACTGGAGTCAAGTGATGCCTCTCCTACAAAAAATTACAACACGATCTACTGTTGTCATAGTGAAAGCGCTAATGTAAAGCTTGTCTGCTATCTGCTAAGTCTGTAGCATGCCACAGGTCACAATTTATGCCAGATATCAAACTTCATCTAACTATTACATCAGTTTACAGAAAACATTTGTTTACTTATCATGGCTTAACTCTACCATTGTTGGCGCTAGCCTGCGGCTAACGTTAACTACTAGCAGCTGGCTACGTCTGTAGCATGACACAGGTCCATGACATTTACAAAACTATTAACCTGCATAGCTTAACGTACAGAAAACTGTTCATGCAATCCAGGCTTTCGAGTTTAAGCAAACAGAAAGGGATGATAAAGGATGACTTTAATGCTTCCTGATATGAATTGAGCGCTACAAACTCGAGCCTATTTGATCGTAGTATTGTCCAGTTCGGTAAAGTTGGCAAGATATTCACAGATTCGACTTTTCCGGATCAATAACTCGCGAGCAAAACGTTTTTACGGCATAAATGACGTCTCTTTTCATTCGTAGTGATGTAGTAAACAAGCTACAAGCGTGTTTTCCTCAAAACAAGCTTTCCTCCGCTCCGTGCAAAATACAATGATCTAAATGCGCTGGCATCTGAGAGACAAGTCCTAAGGGACAGTCTGCAAAGTGCGAAACGCGAAAAACGTTACTAATAAAATACTCAATACCTTCACAGTAACACATTGTAGTGTCACCAAATTTAGTTCACACATCACTGCTCTCCTGCTGGTTATACTACAACAGTTATTTTTTGTGTGTTACTTATAGTTTAAGTGATTTTGGTGAAAGTACAGTGTTACAGTAAAGTTATTAATTTTGTTTCATAATAACTAATCATAAAAAATATGCCAAAGCAATGATTTTCAAAATAAGTGTTGTAGTATAACCAGCAGGAGAGCAGTGATGTGTGAAGTGATATTGGTGAATGTACAGTGTGTTACAGTAAAGTTATTAACTATTTTTCATAATAAAAAAGAATAATAAATGTGTAAAAGCAATATTTAAAAAAAATAACTGTTGTAGTATAACCAGCAGGAGAGCAGTGATGTGTGAACTAAATTTGGTGACACTACAATGTGTTACTGTGAAGGTATTGAGTATTTTATTAGTAACGTTTTTCGCGTTTCGCACTTTGCAGACTGTCCCTTAGGACTTGTCTCTCAGACGCCAGCGCATTTAGATCAATGTATTTTGCACTTGTTTTGAGGAAAACACGCTTGTAGCTTGTTTACTACATCACTACGAATGAAAAAAGGCGTAATTTGTGCCGTAAAAACGGTTTGCTCGCGAGTTATTGATCCGGAAAATTAGAATCTGTGAATATCTTGCCAACTTTACCGAACTGTATTGTCCCAGTCTGCCCGTTTAATAGCTTGCAGTCACAGATGTCGTCTATTTTTTTGAAACGGATGAGATCCAGCAGGAATCCTGAAAAACTTGACTCCAGAACTGGTGCGATTTTCACAGTCCACGACGCAACAAGTAGGCATTTTGTCTTGACGAGAAATTCTCTGGTTAACACACAATTCAATGGGATGGAATGAACTTTCTGACCCCGACATGCACACTGCGAACTTCGAATTTTCCTGTGACGTATACCGTGAAGGGGTCTATATGATATGACGCTGGTTTTACTCCAATGAAACGGTAAAATGCTCGTGAAGTGACTCTTAAAGCAGTTCTGGAGATGTCGTTTATGTATTGTTTGAATGAATTAATCAAAAGTAGGTAATCACACAAATCAAATCACGATATGGACCAGTATCTGTTAATATTAAGCCGCAAAAGAATGTCATGACATTATGTCCTCATTTAGACGGCAAACGCTAAAATCACTGCGTGCGTCACACGCGCTTCAGTGGATGTAATGTTAGTAAACAAAACCGCGTGTCTTTGCCATTCATTCATTCACACAGAGACTCGCAGAACATGCAGGATTCATATTTGAATCGACTTTTGCAGCTTAATATTTACAGATACTAGTCCATATCGCGATTAGATTTAAGTGTAATGACCTACTTTTAATTCATCCAAACTTTGACAAATTTCATGACGTTCCGTGTTAAACTGTAAATTCCGTTTTTAAACTAGGTTGCGCGATTCCGTCCGAGTTTTCTGCATCGCAGAAATCATACGGCCCTATGCGTCAAGAAGCGGGTTGACCGGGTCCTCGGTACCACCAGTACTTTACATGAAACGTTTAAAAGTGTTGCTTAGTTTTACAAAACTAAGCAACTCCAGTGTCAGATGCAATATGCAGTAGTGAAATAGTGAACAAAGAAGGCAACACCAGTAATATAATGAAATATTTACTAACAAAACACAACAACTACGTCCTCAAACAATGCGCTGTATTTACTATACAGCTCCAACTGCAATTCGCGAGACACAGTCACATCAAATGTTGATTCAGCTGTAGTTACACTCACGAGACACTGCACTTATTCGCAATCGACACAGACTGAACTGCTTCAGAGAAAGTGAATAATACAATTTGTTCTAAACCTGACAAGCTTTATGCTGTGCTGCATAGCATGTTTGTGAATTTGGCGGCAGAGCTATCAGGATAGAGGTGTGATTATCAGGGTTGGAGCAATATGTATTAGCATTAAGATTTTTTTTATCATCCTCCATTCTTTCCAATAACATTGATCCCTAATGATTTCAGAGAAAACGGCGATATCAAGTTCTTGACGAAAGGTGACAATAATTCTGTGGATGACAGAGGCCTTTACAAGCAGGGACAGCACTGGTTGGAGAAGAAAGACGTGGTGGGAAGAGCAAGAGGGTAAGAATCCCTAGTCACCTTTAAGGAAACAAATCCGATCTAGTTTAGTGTGCTTTCGTGTCTGAATTTATCAGGAGTGTTGGCTCTGGAAGTTTTTTCCCATAGAAATGTAATAAAAAGTCTTTGTTAAAGTATTGTAAGCCATGAACCAAACCAAGCAGCTGCGAGTTGAAACACAAAATTACCAACTAGCAAAAACGTATTTGAAAATGGGACAAAAAGCAGATTTGCCTTTAAAGGTTTATAATTTATTGTTACAAATCAGTTTCCTTATGGAGGATGTTTTACTTCCAGAAGCCAATTGTTGCGCTCTTGCACATCACCATATTTCTAATCACTCTTCCTTTATGACAGGTTTGTGCCTTACATTGGAATTGTCACAATTTTGATGAATGACTACCCCAAATTTAAGGTATGTAATATGTAATGTATCATGTCTAAATGATGAGAAGTTGTTACATTGCGGTTGTTCTAACACTTGTTCTTTGTTCCCTGGCAGTATGCTGTACTGTGTTTGCTCGGGCTGTTTGTTTTGGTACACAGAGAATGAAGAATTTCAAGAGGAACGCCGTCAGAGAACACGCATCCCTCTTGTGACCAGTTTTTATGTGTTTTTTTGGTAAACATCCTGCACTTGCTCTTAGAGACAAAGGTCAAATTATCATTTTCTCTGATTAATGACAGTGCATACACAAAACTACTGGAAGAATTTGTATTAGTTAATTTTCCATGTCATACCAAATTCAGTTTTTGTTTGATCTGACTTTACAGTTGTACTTGCACCATATGTCAAGATTTAACTTTCTTAAAGGCTAAATTTTGTATTGAATAAAAACGTTGAGCCAAATTTAAAAGCGTGTTGCTTTATAAATTAAGTCATTCTTGTTTGTTCTCTTAATTTCTTATGTAAAATATTTGTATTATATTACGAGTAAAAATAATAATAATAATAATACTCATAAATTGCTAAAATTCCGCCAATAACGAAGAAAGCAGGTAAAACATCAAATTAAACCTGACGTTAAGTAGAAAAACTGAAATTGTATTTTAGGCTAGTAATAGGGTTTGTTTTATTTACAACTTTGAAATATTGTTTCATATTGCAAACATGTTTTATGTAAACATAATATCATGTTTTACAGTATATATAGTCTTCATACTGCAGCCAGATGTATATCATAAATGTATTAAAATTAAATATAAAAAATTCATAACACATTTCTTATAAGTATGCTTAGAAAATGTGCATCTTATGTTTTATTCGAGCATTAACGTATATATTTAGTATCATTAAATGCATCTTTACCCTATGATTAGATATATCTATTATGATAATATTTATCTAAATAAATAATAGTCATAGTTCCTCAGAACCATCTTATCTCTATTACACAGTCATACATGCGATTATAACTATTGAAATGTTAGCTTTATGAATTCGCAACGTTTTTCCTTTATATGAATTCAGTTAAATTGCATGCGCACAGCCAACGCACGTCACATAGTGTTTCTCATCCTCATATAACCAGCCTAAGCGTTCGCTGTCGTTATGTGAGTTTAGTGAGTGACTAAAACTGTGACCTCAGAGGCGTTTTTAGCATCCCACCCCACTCTGGTATAAACACCGCCTGCTGAAGAACTGCTGAAGAGCGTTCGCGACCGGTTCAATCTGATTCCGAACAGAGGAATCCACCGACAGTTACCTGAGAAGATGGCTGTGAGTTCTGAAGACGGACATTGCAAATATAGACTATTTGCTTTCATTATGTTTTTTAACATATCGTTAAGCGCCGCGGTCAGTCTCGATTTAACAGAGCTGCGAAATCAAGTTTCCAAACTAAAAGTTCATCCGCGAGGGAATCTCTGGGCGACAGGTATGTTTGATTTAATCGTCATGCAATTATAATGAAACTATTAAATCCGTTTCCCAGCATCGTTTTTTGTCGTCTTTCAGGTCATTTCATGGGCAAGAAGAGCATTTCAAACAGCCAGTTCCAGGACTCTCCGTTCTCCTCCAAGCCTCCCAGGAACACTTCGGGAGAATCGGGCAGTTCTGAGGATGTGAGGGAGCTGATCACTCAGGAGGTGCTCAAAGTTGCTCTTCGGGCTCAGCTTGAAGATCCAAAGAGGACTCGAGATGTTAATAATCAGGTGATTAGAGCTATTTATGGAATTGGTCAACCAAATGTACATAGTAAAAAGTACATTTATGCTTTTGTGATTATTCATTTTATACATTATTTTTTTTCAGGATACGGACTTCATGGTAAAGCTTTTGAAAAAATACATTGAAAAAAGGAACCTCTAATGACAATGCTGTTAATATAATTGCAATAAAGTTTTATTTTGACAACCTTACATTTGTGTAGAAAATCTGTATGTGTGTCTGCTTTTAATGTTTGGTAGATATCAGCTTATTAAATAACTAAATATGCATTATTCATTCAACTGCTGTAATTATGGCTGGATATCTGAAATAATATGAATGACTGGATGAAGTGATGAATAAAGGAATGTGTTAGGTACGTTTTTTTCTGTATTTAAAAAACAAAACAAATATGAAACTGCAAATCAGTCTAATTTTACTCTATTAAATTGGAATTATGCCACATGCACCTAAGATTTTAATACTAGTTTTCTTTCAAATGAGCTACTATGACTAAGCAGACATCTCATAGAAACCAACAAACAACATTGAAAGGATCATATGTTAATTGTGGTAAAAATCTCCCAGAGAGAGCAGCTTGGGTTTGCTTTGAGATTTCCCTGATTCGTGCAGGGCTTTGGAGCATTTACACTGAGGTAAGAAATGCTCTTTTTATCATCCAGATCTTGATCATCTTTAAAACTGTTCTCGAATAGTAATGTTAGGTTGGGTACAATGGGCACTTTGTGGTAAAAATATTATTAAAATCAATGTCATGCACAATTATAATGTCATGCACACTGCGAACAAAATATTTATTTAGTATTATTACAATTATTTCTAACATGTATGCAACGTGCGTGCATGTGTGTGTGTTTAGGGAGATATTCTTGTAAGCAATGTCAACAAATAAAAAATGTAACTGGGTTTAATTATTTAAAATTGTAATTAATGTGCAATTGTGAGTTTTAATTCACAATAGCTGTAATACAATTGTGTGTTTAATGTGTGGGTATGTGCACATTTATGGATGCTGCATTCATGAAATATAAATAAGACACATACTTGTATAATGTACCGTTTTAATAAACGGCAAGGCTATTTATTAAAATATCTCTGAAAAGTCAGTTCATAAAGTTGTTCCTTTCAGCTGATGGATGTATAAAATGTGCCCACAATTAAATAGTATCTTTCATTGGTTGTTTAGCAAATCTCAGCATTTTCTCTTAAAGAGACAACCAATAGATGATAACACATTTAGATATTCAATAATAAACCTGAAAACATAGTAGCAGATGATATGTTTACCCATCTCCGTTTAATGATGTACCCACCTTTGGAAACTCAAACCACTCAAAACAGTTTAATTACAATATTTACCTTCTGACCACTGACCTGTAGAGGGCAGCAATGCACTGACCATACAGCACACTACACGAGCGCGAAGAAGACAATCTCCCATGCAGCTTAGGAAAACAACATGAGTATCCACCCGTCATCCAAACTAACGTTATAGTGTTAAAATGCCTTTAATAGTAATGTGTGGTTACCCGTGCAGTGGTAAAACCCGACGAGCCCACGAACTGAAAGAATATTTCACGCAAAATACTGAAAGAAAGGTTCATATAGTCGGAGAGGAAGATCAAGGAATTGACAAGAACTCTGTATATGCAGGTGAGAAGCTGCTTGAAGTTCATGACGCATCGCGGTTTAAAAACATGTATTGATATATGTGCGTGTCTGGACAATAATGAAGTCTTACTGAGAAGCACGTCCCTAGTTTGAAACCTGATTGAAAAACAAAGCTCTTAAACCTGCCTAAGATGGTTGCTGTCTTACCTGTGTATAGTATAAGCTTGTTTGTCAAATGTTTACATTTGACATTTAAAAAAAATGTATACTTGCAGTTCTTTATGTTAATTGGTCTGAATCTAACTGCAACAACAACAATATCTGACTGCAGATTCACAGAAAGAGAAGAATCTGAGAGGAGCACTGAGAGCTGAAGTGGAGAGGTGATTATTTCTCTTAGAATATCTCTGCTGTCGTTTAAAGATGTGAAAGAGTCCGACGTAAACATAAGAATGACAAAGGTCAATGACAAATGAGGATGTTCAAGATAATAAAAAGACGATCTAACTTAAACATATGTGCCGAAGTCTTATAATTGTAAGTACAACATGTATTCATGTTGTTTTTTAAACACATTTATGCTGTTGTATCATGATGTATTGAGTCGTGAATATCAAAACATTTTAGGATTTATGAATTACTGCATTTTTCCAGGTCAAAATGTTCATGTTATGTTTTTTATAATTGATTTGAACTGATTTTGCACTAAAAAGCACCAGCTCTGTAATAAAGAAAGGAAGTATGTCTAATCTTATTTACATTTTTAACATTATGGATTCCAAGAAAATAATTAAGGTTCATGTGCAAATATACAGTTTGGTCTAAAGTTGGAATACCACGTGTTATCGAAAAATTAAGACAAAACGGGCTGTTGCAGGTCCTGCTGGGATTATACCAATGATTATATTTGTTATATAAAAGTGTATAATTATTTCTATGATACATTTGTATAATTGTATACTAATTATAATTATACACTTGCATTTGAGTACAGCGAGCTACTTTTGATTGAAATATTTTCTCTCTCTGTATATAGGAAAGTCAATAAAGGTGACATTGTGATTCTTGATTCCTTGAATTACATTAAAGGTAAATCACTGTTTACTCTGTTAAAATTAATTCATAATTCATCTTTGCCTTTTATTTTCATATAGTGCTATATGTTTAGTTTTATTTGACCTTTAGAAATGATTGATCCTGTACAAGAGTACAACACATTTCTTAAAGTGTTGTATTGAGTGACATACAGACTTCAGCATTATAATAACAGAGTTGGTCCAACCGCAGCTGTTGCTCTCTAGATTTCAGTTTGGCTTTAGATTGAGGACTAATTTTGTTTCATTTCTAGGCTACAGATATGAGCTGTTCTGTCTTATCAAACATACACAAACACCCCATTGCTTGGTATGTGATGTGAACTCCTAAAACTCATCTCGAACATATTACAAACTATTTTATATGTACTAGTTCACATAACTCTATAACCCCCGCAGATGTACTGTTTGACGTCAACTGACGTGAGCTCAGAATGGAATAAAGGCAGAGAGGCTGATTCTCAGTACACACAGGAAACGTAAGCATTTCTTACTTTGTTTCAGTGTAGTTCTATTAAAGGAATAGTTTTCCAAAACATGACAATTTACTGAAAATGTATTCACTCTCATGTAGAGGAATTTTTCTTCATCTGAACAGATTTGGAGAAGCTCAGCATTACATCACTTGCTCACCAATGGATCGTCTGCAGTGAATGGGTGCCGTCAGTATGAGTGTCTAAACAGCTGATAAATCAGCCATGGTTTGAACATAAAAAGCGTTTTGATGATGGATTTATTTCCACAAACATACAGCATTTTGCTTCACAAGACATTAATTGATCGACTGAATTCGTGATAATTACTTGTGGATTATTGTGGTGTTTTTATCAGCTGTTTGGACTCTCATTCTGATGGCACCCATTCGCTGCAGAGGATACACTGGTGAGCAAGTGAATTGTTTTTACTACTTATTTCACTAATACATGCAGCCTTGTTGAACACGAGACGAAATGAAAAATCTTACTAGCCCCCAAACTTAGTAGTAGTGTATTTTTTAAAGTTCATAATGTTATCTCTTCTGTTCTTTTAAACAACAGTCTGGATGCACTAATACTGCGTTTTGAAGCCCCTGATTCAAGGAATAGATGGGATAGTCCACTCTTTACTATTCAGCAAGAGGACTCGCTTCCGTTTGAAGCCATCAGCGATGCGCTTTTTAAACGAAAAGCACCACCACCTAATCAGTCCACGCAGAGCGTAAGAGTGTTAGCAGTGTATTATATGCATGAATATATAGTAGCATTATGTACTTTTTATTGCCCTTGAATGGATATTAGAACCTGTTTCTCTTTGCCTTTTTACAGCAACCGCTCTCATCCACAAACTTTCTGTACGAGTTGGACAAAGTTACTCAAGATGTCCTAATGGTACGATTTCCATCACTTTTAGGTGTTCTGTTATAAAAATAGAAAGCATTCAAAGTCATTCCTTCTGTCTCTGCCTACAGGTGAGTGTTTATAGTTTGCATTTGCATAACAAGACCATCAGTAGCATGTGTCGTCATATGGGCTGTTTTATGTCTCAGGCTGTTCTTGAGTCACAGAAGACCAGCGTCCCTGGAGATCTCATTTCCATTCCTGGAGCCACGGAAAAGATATCCTTTATTCTAGCATGTTTAGCTTTTAATTTATTTTTTTGGGGGGGGGTGTAAAATTGTTGCCTTGCTTTGCTGAGCCACCCATCATGACTATTTGATATATCTCACTGTGACAACACAGAAGTGTCCAAACATACACAGGCAAAGCATTAGAAACGCTTGCAACATGAAACCAAGATCAAGTCTGGTATTTTAATAAGCTCGACTGCAACTTCCTGTCAGAAAGGTGATCCGTTTAATGTTAATTGAAGATGTGTTGTAATAATAAACAGGTCCAGTTGGAGCTATATTAATGTAATGAATACACAAACATCAAAGAATGTCATTTCTTTCTGATGCAGTTGCAGTTTGCTGGCCGTTCGTAAATGCTTTAGCATTTAGACACGTACAGAGATGGACCAGTGCAGGTGGCCTTTTGAAATAATACATGATTCAAATGGGATATTATTAGAAATTAATTCATACTCATTCTTTGTTGTCTTGCAACTAGGTTTCCAGCATATACTACCATTCGAAAGTTTAGTAAGAGGTTATAGTACGATTTTTGTCTTTGAACAAATTCTATTATGATCACCAAGGTTGCCTTTCATTGATCGTAAAAACAGTAATATTGTGAAATTAATTTTAGTTCAATTTAAATATGTACTTTTGTCCTGTGATGATCAGAGCTGGGTAATAACTGATTACATGTAATCTGAATTACGTAATTAGATTCCAAAAATTAAATACTCAGATTATGTAACATTTTTAAATACTATGAATGTAATTAATTATTAGCTTTTCATCAACTCGTGAACCCAAGTTTGAAAACCCCGCGTAATTTAATGTTGAATACATTTCATGTTAATAAAGAATGGAATATTTTATAGTAATCAAAAATTTGTCCGAAAACATTACTTAATTTAATAGTTTAGGTTACATTACTAACTACAATTTTAGTTTTGTAGTTTGTAATCAGTTGTGGATTATAATTTTTTTTCCTGGATTCTTGGGTGAATAAATGTCAAAATAACAGTTTTTATTATAAATTAAAAAAGTAACATTGCCAATGTATTTACGTCACTCAATTCAATGTCCCCCCCCCCCAATGCTAATGCGATGTACATTATTGTACCTGCCCAGATTTCTTAACTTCTTCAATACATTGAACTCACAAGAAGTCTTAACATGGTGGGGTTGAGGAAACTCAGACGTCAGTTCATCAGTTACACCAAGACGCATCCGACAGAGAACATTGGACACATTGCCAATATGTTTGTGCAGTATCTTAATAAGAGTATGCACTAACAGGTGTTGTTCTTTTAGTTTTTGTGATTCTTAAGGTCATATTTATTGTTTTCAAGATTCAATCATTTTAACAATGTTATGAGTGCAATAAAATGTGAAATCTTTTAATGTCTTTCTATTTCTGCGTGTGATCTTTGATATTTACGTGTGGAGGGATAAAATACGAGGAAAACTTATCACATACCAACCCAAAGAAAAGACGAAAACAGGACACTTCATTCAGAGGTTATGTTCTCTTCTCCACATGCTGGGAAGTGTTCAGCTGTAGTCTGGATGTTTGTCTTTAGTGGTTCACAGACCTTGAAATGAGCGTATGGTTTGATCGAAGTCGTCATTGCATGCGTACAGATGTTTTCATGCTTCAGATGTGGAAGGGCTGATAAAATGAACCATAAAACTCGTTGAGACGCTGACAATCAGCGTTTTTCATGCAAGTCTTTTGTTTATCCCTCTGGGCAAATGTAAATGTTTGGAGAGCCATATTGACTCTTCCGTTTGTGAATCAGGCCAGCTGTTTATGTGCAAAATTATAATCCGATGTAAGATAATTTGAAGAAAACATGCACTCCAATGACTTCTGTCATGACCTCTCAGACTTGTTTGCATGGGGAATATAGCAACATAGGTTCATGATGGTTACATCTATTGTCAGGCTTTTTATTTATATAATATTTATATAGTCTACAGTCTTTTGTGAGTCCACATTCAAAATATACACAATTTGGTTAGTTATTGGTTAAAAAACATCACTCAAAGCTACACGGCAGAATTTGTGAGGTGTTCTCAGTTGGATTATATACACATAAACTGTTATCTTATCAAATCTAATAACTAATAAAGAAATGTTAGTTGCAGGATATGAGTTGAGAGATCTAGGTAAAACAGTTCAAAGGTTTGGGGTCTTTTTTAGCAAGGATGCATTAAACTATTCAAAAGTAAGAGTAAAAACATTTATAATGCAAAAGCTTTTCACCATTTCATTCACCAAAGAATCCCACAATTTTCTCCAAAAATATTAAGCAACACAACTGTTTTCAAAACTGATTATAAGAAATGTTTCTTAAGCACTAAATCAGCATATATAAGAATAAAGGATCACGTGACACTGAAGTAATGATCGCATATAACCATCTACAAAGTTACACATCTCAAATCTTAAAGTTATTTTTAAGCTATCGTTGACGTCTTATCTAAAACGTGATTTAGCCAAACACAACAATAACAAAAATAACATTACCACTTTAATACGTCTTTCGTGCAAAGGTTCTGCACGATCCTTTACGCCACGTGTCGGAACTCAAGGCCCGCGGGCCACTTCCAGCCCGCCGCATTATTTTATGTGGCCCGCGAGAGCATATGAGAGCATATGATTGTCTTAAAATCAAAATCTGTGCAGCTTTATATCGTAAATTATGAAAGTGCGTATCAATACCACAAGTTTCTGTTTCTATTTGGTGTTCTATTTATACGCACAAATGGACTTTGGTGTGCATATGATATGCAGTGGTTATGATTAGGTGTGTGTTTTTGTTCATGACGACTGTGCTATTTAATGTTGCTCAAAGGAATAAAGCGGACCTCATCAAGTGCTCCACGGAAAAACACGATATTCTCCATTCTCAAATTAATACATCGATTATAGCTTTCAGACACGACTTTCTTCTCGTTTTAAGAGTTCGTTTGAGGCGGTTTCTGTGGAGTTATTTTAATGACAAATGTCCAGAGCGCATTATATAGCCTATGCGAGACCTCGTTAAATGCGCGAGCGCAAATCTCTCCGCTCGCACGTGGATTCATTCCCTCTCACAGAAAACGGGCGCGCTTTCTATCGATCAGACATTATATGTGTGCGCTCAAAAAAGATCTTCTGGAGAGTGTGGGCATCCACTGGCAGAAACATACATTGGTGCATATCCCAACAAATATAAACTAATGTAAATCAGTATTTACAAGGCATAACAGTAGTGATCTACATGTATCTGTTTCGTACGGTTCCAACATTGTCCCACAAAATCACATCTACTGTCCTGCAACAGATTTATAGGGTGGTCACCCTTGCGCAGAGTAATACAATAATAGGCTAATTACTTATTTGAATTCAGTAACGTTTTAACGAAGACAATACAAAATTAAAGCAGTTTTTTTTGTGATCAGATCTTAGAAAATCTAAGGGTCCAGTAAGAGAATGCATTCAAACAGTAAGTTCAAAACAGTGCTAATACAGAGAAAACATGGCCAGCGTCATCAGAGATGGCGGAGATAATAGTACTCATGTACAGATGTCAGTAAAAAATGTTTTTAATCAGCAAGCTATTTGGCTTAAAAGCATGAGTGTTTTATACTGGTTGAAGGTGTTTTCGATTATAGTCAGTGGTTTAGTAAATCTGGATCAGTCAGGTCAAGGTAGCTCATTTAGTGGTCTTTTGGCGTCCCCCTGTGTTCCTGTTTGGTATCGCAGATTGACTTGTGCATTTTATTTTATTTTGTATTAAAAGTGCTGTAAACTACTAAATGTAATGTAGAAATGTTCATTTTCTGTGATGGTGCTTCGCAACAGTGTATCATGAAAAGTGCTATACAAATAAATGCGAGTTGAATTGCAAACAATTATTAATGAATTTATTGATTTATTTTGACACTATTCACTGCAAATTATGACAATTAAAAAGTACTTTTTTTATTACTTTAGTTTGTATTGATTTATTTTTGGGGTTGAGTACCGCCACATCTTTTTTTCTACTACAAGCAATGATTGCGTATCATATGCACTCCAAAAACACATGTGTATCATATGCACGCCAAAGTCAATTTCTGTGTATAAATTGCATGCTGAATAGAAACAGAAAACAGAAAAATATAGAAACAGAAAAATACGCACTTTTACGAGACCGGGCTCATTTGTTTTTTTAAATGCCATATCTGTCACACGTTCTTTGCAGCTCACAATTATTTGTTGTACCATAATGTAAAAAAAAAGTTTTTAATAAAGTTAATTTAATGACCTGTGTTTGATGATACTTGTCTTTATTTACTTTGATTTATGGAGTAATTTGGATTTCTTAACCTTTTGTAATTCACTTTGGATAAAATGTTTAAATGTAAAATGTGTGGCTTATATACTGTATAGTGCAACAGATTATTTTTATAAGAAAAATGGACTACATATTTAATCTTCTGAAACTTCACTGCAAGACATGCACAGTAAAATATACATAAATGTTCTTTATTCGTTTATCCACATATAATGCAGACAATAATATAAGAATAGAAAAATACAATATTTATACAAGAATTTAAATGCTTTATATTTACACAGATTACAGGTTTAAAATAGAAGAAGCTGTCTACTTCTCGTCATCAATTTTCTTAGTCGGCTTCGCTGTTACGGCAGTGCCAAATAGTCTGTCCCAGAGACTAAAGAAAGGTGCAAAGTTGCTGCTGGGTTTTTGGTGATGTGTAAGTAGTAAGTACCATACACCACCTGTCAAAATGATTGATTGACAGGTGGGCGGGGCTTCGGGTATAGGGGCGGGACTTCCGGTGTAGGCGGGACTTCCTGTATAGGCGGGACTTCCGGGGTAGGCGGGACTTCCTGTATAGGCGGGACTTCCTGTTTAATCAATCATGTTATAATGACAGTAGGTTTTGATGTTTTTGACAGGTGGTTTTGATGTTTTTGACAGGAGGTTTTGATGATTTTGACAGGTGGTTTTGATGGTTTTGACAGCAGGTTTTGATGTTTTGACAGTAGGTTTTGATGTTTTGACAGGTGGTTTTGTTTTGAAGGATGTATAATAAATGACAGCAGGTTTTGATGTTTTGATGATTTTGACAGTTGGTTTTGATGGTTTTGATGTTTTGACAGCAGGTTTTGATGTTTTGATGATTTTGACAGCAGGTTTTATGTTTTGATGATTTTGACATAAGGTTTTTGTTTTTGAAGGCTATATTTTAAATCATGTTATCATGACAGTAGGTTTTGTCCTTTGAAGACGCTGTTATCAGGAAATTCCCCTCCCACCCATAGCTGCGTATCTGGGTCTGTGCTGTGAAAAACTGTGAAGTGCATCTCCCACAAACATCTGTTTTTTAAAACAAAAGTTGATTGTTTATAGAATAGTTTACTAAAAAAAATCCACTGAACATTATTTCAGTTTTAAAAGTTTAACAACACGTTACTTTATTTACTAGTTGTTTTGTCAATCTTACAAACGTTATAACGTTTAAAATGTACGATCTGATATAAACTATAAATGTTTTGACACGCTTAAGACTTCTAGGGTTATATAAGGTGTTAGAGTGCGTGCGTGGAGACATTGAAATGCGAAACCGTGTTAAACGGGGGAACAAAGTTTTTATTAAAGTTATTTTTTCATACACAACAATGTCACGGAAAAACTTCAAAACAAGAAAGTCAGAGTATATCATTTATAAAAGAGTACAAAAATAGACGACGTAAACCAAATAAGAGTCAAACAGCGTAATAGAAAACAATAAAGACAAAGAAAACTAGGATTCGAATGTGGATAAGCTAAAAAAGGTTAACATTAAACAAGTTTTAATATAAAGAAAATGCGACGTATATACACGTAAAATTAAGCAATGTTTTTATTTTCCAGAAAGCGCTGTTTAAAATGATGTAAAATACGGTGCAAGAAAACAAATAAAAATGAAGACAGGTTATTTAAACAACTAAGACAATATTAACATTAAATAATATAGAGTAACCTTACTTACTGTGGTATAAAATAAAAATCAAGCCGTTAAAAAAGATACGTTTGTCAGAAGTTTGTAATATTACAATTTAAAAAGACAGAAGTTGTCACAAGAAAAGCTGGGAAACAAGGAAAAATAACAAACGTGCATCCAGCCGTTGTCCAAAAAGAAGGTAATCTCAGAGACAAAAGATAAGTCTATCATAACTTAGCTGAAGGTAAAAGTTAAACAAAAGAAAAAGTCCCGTGCGTGTCCGTTTCAAACACAGAATGGCGAGACATCCGGTTCCAGGCAGACCACGCCTACGCTCCATCCCCTAGATCCGGACGAGGAGGGACCAAAACTGAGATTTAAAAGGATTTAATCCATGACTGTTTTTAAAACATTAAAGTTAATTTTAATAAGTCTTTTACATGTCTTAATTCAACATCATTCACCTAAATCTTTTCACTTTAAAAATAGTTTAGTTTTACTTTTAAACAAACAAGTCCTAGCCTCTGGGGAAAGTTTGTTTAACAACACATTTTCCTTTATTTACTCTTTGCTTTTTTGTCAATCTTACGATACGTTATAACAGCTAAAACGCAGGTATGCACATACAAATATTTAACAGGAATGAAACCAAATCAATAACTCTCTGATTTTCTTGTCATAAGACTTGTTATCATTTGAAATACGCGTGCAGCATGTAAACGTTTTTTTTTACATCACACGAGATGCAGATATTTCATCTCAAGCAATGCAACGAAGTTGAAGACGGTCGTGTCAATATCACATTTCACGCAGCCCGAGATGCCGGTGAAGTTTTTTAGTCAGACGATCAAAGCAAAAATGTCAAACCTAAAACCATGAATCTCTAACCTAACTAATTTTTACAACAGATTAGACTTTCTTTCTCGCTTAATAAACTGCGTTATTAACCGTAAGGGGAGTTAAATGCAGCATGCTTTATTGCATTCAAATAAAAACAACAACCGATCTATATAGGTTTATTCGACTGAGCTTTGATAAAATAACTGATGTAAGAAACATGCAAATATTCGACAAGGTTTATCAAACTGGTGTGTCAGGTGATTTGCATTGTTGTACATATCTCGACTATACAGATATGTTAAGATGTTTAACATCTGTAAAAAATAGTCTAAAAAGGTCATCTTTTTAGCTTCCACATAGGAACTATGTCCACACTCAACGGTTTTGTGTAACAGAGTCCAGAGACAAATGAAAATAAAATGTGTGAAAGACTGATGACAGGAAGAGCTACAGACTAAAAGCTTCAGATTTATTAAAACAATCGAGCGTGTGCATTTTTCTCTTGAATAGGTATGTATGCAGTAACCAGTGTGTACACGAATATTTATAATACATAACCGCATAATTCAGTGATTCTATCAAATGAATCATTCATTTTAAAGTCAGATTTGATTTCTCGTCAAAAGACAATCAAACTTTTTAAAAACATTAAAACTTTCTTACGACTTTTTAATTATGTCGAACAAAATGAATATAGGGTTATGTTTTTAGTTCGGGATGTTTGCACGTTAATCACATCATTAACCTAAAACATTTTTCATTCAAACTCTCTCTTGAGCACAGCACACAACTGCCAACAACATCCATAACTTGGTTTTATCATTCGGCTGTAGCTGAAACTCTATAGCGTTCAATTTATGCATCATCGCAGCTATATATCCTGGAAGAGCTCCTTGAGCTGTTTAACTGTAGAAAATGTAAACAATGACGCGTAAAACTAGATCGACAGACCGAGTGTACGCTCCTAAAACAGGCCTGGAACCATTTCGAACCATTCTAACACTAAGTGTGTCCGCGGCTGAAAATGTGTTATAGTACAGCAGTAAAACACTGGACGTGCGAACGACCAAATAACTACAAGTCCTACTTAAAATCTACAATGAAACTAGAAAATATACGTGTGACCTAACAGTGTTTAAAATACTGGACACGTGCAGTTAGATGAAGACACGCAGAGTTGGTTAACACAACGAAATATGTCGTGAAGCATACGTATAACACAACAAGCGTTCTGCAGGACTGACTGACTGACTTTTTTTTTCTTAAGATTTGATTTCAAGAACACACGCACGCACACACGCACACACACACACACACACAAAACCAAATCGTTACGCTATTTCACGAAATGACAGGATGGTCAATTTCGACATACACGTCAAGCCTGTTTACCATAAGCATGTTCTTCTTATACATTTTTAACAATTATTTTAACAAATATTTTCGTTTCCACAAAGATACAAACGGTGTCGTACAAATGTTGCAGGCCTTTCAGGTCAGCGAACTACAATACCCAGCATATACATCGGACTACAAACATGGTTGCCACGAATCCATACATATACAATACGGTCTATACGCGACAGATCTCTAAATCGACAGACTTTTGGTTATACGTACGTTCGGATACCCTATATAGAAAGACTCGTATTACCAACGCTTTTTTACAAAGTATACGCTTCTTTCGCCTTGCGATGTTACAAACCCCATTTTTGCGAGATCTACACGTCTGTAGAAATAATTAACAGGTCTTATAAAATCATTGATTTGACTTAACTTTAAAACACAATCCGCACGAACGATAAATCAGACGCTCTTAAAATCGATAGTGCACAAAACGTGTGTAAAAGGGCGGATGATCGCAGGAAAACAATTTAAGGGTGCTACACACAGGTGAGTGGGTCTGCACAAGCCACCTGTAGTAACACACTCTCCTCTAGTCGCACTAGACACTTTCACACACTATTGTGTGTACATAATCCCACAAAAGACTGATTGTAATATATGACTGATATATGTATGTTTACAGGCCCGTACACCGCAAATCACCCTACACCGTTTCCCAGCCAGCTGCTTAAATGTCTCTCTTTTTGCACATGTACACTATTTGAGTCATCTACACAGTTGTGGAGTTTGTATTTTTAGTTTATTTATAGGTAACCATTTGTATATATATATATACACACAGCATCTGTATAGTCAAAGCTGACAGTAGGTTTATACTGTTTTACTTTGTGTTGTATATCTGTATTCATGTAGCACCGTGGTCCAGCGTGTACGACATTTCGTCGCTGTATGTCCACAGATGTAGCGGGATGACAATAAAGATAGGGCGTATGTCAGTGTTTGTCAAGATAGTGACATACACTTGACTTGGCGACACATTAACGTGATATTTCGGGTCGTGTCTTACACAATTGTGTGTTACTTAACGCTTTTATGCCGTTTTCATATAAAATATAACAGTCTGTTACCAATTTAGATGTGTTTATTATGAAATCACACAAAGAACCACTGAAGAACGCACTGTTTGCTAACACGGAATTAATTAAAATAATACTCTGTGCTCATTTAACCGGTATATTTACAGTATGTTGAACGTAATACAGTTAAACAGGAGCATTGAAACATTAAAACCTATTAAACAGTTGTTTCAATACAAACATAATTTATCAAATACTATTAAACTATTGAATTTTGGACACATTAAAACACTTTATTCAATCAAAAACCTGTCCCAAAAGACAGACGGCCAAATCTTCAACGACATTGAGACGGACGGAGTTTATGCAAAAGACAAAATAATTATTCTTCGTCACAATAACATAAGCGTTCCAATAATTTGATAACCTTACTGTAGATTTTCTCAATATTCTTTATTCTAGTTATTGTTTTCCTCTTATTCATAAACCCACAAGAGTTAAATAAAATTCAACAGCTTACAAATTCTCTAAGCGAATACATAAAATCTGATGTTTTATATTCAGACTTGTCTGATCATTTTCTGATATACCTATCGTTATTCTATAATTAGGGCTAACAGGATGGAACTCTCAAAGAAATACGGCAAAATAACTGTTTTTATCGATCGATTAAATGACGGATCCTCTACATGACACCGGTTAAGACTAAACAAATGACTTTTATTTTGGGACGTCTTTCCGGTCTGCCTACGATACATGCGTTCAGAAGACAAACCACACGTGAAAAGCGGGTGTTTGTGTTTTTTCGGTTGCCTTTACAACTAGTAGGCCTACTATTTACGACTTTTATAACTATTACACTTAAAGAGAACCATTTTCACAACAACAACAACGCGTACATGGATACGCATTTTCTTTTGCGTATGTCTCTAAACAACGGTTAGGTAAATGACTTGAGGTTGTTACGTCATTTTTACGGGAAAAGGTGGGACGGATTCATGTATTTTTATTCCGTCCACACAAATGCTCTGGCACCGAATGTCTTTTAGGCCTGACCCCAGAAAACAGACGTCTTAATATTTTGTTCTTCTTTTCATGAAAACAAGCGGCAGGTAGTTTTTGTCCTCCGCTGCGGTATACCGACACGTTTTAACACGTCGTGAATTCCGATAGTTTGTTAGCAAACGCAGCTGTTTATTACTGAGATGTCACATCAGGCAGCGTTCTAGTTTATATTTTTAAACTACTTATATGTTTAACTTAGTTGCATCTTTAACGGGCGCTACCGTTCTACGCCTCGTCACACCGTTGTGAGATACTATAAACAATAAAAATAAAATACGTAGCGTAAGCAGAACCGTTTACATGTTTCCGTGACTTTGTTAGCTCTTTCTGTTTGAATTTGTGTACCGCTTTTGCTATCCTTAGCTTATTTTCCCCACCTAATTGTAATTGTTAGGCCTTGGCGTTATAGGCTTTTAAAAACTAGGTCTCCTAGATTTTGGCGTCGTTAACTGGCCTTTTGTTCTTATAAGTTAATAATTATGTCAATTGGTTGATTTAATAAAATATTGCTTTAAATCGCGTCTTCATTCGAGACATTTACGTTACATTATTACATTGTGGGGGATATGAGATACAAGATCGTTTGAAATTGATAAACAAAAAAAACTTATCTTAGGCGTGACCATTGTTTATGACTTCCTGGCAACGTCACACAGGTTGAGGGCGGGCCCAAATGCTAAAACCAAAGACGACCGGACTGACAAACTCATTTATAAGTTGTTTCGTATAAAAGTGGGTGCTACATTTAAATGTTTTAAATACATTTTTATGAAGTCAGAGAATATTACGTTGAGACAATCTTTTATTTCAACAACATTTGAGTATACATTAAATGTACAATTTAGTCAGAAAAGTCTAGCCAGAAAAGAAAATCTCTGCAGACAAACATGTTTTTCTCAAATATAAAATCAATCAGCGATACAACAATTTCACACGTCATATAATCACAGTTTTTTACAATCAGCAAAACACATAGATCTGTGTTTTGAGATCTGTCCATATCATCTTCGTATTCAGACATCACGTCCAGCATTTTTCTAGCGGTTAGACAGGTTGACTCGCTGATTAGAAACAGTCAAATCATCCTTTCTTACAATTTCCATTTCGTTCTTGAGATTTGTTTCACGCTTGGTATCACCCGCACAATCATGATTTGATCGCATGTCGCCAAAATGATCTTACGTATCAGACCGATCATTTGTCCTCTGTAATATAGTTTAAACGTGATCTTCTTCTTTACAAAACACGTTTTTCCGTAACGCATCAGAACTCCAATCAGTAGCCATTAGCTTTTGTGCAACGTTTTCCAAGAGATACATTTTGTCCCCTAACCGATATAGAGCGTTATCACCATTTCCTAGAATTTTGATTGACTGTTTTAATCCGTGACGGTTCTTAGGCATTTCACTTTCAGTTTCAATTTTCAGTTTATGGTTCAGATCCGCCAAAACGTCGTTAGTAGAACAATTGGAGAGCGCGTCAGGCTCAGACAAATTGGATTCTTGAAGTTGATTCTGTTGATCCATGTAGATAGCGTTTTGTTTTGACAAGGTCTTACAGCAGATCCGTCGTCTGTACCTTCAAACCCGCTAGCAATGTCGTAAATGAGTTTGTCAGTCCGGTCGTCTTTGGTTTTAGCATTTGGGCCCGCCCTCAACCTGTGTGACGTTGCCAGGAAGTCATAAACAATGGTCACGCCTAAGATAAGTTTTTTTTGTTTGTTATCAATTTCAAACGATCTTGTATCTCATATCCCCCACAATGTAATAATGTAACGTAAATGTCTCGAATGAAGACGCGATTTAAAGCAATATTTTATTAAATCAACCAATTGACATAATTATTAACTTATAAGAACAAAAGGCCCGTGAACGACGCCAAAATCTAGGAGACCTAGTTTTTAAAAGCCTATAACGCCAAGGCCTAACAATTACAATTAGGTGGGGAAAATAAGATAAGAATAGCAAAAACGGCGGTACACAAATTCAAACAGAAAGAGCTAACAAAGTCACGGAAACATGTAAAACGGTTCTGCTTACAAAGCGTGAGTTTACGTATTTTATTTTTATTGTTTATAGTATCTCACAACGGTGTGACGAGGCGAGAACGGTAGCGCCCGTTAAAGATGCAACTAAGTTAAACATATAAGTAGTTTAAAATATAAACTAGAACGCGGCTCTGATGTGACATCTCAGTAATAAACAGCTGCGTTTGCTAACAAACTATCGAATTCACGGCGTGTTAAAACGTGTCGCTATACCGCAGCTGAGGACAAAACTACCTGCCGCTTGTTTTCATGAAAGAAGAACAAAATATTAAGACGTCTGTTTTCTGGGGTCAGGCCTAAAAGACATTCGGTGCCAGAGCATTTGTGTGGACGGAATAAAAATACATGAATCCGTCCCACCTTTTCCCGTAAAAATGACGTAACAACCTCAAGTCATTTACCTAACCGTTGTTTAGAGACATAAAAAGAAAATGCGTATCCATGTATGCAGCGTTGTTGTTGTTGTGAAAATGGTTCTCTTTAAGTGTAATAGTTATAAAAGTCGTAAATAGTAGGCCTACTAGTTGTAAAGGCAACCGAAAAAACACAAACACCCGCTTTTCACGTGTGGTTTGTCTTCTGAACGCATGTATCGTAGGCAGACCGGAAAGACGTCCCAAAATAAAAGTCATTTGTTTAGTCTTAACCGGTGTCATGTAGAGGATCCGTCATTTAATCGATCGATAAAAACAGTTATTTTGCCGTATTTCTTTGAGAGTTCCATCCTGTTAGCCCTAATTATAGAATAACGATAGGTATATCAGAAAATGATCAGACAAGTCTGAATATAAAACATCAGATTTTATGTATTCGCTTAGAGAATTTGTAAGCTGTTGAATTTTATTTAACTCTTGTGGGTTTATGAATAAGAGGAAAACAATAACTAGAATAAAGAATATTGAGAAAATCTACAGTAAGGTTATCAAATTATTGGAACGCTTATGTTATTGTGACGAAGAATAATTATTTTGTCTTTTGCATAAACTCCGTCCGTCTCAGTAATCGTTGAAGATTTGGCCGTCTGTCTTTTGGGACAGGTTTTTGATTGAATAAAGTGTTTTAATGTGTCCAAAATTCAATAGTTTAATAGTATTTGATAAATTATGTTTGTATTGAAACAACTGTTTAATAGGTTTTAATGTTTCAATGCTCCTGTTTAACTGTATTACGTTCAACATACTGTAAATATACCGGTTAAATGAGCACAGAGTATTATTTTAATTAATTCCGTGTTAGCAAACAGTACGTTCTTCAGTGGTTCTTTGTGTGATTTCATAATAAACACATCTAAATTGGTAACAGACTGTTATATTTTATATGAAAACGGCATAAAAACGTTAAGTAACACACAATTGTGTAAGACACGACCCCGAAATATCACGTTAATGTGTCGCCAAGTCAAGTGTATGTCACTATCTTGACAAACACTGACATACGCCCTATCTTTATTGTCATCCCGCTACATCTGTGGACATACAGCGGGACGAAATGTCGTACACGCTGGACCACGGTGCTACATGAATACAGATATACAACACAAAGTAAAACAGTATAAACCTACTGTCAGCTTTGACTATACAGATGCTGTGTGTATATATATATATACAAATGGTTACCTATAAATAAACTAAAAATACAAACTCCACAACTGTGTAGATGACTCAAATAGTGTACATGTGCAAAAAGAGAGACATTTAAGCAGCTGGCTGGGAAACGGTGTAGGGTGATTTGCGGTGTACGGGCCTGTAAACATACATATATCAGTCATATATTACAATCAGTCTTTTGTGGGATTATGTACACACAATAGTGTGTGAAAGTGTCTAGTGCGACTAGAGGAGAGTGTGTTACTACAGGTGGCTTGTGCAGACCCACTCACCTGTGTGTAGCACCCTTAAATTGTTTTCCTGCGATCATCCGCCCTTTTACACACGTTTTGTGCACTATCGATTTTAAGAGCGTCTGATTTATCGTTCGTGCGGATTGTGTTTTAAAGTTAAGTCAAATCAATGATTTTATAAGACCTGTTAATTATTTCTACAGACGTGTAGATCTCGCAAAAATGGGGTTTGTAACATCGCAAGGCGAAAGAAGCGTATACTTTGTAAAAAAGCGTTGGTAATACGAGTCTTTCTATATAGGGTATCCGAACGTACGTATAACCAAAAGTCTGTCGATTTAGAGATCTGTCGCGTATAGACCGTATTGTATATGTATGGATTCGTGGCAACCATGTTTGTAGTCCGATGTATATGCTGGGTATTGTAGTTCGCTGACCTGAAAGGCCTGCAACATTTGTACGACACCGTTTGTATCTTTGTGGAAACGAAAATATTTGTTAAAATAATTGTTAAAAATGTATAAGAAGAACATGCTTATGGTAAACAGGCTTGACGTGTATGTCGAAATTGACCATCCTGTCATTTCGTGAAATAGCGTAACGATTTGGTTTTGTGTGTGTGTGTGTGTGTGTGTGTGCGTGTGTGCGTGCGTGTGTTCTTGAAATCAAATCTTAAGAAAAAAAAAGTCAGTCAGTCAGTCCTGCAGAACGCTTGTTGTGTTATACGTATGCTTCACGACATATTTCGTTGTGTTAACCAACTCTGCGTGTCTTCATCTAACAACTGAAAACTCATCTCTTTCAACTCTACTTGACTATATAAAAAAAAAAACCTCTTTCACTTTTTCAAAATCTTCATCTTTCTCTTTATCTTTCTCTCCTTCCCTTGCTAGCGTGTATTTATTTGAACAATGCCTGAGACTTGGTGTTATTGGCACTTCCTCTGTATGTTTGCCTCTTCAAGATTAATCGCTTTATGTACTCCCCAATTGTAAGTCGCTTTGGATAAAAGCGTCTGCTAAATGACTAAATGTAAATGTAACTGCACGTGTCCAGTATTTTAAACACTGTTAGGTCACACGTATATTTTCTAGTTTCATTGTAGATTTTAAGTAGGACTTGTAGTTATTTGGTCGTTCGCACGTCCAGTGTTTTACTGCTGTACTATAACACATTTTCAGCCGCGGACACACTTAGTGTTAGAATGGTTCGAAATGGTTCCAGGCCTGTTTTAGGAGCGTACACTCGGTCTGTCGATCTAGTTTTACGCGTCATTGTTTACATTTTCTACAGTTAAACAGCTCAAGGAGCTCTTCCAGGATATATAGCTGCGATGATGCATAAATTGAACGCGTTATCGAGTTTCAGCTACAGCCGAATGATAAAACCAAGTTATGGATGTTGTTGGCAGTTGTGTGCTGTGTGCGCTCAAGAGAGAGTTTGAATGAAAAATGTTTTAGGTTAATGATGTGATTAACGTGCAAACATCCCGAACTAAAAACATAACCCTATATTCATTTTGTTCGACATAATTAAAAAGTCGTAAGAAAGTTTTAATGTTTTTAAAAAGTTTGATTGTCTTTTGACGAGAAATCAAATCTGACTTTAAAATGAATGATTCATTTGATAGAATCACTGAATTATGCGGTTATGTATTATAAATATTCGTGTACACACTGGTTACTGCATACATACCTATCAAGAGAAAATGCACACGCCGATTGTTTTAATAAATCTGAAGCTTTTAGTCTGTAGCTCTTCCTGTCATCAGTCTTTCACACATTTTATTTTCATTTGTCTCTGGACTCTGTTACACAAAACCGTTGAGTGTGGACATAGTTCCTATGTGGAAGCTAAAAAGATGACTTTTTAGACTATTTTTTACAGATGTTAAACATCTTAACATATCTGTATAGGCGAGATATGTACAACAATGCAAATCACCTGACACACCAGTTTGATAAACCTTGTCGAATATTTGCATGTTTCTTACATCAGTTATTTTATCAAAGCTCAGTCGAATAAACCTATATAGATCGGTTGTTGTTTTTATTTGAATGCAATAAAGCATGCTGCATTTAACTCCCCTTACGGTTAATAACGCAGTTTATTAAGCGAGAAAGAAAGTCTAATCTGTTGTAAAAATTAGTTAGGTTAGAGATTCATGGTTTTAGGTTTGACATTTTTGCTTTGATCGTCTGACTAAAAAACTTCACCGGCATCTCGGGCTGCGTGAAATGTGATATTGACACGACCGTCTTCAACTTCGTTGCATTGCTTGAGATGAAATATCTGCATCTCGTGTGATGTAAAAAAAAACGTTTACATGCTGCACGCGTATTTCAAATGATAACAAGTCTTATGACAAGAAAATCAGAGAGTTATTGATTTGGTTTCATTCCTGTTAAATATTTGTATGTGCATACCTGCGTTTTAGCTGTTATAACGTATCGTAAGATTGACAAAAAGCAAAGAGTAAATAAAGGAAAATGTGTTGTTAAACAAACTTTCCCCAGAGGCTAGGACTTGTTTGTTTAAAAGTAAAACTAAACTATTTTTAAAGTGAAAAGATTTAGGTGAATGATGTTGAATTAAGACATGTAAAAGACTTATTAAAATTAACTTTAATGTTTTAAAAACAGTCATGGATTAAATCCTTTTAAATCTCAGTTTTGGTCCCTCCTCGTCCGGATCTAGGGGATGGAGCGTAGGCGTGGTCTGCCTGGAACCGGATGTCTCGCCATTCTGTGTTTGAAACGGACACGCACGGGACTTTTTCTTTTGTTTAACTTTTACCTTCAGCTAAGTTATGATAGACTTATCTTTTGTCTCTGAGATTACCTTCTTTTTGGACAACGGCTGGATGCACGTTTGTTATTTTTCCTTGTTTCCCACCTTTTCTTGTGACAACTTCTGTCTTTTTTAAATTGTAATATTACAAACTTCTGACAAACGTATCTTTTTTAACGGCTTGATTTTTATTTTATACCACAGTAAGTAAGGTTACTCTATATTATTTAATGTTAATATTGTCTTAGTTGTTTAAATAACCTGTCTTCATTTTTATTTGTTTTCTTGCACCGTATTTTACATCATTTTAAACAGCGCTTTCTGGAAAATAAAAACATTGCTTAATTTTACGTGTATATACGTCGCATTTTCTTTATATTAAAACTTGTTTAATGTTAACCTTTTTTAGCTTATCCACATTCGAATCCTAGTTTTCTTTGTCTTTATTGTTTTCTATTACGCTGTTTGACTCTTATTTGGTTTACGTCGTCTATTTTTGTACTCTTTTATAAATGATATACTCTGACTTTCTTGTTTTGAAGTTTTTCCGTGACATTGTTGTGTATGAAAAAATAACTTTAATAAAAAACTTTGTTCCCCCGTTTAACACGGTTTCGCATTTCAATGTCTCCACGCACGCACTCTAACACCTTATATAACCCTAGAAGTCTTAAGCGTGTCAAAACATTTATAGTTTATATCAGATCGTACATTTTAAACGTTATAACGTTTGTAAGATTGACAAAACAACTAGTAAATAAAGTAACGTGTTGTTAAACTTTTAAAACTGAAATAATGTTCAGTGGATTTTTTTTAGTAAACTATTCTATAAACAATCAACTTTTGTTTTAAAAAACAGATGTTTGTGGGAGATGCACTTCACAGTTTTTCACAGCACAGACCCAGATACGCAGCTATGGGTGGGAGGGGAATTTCCTGATAACAGCGTCTTCAAAGGACAAAACCTACTGTCATGATAACATGATTTAAAATATAGCCTTCAAAAACAAAAACCTTATGTCAAAATCATCAAAAACATAAAAACCTGCTGTCAAAATCATCAAAAACATCAAAACCTGCTGTCAAAACATCAAAACCAACTGTCAAAATCATCAAAAACATCAAAACCTGCTGTCATTTATTATACATCCTTCAAAAACAAAAACCACCTGTCAAAAACATCAAAACCTACTGTCAAAACATCAAAACCTGCTGTCAAAACCATCAAAACCACCTGTCAAAATCATCAAAACCTCCTGTCAAAAACATCAAAACCACCTGTCAAAAACATCAAAACCTACTGTCATTATAACATGATTGATTAAACAGGAAGTCCCGCCTATACAGGAAGTCCCGCCTACCCCGGAAGTCCCGCCTATACAGGAAGTCCCGCCTACACCGGAAGTCCCGCCTTATACCGGAAGTCCCGCCCCTATACCCGAAGCCCCGCCCACCTGTCAATCAATCATTTTGACAGGTGGTGTATGGTACTTACTACTTGTGTATCATGGGCCATCGCTCCTCCAAGAAGCCCAAAAGGAACCAGGTGGCCAGGCGAATAAGGCAGGTCATAGCCGATATGGTCTTCCACAGACATCCAAATGCTGAAAACAGAGAGAGTCCATATGGTCAGAGGACGGGATTGATGTTGCCTCAGAAGCCCACCGTCATCAACTCAACAGCGCTGAGTTGCTGGATAGACCAAGAGAACAGTGAGATGTAATCATGATGGATGGCGTGGACCCATCTGTACAGGTGAGTGTTTTTGTGTGCCAGAAGAAGTGCTGGGTGTCAAACATGAGCAAAACACCCAATGCACTGGAGATCAGTTCCCTGTTGGAGCAAGTGCTTGAAATGGAGGTGCAGGCATCACCACATTGGTTATCAACACAGCCCGGAAGCACAAACACTAGATGATTGTACACCATCGTTCCCAGAGTCCTCAGCATCATGCCGACAGTGGGACGGCGCTGCTTTTGGATCTTGTACTCAAAGAGAGGAGCTCTCTCTCCCAAGACATCTAGGATGGCGAAGGGAATGCTGAAGATGAAATAGCTAGAGAAGGCGAGCAGCACTGGGAAGAATGGAGACGAGACCAGGGTGTAGTGGCGGGACAACAGGTAGTCCCACAGGGGCTGAAAAAGACAGTCAGAAGCCGTGGAGTTTGGGAGCATCTTCACTGATGTTCCACATCCTGCTGCTAGATTGAGTGAATGCAAATGAATGATGATTGGAATAACCCAGCCCTGTTTATACTGCTGAGCCAGATTTGGACCTTCTATCAAGCCACGATAGGGCAATTTCTCTTCGGTTTTCTTAGCCAGTACCCCCCAACCCAACCTTTCCAAAACATGAAACGAGACCGTTAGTAAACAAATATTATGCTGGATTACATTCCTTCAAATCCTGGCACAAAAGAAAATATTTCCCCAAAAAATAAAGTCTCTCGTGTCTGGGTTATTGAATGGATAATTTCTCTCCATTTTTCTGAATCTACAACTGGTACAACCAAATAGAAATAATAAATACAAAAGTTTAACTTTACTTAGTCGTTTACATGTAACTGTGACCAAATACCTAGCAAGGACCTTCTACTATGCAGATTAAAAAATAACTGTTTCCACCAACTCCTGCTTTGGGACAACCAAATGAACAAATAATAACCAAAAATGCATTTAAATTTAAATAATAGTTCAAATGTAACTTTACCCATTACCAATAACATGGCAAGGACCTTCTACTACCCAGAAGACAAAATAATAAATCAAGGGTGTGTACAGTTTTGATCTGGGCTATTGTGTAAATTCAGTTAATTCGTCTTGTGGGCTATATGTAAAGATCTTTTATGTGAAAATAGATTATTCAGGGCAGTACAATAAATAATTTCCCCACTTTATTGAATTTACAGCTTTTGGTACAACCGAATAAAATCAATGAAAAATCATTTAAGTATAAATAGTAGCTTGAATATAACTTGTGCTATTACCAATAACCTAATAAGGACAGTCTATGATTCAGAAGACAATTTACACCAATCAATCTGTTTCAAAGAATCAGTAAACTTTTTGAACTGGGTAATTTGTGTAAATGTATTTATTATGTTGTCTTTTGGATCTATTGTGTATTTCTCATAAAGCTCTAGATGGCAGACTGATAGGTCATGCAGTCTTTTAGCATTCACATCATATACTACAGCTCAAGCTCACGATTCTTCAGCCAATGACATTTCAGCTCAACATTTACAGTAAATAGTCTGGTTCAGTGTGTGTTATAAGCTTGTTCTACAGCACGCTATCAGAGGTCCTCTGAAACCCTCCTCCTCCCCCAGCTCCACCTTTCTAAATCTGCTATGGAATTTATGTATGCCCATTCATACATCAGTAACATATCTTACATGTTCAAAGAAGCAGCAGTGTTTGTAGCAGATCTAGTGCTCCAAGACCAACATTGTCATATCAGTATTTTTTAAACATTATTTTTTTTATTATTAACATATGTATTTTACATATCCCATTCCATATTAATAATAACAACAACAAAAATATTTTGTACATAATTTTATTTCAATTACAATAATAGAAAACACAAAGAAATATTTTGCATCCCACATTTTGGTTATTGCACTACTACATTTTGGATACAAGTATCCATAATTTGACTTGGTTGCATTTTGGAAAAAAAAGTGACAAAAAAAATCATAATGATTGTAATCTTTAGCAAACTTACTAAATTACTATTGACTAGCATAATTTCAGGTATTCGTAAGCAATCTAAAACCAAATACTGTATGTATTGAATTTATGTACATGTAATGTTTTTTTCTACTAGCAAACAATAAGCGAGATGAGATGTACAAAAAGTGTGAACAGTTTACATGTTATGCTGAATATATTTATGCTGTCAAATGTATTTTATTTCAAATTCATTGTACATGGCAAGATTTTTTTTGTGAAATAATTTGAAAAGAAAATCTAAAAATGTGATTTGATGACTTAAACATGTTTAAGTATCATGTGATTGGCTGAAAATAAGATCCTCTGGTATCTTTAATTACTTTTTTCTTTATTATTTTTCTTTGGCACCGTTTTACATGTATTGGCGTATTTTTGCCGGTCGTTCCTGTAAAGAAAAATAAGATAATTAACAATAATTAATGAGAAGTTCATATACAATTCAGAGACAAAAAAAACATGATCAGGCCATCAATTTGTTTAGAACACATGGGTGCAAAATAAAATAAAAACTACTATATTCTTGGCTTGTCAACAACTATTAGTTTAAGGTTAAATGTGACACTGGATATAAGGTATTGATAAAACAAAAAATATGGCATTGCAACATATATAACAGAAAGTAAATGTTATTCTATGCTATATTTCACTGCCACATACCTGTTCATCGTAATCTTGTTTCTACAGCCCTGTCCGCCCTCCCAGTGGCTTGTGAAGGCCGCTCTTGTCATCATACCTCCACAACTAATGCATGGTTTACCACTGTTGTATGGCTAGAAGATGAAAATAAAACAATAAGTCAAAAGTTATAAGTATATTAGAAACCAGTGGTTCTCAACTGGTGATTTGAGACCCAAAAAGTGTGTTCAGATAAAGTTAACTACATGACTACATTAAAATGCAATCATTCCTATGTATTTTTTTGTTAATGTCAAAGGCCATTCTAATATTTTGGTGCAAAATCATTTGCAATAGACAGTTTGCACATTATGTCTCATTCTCAAAAACTTTGAAAGAATATTACATCAAATGGAGGTTCACATGAAGCATGGAAATGCGGTAAATTATTTTCTTGAAATCACAGAAATTCTAAATATTTAGAATCAAAGTGATATTCTAAAAAATATTTACAATTTAAAAACTAAAAATATTTTCATATTCAATTCAGTTCAATTGGAAAATGATTTCATTCTAAATGTTTTAGATTCTAAATGCTTTAAGAAAGTAAATTGGTTTGGTACTGTGTCATTATTCAATGTCCAATGGAAAATCTAGATCCTGAAGCAAAACCAGACAAAACCCATTGCCGACTCCTTATTGTTTTGGAAACTAATGTCTTAAATATGGGTAAAATCCTTCTTGCTGCACTCGCAGTGTTGTAATATTTCCAAAAAGCACAGGTTTAAACAAGCACAAAACCTGTCGAATTTGCCTCTAATTTCAATGCAATATCTGAGTTAAGGGGGTTTAAGGTGAACATAATCCTCCTCATACAGTCAGCCGGACGGCTTTTCTCCTGCTGACCTGCTCTTTGGCACAATAGCCGCAGATCATTCTGGTGGCCAGCTCCATCGGATGGTCCTGATCTTCATCATGGCACACGTCACATGGGTACACCCGACCACAGCAAGGAAATCTAGCAGAAGAGACAGTTAATACAATACGGCTGCTCTAAATATAAGCCAAGGGCACTTTATAGGTGTAACAAGAGGATGTGGCAGTTCACAAAGCCTTTTGATACAAAATAAACCTCTTACAGACCCAGACAATGTTCCTGGTAGTTACCTTAGCCACCGGTGACTTTGTTTGAAATGCCTGCAGGCTCCTTTATCAGGTAGAGGTTTCCCTTGCTGAACCCCAGGGTCTCTGTAGCGTCGAGTGTATTGGGCAGATGCACCTGTAAATTCAGTAAATAACAATAATTTGTTACATTTATATGCGGCTTTTCACACTAAATTCACTTTACAGAAAGGGTTGGGAATCTCCTTAACCTCAAGGCACCAGAACATGCCAGATAACTGTGGAGAGATGACAGAGATACCTAAGGACTTTTAATGATCCCAGAGAGTCAGGACTTCAATCTAAAGCTAAATAACAGTGGACTTTTCCCTATATAGGGCAACAGGACCCACACAGATGTTTGCTGATTATACTAACATGTAATTACAACAGCAACCTGTGTTGTACCAGGGGGTCTCCCGTCCTCATCTGACCAGACTTAACCTCGCTAAGCTTGTGGGAAACCTGGTGCTGACGGTGTTCCTGTGGCTCAGTGGTTAGGGCATTGCATTAGCAGCGCAAAGGTTGTGGGTTCAATTCCCAGGGAACACACATACTGAAAAAATGTATAGCCTGAATGCACTGTAAGTCACTTTGGATAAAAGTGTCTGCTAAATGCATAAATGTAAATAATCCCTCACAGCGAGACTAACGCTAGAGCATCAGTGCACAAATAACAATAGACAGGGTTCAGACCTGTCTGATTTCTGGGCTCTGGCTGAATGAACTTGAAATGGGTCGCCTCCACAAAATGCTGAGTTTGGTATGACAATGTTGGCAGTTTTGCTCCCAGTTTTGCCCATATGTCAGATTCTAGAAAAGAATAAAGAAAATAAAAGTACAATTCACAATAATATCATCAGCTTTTCCATTTTTAAAATCCTCCAGAAAAACATATTGCTGATGTGTCTGTAATGTGGTTCTCTGACAGTGTCGAATTGTAGGGCTGTCAAAGTAATGTGTTAAATCATAATATATGTGAAGTATTATATAATGACAATTGTCATCTCCATTAAATCTTCATCAGACCTGAATTGTGTCCTCCTTGTTGCAGTTAAGGCAACCCACACTGAACACAGAGTCCTTCAGTACCAGATCAACAGGTGCAACTGCGTTAAGGTCCAGGTAGCCCAAAACATCACTGTAGTGGTGCAGCATACTGGGTCTGAAGGCAGCTCTGATCCCTGCTTGACATTTCTCACACTGAGCAGTACAGGTCAGGCGCCCCGTCAGGGTCAGGTCAGAATCAACTTTACACCTACAAGGAGGGGCACAAGGTTACTTTGCACTCCTGCCTGAGGGCATTTTATGATAAATCAGTCCTCTAAAGAAATAAGAGGCTATGTTTGGGCCTGGTATAACTGCCATCAAACTTGGGTGATTCAATCATGTGAGTGAGTGCATGTTTCGTAGTGTATGTTTATTATTTGTTAAAATAAACATTACAAAAAGCCAAAGGCTCAAAAAAGAACTGCAAACAACTGTCATGAAATTATTCCAAATTTACTCCTATGTTCACGCAATTGTCATGTTATAAAGAAAATAAGAAACGAATATAATTGAGATACTCTTTCAATGTGAGTTTCATATTTTATGCTATGTATTTAGAAAGATATTATGGTGACATGACAATGTTCTAAGCAGTAGGTAAATGTATGTAGTCTGGAGAACTAACAATTTATGAAAGTTGTCTCTACATATTAAAGATGCAATAAAAAAAGTTAAATGCCTGTTTTAAACAATAACTGATACTTATAAAAAAATAACTACAATGATAACCATATTGGACTACACGCCAACAGGCAATAACATGTGTTCTGCTGCTTTAACTGCTCCAGCTCTTTAAAGCCAGGTGGATTCTGGATCGGATTCTGTGTTTTTACTGTTAAACAGCTGGATATAATCATAAAAGCGATTCCAATGGTACTGTCCTTTGTGCCATTATATTGTGTTGTGGACTTCCCTATTTAGATAGAATCAAACAATTATTAAAACCTCATAGTTATCTATTGTCATTGGTGTAAACGCACCTGAAAACAGTAATCTGTCTTCGCTACTTGTGATAGGATCATTGAAGATGGATGTAAATATCAGGTATAAAAAATACCAGAATTCTAATTAACCATCTCTGATAAATAATCATAATGACATGTTTTAGTTTAGTAAATTCACCTCCTGCACTTCAGGGACACTGAGATCTGTTTAGCTGCCACGGTAGTTATTTGTTCTCCCAGTTTCAGACCCAGCAGTTTGATTTCAGTGCCTCTCCGTCGCTCTGTTGTTTTTATGTTCTCCACCTTCTGGCTGCCGCCTTCTCCATCACTACCGAAAGCAGTCTGATCCTCTTCCTCCTCATTCTCTACTCCAGCTTCATCTTGCTCTTCTTCCTCCCCTGAAGCCACAGCGAGCGACACTCGCTCAGGAGTGTCCGATTTCCTGGATGTGTTCTTAAAAACGGTGACCTTGATTTGCTCATAGGGGACAAACTGTATTCCAGCCTTCTCTAGGTCAACATCTTTCTTCAACTGAGAAGAGAGATTTGAGAGTAACTGATACTACATTCACTGACCATCTGATGCACACAAATCTGAATGGACAAGTTCTAATCAGATTGGCTGATTTATATTCTCAGGTAAGTGCGAGTCTCACCTGCCTGGCTCCCTCAGTGAAGAGTTTCTCCATACTACGGTCCAGCCAGCGCAAGTATGGCCTAAAAAGCAGCTCGACTCTTCCCATCAGATGATTAGTGGCATTTTTAGCCTTCAGCCATTCTTCTGAGGCCTTCTGCACATGTCTGCGTTCACACAGCATAAAATAGATACACTTACTGATTTCAGTTCACATTTGCATGTTTAATCAGCAACAGTTCTTCTCACCTCCCCATGACTGATGGCAAGTCCTGGTCTTCAGGGATATCCACAGTGAAAACCTATGATACGTTAGCTTTCATTAGCAAAAACATAGTGTCAAATCAAAAACATGTTTCAACATCAAATTTAAAACATTTCAAACATACAAACCTCTTGAGGGTAACGCTCAGGAAAGCTGACCATGATGTCCACTTCATTAAGATCAAATGGCTGCAAAACAAAAAAGCATTGATGTCTACGAAACTACTGTACACTGTCAGATCTTCACTCCAGATTTCTCTTGTGTCGCCACATATACGCTTAAGCACCGTAGGTGCAAGAACTTTTATTTATGTGGCCCCTCGCTTATGCAACTCTCACCCATTTAAAGGGGTGTCCAATCCTGGAGGGCCAAGTGTCTCATTGAGATTAGTTCCAACCATCTCCAAACAAATTTGCCTGGATGTTTCTAGTTAGTCTGAAAAACTTAATTTCCTGGTTCAAGTGTGTTTAATTAAGGTTTGAGAGACATTCTGTAAGAAAGTGGCACTCCAGGAACAGCTTTGGACACCCCTGGTCCATACAATAAGTGTTTACCCAATCAGGATCCGTGGCTTGAACAGTGACTCTGTAGTAGGTCAGCTGTCCATCTTCTCGCTCCTGCACAATGAGTTTGTCTTTCGGAAATCTCTTCGTGAGCTGAGCGATCTCGGTGGCTCTCAGCTGCTTGCAAACCTCATCAGTGAGATCAGGCAGTTTGACCTGCTCTTGACTTTTAGCTGGTTGTCTGGCTGGAGCAGATGGCCTGAAGCTGCCCCTCTCTTTTGGGCCACGAGGCTGGTCCTCCACAGGCAGAAATTGCTGTGGATGCAAGAAGCGACACCGGTCCTCCATTGCACAAAACCCAGACAGGAAGTAGCGGCAGGGTCGTCTGGCTCTCTCTTGCTTCACAGGAGCATTTCTGTGGCTGGATGAAGGCTGAAGCTCCTCTGTACCAGACTGTCTATTTTCACTCATCTGCTGCTGTGAGTTTAATGGGTGACCATCCATATTTCCTTCTTTCACTTTGAGAATTTTACCGTTCTCTTCATCTTTCTGTGCACTCGCAGTAGATATTTGATGAAGAAAGCGGCACCTTTTCCCATAATAGCATTGCCTGCCCTGAGAGTAGAAGCGACACCGTTGCGGTACCTGACCAGACTTCTGTGAAGTGTCCTTACTGCTAATCTCAGTATTTTGGCTTAAATTGTTATTTTCAGTGTCAGCTGACACGGATGAAGAGGCTGGTTCATCCACAGGAACCAATGACTGTGAAATAAATAAAACAGCATGATATATAAGACTGTTATATGACATTCTCACATGAACAACATGCAGTTTCAATATTTGATGCAGCGTGTTTTTTAAAGCGATAGTTCACCCAAAAATGTCAATTTTGTGTTTAAATCCTAATTGTGAACAAATGAATGAGGCCCACAATTTTTTTGTAATTGTTCAACAATGAAACACTAGTGTATTTATGTATAGAGACACTATAATAATCTGCTGAAAAACTGCTGATTTACATGATTAATGCTACATTGTACCTTAATGTACCACAGGTTTCCCTGTAAACATGCGATTACATAAAAGTGAACATTGAACACACTCACAAGCATGTACTACTGCTGACTAAAAAGTCTGTCTTTTAGACAGTTTGTTTCAGTAAACCTTCTCAATACAGATTCAATAGCTTTTCAAAATCTCTCAGGTGCATCACATTGGGTTCATTTGTTCGTGCAAAATTGACCAACAGAAAACTGCTGGTTGGAAAGTGACTTCTGTGCAAGCTGTGCTTCTTTTGACAACAGACAGCGGACCATTTTGCGGACCAAAAACATTGGCTAATTTGACCATAACATAACACATCCTAATAAAGCCACATGTAAGTACATAAATGAGTGGTGCTTTCGAAACACAGCTTCATGAAGCTTCACAACACTTAAGAATCTTTTGTTTTGATCAAGCCGTTCGAAGCCTGTATTACACTAGTCGAGTGTAAGCAATGTAATTACATATAATTAATAATTATACCACTACACTAACAAAATAACAAAAATTAAACATAAAAATGTATAGATTATTGTATACATTTTAATCTATATTAATATATACATTTCAATTCAAAATCCACATATTGTCACTATTTTCCAATGACACTAAATTAGATCAATTAACCTCAAAACTGTTTTGACTGATTATATATCCTAAGTGGTGATATTAATCTGGTCCCGGGGGACATATAAATAAATATATATATATATACATACATATATATGCTGGGCAATGATTAATCGCATCCAAAATAAAAGTTTTTGTGTACATGATATATGTGTGTGTACAGTGTATATTTATTATGTTTATATAAATACACACACACATGTATGTATGTATATATTTAAGAAAAATATGTTTCTATATGAAATATATTTATATACAATATAAATTATATGAATATAAATATATACACGTAAACACATGACAATATTTTCACAATATATTACTGTATGTGTGTCTTTCTATATACATAATAAATGTACACAGTGCACACACACATATTAGATAGATGAATGGATAGATTGATTATTTTGTAGATTAAATTGAATAGATTTCACTTCTGATTAATTTCCCCCGTTTTGAACAGCAGGTGCCGCCAGCCTGTGGTGTTTCGAGCTCAAATGATTTCGAATCAGTGAATCATTTTGCGAAGCAAGCAACTGGTTCAGTTGATTCCGAATTTCAAGAAGCCTAAGTTAATTTCTCTCGTCACTCGTGTACATTCTGATACGTACTAACTCTTTTAACTTGGTTTTTAACCATGTTTTATTAATAAAATCATCTTAAATTAACCTTATCCATCTGATTAATTGAAAAGATTCGACTCCCAATGTATTGACAAATCGAACATTTCTAACACGCACTGTGGGATCAGGAAGTCCTGTTAAACCTAAAGTTCGACTGTTTCAAATACGTTACCGTGTTGGTTTGGTTTACTTATGTGGGCGTTTAACGTTAGGTGGACAGGACGTGACAATTTTGTTCTGAATTAAAACTGATCAAAATTGCTGGTGGATATTTGTAGTGGATGTCACCAAACAGACGTTCGCCACTAACCTGCGCCACATCCGCACTTTCTGACTCCATTAGATCGGATAGCACACCTTGTAGTCACTCTAAACTGTCCAATACTTATTGCTGTCGAAGTACGTTTGCGTTTATGTTAGCATTACATGCGATATTCTAAGATTGGGAGGCATACGAGAGATATGTTACGAAACAAGTCGCTTACTTCCTCTAGGAGGCGCTTTGCTGGCTCTTCAAGTCTAATTCTTAATTCATCCGCGTTCAAATCTCAAGACGATTCTTGCATTACTGGAGACATGTCTACAACAAAAGTGTAATCGTTTTAAACTATTAACTGGTACCTGACATGCTGAAAAGATAAATGAAAATCCGCTCAAGCTACCTGTACTAACTTATTTTTTTAAAAGCTTTACGATGTAATAATGATGCGTTGTAATTGGTCCAACCTGAACAGCGCGGAGGAAAGTAACATACACCACGTGACACCATTAGCGCTGCACCTCGGTATCGTTCTGGAAAAGGTGCGTCTCTTTCACTGGCTATGAGGCTGGTCCTGCGGATGCCAAAAGCGGCCCTACATTGCACAAAATCGATACAGGACGTAGCGACAGGAACGCCTGGCTCTCTTTTGCTTTACAGGAGCAGGTTTGAGGCTGAATGGGGCCGGATGCTCCTCTGTAACGTTACCAGACTGGCTGCTGGCACTCGAATGCTGCTGTGTGGGTCTGATGCGTGACCGTCCACATTTCTTTCTCTTTCTCTGTGAACTGTACTATTCTCTCTCTTTCGTTGCGCCTGCAGCTCTCTGATGAAGAAAGCGGCACTCTGTCCTGTAATAGCATCATCTCCTCTGAGTGTAGAGACGGCACGATTGCTACACCTGCCTTGCCTTATAATTAAATTATTTATTTCGGAATAATATCAGTGAGAAATTTTTAATATTTATTGATTTCAAAATACACAGGAAAGAATTGCATCTTTGGACCAATCGTACGTGAAAACGAGAGACGGCGTGTGGGCCAAAGCCACGCCCATTCAATACTAGCTTTGCTGGCCTTCTATTTGCTGATTCTGTTTCCATCGCTTGACTTAAACGCCTTCGACGCCCTCTTGCGTCACGGCGTGGACACACAACGCATGTCCGGACATTCACATCCAAACTGTCTTAAACACTCGTTTTATTCCTAGAATGTAAATCAATATTTGTATTACATTGTATAAGTAATGTCTAACGTTACATACACCCCTCAGAAACCTAAATAATTTAGAAACAGAATAAAGGTATAAATATTTCAGTACAAACCTACAAAGTCATTAGACACCAGGTAGGCTACCTGAGCCACATTACACAGCCAGGACAGAGGATAATTTAGAAAGCTAAACTATTTTAAGTTGTATTTGTTGGAACATAGTCGGTCAATTACTAAAAATGACACTAGTTCAGGTGTTTGAGACCGTTTGGGAGAGCTTCCAGTCAAAAGACTCCGTTTTGCAGCCTATGTGGGACTACGTGCGACTCAACCACTCTGAAACTCTTCGGTCTCCTCTCTTTCCTGTGATTCTGACCGTAGCGTCGTATTTTGTTCTTTGCCTACCCTACCTAGTCTGCGACATCATGGGAAAGAAGTGGCCAGCTATTACCCGGTTCAAGATCCAGCCCACCAAGTTGCCCACAACTGCAATGCTCCTTCACTGCAGTGGAGTTACTCTTTATAATCACGTACTGCTGGTGTTTCCTGCAGCAGTAGCACAGTGGATGTGGAGACCTCCTGTTCCCCTTCCTGAACAAGCACCTACATTGCTTGAACTTGCAGGTGGGGTGACTGGAAACCTTCTTCTTTTTGACCTACAGTATTTTATCTGGCACTTTTTGCATCATAAGATCCGCTGGCTTTATGTGACTTTCCATGCTATCCACCATAATTACTCTGCCCCATTTGCTCTGGCGACACAGTGCCTTGGTGGATGGGAGTTGGTGACGGTGGGCTTCTGGACCACGATCAACCCCATTCTGCTGAGGTGTCATCTTCTCACCACCTGGATGTTCATGGTGGCCCACGTCTATATATCGGTGGAAGACCACTGTGGATATGATTTCCCTTGGTCCATGTCTCGTCTGATCCCATTTGGTGTTTATGGAGGTCCGAGCAAGCATGATGTGCACCACCAGAAACCTAATACTAACTTTGCACCCCATTTTAGTCACTGGGATAAACTGTTCGGCACTCATGCTGATTTTAGTTTTTCTAAAACTCAGTGATGAGCATGCATATGTGTAAATGTTACATTTGCATGTTTGGTTGCTTCAGGCAGAGCTTAAACAATGCAAAACTTATAACTTAAGTTTTCACTTCGACTTTATTTGTATAGGAACGGTATTAAAAGCATGATTTTGGTGCAAAACTTAAAAATACAAAATAAAAAAATGCATTGTGATTATAATAATTGTAATTTGCATATCAGGTATAATCCGTAAATAATGTTTTTAATCTAGCCTTTTACATTTATGAAAGAACTCAAATCTTGCATTTATTTTATTTAAGTTGAGAACCTTTTACAGAGAAAACTCTTCTGGTGACGTTATGTCTATTTATTCATTTAGAAAACAACTTTAGCTTTATTATGATACATTTATATATGATACATTTATACCGTTTTAAAATGCACAAGAAAGTCTAGTCAGTTTCGTCTATTATCCATAATTTGTAAAGCTTGATTATATCCTGACCTTTTATGATTGTGAAGTTTATTGAAGCATGTTTTATAAGAAAATATAATTTCAGTCTTTCTTCTTTAAACTGTTGTGTTTACTTCAGTGCTACTTGCTGTTTCTTTGTAATTATTTGTGAAATTTACTAGCAATTTCTTAATGAAAAATGTTTCTAAGGAAATTCTACAGTATGATTTTATTTATTTATGTATTTAGTTTTAATGGGTTTTGTGGATTTATTTGTCTGGGTCCAAACTGTGGCACAATATAAAACGAGACAAAATGATTGCATAAATAGTAAACATTTTTTTTATATAGACAGACATTAGATAGATAGATAGATAGATAGATAGATAGATAGATAGATAGATAGATAGATAGATAGATAGATAGATTAAAGATAGATAGATAGATCAAATATAGATGGATGGATAGATAGATAGATAGATAGATAGATAGATAGATAGATAGATAGATAGATAGATAGATAGATAGATAGATAGATAGATAGATAGATCAAATATAGATAGATAGATAGATCAAATATAGATGGATGGATAGATAGATAGATAGATAGATAGATAGATAGATAGATAGATAGATAGATAGATAGATAGATAGATAGATAGATAGATAGATAGATAGATAGATAGATCAAATATAGATGGATGGATGGATAGATCAAATATAGATGGATGGATGGATAGATATAGATAGATAGATAGATAGATAGATAGATAGATAGATAGATAGATAGATAGATCAAATATAGATGGATGGATGGATAGATCAAATATAGATGGATGGATGGATGGATAGATAGATAGATAGATAGATAGATAGATAGATGGATGGATGGATGGATGGATGGATGGATGGATGGATGGATGAATGGATGGATAGATGGATGGATGGATGGATGGATGGATGGATAGATAGATATATTTTTCTTAAGTTATGAAACAGGTGTGGAAAGGAAAATATGTAAATTAAGCCTATTTCTACTTATGTTTTGTTCCTCCTACATAGTAGAGAACGACACCAACCAAGCATGGCACACTCAAAAACACATTTTCACAAGAGGAAGTGTTTATTTTTATAAGGAAAGCAGATTTACATATGCGTGTGAACCCAAAATAGATCGCAATGCGGTTACCTCTCATTTCAAACCTTATTTGAATCCCTGTGTTGTTAATAATCTTTGTGTTGTTTTTTAAGACTACATTTTAATATTGAAACATTTGTTGTTTATTTCATGGAATAGTTACCCTTGATAACCTGCCTGCAGTCTTTAATGAGCTTCAGTCATGTGTTGGGTGTATGCAGCATAGGCTTACCATTGATATCTGATTGGTTGTGATTATGCAATTCAATGATGTAACAGCAGGTGTCAGTAAAGAGATTACTTAGTTAAATGCCATTGTGTAACTATTGCATGTAACCCTTTACTTTATATATGAAATAGGCTAAGTCGATGTTTTGAATATCAAGAAAACATGTCGTTCTTTGCAGTTACAAAAAAATACCAAATAAAGAATAGTTAGTATTTTTATGAAGAAAATGTGAGTGGTGCGTGCCGGTGCAAAACTTGTAATGCTTAATGCTTTGTTAAAGCCAGCCCTACTAATAAAAGACTATTAAAAATATAAAGTCATCACATTTCTATGTCTTCGTTATTTCCTACATAAACATCATAATCGAATGATCAGTCACAATCTAGGCTTTACGCTGTTTGAGACCGTGCCAATGGCTCGTCAGCTGGCCGCTGTGTGGCGCTGTTCCCGGATCAGACACGAACACAAACACAGCAGTGGTATGGCACCCAGAAAACAGACAGCCATTTTATAATTCGCAGCCAGTTTGTAATATTTACAACCTAATCGGGCTTTTTTTTCCCATCTTTTAATGATGGGTCAGTGTGGAATTACGTCGTCTAAGACCGTCCTGGTGTTCCTGAACCTGATATTTTGGGTAAGTTAGAGGTGTTTGGGGCAGAATTTGGGAGTGCGTCAGTGTGGTCAGATGGACACAGTCAGTTGTCGAGCAGCTGCATTATTACACACACTCCTTTAAATCACTAATACGTTTATAAAACCTGCTAAATACATGCATATTTTTCTATATTTGATATGCCTATTGTGTTTATATTGCATTATTTAAAAAACTGCTCGTTGCTGTGTATTGCAGTGTTTTGTTTACACATTTCCCGCAGTCTTAATAATTCTATATTGATCACTGTAAAGCCTAATAAACATTGACCGTATAAGATTAATGTTAGTTATATGTCTTTTAGCCTTGAATTTGCGTGTGTGAACTGGCAAGTCCTGTTTCCTTTAGCCCCAGAGCAGGTTTTGTTGTAACGTCATTGTTTGACATGTTAAACATATTCCTCCTTTGGCAATTACTTTTGGAAACTCTGTAATAATTTGGAAGCAGTCCTGAAGTATAAGGCTAACAAAGGCTAAGGTTTCCTCAAACGATTCCATCATCACACTAAACAACAAAGAACGCCTTTAAAAAATAAAACAGTTCACAATGACTTTGCAATAGGATCAAATGTTTTCCTTTTAATAACCCTGTAATATTGTTTTATTACAGTACATTCAATTGTATAATAGTAGCTGTAATAATAATACTAATAATACATTTTTGGTAAAGACTGTGTAATATCCAGACAAATCAGAATAATAATAAAAAATCATTTTATTAAGCGGATCTTGTGTAATTATAATTTGATCCCTGCTAAAATCAATGAAATATAATTATTTTGATGTTGTAGATGTTACAAGGATTAAAACCCATTAATGTTAAAAATAAATATCTGTAAAAGTCAATATAGCCAATTCTTAGTTTAGGTATTTAGGTGAATTTAGACATCACAATGATATATTGTACAATATTAAATAAAATATTTAATATGTAATTTAAAATTCACTTTGAGGATCTACAAAAGGGGGAAAAAAACCTGTGTAGGAATTTAGAATCAATATACTGTTATTTAAAAAAAAAAATCAAATTTCAAACATTTAAATTGAAATATTCAACATTTCCACAGCCAATGTTAAAAACTAAATGAGGCTTGCACATCGGGTTTGACTGAACTGGGGCATTGGTGGCAAAGTTCCACATTTAAGACTTAAACTAAGCTGTTTGATCTGTAGAAACACTACTTCGCCTATCAGCTGGATTTTCTTGTCTGCGTTTGTTTGATTAATCTCTTTAATCTGGGACTGAATGAAGTTGAATGTCTCCACCTGACAGATAAAGGTAGTATGACACTATCCTGTTCTTTTTTAAGGGATCAGACTGCTTTATTAAATCTGTGTTCATCACATCAGAGCCAGAGAGCTGTGCTAAACTGTCTCGTAAGGGATTGTATGGTGCAGTTGTAAGTGGGGAAGACTAAAACCTTTTTTAAAACAATTTTTTTCCCAAAATGGTTGTCAACGGAGAACCCAGGGCACTTTTTATTCCTGTCTTGTTTCCTTATAAGATGAGAATTATCCACATTTCTGTGTGTTGACCTTTAATTTTGGCATCTAACTCTGAGACTAACATAACTCTTGGCATAAAATCATATAAACTAATCCTCTCTGTTATCTCCTTTTAGGCCGCTGCTGGCATTCTCTGCTATGTTGGAGCCTACGTGTTCATCACGTATGATGACTATGACCATTTCTTTGAGGACGTGTACACCCTGATCCCGGCCATCGTCATTATCGCAGTCGGAGCGCTGTTGTTCATTATTGGACTCATTGGATGCTGCGCCACTATTCGAGAGAGCCGCTGCGGTCTTGCCACGGTTGGTGAACTGTTAACTTTCCAACACTGCCGTATAGTGTTTTCCTTAAATTAATATTTTTATCCGGCAAGGATGCATTCAATTAATCACAAGTGACAGTAAAGACATTTAAAAAGTTACAAAAGATTTCAAATGGAAAAAAAATGAAATGGTTTCCACAAGAATTGTCAATTTCAACATTGACAATAAACAAGTTAAAATAGAAAATGGGTAGTTCATATATATCATGCCCTGCTAAACCCACATTTCCTTGCATCTCTCTTTTGCAGTTTGTCATCATTCTTATGCTGGTGTTTGTGACTGAGGTGGTTGTGGTGGTTCTTGGTTACATTTACAGAGCAAAGGTGAGCCCTGTATTGAAAGGATGTCAATATTTATAGAAATAGGAGTGCCTGCATCTCTTTTGTTTTTATATGAAAGCTCGTCTCGGTCTCACTTTGTGAGCTGTTTCAGTTGTGTGCAAAGGTGAACAATGTAAGACAGGCCTTGTATTGTACTGTGCTGTTGTATAACAGAGCTGTATAGACCATGGAAATGTGTCTCCTTCTACATAAAGAATGGATGTGAGGGTTTATTTTCTTGAATGAATCGGCTGTTTGAATGAATTTGTTGAACGAATGACTCCCTCATTAACACTTGCCAACATCTACTGTTAGTTTTAGTTTCAATTTTAAAGTATCATTTCATCTTTTAACATTTTACACAGATTATTAAAGCATTTTGTAGTGTTTTATTATTGCAATTGAATTCCTTGTTTAAATATAAGAATCTGACTTAAAAGATAAATGCATACATTTGATAAGGTTTTAAAGAAATTGGCCTTTAAATAAAAAAAAAATGCCGTTTGATATCAATTTACAGGGGCAAATATTGACCTTTAATTTAATGTTAATTTGTGTCACTGGTGGATGTGTTTGTAGGTGGAAGACGAGGTCAATCATTCCATCCAGAAAGTGTATGATGAATACAACGGCACCAACACGGATGCTCCCAGCCGTGCTATTGACTATGTGCAGAGACAGGTAAGACTAATGAGATCTACAGAATGTTCTTGTATTGTTATATCCCAACCCTAATAATAACATCACCATAATGTCTTTAAAGCTCCATTGCTGTGGCATCACCAACTACTCCGACTGGAAGAACACGCGCTGGTTTAAGGAGTCTAGGAACAACAGTGTTCCACTGAGCTGCTGCAAACCCAACGTGAACAACTGCACCGGCTCCCTCTCCCGTCCCGGAGACCTCTACCCTGAGGTGAGACGTTTGAGACATGTGCGCTTGTAGCCAATGAAGCAAAGGAAGCCTGCATGTGATGTTAATCTCTGTTGAATCATCTTAGGGATGTGAAGCCCTGGTTGTGAAGAAACTGAAAGAGATTATGATGTACGTCATCTGGGCTGCTCTGACGTTTGCTGCGATTCAGGTATGTTGTTTAGATTTGTTCATTTCTAGTGTGAGAGTGCCCCTCAATTTTCTCTTCATTTAGTGCAGTTTCAGTGTTATTAGTCATGAAAATGCATAAAACAAGGTTTTCCAAAAGGGGTTTGTGAGTTGATGGAAAGATGAAAAAATGATTGCTGGTGCTGTGTGATAATTGTGATATAGCTTAGTGCTAATATGAAAAAAGGCTGCGATTTAGTGAAATAACTGTATAGTCTGCTGCACTGTGTTTCAGAGTGAAACGTGGCACTGTTCACGTGAGCACCTCATGATCCAGTGTCTAAGTGCTTCTCGGTTTACAGTAAACTCAGCTGACTTAATCTTGGTGTGCTGTGCACTATTTAACATGCATTTGGGAATGTAATGTATGCCAGATTGAATTTATTTGCACATTTGCATAATTTACAATATTTTTGTGAACAGAAGTTTAAAGCATTTAATCAATATTCCACCTAAATAAAAGCTTGAATGTTTAAAGGTGAAGAGTTTAAGACAAATATTAGTATTGAAACTTGTACTGTAAAATAAAATTATTAAAATATTATTTTATTTTACCTTATAATAGTAATTTAATGTAAATGTATTCATTTTTGTAATTGCAGTTAAAATAATATTTTTTTTGGTTAGTGTTGTTATGAGTATTTAATTTGATTGGGTTTCTAAAACGTTTAATAAAACAGATTAAATAATTTATTTGTTTACTTACATTGTCATGGAAGCATTAACTAACATCAGAGAACCATGCGAATGTGTTAAGTGATTGAAATCTTAACTTCACTTCTCAGGGGGTACTTCAAGTATTATACGTTGGCTGGGGTTCGGCTGACAAGAAAGTTTGGCAAGCTCTGGTTTAGACTGAATCAACAGCGCAGAGCTCGTACAGCAGCTTCAGCGTGTCTCTTTTGTCCCGTCAGACAGAGCTCTGGGACTGTAGCACTCGGGCAGCCTCAGTATGTGCTTTTGTTGACCTGTAGCTGCTGAATCACAGACTTTGACATTCATCCTGTTCCAAATACCCTCTGGGGCGTAAAGGCAAATAAGAGCGCGTCTTGGCAAGCCCAGCACATGCCTGTGACTTGCACATGGTTACTGACTCGGTCTGCCTGAATTAACTAGCAAGAACCGGGGCAGTAGGTTAGGTTGTTCTTGGCAAACTTGCATAAATTACACCAGGTGTCTTTCCTTTTAATTAGTTTTTTAATTGTCTGAATTTACTGATTACATTTGTCGAGGCCAGTGTGAAGACGTTCACCTCACTCTTTTGTAGGCTGTTGTAGGCAATTTGAAATAACATTTACTGCCACAGTCCACTTTTTTTAATTATCTCTTGGAGATATTGGAATAGAGAGATTTTCTTTTTTTCTTTTTTTTAACTTTTATGCTTACCAAGGCTGCATTTATTTAATTAAATATACAATAAAACAGTGATATTGTTAAATATCATTATTTAATTATATTTGATATAGACGTTTCCAATTGTATAATACATTTTAAAATGTAATTTATTCCTGTGATGGAATTTTCGGGAACCATTACTCCAGTCTTCTGTATCACATGATCCTTCAGAAATTATTCCAATATGCTGATTTCATGCTCCAAAAACATTCCTTATTATTATAAATGTTGAAAACAGTTGTGATGCTTAATACTTTTGTGGAAACCATTTTAGTTTTTTTTTCAAGATTCTTTGATTAAAGTCCCCCTATTATGGCTTATGAAAGGTTCATATTTTGGTTTTGGGAGTCCCCAACAACAAGTTGACATGCATGCAAGGTCAAAAAATACTTTCATTTTCTTATAATATGCATTTATTGTTACCTTATTTGCTCCCAAACGATTTGCTCAACGATTCATTTTTACAAACCCCTTTATTTGTGACACTAATCTGATCAATTTAATTTAAAGCAGATTGCAGTGCTGCTTTGTGTACAGCCGTTACCGGGGAAATAGCTATTTTTAAGCTCCAAAAGCAGCACATAGTGGCAACAAGTGGGCAGGCAATATGCTAATGTTTCATGTTGACGTCAACATTAGACTGCTTAAGATTAGTTTTAAAAACGACTCGTTTCAATGATTCAGAGTCGACTCTTTCTTTTGAGACAATAATTTTATACACGGTGCACTTTCAGATTTCAAATTTGGCAGGATGTTTTCATTCACTTAAGGTGCGTTCTCACCAGATGCGAATGAAGCGTTACGCGCGAATGATTTACATGTTAAGTCAATGCAAAGATGCAATAGACAATCCTGTGGCGCTATTCGCGGGAATGAGGCGGCGTGAATTATGCGGTGCGAATTTAGCGTTTGGCGGATATTCGCGCCGCGTTAACCAATCAGGAGCTTGCTCTAGCAGTAAAGTGATTATGAGCGGAGGCAGAAAATCTGAAAAAACAATGGAGGACAAATTAATCGTGGTTGTATGTGGGTACCCAGAGCTGTACAATACTACTTCGTACTTTTTCAAAAACAGGAATAAATTATGCAGCGAGACTGGAGCTGCCTGGCAGAAGCCCCTCCCATGACGCGAATTCGCGTCTGTTGTGTAGTGAATTTCACATGCGAATGAAGCGTATTTCACGCGCAAATGAAGCGAGTAAACTCAAAATGTTCAAGTGTCCATCTACGCGCGAATAGCATGATTTTATTCGCGTCTGGTGTGAACGCACCTTTAGAGCTGTTACTTACAGGTAAAGATAGTTTGCTAAATTCCATAATAGAGGCACTATAATAGAAAGTAAAAATATTTTTTTTATATAAACACGTATACTGTCAATTTTGACCGTATCGAAATCGCAGATGAATCGCATTCAATTATGAACGTGATATTGCGTAGCTTGTCAGTGAACTAAGGCTCTGTGTAGTTAATGGCACTCCATTTGAAAGCAGGTTAAGGAGATTAATTGCTAATCACAGAACCGGCTTTACTGAATTTACTCAACCTACTAAATTCACTTTTAAGTGTTTGGTTTATATTTTATCTAAACCGAAATAATGTGGAATTTTAATATCAGCAGCAATTTATCATTATCAACCATACTTGTAGGATTATTATTACCATATACCATTGCAGATGTTTCTAATTTCATATCTGTGAGTTTTAAAGGAAGTCAAACTTGAATTTTTCCTCCAGATGCTGGGAATGCTGTGCGCTTGTGTGGTGCTGTTTCGCAGAAGCCGAGACCCGGCCTACGAGCTTCTCATCACCGGAGGGACGTATGCATGAAAAAACCTAGCAGACAGACTCTCTCTTTTCATGCACACACACACACACACACGCACACACACACACTAGGCTCAGGGTTCTGTCGGTGTGAGGTGGCACACTGGATACGCCCTAATTCATTTCTCTTTCCACACACCTTACACAGGGTTTGCTCACACATTGCACTGGTGATGGGTGAAATAAAGCGCATACTATTTATACAGTACACATCACTGAAAATAACTGTATTTTATTTTAAACCTTTTTTCCTCTCAAAGGCGTTGAGCCAGACTGCAAACTGGCAGACAGACAGTTTTTATTCCTGTTGAGAAGACTTTAACATTTTCTCTTCCTTGTCTCTATTATATGGAGTGGAAGATTCAGATATTGTATGGAATAGTATGTGGAATGTATTCTTTCCTCATTTGTTAGTTTGCACTATGTGTACGGTTTAGTTAAATATTACAAATACCAAGATGGTAAATGGTTGGGATGGGGAAATGCTTTGATGCGAGAGATGTCACCCATCACCAGTCCGCTGCTCCGTGCCATTGTGAGATAGGTCTGGATTGACCACACAAGATTGCTTGGCATTGTGGGTCCAACCATACAGCTACATGTAAAGTGTAAAGACATTTGAGGGATGCTCTAGATGCACAACCTACCATTTACTGAACTCTTATCTTTTTCCTCGTTTTCCATTGCTTACAGTGTGATCATAACTAGTCTAGTTATATATAGAGTTTAAAGTTAGTTTGGATAACACCTAGGTTTGTCAAACACGGTCAACAGTGTATTATTTTAAAGGAATGTACATAGGGAGAAAAAATTGTGAAATAAGCTTGTAATTTCGATCTTCAAATAAATGTTTCATAAGTTGACACCTGTTGTTTCATTTCTTTGATGTGATTACGTTTTTGGTTTGTATGCCATGGCGGCAAAATTAAAAACAAATATTATGCAGGTATTTCAAATGCATGATTTTGATGCGATACTCAACAACTCAAGAAAAAGCTTTTAAAATAAAACTGCATGTAAGCATGTAAAAAAAAAACTAATATTTTTAAATGCAATTTAAAGTAACTGTTTCCTATTTTAATGTTTATTCATTACTGTGTTGATAAAGATAAACCAATTAGCAGTCATTAGTCCGGTCCAAGACACTATCAATGTTACCAAGATACATTTTTTGAATAGAAAGATGAACAAAAAGTAAAAAAAACTGCATTTATAAATAAAAGTATTAATGTCACTTTCAATTAGTTGAATGCATCCGTGCAAATTAAAAGTAATAATTTCATTAAAAAAAAAAAAATACCTTTTGAAAAATAAAATCACCTTGGACTTTATACACTAAAATGGCCATTCATCACAGCACACCTGGTAATTGTTGTTAAAAACTAAATAAAGAAGTGCTTCTGAACAAAAGTCATCATTTTTTCCAGGGGTGTAGAATCCCTACCAATATCCAGCCTCTACCAAACTGTCCCTAGTAAAAATCTTGATCAAATAGTTAAATATATGTATTTGTCTTTATCATTTCGGACACATCTGAAACATCATATCATTGAGATGACCTAACAAGTTAAAGTAAATAAGTTAGAAAACTGCGTGCTCTCAAGGACGCGCATTTAATACATGTGCGGAGTGTAGTTGCACACCGCAGCCACGTTTAGAACAACTCACAGGTATTGTACCTAATTCAAGACCGCAGTCTAAAACAGTTCATATAACAGCCCACTTCAGGAATGAACAAAGTTGCATCGATGAGTTTGAACTGAAGTGGTGTTTGTTTGACAGAACCGAGCAAATGGAAAGAGAACGCGTGATCTATGGTATCTATGGTATGATCTCTTTTTATGAGCTCCCTATACAATCTTTCAGCCTTAGGTAAAGTCATGAACATCAACAATAATTTGGGACAAATAGAATGTGATTTTGTATTTTTTTTTGGTAAACTATGTAAGTGGCACTCTGTAGTACAGCAGGATTTGGAACATGCGTCCTGAGTCGCCACGGACAGTCTTTAACTTTAGATTAATGTTGTTCAACAGAATGTACAAATCAAACTGTTAGCTTAAATGTCCACAAAATAAAAGACAACACTGATATAAGAGCGTGCAGTTTATCTGTCAATCGGATGTCTTGGAGTTTTGTTACTACAGCAACAGAAGTGTATTCTTTCAGAATCATCCTGGGTCCAATTCAATTAATATTAAAATAAAGTGATGTGTGATTAAGACACCCAGCGGCTCTGATGCTGATGGTTCACAAAATCACAAAATACTATTAAAAAAACTGAAACTCATATGAATTATGAGAAAGCAAACCTACGCCCTTGGTTTTTGCATTTCAGAAACCATTGTTTGACTGGAACTCTGTAATGTAACATCTTGGAGCACAACTATGTAATTCATGACTGAATGAGCAATTCTATAGTGCACAAGGCACTCAAAGATGCCTTGTCTGGGGTCTTTCTTCAGTCAGGCGGCCTAAACACTTGATAGCATAGAACAGGGTCAAAGATCAGTCCTTTCCCAGGGAGGGGGATGTGTCCCATCTGCTTGCTGTGTTGGTCATGCTTAGTAACATACCATCGCACATTATTTAGGGGGAAGTTAGATCGCAGTGTTCTTGGATCCATTAATAACAGCACAACACCTGCAAGCTCTAATGGCAGGTTATTAATAGTAGAAAGTTGAAATGCAGTTAATGTGCCTGTCATGTGGGTTTCCGCTCTATCGTTATACTTCTAACTGAGCAGGACTTGACACTGCTGAAACACGATCTATGCAAAAGAGCAACGTGAAACCTTTTAACCAGAAACCTGATAAAGAATTAGCATGGTGTTGGCTTACTGAATAATTTAAAGTACTATCATTACTATTCTACCAACTCGCAATTGCATATTAAAAGGATAGCTCACACAAAAATGTCACCCATGTCGTTCCAAACCTGTATTAGGTTTTTGGTACCTGTATTTTGGCAAAAATATATTCTCAATTACATTTATTTTTTGGGAAAAGTAAAAAAAACTAAACAATTGCAAGATGTAAACTTAAATAAATGTTTTAGAATAGACAATTATTTTAATAGTTTTATTTCATAACGACTACTATACTTATTTTAAATTGTAATATGTAACTATATTACAGTTTTTTTTTTACTGTAACTGATCAAATAAATGCAACTTTGGTGAGCAAAAAAGACTTCTATCAATTTATTTTAAATGGTATTGGCTGCAAACTATTGCACTGTAGTGTATTTAAGTTTCCTAATTTCTTAATATGATGCAGACTGTGATCGAAAGTGATTTCTAAACATTTATGATAAACAATATATGATTAAATTGAATACCGTGACTGAAAAATGTTTGAAAAAGTTTGTGGATTGTCCCCTTGGCCTTCGAGACTTCCAAAAAAAGAGGTTCTGTTTAAACTTTAAAATGTTTGTCCCAGGTTAATTTCTCTCAACCAACCGCCTGAGTCAAAATGTATTACAGCCACAGTGTTCAGACATTACCCAACTTAGGGTGTATTCTTACCAGGAAAGTCCACAAGTTCACTTGCTTTGGTCCGAACCAAATACAAAGTTGAGTTTTGGTTTGTTCGGTGCGGTTCCCTTTCACTCCGCCCTATTTGCAAGCGAACCAGACTGTAAACAAAACCACACGTACCCTAAAGGTCATCCATTCATTGGTTCATCCATTCAACCGCACCAGAGCTTGTTTGGAATCAGACCGAGACCACCTCTTCAGCTGGGTCTCAGTACGGTTGTTTGGTGCGCACCCGAGTGTGATTGCTGTATTTACACCTGCCCAAAAGATCCACACCAAGGGAACACCAAACGAACATGAGTTCGATTCAATCGAACCAAACGAGACAGGTGTGAATACACCCTTACATTCAGACAACAGCAACATGATGCAATGATCATTACACAGCTTTTATTTGATGCAGTCCAAGTGATAAATGCAAAAAGCTGAACCTAGAGCTCTAATATAGATATATGATTTAAAATTGTAGATGACCTCACTTTTGTCTAATTGATTAACTTTCCAAAAAGTAAACATCAATTTTTAATTCTGTTTAAATATCTATATGTGCACCAAAATATGTGCTTTGGCATCGTCTTCGCATGGCAAGTCCGTAGTGGCTACTTATACATAGTTTTTATTCACAATAAATAATTCTATATAATAAATATAAATCTCTATCTCGTATAATTAACAGTTTTTAATATACATATAACCCGTTTCTATGTTCCATACAGATTTTAAGGATGAATGTTCTACTGCTTAAATGCATTTAGCAAACAGAAATCCTCCTCTAAATCACGTTTATAGGGAGTGCCCTTAATAACTCTGTATTAGAGGGCGTTTAAGGACACGGAGAGCCTTTCCAGTGTGCGCTAGACTCTTGATTCATATCTTGGCCAAGTAGGAGCCTGGCACCAGCCCAGTCTGGTCGTCCTTCTTCACCGTCCACCAGCCGTCTCCTCCCTGTTCCACCACGAGCAGCACTTCCCCCACAGAGACGGAGAGCTCATCAGCACCCTGCACACACAACGGTCTCTCATCAGACTGCATTAAACATTTCCACAAAATCCACAGAAGGGTATAAACAGTGTTCGGCACTTAGTTAAGAGCCATGGTAAAAACCAGATTGACTTTTTTGAATACACATGGAAATGTTAACGCTGACGTACACTTCAGGGGAAATTGTCTTGAAAATATAGAGCTCTAAAGGGATGACTCAATTTGGCCTTTCAAATATTATGAATGTGCATTTTTAAGGTTATCTACAGTGAATGGATATTATCAGTATTCTCCTGTAAAGTAATCAATCATTTCATTTTTTATTATCATTTAATCAGACTATTGTACCTGAGCCACATAGTCAAACTGAGCCTGGTATGTGCCGCTTTGAGAGCCAACACCGTCTGAAGCTGCTTGTGGAAATACAGGAATAGAGGCATACACTCCATCTGAGATTTCAGCTGAAAAAAATAGATCAATCATATTATATATACTGTATAATATATGTATTAAACTAAACTTTAAAAAGTGTAAATAAAAATGAGAAAAGTTGCCTGAATTAACTGAATTAACATAAGTATATTTAAAAAATGACTAAACTGAAATAAAAATAAAGCTAGATAGACATCTTTTGTAACACTTTACAAAAATAATCATCAAGTTTTATTAATTTTATAATATTTTCGATGTTTACTGATTAATTATTTAAAAACAAAAGTTGTATCAGTTAATACTGGACCTGAGCTGACATGAACTAGCAATAAACAGTATTTTATTAAGATTAATAAATATGAAAACAAAAGAATTGCTCTTTGTTCATTTTAACATCATCTAAATGGAGCTTATTGTAAAGAGTTGTAATGTAAACGCTACTAAAAAAATGACAGAAAACAAAAATAAAAGCTAAATCATAATATTACTAAATATTATAACAGTATATAAATGATGCTAAAATAACACAAGTACTCAAATATTTTTTTTAGTGGTTACACTAGGGAACATATTTGGAAAATAAAAATAAAACTACCCAAATACCTTTTAATGAAGTTAAACAGTGGGCTGAAGTGCCCTCTGCTGGTGGGAAAGACAGAAGGAAGAAAGAAAGAAAGAAAGAAAGAAAGAAAGAAAGAAAGAAAGAAAGAGAGAGAGAGAAAGAACGAAAGAAAGAAAGAAAGAAAGAAAAGAGAGGAGAGAGAGAGAGAGAGAGAGAGAGAGAGAGAGAGAAAGAAAGAAAGAAAGAAAGAAAGAAAGAAAGGAGAGAGAGAAAGAAAGAAAGAAAGAAAGAAAGAAAGAAAGAAAGAAAGAAAGAAAGAAAGAAAGAAAGAAAGAAAGAAAGAAGTGGTCATAAATGGTCATGATGTTGTAATAGGTACCGGATGGAGGTGCTGAGGGCTGAACACATTCATTATTAGTCCTAGAGCCAACAGCACAGTTGCCTTGCAAAAGATTTGAAAACCTTTCAAAGAGAACAAATAATTATTGTATAAAACTGGAGGAAACCCAGCACATCAAAAGACTTCCTTTAATATGAAGTCACAAATTCACAAGTTCAATATCACACCTCGGCCTGCATGTCTATTTGTGTGATATATCTGCTAACACATTTAAGACTAATGAAACAGTATTTCTGCTAAACAGCAGTATGGCTTACATTTTCCATCGTTTTCGGTCTTGTCAGCATGGCAAATATACATGAACATACAGACCCTGCAGTGGAAAACACACCTCTTCATCACGCCTCCTCCAAAGCGTACGATGCCATTGCTGTCCGTCGTTGGATCATAGTCTCGATCATAATAGCTTTCAAACACAATAGGCGCTACAGACACAGAAAGACTTTTCTCAAACAATATCATCATCACGATATGATTTCTGAACTAGCCCACATCATGATGCTGATTTGGGATTATTGACAAATAAAGTTTCATATAAAACCCAATGGAAACAATATAGAAATGCACTGACCTGCACGAGTGGTGCCAGTGCTTTTCGTCTTGATGTAGCTGTTGATGTCTTCCGTGATGTCACACATTTCCAGCACTTTCCTCACCTCCTCATAACACTGCAGAAAAATGATCAGTAATTTGACAATATGGCCAGTGCTTTATTTCATCGTTAGAGACCACAAGTGAAAATGCTTCTATTTTGCATTTTTATCATTTAATACCAAAATGTAATTGCATTAAATACAGCATTTGTGTAAAACATGATAGTTTTTCACCGAACATCAACAGGAGCAATGACAAGTTTGCTTACATTCATATAATTAATATAAAGAATAATACATCCCAATAATTCTATATTTTAATTCATTAGGAGGAAAATATCAGATATCATCTTACTTGTTATTACTTAATGGTGATTACGTAATGTAATCTCAGTATTTATTTTATTTAAGTTGCCGTTTATTTTATTTCGAACAATGGAAATGTTTTCTAATAGTATTAATTTTTAATTCAGTTTTAGTTAAGATAACACTGATTTTAGTATATCAAAATCAGGGTTATCTTTTACTAAAATATATCAAACTGGAAGGTTTAGTGTATAAGTGCTACTCATTTCTGGCAGTAGAGTGACATGAACAAAAAAAACAGCCTTTATAAATATATTTTGTAGATTGAAATCTAAAGACGCTGATAGATTACACAGGTAACAAAATAAACACTTAAATATGAATTTTGGATGTTTCTTCCCTCTAGTCTGAAAGAAGACATGTCCCATGAAGGTCCCATGAAATCAAAATGTATTATTTTTGGGTGTTAGTATCGATATGTTAGTCGTAAGGTTATCTGCATCCAAAACAGTGACAACATTTGCATTAAGAAGATATAAGCATTCAAAGCTTGCAGTTCGTCACTTCCGCCAAAACGGCTCAACGATTTCTTTTGATGTCACATCGTACTTCATTTTCTCCTCAAACTTTCTCTCCAATCAAATGCTCTCTAGGATGCGAAACGCCCGCCCCTACACTATAAATAGACGCTGAAGCTGCGGCCGAGATCTGTCACTTCTCAGTGTAGTATTTACTGTACAGTGAATGTAGGCGATAGGGAACGATTCCGATTTTCAGTGTAAATATGCTTTCGATTGGGGCAAATGAGGTCTGGTTTCGTGTTGTCACGCCAACCGCGGCAGCACTGCGATATCAATCAATCAAAATGTATTTATAAAGCACAATAAAACAATAGTAGTTGACCACTGTGCTGTACAAACCTTGCTAAAAATTATGAATAATATATTCATAAATATGAATCATTTTGACCGCAATACACTAAAGAGACTCTAAGGACAGTAATAAGGACAGTAATAAGCCCTTGAAAAAAGGTACGTTTTTACTTCGATTTAAAGTCAGATTCTGAAGAAACTAATCGGAGGGAGACTGGAAGACTATTCCATAATTTTGGCCCAGCAATTGAAAAGGCACGGTCACCCCTCAAATTCAATCTAGATCTAGGGACCATCAACACTCTTTTCTCCGAAGACCTCAGTGGTCTAGAAGATGTATTTGGGTTTAAAAGATCACGGAGATAGTCAGGAGCCGTTCCACTCAGAGCTTTAAAAACAAACAGTAACATTTTAAACTTGATTCTCTAACAGACCGGCAACCAAAGCAAAGAGCATAGTACGGGAGAGATATGATTAAATCTGCAGGTGCCAGTCAAAAGTCTGTCAGCTGCATTTTGAACCACCTGTAGTCGATTTATGTTTGATTGACTTATTCCCGTATAAAGGGAATTACAATAATCAAGCCGTGATGACACAAAAGCATGGATCAATCTCTCTATAACTCTTTAAACGACAAAAACACTTGGCTTTTGATAGCAATCTTAATGGAAGAAGCTGGATCTGAATACAGAATGTATCTGTTTATCGAACTTGAGTGCGAATCAAAGTTAACAGACTTTTTTGCAGGAATCCAGACCTCCCAAATCACAATCGGGACCCGAAGACCCAAACACAATGATACTATGATGATTTTGTGAATTCTCATGTTCTGTTGTTTGCTGCATTTTGTGCATGTAAAATTAGTCCCTGGAAAACAAATGTTAGTATTTTTAACGGGTCACAGACACTTATTCTTTCTAATTTAATTCAGTCCTAATTTAAAATAATCTTGTCGGTTACCAGTTAATAATCGCTTAATGAGCGTCGGTTGTCAGTTAGGAAAAATAACCGAAATGAACATCCCTAGTCCCGCCCTGTCTTCCTGTTTCAGTTGAAATAACATCACCACAAAGAATAACACTGCGTGTTTCAAAGCACTTCAGGGGACTTTTAAGAAAGCAAAATCTAAATCTTAAACTGACCACTGCATGAAAAAAATGTGTTCTATCTTTAAACATGTCCCTATTTCCAGCGTATGTAATCTTGATGTCATCCACTGTAACTATCATCAATGTGATCGCTAAAAAGCTTCCTTAAGTAATACTGACCTCATCATCTTTGACGCATTGCATGGAAAAGTGATTACAATGGACCCAAATAGCATTTCTCAAAATGTTAATGCGATCGTCTTCCTGCTGCTGGAAAACCTGAAGAAATACACAGAATTTAGCTCAACATCATGTTATAAATACATGTACACACTCGTAATGTGAAGGGAAGGCCCAAGAATTAGTCAACTTATTATTATTAATGCAGTAGACAGACGCAGTAGGAAATCAGTAGGATGACACGGGCTGACCTAACACCATACAAGGTATTAAGTACAGTAAATGGTGATTTAGCCAAGCCTATAACAAACTGTTAGTGACAAATAGGATGCTTGATCAGTATTAATTATCAGAATTTATGTTGTGGATGTACTTCTTAAATAAGCCAAGAACAGTCTCTTTCGTAGTTTTAGTTTAGTGTTTGTGGTTTGTGGTGCATATGGGTAAAAGATAGAAAAAAAGGGAAGTTCATTTTTAGTGTGTTTCTATGTGGTTCACAGCTTCAGCAGAGAGATAGAGCTATTTCCGAAAGCCAGCGTACAGATAGGCGAGTGTTTTTTATACCTCACACGTACACTCGTGCGTGGTCTCCCATTCCTGATGAATCTTATCCAGCTGCTCTATGTTTGACATGAACTGTTTCTCTGTGAATCGGGAACAAGCATCAGCCTTGTAACATATGCAGCATTTAAAATCATTTTTGGAACTATTTGAACTGTGCATGTTAAATATTACTTGCTTTTTTTTTTGGTTCGGATGTACTGATTGCCATTTTTTGCATTGCAAGCAGACGCTGCTACGTGTGAAAACAAAGCATATTTGTATTCTCACCTGCATCTGTTGCAGCGTCCCGGCACTGCTTTGCTTTGTTTTGTGTCTGTTATGGCATAGAGCACAAAATAGAATGAATTTCATTTAGATAGTATCATCTTTTTTTTTACAGAGATTGGTAGGTCTCTTAGTAAAATCAGGTGTCTTTAGCCATCTTTGTTGCATTATATGCCAAAGGTGACGGTTCAGATACAGAAAAAAGTACTTTAAGTGAAAAAGTTGTGAAAAAAATGTTTCCCCTACAGTCTGCATGCCTGCAAAATAAATATTAGAGATATCCTAATATCCTTTTAGATTTTGGTTGTTATCAAACCTTTCTTTTGATATCTGTATTTTTAAGGCCCTATATGATTCAATTCCAGAGCTGACACTTAACATAATTTCTACTCCCATAATTTGGCTCTAAATCTCAGGTGAGAATTGTTATTTTGACCATCCTCTAAAAACCAGTGGATTTGTTTTGTTACATTATGTCTACAAAATGTTACATTTTATTAATTGAATGCATCCTTGCTGAATAAAAGTATTTATTTCTGCCAGCCAATCAATCAATAAATCAATAAATCAATATACTTGCTGACCCCTAACTGACTTTGAACTCTAGTGTATTTTGTAATATTTGACAACCACACAAACTCTGCCCATAATAACCCATAATTTACCTTTTCAGATTGTTTGGGGGTGACAGTGGGTGTACTGTTGAGTTTCTCAGCAACCAGTTCAGCTTCATCAGCCTCTTTACACCTCTGTTCATACGTCCTTTTAGACTGGGAAAAGCAGGAAGATACAGTTATTACTGCTCACCTAGACTTGAATGAAGGTCAAATTAACCACAAATGACTAAATGTATTTCATCTCATTTAAATGAATATGCAGGAAACTACCCCTTATCTTTAAACTTGATTCTAACCTCAGTCTGCAATCTCTTATCTCATGAAACTTCACAGAAAAAGTGAGAATAGGCTTTCGTAATCTACCTGGAAATTGTTACTTTTTGACTCAACTGGTTTCACTCTCTCTCAAACATGCACATATTCAACCGGCTTGCTCCAAATCAACGCATTAATTTAAATGTAAATATACACCATCCATTACAAAGCAACAGAAGAAGACATACAGCAAGCTGATGGAAAACGAACCTTTACTACAGTATATGTTATTTATCTAGCTCAGCCATCCTCAAATCTGGCTCACTCCCTCAGAGTTTAGCTCTAGCCCTAATCAAACACACCGCAAAGTGAGCATGCTAATCAAGATCATTAGAAAATAGCAGGTAGGTGAGTTTGATCAGGGTTGGAGCTAAACTCTGCAGCAGATTGGCCCTCCAGAGAACGATTTGAGGAACCCTGATCTAGCTGGTCTCCTTCTACAGTTCTTCATTTTTAAATCATTTTTATGTGATTAGATATGACCTCAATTTTCCAGTACTGCTAAATAGAAGATTGCAGCATTGAGTTGACTTCGTCAGTAAGACAGAATTAAACATACAAATTTATTTATAGATACATTTTGCTGGGGTTTATTTTTACTTGCTATTGAAAAACTAACTCTAAAGAACATGGGTGGTGAAAATGACGTCTCAATTTTGTTTGTGAAAAATGTAATATGCTGAGTCTATGTTTAAAACATAATTTAAAAATGAATTTCACTTTAGTTTTTATTACATTTACAATATAGTTTTTAAAATAATCTCAAATATATTTCACTACAGGGACAGTCCCATTTGACCTAGTGTGCTTATAAACAATGGTGGTAGATCATAAAGCATACCTTTTGAGGTTTGGACTAACTTCCTGTCATTCAGAAATCGTAGATCTGAAGTCACACAAATACCTTTACAGCTCCTGATCTGAATGGATCAGATTCCTTCACTCTTTTGTTTGTCAAAACAGAATGCTTTACGATAATACTAACTTAATGTCAACTCGCCTCAGGAGTCCTAATGTGTTGCTTTCTGAATTTGTTTCAATGTACCAAGAAAACAGAAACATGTGTTTTCTTGACAATACATCAGTCGTCTGTTGCTAGGAAATTGTGAATATATGAGGAAGAGAGAAAACCTGACATTGAGAAAACAGAGGCTGTGTCAGTGGGAGTCAACAAAAGCGTGCAGGCGAGAAGGAAATATACTTCTAGTAGAGAAGTGAGACTTCCTGAGATGACAGTTACAACATGTTCAAGGCCCATCCCCCTCTCTGCCCTGCACACTTAGCTGCACAGAGGTTAGCGTATGCACTGATGATTTAAATCACTCTATTCACCCTTCCTCTTCCTGATATTCTGCTTTCAGTTAGGCAAATAAAGGGTGAACTGAGTAGCCTACAAAACTGAATTGACTAAGTTAAAGTAAATTACACTTACCTCCATGGTTTTCTTATATAATGACACTTTGGTCTTCTGAACCTTTTCCATGACCCCTTCAAACTAAAAAATAAAACAAATTAAAATCTCGTGCTTGCAACTTTTTTAATGAAGCAATGGTACACTGGTGTCAATGGGGCGGTGTTCCTGTGGCTCAGTGGTAGAGCATTGCGTTAGTAGCGCAAAAGGTTGTGGGTTCAATTCCCAAGAAACACACATACTGGAAAAAAAATTATAGCCTGAGTAAGTCGCTTTGAAAAAAGTATCTGCTAAATGCATAAATGGTACTAATATCCACCAATATACCATTTAGGGGTAAAAAAGCTACAAAGATGTGCCTTCTAGCTTTTGTGCCGCCCCAGCTTTTTTCTAAGAGTGTATAAAGAAGCATCTTGGTTTGAACACAAGTACAGCACTCCGTTTTTGTTCGCCCCATCACAAGCATAGAAAAAACTATGAACAAGTGGTTTTCGGTTCTGCAAATGTAGATTAATTAAAGCATCACGTGGCATTTCACCTTTCTTCGCTGCTCCTTTTGTCGTTCTCTGAAGTGCTCCATTCGTTTCACCTCTTCTCGTAACATCCCAGAGAGCTGAATGTGCACATTTCCAATGTTCTCCATTTCTAGGTGAGAAAACAGCATATTCATTAGTGATCTTGAAGGTATGGGTTTAGTTAACGGATGTAGCTGATACTGTTTATTCCTTACTTTTTATATATACTGTATATATATATATATTTCTTATTCCATGTGTCACTTGGTGAATATATATTTGAAGTGTTACTTACGGGCTTTTAGCTCGTCAAATGATGCCTTCAAAGTGCTAAAATACCAAAGAAATAAAAACAAAGATTCAATTGATTGACTCGTGCTCATAAACCTTTGTTTGTATGCAAAAGTTTAAATCCAGAAGCCAATTTATACTTCAATAAATATATTAAATAATATTTCCTTACCCAATTTCACTTTGCCCTCCTGTCTTGCGTGCAATAGTAATCAATTCCTTGCCGTACCGTTCCTCTGCCATCGCTCTATGGGTAGAAAATGGCATTGTTATCTTATTCAAGACAACTCAATATTTTTTCACCAATGCTAAACAGTGCGCCTTGTAGAAATAAATATAAATACGCAACGTTGTTACCTCATTCTTAAGAGCTCCTCCATATCTTTGCAAGCTCGTCGCCCATCACATAGCCTCTGGATAAGAGTCTCATATCCAGTGTTACTGGTGAATTCTGGGCCCTGGAACCATGAGGATTACATTATATATTTCTAGTAACAGGATCGTTTATTATAACATGATTAGGTTGACAAGAATAAAATAAATTCCATTTCGATATATCTCTGTGTAGTATTTCTGCTGTGCATCTCAGTTTTAATCCTGAATCCATGAGAAATTTATTTTCTCTTTTCGCACTGTATTCATCAAAATTAGGCCTTATTTGAAAAAATTGGTATCTATGCAAAATACATAATACCAGACTGTCTGAGGTGGTTAAACAGTTTAATAATTTACTGTGCTTATTGACATGGAATGCTATGGAATATCAACAAATATTAATAGTATTAACATGGAATGCTCCTTCGTTTATCTTAACAACCTTACATTTGCAACAGAAAGAAAACAGTACTATTTTTTAGATAACTATAGAATATATTTGACATGCACCCTCAACACTGAACAGCACTAGCATGGTTTGACAGGCAAATCAACCCAGAAGCTGCTTTGTAGATAGATGCCGTGACAATACAAGATCAAAGCTAAAAAGAAGGCACAAAGGCAAACGCTCAACAGGAAGCCCACAGATCATCTCCATGACACAATATGAGGATGTCTAAATATAAACACGCAACCCTCAAATGTAGAGAAGTATTTTTTATTAAAAAGGCCATGGCAAAAATCATATTCCAAAAAATCTTACATCAAAATCTTAAAATCAGTCTTAGTTTGAGATGCCCTAAAGAAACCGTAATTTCTGATACAAATGAACGAGAAATGAACGAGAATGGCAGTGCACAAAAAATACTCAGATTTGATAAGTGTATCGTGGTATTGTGATGCTGGTGAATTATTGGAAGTTAAAGACACATTATTAACCTACGCTGTCATATGATGTAATCATATGTAGTATTGTTAACCTCAGGCATGTCAGCCCTAACAGACAACAACGTTCAATTCAATCTGTCAAAAAAGCTTAACTCGTGTACTTACCCAAAAAGAATCTTTGAATTGTAACGGTGTCATTTTAAAGGCTGATTTTAGGAATGTTGCAAGCACACAGGAGGAAAACAAACTAGGAATTAAGAAAAATGAAATAAAGAACAGACAAAACCAGACGCAGGAAACCACTGTTCACAGTACGCTCGTGGTGCTCAGGTTTGACTCAGATAAGGAAGCTCTCTCTTATATGTCATTGATCAGAGAGCGTGGCTGACAGATAATACGCATGCATTCAGCAGCCATTTGAATACTAGATAGAATGGAACACCTCAAACAGTGGGCTTTTGGAAAATATAAAGAGTCAGTCTTTAGGTGTCAAAGAGATTTTGAGCAAGCAAAGCCATCGAAATCTAAGTTGAGTTTTTTCTTTATACCTGAAGAAATAGAGAGGTGGTAGCAGTTAAAGACACAGACCTGTTGATTTGAATATCTTTTGACTCCAATCGACAGCACAGCAACTGTGTATGATAGCTACAGATTTTATATAGAGAGAAAAGTGCATCAAATACAGCGGAGTTCAAACAAAATGAAATATTACAACAGTTACAATCTATTTCACTAGACAATACCACCCTGCATCATATTACTAAATTAAATCCAATCCTACGTGTTTCTTACTAATTTTGGGATGCTGATTTAAAAAATAATGCTTGTATTGCTCTAGCATGCCAAACTTTCTAATAAAATGTGCTTTTCATAGCATTTCTGCTTTTGGCAACCATTTCTAAGGTGAAGAAGTCTTGTATTATCCTTTATTCACAAGATAAACTGACATGAATACATGATTCCTATCTTCCTCTGAGCAACATTATAACTATTTGTTCAATTCTCAGCTGATTTTCACTTGTATGAATCATTCTGGAAACATTTTTTTATGCCTAATCCTGATTTCAAGGTTAAAATTGGGGCTTGTGAAAGACAAAAATGCAAACATGACCCTGATGTTTTCTGCTACATTTCTGGGTGTTTTATTAATCCAAAGTGACATACAATTAAAAAAATTATAAAAAGAAAAGCTTATTTATAAACTTGCCAACATGTTTAAATTTTTTTTTTGCTGACTGCAAGTTAAATAATGAATTTTGAATACTCTTATCATTAAAAGCAAAACTTTTGTTGATATGTGCACTAAAAGTAATGTTATTTTGTGAGAGAAAAACCTGTATATGGTGGGAAAGGTTTTATTGATATTTTTAACTCAGCATCATTATGAGTTCATCATATCACTTTTGCAAATCAAGATGCAGGGCTGTGTAAAATTAGTGTACCAGTAACAGTAAAAATAATTAGCAACAACTCAAGTAGTCTTTCTTTGTGGCACCATAAGAACTATTTATAAAAGGTTCCAACTATTACAGTTCATCGTGTGACACATGAAGCTGCCTGCCGTAATCAGTCACTTCACTGTTCATGAAAGTGTCTTGGTTTTTTAAAATCTCCGCTTCCGAGAGTCTCCCATCACCATCTTGGTCCATTTCCTTGATTAGATGAATGGCCTATTCAACATTCAAGAAAGATTTTTTTAGAACATCTTGTTAAATATGTAAACAATACATCAGCGGATGAATGGCACATTGACTAACTTCTTCTCGTGCCGAGCCATAGCTATTAGGAGCGACCCAGCGGAGCTGTTCATCCCTGTTGAGTTTTCCATCCTTATCCTGGTCATAGAGATCTTTAAAGCGCACCGTTTCCTCAACCTCCCACTGCGAGGGTTCTTCCTGCTCTTAAACACAGACAAACAAACTTACATGTTTCTGATAATGATTTACCACACTCCTGGAAAATATATAGATGTTAACACCTCACATAAATCTGTAGAGCAAAATAACCTAATGGTAAAGCATATGATAGTGCAAAACATATCTGTAAAAAAAGGATGCACAATAGATACGTAAAATATAAAATTCTACAAAATGCTAATAATGTAAAAAATTGCCAAATGTAATGTTTCGCAAATCTCGAAATGAAGATTTACTTTTCATACTGTACATTGAAAAGTTATAATTCCTAAATTCTACTGTATTTAAAAATTCTAAATTTGAATTGTTCGGTTTTCTTCACTATTCAGACAATATAGTGCAGAAATTTGATTTCACCCATTTATTGGTCAATTAAATTTTTTATAATCACTAGTGTAATGACAATGTATACTGTTATCGGAATCAGATTAAGCTTTATTTCCAGGTATGTTTACACATATGCGCAGTACCGCTGCTCCCTATACCCAACGCAGCTTGCGTAGGGCACCAAATCCCTGGGGGGTACATCCCAGTTGCTAAAAAAAAAACACTTGGCGCGCCATTCCCGTATCCGCATGCATTCATGCTTGCGGCTGAATGGAAATGATCAAATGGACAACTATTCCCGTGAAAAAACATGAACAATCCGGTGCCAAGAGTAGAAAAAATTGAAAGTGAAAACGTCTCCGGTTACTGTCGTAACCTTGGTTCCCTGAGAGATGGGAACGAGACATGGTGTAAACGCTTTGGAAACTCCCTTCCTTCCTAACCTACCTGAAATATTATTGCAGAATGCCAGTGACGTTACAGCTCTCACTAGCCAATGCCGGCCAACAGGGACGGGGCTCCCGCCACTATAATGCGCTGTTTTGGCGCTAATAACTCAGAATCTTCCGACTGACCCAGCAGCGCAGCAGACCTGAGCAGCGACCACGGTGGCTTACCCCATTTCTCGTTCCCGTCTCTCAGGGAACCGAGGTTACAATAGTAACTGGAGACGTTCCCTCTCGAGAGCAGTCTCTCGACATGGCGTAAATGCCTTGGGGACTCTATTGAACAACGCCGTGGAAGCAGCGAAGCAAAAAGGAGCCAGCATGAACAGTTCTTGCAAAACACTATAAATAATCCTCATAAAGCATTATAGTTAAGACAAATGCATACATACAATCATGTAATGTAACAGTGTAACCACGCATCTAAACGACAAAAGCACAATACTCATAACACATCCGGGGCACCACAGTCTTGTGGCATGTGACGATGGCCCTGCCCCTGATCCTTCTATCTATACGACCTAGTCGAAACCACCCACACCATCAAACGGCTAGTGATTGCAGGTAGAACCATGGGTCACACTCATCGACAGGACCTGTGAGGCTAATGACTACACGTCCAAATTGTAAAATCTGGCAAAAGGTATTCTGCGAAGACCATCCAGCCGCAATACAAATATCTTTGATCGAACTGCCCTTAGTCCATGCCCACAAGGAGGCAACCACCCTTGTCGAATGGGCTCTGACACCAATAGGACATTCCATTCCCCGGCTTGAATATGCCAAGGCAATAGCCTCAACTACCCAAGACATATACCTCGACATAGCCGTTGCTTGGAGACAGACTACCCTTTAGTGCTGCCTCCGAAGCATACAAATAGTTGCTTTGATTGCCAAAACTGAGCCGTGCGATCGACGTAAACTCGCAAAGCCCACACCAGGCATAACACCTGATTAGGGGCGGCATCCGATGAAGTTGCCAACTCTGGAGTGAAAGCAGAAAGCTCCACTACCTGCGCTCTGAACGGTGTCGAAAGCGATTTAGGCACTTAGACCAATCTTGGCTTGAGTGTGACATTACAATCATCAAGTCCAAACTGCATGCAGTCCACATTCACAGAGAGCGCTTGTAAATCCCCCACGCGCTTGACCGAAGCAAGGGCGAGCAGCAGTGCGGTTTTAAGCGAGAGCTCCCTCAAGCTGACAGTCTGAAGTGACTCGAAGGGTGGGAGGGCTAGCGCCCACAGCACTAGAGCAAAATCCTAGGGTGGCACTGTAGGAGGACGAGAGGGTCTTAGTCTTCTCGCACCTTTCAGAAATCTGATAACTAGATCGTGTTTTCCCACTGAGCTCCCATCAATAGCGCCGTGAAAGGCTGAAATAGCTGCAACATAAACCTTCAGCGTGGATGGCATACTGCCGCCGTCCATTCGTTGTTGAAAAAATTGCAGAACGTCAGACACGGGGCAGTTTCCAAGGTCTCAACCATTTGATTCACACCATCTCTCAAACACTGACCATTTACAGGCGTACAGGCATCTTGTAGACGAGGTTTGCGCCTCCGTAATCGTGTCCATCACTCGGTCAGATAATGATCCCTGGCTTATTATCCCGCACACCATCCACATGTGAAGTTTCCACCATTCGAGGTTGGGGTGCCATACCGAGCCGTCTGCCTGAGGCAGGAGATCCCGTTTTAGCGGGATCGGCCACGAGGGAGCCGTTAGTATTTCCAGCAGATCATGAAACCAAGGTCTGTTCGGCCAGTACGGAGCAATTAATTACACTGACACCTTCTCCTCTCTGATTTTGTGCAGCACTTGTGGCAATATCTTCAGCGGGGAGAACGCATACATTCGGGCATTTGGCCACGGCATCATGAGTGTGTTCCCACCTAGGGGAGATCATGACAGAGAGAAGAACAGAGGGCAATGCGTGTTCTCCTCCGTTGTGAACAGGTCTACCTCTGTTTTTCCGAACCATTCTCAGATCAGCAGTCTCCATTCTCCGTGAGGAATCCCATCCCTCGATAGCATATACGCGCCGCTGTTCAGGCGACCCAGAACGTGTGCTGCTCGAATGAAGAGCAGATGGTGATCGGCCCACAGCACTCTTGATCAGACTCTTCGCACTCTTCTGCGCATTCTCCCACATGTGGCTGTCGCTCCACCAGTGGCTCATTGGCAGCGGTGAGACGTTGCCGAGAGAAATCACCGTTCCTTCAGGCCCTAAGCACCCAAACTGTGAACTCCTCGCTGTGTGGGCAGCTCGACCCGTTGAGTGCTGCCTCCACATGGGCGAGGCCCAGGCACAGAACTCGTGAGTGTCCGAGGCCTCGATGGGTCCCAAACACAGCGTGCAAACGTTAGACATGCTGGAACCCTGAGAGAGAAATCCTTCTTCTTGCTTCTTCTCCACAGCTGTCTTCAGTAGGATGTGTGAAAGAGGAAGATTCTGAGTTATTGCCGCCAAAACAGCGCATTATATAGCCGCGAGAGCCCCGCCCTTATTGGCCGTCTTTGGCCAGTGAGAGCTGCAACTTCACTGGCGTTGTGCAATTATATTTCAGGTAGGTTAGGAAGGAAGGGAGTCCCCAAGACTTTTACGCCATGCCAAGAGACCCCTCTCGAGAGGGAACGAAGCCTGTGCATCACTTTCAGGAACATTCATAATAAACTTTCTGGGCTGTTGATGTTAATAACGTGCTTTAATGTCAGAAATAATTTCATCACCACCAACGCATCTAATATTCTCTGAGCTTCCATGTTCCCTTACGAAAATTACACAGTTTTAACACTAATAAAACCAAAAATTATGTTTTTTGTAGCCATGGTAATCGCAAATTAACCATGGTTTTGTTACTTATGATACAAAGAAGTATTGAGATTATACTTTTTTGTGGTTATAGAACAGACCTAAGCCAACAGTAGTCTTTCAAATGACTTAAAATGCATTATATAAAAACAATGAGGCAATAACGATTGGTTAATTAATAGGTATATGGTTTCATTGAATAACACTGTTAAAATACATAATCTAATACAAAATAAACAATTTATGTACATCATATGTTATTACAAATACCTACAAAGGGAGCTAAAGGCCTGGTGCTACACTTAGCCTACAGGACAATCAAATCCTTTATAGGCTATTGACCAAACCTTTAACTCAAATTTGCACCTAATCTTACATTTTTGGCCACCTTTTTGATATATGTAACCCTGGACCAAAAAAACAGTCTGAAGTCTCTGGGGTATATTTGTAGCAATAGCCAAAAATAGATTATTTGGGTAAAAAATATACATTTTTATTTTATGCCAAAAATTAGGATATTATGTAAAGATCATGTTCCATGTAGATATTTTATCAATTTCCTACCGTAAATATATTAAAACTTAACTTTTGATTTGTAATATGCATTGCTAAGAACTTCATTTGGACAACTTTAAAGGTGATTTTCCTCAGTATTTTTAATTTTTTGCATCCTCAGATTCCAGATTTTTGATGTATAAATCTCAATTAAAAAAAATTGGCACTTATGACAGGTTTTGTGGTCCAGGGTCACATATATAGATGACACGGCCTCTATAATGCCTTCAACAAAAAAAACACGTGGACATCACAACCCTTACAAAAATTAAACCATATTTTATCTTAGTAAAACTGCCTAATTTTCTTTTGCTTGAGACTGAAAAAAAATCAATCAGACACCTGTATTAATAAAATAATAGCCAAAGGTAACTATCTAAAGCTACTGTTGTAATTTGTAAATAATACAATTTATTATTTGTTTTATTTTTTACTTTTATATTTTATTAAAGTTCTATTTTGACTCCTATAGTAGGTGGTTTTTATTTTACTTCCGTAATATTTGAGGAAGGGTGGCACAACAATACAATCCTGCTTAGGGCACCAATTTGAACAGCAGCGGCCCTGCATATGAGGAAATTGTTTTTGTGACAGAAGCTTCAATAGAGCAACAGAATGACAATGACAGAACAAAAACACAGATAGTAAAAAAGGAATAAAAAATAGAACAAGTAAATAGGGAATAACAATATACAAATTGACAATTGTATGTACAGGTATATTAAAATGGACAGTTTTGTATGTACAAGTATGATAGTTATTTATCCCAACATAATCATACCATTTGCTCTGAGATCTCCAATGAATTCACTCAAGCTGATGAATCCATCTTTATCCAAGTCATATTCAGAAAGCACATCTTCAATGGCAAAATCCTGGGGTAAATGCAAGCACAAAGCACACAGTTAACATGAATGTTTAATCTCTAATTTATTGCAGCTTCATTTTATACTTACAGCCATGTGGTCCACCTCAGACGGATGAGTAAACGCAAGGAACTCCCTTAAGTTCAGGCCAGCTGAGCCATCCCTATTGGCAAAGTCAAAACGTCTTTTTTCCTTTGCATGGAGCTGTGAGTGAATTATTTTTTTCAATCACACAAGACCTTTCTTTGCTGTTCCACAATATGAAATGTTAATAAATTATGCAACATACAAATCTAAGAGACTCCTCCTCGGGGTCTTCAAGAACAGCATCAACATCAACTTCCACAGTATGACCATGCAAGACCATATTGTATTCGTCCCACGATACCACACCATCATTGTTGGAGTCAAACTCAGGGAAGCGTTCCCCAGCATCATCCAACGCATATGTCCTGTACACCCTCTGTATCCATAATGTGATTTCCTCTAGAGAAGCAACAGAAAATATTTCTTGAGCAGCAAATCAATATATTAGAATGATTTCTGAAGGATCATGTGACAATGAAGTCTGGAGTAATGGCTGATAAAAATTAAGCTTTGCAGGCATATATTACAGTTTAAAATCTTTCAATTCTAGACGGGCATTAGAAACAAGACATTAGAGTCAATCAAACCAGTACTGACCTGGAGTCAGGTATTTATCAGAGTTAGTGTCAATCTTCTTCACTATCTCCACCAGTCTCTTTCGCTGATCAGATGGACTGAGTTTCTGGATTTCATCTTTGTTCTGAAAAACAGTGATAGTTAGTTGGTAGAATGAAGCTGGTTTAATAACCGTTATAATGAACCATAGTGTTGATACCTCCGAGCCAAGGAACATATTTGCATTATGTTCATGGTTATGTTTGCCTAAATGATCCTCTTGGACAATTTGTTTTCCAATTGCTCGTGATGCACAACAAGCCACCAGCAACAGGAGAGTTGTGTATCTAATATCTAAACCTGACAAACACACACATACAAACAAATTAGACCCCATCGTTGATCTTGAGTGCCCCCTTATGTCTTGTCTCGAATGCCCAACTAGAATTTAAAAATTTTAAACTGTAATATATGCCTGCAAAGATACATTTTCATCACCTATTACTCCAGCATTCATTGTCACAACATGATAGAAATATTTTATGTTGCTTCTCTAGAGGAAATCACATTATGGATGGTAAGGAAAAAAGGAGTATAACAAAATTGATTCAAATTATTGCAGTCCATAGCCAGAAAATGAATTTGAATAAAACTATGCATAACACACAGTATCTCTCTTTGTGGTAAGATGAGTATCTGATATTGTGAGACGCATTTTAGTTTGCCTGTCGCTCACCGCGAAGTATTTTAAATTTAAAAACCAATTACAAAACGCCAAGACATACAAATTCATCTCAAAACTACCGTTTTTTGGCTTTTTATTTAAGGCAACCATACGAAGAATTCCCTATACGTGTTTAAGAAGCAAAACACTTACATTTAAAAGGCTGATAGTTAAAGTTTTCAGCTGAACGTGTTGCCATGGTGCGCTCCAGTCATCATCCGCGCGCTCCTCTCTTCTTCTTCTTCTTCTTCTTCTTGGTTTTATGGCGAATTGCAATCATGTTTTGTCAGGTGCATATCGCCACCTACTGTACCGGAGTATGCAGCATGGATTAGCCTATAGTTCCATGATTCTACCTAACAAAAAAATAAATAAATACCGGGATAAAATAATAATAATAATTATTATTTCTTTCTTTTCTCTTTTTCCTTTTCTTCTTCCCTTTCCCTTCCTTTCCCTTCTCCCTTCCCTTCTTCCTACTTCTATCTTCTATCTTTTCTACTTCCACTTCTATCTAAATCCTATAATACACCCCTGTATTCTTCAGATATTTTACAACAGCATCCTGTGCATCTTTCACCCCTTCTCCTGTTGTTCCCAACACACCCTCCAGGTTCCATTTTCTTCCTGTCTGACTTATCTTTTGCTTTAATCTAATCCTCTCTTCTCTATACTTCCTACAATACAACAGTACATGTTCTGTATTTTCTGTGATTTTACACTCCGTACATTCATCTGATTTACGTTTACCTAACAAAAACAATGTTTTATTTAACCCTGTGTGGTCAAACCTCAGCCTGGTTAAGACTGTCTCCTCCTTTCTATTCCTTCCATTCACACCCTGTGCATTAATACATTTCTGTATACTATTATATTTTCTTCCACTATTATCCATGTCCCACCTGTCCTGCCATTTCTTCATCATTCCTTTTTTAATTATTGCCTTAGCTTCTCCTTTACCAAAGGGAATATTTATAATTTCACTCATCCTGGTTGATTTCTTTGGTATTTTGTCTGCTTTCTCATTCCCTTTTATATTTACACGAGCAGGTATCCAGCAGAATCTCACATCTATCTGAAGCCTTCGCAATCTAAATAAATCTTGATGGATTTCAAGCATTAGATCTTCTCTATTAGATTTCATATTTTGAATACTGTATAGGGCTGCTACAGAGTCAACACAACATACCACTCTATCAGGTTTTACTTCCTCCACCCACTGCAACCCTATAATAATCGCCATCATCTCTGCCGTATAAACTGACAATTGATCAGGTAATCTTTTCCCAATACCTTACATTCAATGTTGGTATATATATTCCTATGCCTACCCTATTTTCTTCATCTTTAGATCCATCTGTATAAATATCTAGATAACTGTAAAATTTGCTTTTTATGTATTGACTTGCCATGTATCCTTTCTCACTTTCTTCCCATTTATCCTTTAGTTCCATTATTTTTAACTCTACCTCAGTTTTTGGAAACAGCCAAATCGGGATATTACTAACAGGAGTAGGAGTGTTAAAACAGATACTGTCTAACCTATATTCCTCTGCTTTAGCCTTTGTTACCCATCCAAAACCATTACCTTGAAACGAATTATACTCCCAACATTCTTTAATAACACTATTGGTGGGATTTTCATTACCACATCCACATAAACGACACCAATATGTAAGCATGAGTTTATCTCTTCTAAGATATAGGGGCACTTCTCCTAACTCTACCTGGATTGCCTTAGTTGGTGTTGATTTCATCGCACCAGAACAAATCCTCAAAGCTTTATTAATAACTCTATCTATTTTCATTAAATGTGTTTTCGCTGCTGCTCCATACACAAAGCATCCATAATCTATTGTTGACCTCATTAGAGCCCTATAAATAAACAGTGATTGTTTATTTGCTCCCCAGTCTTTCCCAACTAATGCTCTCATTAAGTTTATAACTTTCTTACCTTTTGATTCCACCTTTTCCATATGTACTTTCCATGTACCCTTTTGATCTAACCACATACCCAAATATTTAAAACAATCTACTGTTTCCAGACCCCTTCACGGTATACGTCACAGGAAAATTTGAAGTTCGCAGTGCGCATGTCGGGGTCAGAACGTTCATTCCATCCCATTGTGTTAACCAGAGAATTTCTCGTCAAGACAAAACTTAGGGCTGTGACGGTGGCAGATTTTTACCACCGCGGTGGTAATGGACCAACTACTACAGGTGGCGCGGTGTTGTGATATATATATATAATTCTGAAACGCAAAAATAAATAAATGAGGCTCAATCATCTATTAACAAACATACGTGTTTATTTTAGCACTTACGTCAGTCAACACTCAGCCTGCAAAACACTAAAATAAATATCAAATAAATAATACAGTTAAATAGGAAAGTAGCCTTAAATGAGAAAGTTAAATACACCCGGTGTGTGACGTCACGTGCACTACTGCCGGTGGCAACCGACCACCGCCGGTGACGCGGTTGTCACGGCCACCATTACAGCCCTAGACAAAATGCCTACTTGTTGCGCCGTGGACTGTGAAAATCGCACCAGTTCTGGAGTCAAGTTTTTCAGGATTCCTGCAGGATCTCATCCGTTTAAAAAAAATAGACGACATCTGTGACTGCAAGCTATTAAACGGGCAGACTGGGACAATACTACGATCAAAGAGGCTCGTGTTGGTAGCGCTCACTTCATATCAGGAAACGTTAAAGTCATCCTTTATCATCCCTTTCTGTTTGCTTAAACTCGAAAGCCTGGATTGCATGAACAGTTTTCTGTATGTTAAGCTATGCAAGTTAATAGTGTTGTAATTGTCATGGACCTGTGTCATGCTACAGACGTAGCCAGCTGCTAGTAGTTAGCCGCAGGCTAGCGCCAACATTGTGCCAACAACGGTAGAGTTAAGCCATGATAAGTAAACAAATGTTTTCTGTAAACTGTAGACTGATTTAATAGTTAGGTGAAGTTTGATATCTGGCATAAATTGTGACCTGTGGCATGCTACAGACTTAGCAGATAGCAGACTAGCTTTACATTAGCGCTTTCACTATGACAACAGTAGATCGTGTTGTAATCAATGTGCAATTATTTTTTGTAGGAGAGGCATCACTTGACTCCAGTAGTCCTGAATTTGTGCCCTCCTTGTTTGTGTACACAAAACAAAGCCAGACACCTAAGACCAAAATGGAAAGGTACAAATAATAATAAAAAAGTATCTTATCTATCTATAAGGCTTGTCTGTTTCTCCTTGACACAATATGCCGGTCTATTAGCCGCGCCATTTTTCTGACCCCAAGCTGCGCGCGCACCCAACCTAGGCTTCCGATGTTTACAAACATTGAAGGGGTCTATTGTGACCATATAACTCCAAGTACTGTTTGTCTATCCCTTTCTTCCTGGTAAATAACATATGACAAGATTTACTTGAAGAAAGCTTAAAGCCCCAATTATATGACCATTCTACTTTTTTAATTGCTTCCTTGATTTTATGTATCACACCTATGGGGTGCGCTCCTCTCACTCATCGGTTTCCTGTATGCGCGAGTCATTATTTACTGCCACCTGCAGGACTGGAGGACATGCAGAGTCTCGTGCCTTCCTCAAGAAACAAAATGAAATCAAAGTTTAAATATCAAAAGCAATATTAATATTTTCATATTAGATCAAGCACAAATCAATAGGTACAATTTGAGTGATTCTGATTCATGTGGAAGTGGAGACAAATAAGGAAGCAGATTTAAAAAAATATTGTTTTAAAAATGCCATGAGAATAACAGAAATAGAGAAAATATGTCTGTAATTTACAAGAGCAAATAAAGTACAACTTTATGCAACAAAATCATTCATGCTCCCAAATATTATTGGCTCTAATAGGCTTTTTACCTTTACAGTTGTGTAAAACAAGTTTGAAATCATGTTTTAATTTGATTTGGAGACCAAACTTTCCCATTAAAAATTGTGTTTCCCAGTTATTATTATTTTTGTTATTATTATGCATTTTGCTGTTGTTTTGTTTTGTGTTTATTGTGTTGGCTAATGCAAAACTAATACAAATACTTTATAAAATGTGTTTCCCATTAAAACAATAACAGTTGTGTTTCCCACATTACAACAATGCTTTACCGTTGCCGTTGAAGTGTATCATTGTGTCAAACAGTCGAGAAATGTTCAGGTTTTCAAAGGAAGACATTTTGGGAAAGAAAGGATTGAAGTTGATATTTATAAATCACATAGCATATCAAACATTAGATCCATTATCAATAAAGGTGCAAATGCATGAAATGACACTGACTGTTGTGATACAGAAGCAGGCTAGACATCCCAGGTTGTAAGGGATAATAAATATATATACTATACTATATATATTATACTATAACTAGAGGTGATTACACGTAGTCTGGATTACGTCATCAGATTCCAAAAAGTAGTAGGCCACCTGTAATTAGATTAAATAACATTCTAAAATACTTATAAATAGACTACAGTTATTTTATTGATTACACGATTACATATTATTCACATTATTAATAATTTATTGATTCGCCATTATTCGTTTTTTCCCTCTAAAACACTTCTTATACACTCAGAAAGTCCAGTTTTGTGGACATTCACACAGAGATCAGTCATAAGTCATGTGGCTACGCAGTATTTGACCACTGGATTCACAAAAATAATTTCAGGTTTAACAAGTGTTTCAACATTGTATCAATATGAACACATTAATGTTTTTCTTCCAAACACATTAAAACGCACAAATTCACGTTATTTCTTATTTGCATCGTGTAATGCATTCCCAACTCTTTAACGTCTTAATATATTTATTTAGTCATTTAGCAGACACTTTTATCCAAAGCGACTTACAAATATATTATATTACAAATATATTTAACAGTGCTCCTGAGATTTAAAATATTAAATATTTGACTAATTAAGTATCACATTTGCTTGTTCACACTGTTTTCTGACATTACATTTAACAAAAAAAATTAAATAAAATATGGAATATAGTTTCTTACTTCTTGTATTTTTATATCAGCATAGGGTATAATTATACTATTTAAATCAATGTGAGGAAGGAGTTTGGTCAAAAAGTAGTCTGTTTATATTAGGCGTAGCTAAAATGTGAAATGGATTCCGTTACTAGGCCTAACTACAATTTTTGTCGTGTAATTTTGGAATCAGTTAACGGACTACAGTTTGAAAGTAATCTACCCAGCTCTGATAATTTAACAGTAGCGTTCATGCGCTTTTTTAGTTTTGTTGGTTAGTCTCCGACGACCAAAAGCAGCGTACTGTGTTTTCTGACCTCCAGACGCCGCTGTTTCTCTGTAATCTTCACCCTCTGGTCTCCAGCAGGAACTGACGTTTGCGTCTACGACTACATGAGCAAATTTTCCAGCTGGAGGAAAGTGTCCAGCGTCAAAGATCGGATAGCCTTGAAGGTGGGAATCGTCTTTTATTCACACAAACTCTTACAATTAATATAAGTGTACCCGCCAGCTCTATTCGCCTGGCTACCGGAAGTAAAGTATGTTGTCTGAGTATTTGCGCTGTTTGTTTTTCTTCTGCTTGTGTTTTCACTTTTGTTGGCGCGTGAAGTGCGCCGAAATGCCGAAACATTTGCACAAACGTTGCGTAAAAGTTTCCGAAACAACTTTCTACGAGGGATATTGTGTTGTAGTGTTAATGCGTAGGTTTCTGAGATGTTTTACAGTGTCGTGGCAGAACATTTACTGTGATGACAGCAATATTTGACTAGAAATATGAATTTGTATTTATTGGCAGTCTAGTGTTATGGTAACGTGGCTTCTTTGATTATCTATTTTGTTGCATACTTCGCGTCCTTTATACACTTTGGTTTGATTTTTTAAATGTCTTTCAAACGGGTAAGTCGTCGGGGTTGCATTTCTATTTTGATGACTTAAATCGGACAATATTTCACATCATACACAATACATTCCTGTTGAGTTCAGAACAGGTTAATGACGGTCAGTGATGAAGCTCAAGTCTCTGCTGCACCTTCACTGTAAAAGGATAAAGCCTAGAACACTTATTTATCTATAGGATTTTAAATTAATTCTGTCATTCTCTCGTCTGTTTTTAAAGTTAAGATCTTATTGCTGATAAGTTTTTATGCAAGGAAATACTTGGACTAGAGTTCCACAGTTGAAATAATGTGTAAAAATGACGGTCTCTGAATGTTTCTAATAGGAAGAAAAGCTATTTTGTATGCCACTTGGAGCTAATGTTATTGTCGTAACTGACTGGAGAAGCAGGTTTTGTCTTTTTTCTTTTTTTTTTTTTACCAAGGATAACTGAAACAGGCTTGTGTAATTTTGTGGATGCAGCACATACAGCTTCTTTAAAAGTTCAACTGTAATGGTGGCATGCAATCGTGCTGTTCCTGCAGTGTTGCGTCATTGTATTTATATGCGTGATTCATGTGCCTTGGGTATGCTAGCTGGATATGTATATGTAACTTATTTTTTGACTGTCCTGCAGTTGTTTTCGGTCATGTAAACTCCTTGTGTTTACTGTAAACGTGCAATGACAGCTTTCACACATTACAAATGCTATATTGTTTTGTCTGTCATCCATTTACCCTTCTGGACATTCTCACCGTCTTGGGAACTATTTGTCTTCCCTTGACATGTTTTGGAAAAGCATCTCAAACTAAACTCTGTGTTTCGGACTCATGCTTTGTGTTCAGTCTATTTCTGAGGTGTAAAAGTGAACTGATGTTCTTAAACTGACACGCTGTTATTTAAAAACCATATGCATTATCTAGTTATTTATTTCTGTCTTAAGCGTGACTTCTGCACTTTGAACAGCTCCACTGAAGCTTGATGAATCATTTTATTGTAAAGTACGATTTTTTTTTGCTGACTTCCGTTATGATTTGACACCATCTTTAAAAGGCTTTCCATTCGTGGTTTTTCTAATGCATAAATAAGTGATGTTTGTCATTGTTAAAACAGTACAGTCAGGCATGCACCCTGAGGGGTGAGAACCGTTCCCAGGAGGTTTGAGCTGCAAAGATTTGATAACTTCGAGAGCACTGAATATGCCACCTGCTTTTATACTTCTGACATAAAAAAGATAAGGAGAAACTGTTACTATGCTGCGCTCCACATGTTTTAACATTTGCCCTGTTATAATCATTTTACATAGTATATTTTGAACCAGAAAACAGATCTTCAAGAATAACAAAGATCTGTTGGGTTGTAAATCAACAAAATGTTTTTATAGAATGTTTAACACTATAAAATTTACACACATATATATATATATATGTATGTATATATTATTATAATTTTTTATATATATAACAAGTGCAAAGTCTCTGCAGTTTTGAGCTCACAGATCTTCATGATTTCATAATGAAATATTTAAGCATCATCTTTTTGCACAATTGATGCCTTACTGATAAGACATGCTTGGTCTCTTCTGTGAATACCGGTCAGAAAGACTGACCCCTCAGATTGCATGCTAGATTCCTCACTGTACACAATGGCCTTGGTGGATAGCCAGACTTGGCAGCATTGTTGCCTTTGCAAAACTAAATAAAATTGTATGGCCATTTCCCAGCATATCTTGTGTGTGGCGTATTGTTCTTGGATTATTAGTGGTAGAGGTTGGCGGTATCACCAAAATCTTTTATCACTGTATGAGTAATTTTATATTATGGTAATTATGTGAATAAGACTTTAATTATTATTGCTGGAAATTCAACAAAATATATTTATGTAGCTATTAAATAACAGTGTGATAGTTGTTTTTTAATAGATTTATTTACATCACTCATGCAATTGTTTTCTGTTTTTTTTAAGATAAGAAGATTGGCAATATTGCAAAATGCAGCTGTTATTATATAGCGTCTGCGTTATGCAGGTTGATCTGATTACAAAATTAATAACTGCATATTGCCCGCAATATTTCTTCAACGCAATGGCCAATCAGAAACGTTATAGTTTTCAGAATTCACTCATTGCTGGAGTTTTGCACGCTCCTGAATCATCTCACGACTAAGTGCAGACGCGATTGTAAATAAGAGATTTATTGTGTAGTTTAGAGAGCTTGATTATAACAGAACTTTGTGAGATCACGATGAACTTTGATGACCGATTATTTTAGTGATGATAATAAAGGGAGCTCGCTTTGTGTGTTTTCTAGGCTATAATCCATTCAGAATTTGAATGAAACTTTCATTTTTCGGACACGTACATGCTGCAAAGTTTCGGGAATGTTGCTGGATTCATTCTCGAAATATCAGTGATAAACAATGGACGGGACAAAAATGCATCAGTGTTTTATTCTGGAAGCGGGTAGTTCACGGACTAAAAGCGTACGTAATCTTTGAGATCGGGACATATCAACCAGTAATTTCATTTCCACTTACGGATAGGGATGCAGCAATTATAGATTTTGTTGGTACGGTTATAGTCCGAGGAATAATCACGGTTTCTCGATTATTAATAAATGTATTATGTATTTTATCTGCTTCATAGATAATTCTAAATACCTTATCTGAATTGTTTAAATGGGTAAAATCCACATACGCTTATTTTTCATCAACCGGTCAATATGTACAGCAGGGCATGCAAATTCAGTCCGTTTGTGGCCAGACAGAAACCGCACACAGGCAATATGAGTCTCTGTAAATCCAGTCTCTGACACTAGGTGGCGCTTTATATGGAAAAGCTGAAATACAGCTGATTACCGTAAACTCCGTGCACAAAGCAGTATTGTGATTAAAAACACTTCTTTAGGTATTACATGGAGCGAAGATGAAAACAAAATGCCATCAAATCGTTTCTGAAGACAGTCAGAACCTTCAGAGGTACATATAATTAATTAATATATTAATTTGTATAATTCCCTCAGCACTATTTTAAAACCTCCCAGCTTTTTTGCTCTATTTTCACTCAAAATGAAACTGTTCTCTTGCTGTGTCTGTTGCTGAAAACTCTGCTTTATACTGGACAGTTTATTTATCAGATATTCAAATCGTGGAAATCGAGTATGGTTTTAATGATAATTAAAATATGAAAAGGTAATACTAACCATGGGGAATTTTATCATATCAGATCGTCTCGCTCTCATTGAACTCGCAAAGGCGTGCGCGTGCTCACATCATTCAAACACTCACCTCACTAGAAACATGGCATGTCGCAATCTGTGACGAATGCGGGCGAGAACCAATGAGCGTTTGATTATCCTGCCGTAAAACATGTCGTTTGAAGCGGCAACATTTGAATTCTTAACGAACGTGCGTCAGTCACGTGGGGGCTGCGGGCTTTGCCGTTTGTGGTCGCTGGATTTGCTGCTCGGGATGGAGATGAAGATCTATAAAGATTTGGATTTGGGTCCGTTCCTCGCAGTCGTATGGATTCTGAAGATCTGGATTACAGTGCACGAAAACAATTATTTCATTTTGTAATTATGTTGCGGTTTTGGTGTTTTATAGTTCTATTGTCAGTCAGCCTTTTAGAGAAATAATTGAGAGAGGTAATTGATATGACAACTAATAATAAAATTAGTTTATATGTCATCAATACGTCAGTTTTGTACGTTTAAATGCTGAAAATACATCAGTATTGTACGTTTTAGTGCCTGTAAAAACGTATGTAAATGTACATTTTATAGAACCACATTTTCCGTAAAATACATACTAATTATAATGAGATCACGTTGGAAAAATACCTTCTTTTTTTTTCTTGCCCCCCTCACTTGAGTCAAATGTCGCCCATGGTTTAAACTATAAATTCTGATTGCATAAGCAGCATTTGAAGTTGTAAAATAGTCTATGAATTTATACCTGCAAATGAACATCAGTTAAATTCTTTATTATGAACTCCAATCCTTGATTATGAGTCGTGCTCAAAGCCATTGTCAAATACTCCGTAAACACACACTTCTGTCCTCATTACAACAGTAATTACACCATCAGCATGTAGCAGAATAACCATTCTGCTAAATGTTGCTGAAGAACTAAATCTTTTTACTAATGCATCCAGTTGCTTGTTAAGTGTAATCAATTAAACTCTGCATTACATTGTGTATAATACCCCTAAATGTCACAAATGACACATTCCTTTCTGTCTTGACTTGTTAAAGACACATCTCTGTGTTTTTTCATTACTCCTTGTTTTGTTCTCACTTAAAGGGTTAGTTCACCCAAAAATGAAAATCAGTCTGTGTTTTACTCACCTTTGAAGCATCCTAGGTGTATGTGACTTTCTTTCAGACAAATCCAATCGGAGTTATATTAAAAATGGTCCTGGCCCCTCCAAGCCTTACAATGGGACTAAACGGGTGTTAGCTGGATCCTGTTCGGAAGACTTGAAATAAAGTATGCGCACTGTAATAAAACATCCCTTACACGGCTCCGGGGAGTGAATAAAGGTCCCCTGTAGCAAATCCATGCGTTTTTGAAGGATGAATATCCATATTTAAAATGTAATAAACACTTCTCTCTCACTACATCTATAAGCTGATGCAGTCCAGGCAGATGACATAATATGTATGTGTCACACTCATGCCTCTGGGAAATGTAGTATGAGAATGAGAGGAGGAGAATTCTCATTCACAGAAGTGAATGAAACAAAGTTTCCTTACTTTAGATAAGCAAAACCAGTCTTCTTTCAGCTTACAGGTAAATAATAAAAAATGAATATGGTGAAAAAGTTCAGACATCTTCAGGGAAAGGGCTACCAATTTTGTGGAGAGGCACAGAATCCATGTTGCTTGCAGTGTGAAGTTTCCAGTCAGTGATGATTTGGGCTTCATTGTCATCAGCTGGTGTTGGTCCACTGTGTTTTCTGAAGTCCACAGTCAACGCAGCCATCTATCAGGCAATTTTATAGCACTTCATGCTTCTTTCTGCTGACAAGCTTTATGGAGATGCTGATTTCATTGTCCAGCAGGACTTGGCACCTGCCCATACTGCCAAAGGTACCAAAAGCTGGTTCAATGACCATGGTGTTACTGTGCTTGATTGGCCAGCAAACTCGCCTGACCTGAACCCCATAGAGAATCTATGGGTTATTGTCAAGAGAAAGATGAGAGACACCAGACCCAACAATGCAGATGACCTGAAAGCCTCTATCAAAGCAACCTGGGCTTCCGTTACACCTGAGCAGTGCCACAGGCTGATCACCTCCATGCCACGCCGCATTGAGGCAGTAATTTATGCAAAAGGAGGCCCAACCAAGTATTGAGTGCATAGAAATGAACATACTTTTCAGAAGCCTGACATTTCTGTTTAAAATATCCTTTTTTATTGATCTTATATAATATTCTAATTTTCTGAGACACTTAATTTAGGGTTTTCATTATCTGTAAGCCATAATCATCAAAATGTCAAGAAATAAAGGCTTGAAATATTTCACTTTATTTGTAATGAATTTATATAATATATGGGTTTCACTTTCTGAAATGAGTGACAAAAATATTGACCTTTTTCGTGATATTCTAATTTTTCCCGTAACCCGTCATCTGCCTGGACTGCTTCAGCTTATGACAGTTATATGTAGTGAGAGATAAGTGTTTATTATGTTTGAAATATGGGTATTTATCTTTCAAAAATGCATGGATTCCCTATAAGGGGCCTTTATTCACCCCCCGGAGCCGTGTGAGGGATGTTTTATTACAGTGCGCGTACTTTATTTCAAGTCTTCCGAACAGGATCCAGCTAACACCCGTTTCGTCCCATTGTAAGGCTTGGAGGGGCCAGGACCATTTTTAATATAACTCCGATTGGATTTGTCTGAAAGAAGAAAGTCGCATACACCTAGGATGCTTCAAAGGTGAGGAAAACAGACTAATTTTCATTTTTGGGTGAACTAAACCTTAAAGTCAATAAGTCCTGCCCTTTTTGTGGGGTTTAGCACCTAATCAGTGGAGCTGTGAATGAGGAGCTGAAACCCTACTCTGAGTTTGCAACTAATTGGTTCCGTTTCAATTGCAAGCTGACATATCTTGGGCCTGTAATGCGCAGGGAAATGTCTAGAATGTGCTTGTAACCGCCTGCCGTTCACCCATTAAATCTAGATTTTGACACGCCCTAACTGGCCACTCACATGAACTGTATTGTCCTGCTTATGTTTTGAGCATTTCTTAATCTAAAGGCTTCTCATATCTGAAATATTCATGATGGTTTTGTGAGATCCAAGACATTGGATTATTGGATCATAATTAGAGATCGACCGATATATCGGTTTACCAATATTTTTCCCGATATTTAAGCATTGTACCATAATCGGTTATCGGTTTTGTAAAAAAAAAATATCGGTTTTAAATTTTTATTTTTATTTTCTTTTGTCACATACACAATTATACAGAGTATAACCAGCAGTGAAATTTTGTTCTCTGTATTTGACCCATCCAAGTACACACACACCTGGAGTAGTGTTCACTCAGGAAATGCTCCAGCACGACCACCGCATGTAACTTTTAACAAGATTCACTTGTTTGAAACACGTTAAATTATATTAACATTTACTATAGAACCATTATTTCACCATCTCTATCGAAATTAATTATTTATTTTCTCCACAAGCGATTGCAGTTTGAGTATAGTTCTGTGTAAATAGATAAACCGCGCTGTCAGCAGTTTTCATAATTTAGACAAAACATTTTAATAATTCTGATAAAACATGCCAGTTAAGAAATGCAATAAAATACGATGTTTTGTTTGTTATAGCTTATTTTAATATTCCAGAGAATATTATTCAGTTAATTAACATTATCCAGTGAATTATTATTATTCACTCTTTAGCCTTTTAAACCGCTTATAAACCTAAAACTGTTGTTTAAAATGAAGTTGATATTTTGTTTGAGTTTTCCGTCTTTTCCTTTATAGGTTTTAAATAAGCCTGCAAGCGCCGTGCGCGTTTTATTTTGACTTTAATATCAGCAGCAATTCGGCGTCAAGCAGTGTTTAAAATAAAAAACAGCAAATACTGTGGAACCAAATAAATGAGAAACAAAGTTTTTTTTTTTTAAAACATTATCACTTAGATCAGGGGTAATAGATCGCTCGAGCTTTAGGTCAGTGTTTCTCAACCAGGGGGGCGAGAGATCAAACTACAATATAATACATTCACTAATATTATGACTCGCATGTTAAGTCATGTAAAAAAAATATAGGCTATAAATAAATAACAGTACCACCTCTCTACGTATTCTGTGTTTCGGAGGAGAAATACGGTTCTCATCAGACTCTCAGACTGAACGGTGGCTCAAAGGCACTTTATGAGAACTACAGCTCTCGGCTGGATAAAAGAAGCCAGTGTCACACTAGTACACACAAGTTTGATGGGCAAGTTTTGTAATCAAGGTAAAGCTGATTACAGTGACATGATCGTGCATTAGTTATGTCCGTTATAAATGATGCAAAACGAACTGTGTATGTGCGCTCGATCATAACATCATATTTCTGCTTGAATACAGCTCAGTATATAGTTGAATACAGCGACGTGAATAATGAATAATAATAAAACACTATTTTATTTATTATTATTCAATTAATGCAACATAAAGATACATAACAACAAGCCTTTTTAATTATTTATTTAATATGTATTTTATAATTTATTTACTTTTCACTTGGTAGATCTCGGTGAGTTTTCTCCTTGACTTAGATTAATGTCAGACTCAGAAGTCAACAGGCTTTAAACGGGCGCTTTTACATTTGGTTTTGAAACTCTTCCACATCGTCTTGTCTGTGTCACCTCACTCTTCTTGTCAGTGTCACCTCACTCTTCTTGTCAGTGTCACCTCACTCTTCTTGTCAGTGTCACCTCACTCTTCTTGTCAGTGTCACCTCACTCTTCTTGTCTGTGTCACCTCACTCTTCTTGTCAGTGTCACCTCACTCTTCTTGTCAGTGTCACCTCACTCTTCTTGTCAGTGTCACCTCACTCTTCTTGTCAGTGTCACCTCACTCTTCTTGTCAGTCATCTCTCTTCACGTGATAAATTAAATCTGATCTGTGATGTAGAGGTTTGCGCGGGACTATTTTAGGTTTTATTACGCTCTCACCCGCTCCTGCGATATATTCACTGTTTGTTTACATTTCTGCTGAAAGAAAGAGAGCTTGGCCAACAAATAAATGTTTAGTCTGCACAAAATTGTATTTATTTTATTTGTCTTGTCAAGAGTCTTGAATGTATTGACTGATAAATGTCAATAACATTTTGCTGCCAACACGGAATAAAGTTTCACAGAGAGGAAAAAAAGTTATATAAAAATTGTAATCCCTATTTGTATTCGTTTTGTCAGGATATAATTCGTTTAGGCTAACATTCAGCCTACAACACAATAGAAACAAATGTAGGTTTAGCTTAATAGCTATTTTATTAGTCTTGTCAAAATACTAAATTCATTTAACATCTGGCTGTTAACACAGTGAAAAGTGCAGCAGAGAAAAAATAAATAAATTCGACACAGTCTGTCATTTAAAATGATAGGATAAGCATAATACAAAAAAAAAGAAAAGAAGAGTTGAACATGCTTAAGGACATCGCATCCATGCTTTGCTCCATTCTTATTCTGCTCTGTCACTCATCACAACCTGCTTCTGCAGTTCTGTTTGAGAGCTGTATATTATATTTGCTAGCCTGCTCTAAGCATCTTTGCACACGCTGTGCACAGACAATAAAATGAAGCACTGGTTCATGTGTGCAGCGCGCGCATAACGGTCCGGGTGCAGGCTGAACTGATCGATAAGAATAAAGCGCAGATATGCTGTTCTGAAAGGACGTCTGGGATCGGGATAATGTTAGACCACCCGCTCAAATTCAAATTGCGCCAGAGTTACCGACCGTTATCCACTTGTTTTCGGGAAATTAATCCTGCGGCGTAAGAAATCTGGTCAGAACAGCCGGTTATGCAGACCTAGACTGCTGTGATGCATGGCTCTCGTTCGTTCGGTGCACTGCGTTGAGCAGCAGCGTTCAGTTTTAATTGTAGTGTCCTCTAACTGAACAAATTTATTTGTATTACTATAAAAACAATCTAAACAAAGGTGTGGGAGGGTGCCACGGTGAGCGAGTGACATAATGGTGTTGGGGCTTAACACCGGTATAACGTCATCGCCGTCTATCACGGCAAGCCTACTTCACTCTGTTATTTATTTACTTTATAACAGTAAATAAATATCGGTTCTGCATATCGGTTATCGGTTACATAAACGTACAAATAATCGGTATCGGTTATAAAAAATCAATATCGGTCGCTCACTAATCATAATATGAAAGATTTTCCATGATCCTATCATAAGTAATGGCCTTGTGCATCTTTTGTCAGGCTTCAGTTGCTGCTGAGTCAATTTTCTATTGCAAGAAGTAGGGTTGCATTCACCCAACTTTTCATGTTCTAAATGTTCAGGGCTTTTATACTGAACATAATAACAAATAGTATTCATTCATTTGATTCATGTCAAAATGCCACGCTAATGTTGGAGCATAATGAACTGGATCCATTACTGTGAGTGAAAGCTCATATTTGTAAACACACCATTGTGAACAGGAAATTTGATGGTTAAAAATCCCCCAGAGCGACATATATTGACGACTGCCTTTACAAATAGCACTACCAGTGCATCATAGTTGGCGGTGAACATGCAATACATCTTTTGAAATCATGAGTTCCTGAAACTAAAATGTAATATTCTCTCAATTTCCTCCTGTAGGCACCTGTTGTAAAGTTCCTGTCAAACCCAGAGGTCTCCCCATGTACATAGCAAGGCAAAGCTGACACCATGGCCCACATATCCAGTGGCAATGGGTTTAAGTTTGACAGGCCAGCCTCTCCGGGGGTGGTCCGGCCTAAAGGGATTGTGGGAAAGGAAGAGGCTTTACGCATGGAGTTAGAGGCCTTGGATAAAATAAAGCGTGAGAAAAGGCACACACTACCAGCCACAGCGACTTCTGTTAATCCCCTTCCCAATCCATCAGCGCAAACATCCACTAGCCGGCAAGAGAAAGACCTCATTGTGTTCTCTGAATCAGAAACACAAAAGAAAGAACAAAAAGACCAATTTGAGGATATCGATTTTGAGAAGCTGACCAAGGAGGAGCTGGAAAAGCTGCTTCTGGATGACAGTTTTGGCGTCATCAAAATGACAAGACCTTCCTCTTTGCTAGGTTGCAATCTCAGCGCGTCTTATCCTGGAGGACATGTATTCAGCCCTTCTACTTTCCACTGGACGCCCACCCCAACACACGTACAGACTCCAATCTTCCCCTCTGCTCCCTTCCCGAAGCCTCCATGCTCTTTCCAGAATGGTTTTAGTCCAGCTTTGTCTCCTTTTATTAGTCTGCCGGCCCAACCGACCCCCTTCCTCTCCTTTACATCAATCCAACCACCTGCTGCTCTGGTCTACCCACAGCCTGCCGTCACCCCAGAGATGGCCAAGCTGTTTGACCAGATTGCCAGCACTTCGGAATACTTGAAGAACGGCAGGTCTTCCAGCATGGAAACCGAATCGGGAAGTGTCAAGTCCCTGGAGCCCATGCCTCAACTCTCAGAACCTCCCAACATCAGCCATTTTGAGTGGCTGGACCTGGACCCGCTCAACAAGCGCAAGGAGGTGGAGGTAGAGGAGACGGCCACTGTATCAAGGGGACCTTTTGTAGAGGAGTCTGGGTCTGCTAAAGATCCATGGGATGCGGTTCTTCTGGATGAACTTGAAGTTGTGGATAATGGTAGTCCCTCAGCACAGGTGAAGAGCAAGGTGACTTTAGCCACCCAACCCAGAAGAGCATCAACAGGGGCGGCTGTAACAAGAACCCAGTCCCTCAACATACCTGCAACCTCAACGGATCACAGCTCAGGCAAACAGGTAAGAGGAACGTCCTTTCTGATGACCCAGAACTTGTTGGCAGCACTGTTTGTTTAGAAGTGATTACCCCGTCCTCTTGTAAAGTTAGAAAAACCTGCAATGGGTTTGAGGGAGGAAGTAGAAATTATCCCAGCCAGGTATCATCAAATTCAAGCCCATTGTGTCTAATACCCACATAGTGATGAACTTAATTAATATCCTGTTTCCCAATGTATAGAGATCGATCGATATATATATATATTTACCGATATTTTTCCCAATATTTAAGCATTTTACCATAATCGGATATAGTGTTTAAAAAATTTAATAAATGTTTCATTTATTTATTTTATTTGTATACACAATTATACATTGTATAACCATAAGTGAAATGTGTTCTCTGCATTTGACCATCAAGTGAACACACACCTGGAGCAGTGGGCACTGTTTCTCAGAAGAAGCTACACTCTACGAGGCATGTAACTTTATACAAGATTCACTTGTTTGAAACACGCTAAATTATATCAACATTTACTATAACCATTATTTTGCCAATAAACATTTAAATAAAAACATCTCTCGAAATTAATTATTTTCTCCACAAGCGATCACAGTTTGAGTATAGTTGTGTGTAAATAGATAAACCGTGCTGTCAGCAGTTTTCCTAATCTAGAATGACAAAAACATTTGAATAATTCTGATAAAACATGCCAGTTGAGAAATGCAATAAAATACTATGTTTAGTTTGTTATAGCTTATTTCAATATTACAGAGAATATTAATCAGTGAATTAACATTATCCAGTGAATTATTATTCTTCACTCTTAAGCCTATTAAACAGCTTATAAACCTAAAACTGTAGTTTAAAATGAAGTTGATATGACTTCTGTCCTTTAAATTCTCCATTTAAAAACGTTAGACATTCTTTTGCTCATTGTTAATATCAGTGTTGCTGATGATGCTTTTTATAAATAAAATGTTTTTATTGTTGTAATTTGAAGATAAAATTTGACATGAAAGAATATAAATTTTCAACAGTTTTTTGTTGTTGTTAAGATGACTGAACAGGAGGAAATAACCAAAGCAAGAATGGACTTACTTCACTGTTATTTATTTACTTTATAACAGTACACACACACACTGTTCGGTTCAGGAAATGCTCGTTATCGTACATAAACATGCAAATAATTGGTATCGGTTATAAAAAATCAATATCGGTCGATCACTACCAATATAGTCAACAATACATTTACATTTTACATTTACATTTAGTCATTTAACAGACGCTCTTATCCAAAGCGACTTACAATTGTGGAATACATGAAGTGATTCATTTTAAATAGGTAAACAGATAGAGGAAGTGCTCGTAATACCAAGTCTCAGGCATTGTTCAAATAAGTATAAGCAAGCAAGAGAAGGAATAAATAAAGAGAAAGACAAAGGTTTTTTATTTTTTATTTATTTATTTAGGATGAAGTCAAGTAGTGTCGAAAGAGATGAGTTTTCAGTTGTTGCTTGAAGGTTGATTTCAATATTCCATGGGGTGGGAAGATCATTCCACCAGCCAGGAGTGGTGAGCGAGAATGTTCTGGAAAGTGATTTTGAGCCTGTGATGGTAAACAGCTTATAAGCGGATCTGACTTTAAAATGAAGTTGTAATAGTGAGTGGAAGTTCCTGCTGAGCCTGTGGTTGTTCTATATGCCGAGCATCAATGTTTTGAACTTGATGCGAGCTGCAACACTTAGTGCAGGAGATAAATAGAGGTGTAACATGGGCTCTTTTTGGCTCGTTGAAGACCAGTTGTGCCCCTGCATTCTGAATAATTTGTAGCGGTTTGATTGTGTTTGATGGAAGTCCAGCCAGAAGAGCATTGCAGTAGTCCAGCCTAGAAATGACTAGGGCCTGGACAAGAAGTTGTGCAAGTGCCTCACATGCACACACACTACATTTCAGTGTTACTAACTTGACGTTTCAGCCATTAATCAAACTGAAATGCAGTCTACCAAAATTCAAAGTTACACTGCTCAATTTACAAGGCCCACTGTAAAATCAGCGTGCAGCGCCGAAATAACAATTTTTACGCATGTGAAGGGTGATATTTTACGTGGATATTGGAACACAAGTGAAGTACAAAGCCTTGTTTACATCATAGATAATAGTTTAGCAATCAAATATTACATTACAAAAATGTTAATATTTGGATGTCGAATGAGAGGCTTGTGAGCCCAATGCTGTTTAGTTTCTCTTTGATAAATTAATTTTAGCTTGACGTTGTATCGTGTTTATAATGAATTAGGGCTGCAACAACTAATAGATTAAATCGATTATTATCGATAATGAAAATCATAGACAACGATGATGATCGATTAGTCGGGTCTGCCCACAGTGCACGTCCAACTTCAGCCAGTTGCGTCAAATTGAAGCACTGAATAACGCATTTCTATTGGCAAAATGCATCTAAAAATAGGGAGGAACAGAATGAGATGTTGCGGGAGAACTAGGCTACGTTCCTGCCCAAAACATGAGAATTCTTAAATTTAACGAATTATAGTAATGGCTTGCCCTGCCAGGCTCTTTGACAGATGTGTGTGCATCCTCAGTGCAAAAATGTTCAGTTTACAGTTATATCCTTATCTATAAATGTCACCGATTAAGGAGAACTAAATATTCTATATAGTGTTTATAATGTTTATAAATGTTTCATTATATTTACTGATATTTAATATACATATAAAAATGAATGCCATTGTTTGCAATTATAAGGTTAAAGGGTGTTTTTAGACTAAGATCAATTTCTCTTTCATGAGATTACTTCCACATTGTGGCCGGGTTAAGTTTCTCCGTGTCGTACACTCTAGGGGCGAGGCTTCTAAACCGGGGTGTCTTTAGGGGCGTAATATTCAAATGACGATTGTTTTCAGCCACCACATTTATCAACATGATCTTTCGTACGATGGGATTGGCGGAATACGAATGTTTCATAAATCACATGTGAACTGTCATAAGTTGATTTTTGCACTCGGATTTGCGCTCGTTTCTACGTTAGATTGATAAATGAGGTCTGCTGTGTTGTGTATTTAAATGTTGTGCTAAAATTCTGGTATTGATTTTTCCGGTAAATATTCCATTTAAAAAGAATATTTTAATAATAATTGTATTAGTAGTACTATCTAGGGATGTGCAACAGGGATTGAGTACTCGAGTACTTGGCCGAGACAGCGATGATTGATCATGAAAATGATGATCGTGGATTTTTTTTTTACAAAATCTGATTGGTTATAGCTAGAGATCGACCGATATATCGGTTGACCGATATTTTTCCCGATATTTAAGCATTTTACCATAATCGGTTATCGGTTTTGTAAAAAAAAAATATTGTTTTTTAATTTGTTAAATTTTTTTTTTTTTTTGTCACATACATAATTGTACAGAGTATAACCAGCAGTGCAATTTTGTTCTCTGCATTTGACCCATCCAAGTACACACACACACTGTTCACTCAGGAAATGCTCCAGCACGACCACCGCATGTAACTTTATACAAGATTAACTTGTTTGAAACACGCTGAATTATATTAACATTTACTATAGAACCATTATTTCGCCAATAAACATCTAAATAAATACATCTCTATCGAAATTAATTATTTATTTTCTCCACAAGCGATCGCAGTTTGAGTATAGTTCTGTGTAAATAAACTGCGCTGTCAGCAGTTATTTCATAATCTAGAATGACAAAAACATTTGAATAATTCTGATAAAACATGCCAGTTGAGAAATGCAATAAAATACAATGTTTTGTTTGTTATAGCTTATTTCAATATTCCAGAGAATATTATTCAGGGAAATAACATTATCCAGTTAATTATTATTCACTCTTTAGCCTATTAAACAGCTTATAAACCTAAAACTGTAGTTTAAAATGAAGTTGATATTTTGTTTGAGTTTTCCCTCTTTTCCTTAGGTTTTAAATAAGCCTGTAAGCGCCGTACGCGTTTTACTTTGACTTTATAAAAAAAAAAAACATTATCACTTAGATCAGGGGTAATAGATCGTATTCACCTCTCTACGTATTCTGTGTTTATGAGGAGAAATACGGTTCTCATGGCGCTGTGAATACAGACTGAACGGCGGCTCAAAGCCGCTGTATGAGAACATGATACACAAACTACTGCTCTCGCTGGATAAAAGAAGCCAGTGTCACACTAGTACACACAAGTTTGGATGGGCAAGTTTTGTAATCAAGGTAAAGCTGATTACAGTGACATGATCGTGCATGAGGCGCGCGTTATGTCCGTTATAAATGTTGCGCAAACGAACCGTGTATGTGCGCTCTCGATCATAACATCATATTTCTGCTTGAATACAGCTCAGTATATAGTTGAATACAGCGACGTGAATAATAATAAAACACTATTTTATGTATTATTATTAAATTAATGCAACATCACAACGAGCCTTTTTAATTATTTATTTAATATGTATTTGATCATTTATTTACTTTTCACTTGGTAGATCTCGGTGAGTTTTCTCCTTGACCTAGATTAATGTCAGACTCAGAAGTCAACTGGCTTAAAACGGGCGCTTTTATACATTTGGTTTTGAAACTCTTCCACATCGTCTTGTCTGTGTCACCTCACTCTTCTTGTCTGTGTCACCTCACTCTTCTTGTCAGTCATCTCTCTTCACGTGATAAATGAAATCTGATCTGTGATGTAGAGGTCTGCGCGGGACTGTTTTAGGTTTTATTCCGCACACACCCGCTCCCGCGATATATTCTGTTTGTTCACATTTCTGCTGAAAGAAAGAGAGCTTGGCTAACAAATAAAAGTTTAGTCGACTCTGCACAAAAGTGTATTTATTTTATTCGTCTTGTCAAGAGTCTTGAATTTATTGACTGATAAATGTCAATAACATTTTGCTGCCAACACGGAATAAAGTTTCACAGAGAGGAAAAAAGTTATACAAAAATTGTAATCCCTATTATAATTTGTTTTGTCAGGATATAATTTGTTTATGCTAACATTAAGCCTACAACACAATAGGAAAAAAAAATGTAGGTTTAGCCTAATAGCTATTTTATTAGTCTTGTCAAAACACTAAATTCATTTAACATCTTGCTGTTAACACAGTGAAAAGTGCAGCAGAGAAAAAATAAATACATTCGACACAGTCTGTCATTTAAAATGATAGGATAAGCATAATACAAAAAAAGGAAAGAGAATTGCAGGTCCTTCAAGGACAGCGGAGTAAGAAATCTGGTCGGGACAGCCGGCAATGCAGACCTAGACTGCTGTGATGCAAGACTCTCGTTCGTTCGGTGCGTTGCATTTAGCAGCCCGCGTTCAGTTTTAATTTTAGTGTCCTCTATCTGAACGAATTTATTTGTATTACTATAAAAACAATCTAAAGGACGGTGGGGGACGGTGCCACGGTGAGCAAGTGATGTAACAGTGTTGCGGCTTAACACCAGTATAACCTCGCGGCAAGCCTACTTCACTCTGTTATTTATTTACTTTATAACAGTAAATAAATATCGGTTCTGAATATCGGTTGTCGGTACATAAACGTATAAATAATCGGTATCGGTATCGGTTATAAAAAATCAATATCGGTCGATCACTAGTTATAGCAGCACTTTGGGCGACACCCTGAGCTCTGATTGTTTAGCTTGCAAAAGCATGCGGTTCAAAGTATAGACGTGAGAAGAGCGAGAAGCTTGGCTTTGAAGCCACATAGTGATATCAGGGTACATATCTGAATAATCTAATAGAGGATGCACGGAGATATTAACATGCAGCTGAATGTGCTGCCTATAACCAGTGTTTAGTTTCATGCTCAAATGCAATGCCCGATATTGACTGAGTTATTTGAGACATATTGCTTTTAGAGGTTTCCTTTTCAAAAATACTGATCCTATAGTAATGCAGCAGTGATGTTTTTTGTCATATTTGTTCAACAGTAGCCATACTTTAATTAAAACTGTTTTCGTACAGTATGGCTTCAAAAACATGCAGGCGATTTTAGGAATTACTTGATAATGTAGATGAAAATATAGCACACGTCTGCCATAAACATTAATGACATAAGCATTATAATGAAAACTTTTAAAGAATCCTGTCCTTGCGTGTTTTAGCATGCTATTGAAAGAGTATCATGACGGGAGCTCTCTCACTTTTGTTCTCTCGAGCGCGTAACCATATGTGCCTCGAGACACTTTCTCTCTCTAAAGCACGTAACTTAAAGTTCACTGGAATTTCATAAACATAGCATTATAATGAGAACTTTATAGGATGTGAAATCTATAGTAAATTTCGTCCTTACCCGTGTTTTAGCGCGTTATGATGAGTTCACACTGCACGATTTTCAAAGTCATCGGATCACTGCTGTTTTCACACTGCACGACTATCTGGGGTAGCATTCAGTCGCTGATGTTTTCATATTGCACGATGGATCGGCGACCGGAGGTTTCACACTGCATGACTTTACTATAGGAAGAATCGCTGACAACTCTGTCTGGTCCGCAAACTACAGCCAAACGCTGCATCATAATCATAATATAACATCTAATCATGTTTTCATAGACATGTTTTCATTTCATATTTTAATTTTTAACATTAATTTTCATAACAGTCTTCAGATTTTCATTATCTCCATTGCAGCCATGCCCCGCCCCCTGAATACTTGTCAAAACATTTCCAAAAGTGCCCATCCTTAGTTCTATCATTACATTAAGTAATATACTTAAGAGTACTTAAACCGAACCAAATGAGTTGCAGTGAAGAGTTTAAGTTTCTTGTTGTATATATGATGCTAGCTTTACACAAAAGAAATGGCAAAATTCTCATGAGGTGACTTTCAGAGCAGTTCCAGAGATTGTTCATGTACTCCTATATTGAGGCAGTAGAGGATGAAAATACCGCAAGCGTCACACGTGCTTCAGTATGTGTGTAGTAAACGATACCGCGCTTCTGTGCCATTTACACAGAGATGCACAGAACGTGCAGTATTCATTTTTAAATAGTATTTTTGTGGCTTAATATTCACAGACACTAGCCCATATTGTGTTTTGATTTGATTTATCTAGGACTGTAACTAACGATTATTTTGATAACCGATTAGTTGGCCAATTATTTCGATTAATCGGATTACATTTTTCTTTTTTTTTACTAAGAAGCACTATTCCACATTCTGCCCAATGTCCTTCAAACAAACTTGACTACTGAATACTATGAAAACATACAGTGCTTAACAATTTATTAGACCACCTGCCATAAAGAGAAAACACAAATATTTTAGGACATTTTAATGACCAATGCTGTTAGAGTAGCCGTGGCACAAACCTTACAATTTTTTAAATAAATTTGTTAAGCATTGTATATAGTGAATATAGTTTAAATCTCTATTAAAAAATGAAATGATAAAGATGAATAAAAACACAAACTCAGTGTTAACCAACAGGTAAGAGTAATTTTCTGCAGGAACACATATTCACTTTGATCAGTCACGTGTTACTGTCATTTATTTATCCTGTAAAAGGTGGTTATGGAGCCCATATTTATATTCATATTCATTTACATTAGCCTACACGCTGTTATCCCTTTAAAGTTCCTACTCTCATAAAATATTCACACTACATGTTTACTTTTAAACCTTAATTAAACCTTAAATTAACTTTTAACAACAGATATTTCAGAACAATGGATATTTTTGCGCTTAATATCCTATTAATTACGTCCCTCTCCGTGTTCCGCTGCGAGCGTGCACGCAGCCGCCGCACCGATGCTCATTCGGTATTATAAACTTAACACAGATTGTCAGGACAGACCTTTATGTAAAAATGCAAATGCATCCATCCGTGTTTTCCACATTGCGGAAATCCTAGCGCCCTAAACATTAGTGTTTTAAGAAAACAGTAAGTTTTAAACATAAGTTACATTCAGCCAAATGAAGCTCAAATCAAAAACAGTGGAATGGCAAAAACACACAAGTTTTGTTAAAAGTTAGCCTTATTTTAATTTGAGCATGATGTTGTATGCTGTATACACAAGATCCTAGCAGTCAAAGATGTCCGTGTAACATGTTTATATAGAAGAACAATGGAAAAGTAATAGAAAGTATAGTGTAAAGGTTCAGAGTGAACTGCACCATGGCTGTAACTGTCATGCTTTAGAGGTGAACAATTTTAAGACTAAAGTCAAACCACTAAAGCACAGCGTGTTAATAAAAATGCTAAAATATCAAAACTTAACAAAACTAACCCCACTAATTGAGTCCCCTAATCAACAACATAGTATTTTATAAGTGTCTCTCATGCTTGCATACATTCTAGCACTTTAACAAGAAAGCCGCAGTGCTCTTTGATATGACAGGAAGTAGCAGTTAAAAATGTGCGCATATGGTTTTCTAATTATTATATTAGAATTTACATGCCAATGTGGTAAATGTCTTTGCAAAATGTTTGCATCTTTCATTTTTGGTTTTGTTCCTCATGGTTGGTTTCTTATCATATTCTTGCCAAGTTCTGCTTGTGCTTAGTTGCTTTCATTTTACCACCGTTTTATCTAAGCCTCTTGCTTTATTGTTGGTCTTTCCTTATAAACGTTGTAACTGATTGCCAAAATAAAGAACAGCTTCCTGAGAGGAATGTGAAACTTTGATTCCTTATGAGGAAGGTGTGTAAATGTGTTGTTTTTTCCCCAGAAATCCCACTTCCTGTTTCATTATGTTTGTTTCTAACTAGGACAATTGGCTGTTGTCACATTTCCCACAGTACATGAAGAATTTGTGACCGTAACTTCTACAACAGGGACAGCTTTCATCCAAGGATAACATACAGAGGCCAGAGGGTTCAGTCTTTGCACTTCCTCATTTCAAGTTTTAGGACTATTATTATATTTCTGAGTCACGCGTCAGGTCTAGTTCATACTCAAGGTAACTGTCCTAGCTAGTATTCTGTCTTAGTGTGTGTGTGTGTCTATAGCGAGGACTGCTGCTGGTCTCATTAGCACAGACAAGCCCCAGCTAGCTGTTTTTGCCCCATGGGTTCTTCCCAGACATGCCTGCAGCGGGGCCGTGCAGCTCCCTGTTGCCATGGCAGCTCTCTTTCGGAGTGTGCGAAAGAGCAGCGAAACTAATCTGAGCTTTGGTTTTGGTGTACAGTTACTTTCACCACACAGAACACCAGATACTCTTATCACAAGCCCTGGATATTTCAGCCCTTATCAGCACTCGCATCCCAAAAGACCTGTTTGTTGTCGTTCTTGGTGTAAGTGTAAGTTCACAGTAGCCATTACTTCATGCTTGTGGTTTGGTTTGCAACACATAATCAAAAGTGGTTTCTTTTTTGAGTATGGTTGAAAGTATTTAGGATTAGTAGAAATGCATATAGCATATTTTTATTACACAGTGTTCATAAGGCAAACCCAGATTATGCATCATCTCCTGATTTCAACAAATAAAGTATGTTAATATTCACACAATTAACTTAAAAAAATAAAAACTACAGGTTAAAAAAATTATAATAATAAAATATGTAGATTATTACTATAATATGCACGTATATAGTATATAAACTACTGTTTAATAGGTTGGGGCAGGGGCGGATTGGCCATCGGGAGCACCGGGAGTTTTGTACAATGTGTGCAAAATAATGAGTGCACATCTGTACAATGTGCACTCACATAATGTGTGCCAAATATGCCTGAGAGTGTTCAGAAGCAGCCACATATTGTTCAGACATCAATTGGACACTAAATTGAGTTAGTACATGTTACTGCCGATGTTGTAGAAAGACTGGTATCATTTGTCATAGTGTATCACAACAGCAACTTAGCCCACACAGTAGTTCTCGTATGCAGACAATAAGGTGTTTTTGATTGATACATCGACCATGTGGTTTCTGTTGTGCATGCGAGTTATAAATGTGCTGTGAAAATCTCCTCCATGTGATTGTGAACTATTAACTGACCATCTGACTGTCAGGTTATCCTACATGCAGAAATAAAGTTTGTTTAATGTCAATGTGAGTAAGTAGATTCATAAACAGAGCTCTAAGTCACAGTTTACCATCAAGCACTCTTTTGGCAGTGGAATGTTAAATCATCCGACGGAAGTTCAGTCATATTTATTTAGTGGAAGTATTATCAGGTCAGTAGGGAACAGAGTTCCAGTTAGTGCACATCAGTAATCTTAGCAACAATAGTAGAGGAAGTTGCATTTGCTGTGAATTCTATTACACCCAAACGTAGATGATGGTGAATTTTACTTGTATTCAATAGAACACTAAGCTCATGTAAGACTAAGCTTCCTCCATCCTCTCATTCCTGAGTGTTTTTTTAATTGTTTCTTGGCAGATCCTTTATAAACTTTTAACCTGAGGAAAAGGTCTGTTTGTACTGGGAGAGATTGCATGTAGGGCAGCCAGAACTGTAAAAGCGTAGCTCTAAGCAAAAGCGGATGAATAATTTGTGAATGTGTGTCACATGGCGTCTCATTTTTCTCTAAGGTTAGGCCTAGAGCTTTGGCCTAGTAAACAGCTAAAGAAACCATCATCATATCCGATGCGTATATGTATTACCCGCAATAAAACATGTGACCTGCTCTTTTGTTTGAATTGATATTCTTGGTTGTTCATTACTTTTATTTAATTTATGGTAAATGTGTCAGAGGTAGAAGTTCTCATCAGAGACCCTATTAAGAGAAAATTTCACAAGAATATGACTAATCTACTCATATTACTTTTGAGATTGCATGCATATAGTCTGCATGGTAAATGTAATTAAAACGTGCGCCATTATTGATCTGAAAGTACCTTTAATTCCTAGTTGTAATTCTATGTTGATGTTCTTTTTTGACCTGTTTCCTTCCTGGAGGAAGTCTCTTTTTTTGGGCATTCCAGACATTCTTCACATTCTCAGTATCCTCTCACCAAATAGAGACTGTCTCATTCCACATTTGAACTGGGATGTTAATGTCATCTATCATGTCTATTTGGTACCCCTGTGTATAATGCAGACTGTACATAATATATTGTTTACAACATATATCTAGCATGTGATTTTCTGTGTGTAGGACACCATTAGTGAAAGTGAATGTAAAGGATAATATGCCAAATGTCTGCTCCTCAGTATAACCATGACTTCGTGTTTGTCTTTTACAGGTCAATAAAGGAAGTACAAATGTACTCTCAAAGTACTCCGTCTTAGAGGAAAAAGAAACCCAAAATCTAGAAGCCGTAGCATTTTGTGAAGACATTTCAAAGTGAGTTTTGGGTTGTTTTTTTATTAATTGACTGTTGAAAGGGATACCTCAGAAAAAAGCAGGTCCCACTTCTACAGCTGTGTTGTTAATCTGATATCAGAAGGTCCCAGGATACCTGAATCAGCACTGTAATCTTGGATTCTATAGGAAAAGCAAAGCTAATTTGGACCTGAAGGACTAATTTGGGAAATGCCTTAACCTCACAAGTATACCTCAGACGAGGACTGCTGACAAGTGAAATGCAGGAAGTCTACAGCTGTGTGTATCCCATGTAACAATGGGAGCTAATATCTTGTTTCCTACTAATATCACACACACACAAACACACAGAGAGTACATGTATATGAATATTAACAAAGGACTTAAGACTGAACCTTGCGGTACACCATATTTACCTTCGTTAGGTCTTAATTTTAAACAAAGTGTTGCACTTTTATTTTATGCAGACTGAGGTCAAAGTTCCCTCATGAAGACCTGGCTACCAATCCTGGCTATGTACTCAGCCCTGTGATCACTCAGAAGGATGCAGGAGGGGACAATGGGGGCAGTGTGAAAGTATCCATTGAGATTTCTGATTCTCAACAGCCTGTAACTTTCACTTGTGATGGTAAGCAGTTCTTTGTCACAATGAATTTAGTCATTATTAAAAGCTTTTGACAATGAAAATGTTTTATATGAAAACTGTTATGCTAAAAGTTAAGGCAGTTAAGGCACAATTCACCCAAAAATGAAGATTTTGCAGATGAAAGTTATTCGTACAGGTTTGAAACGTCATATGGGTGAATAAATTGACAATTGTTTTTGGTGAACTATTCATTATAAATATCTAATAATATCCCATCTGATGAATCGTGTACTCACTATTTGTCAATAGTAAGCTTCTCCGAATGTATGCTATGAAGGAAGCTGACAAATGAAGAAGTCATGACACAAAGCCAGAGAGCATTTCTTGGCCACTGCGACACATTCTTTTTTACATAACTGTCATGGTGCGTCTGCTCAACAGATTCTTCGACCAGGGTTCCTGTGTTTTACGTTTTTCAGCTTGCATGTCACTTGCCAAGGTTTTTACTGGGTAACCTGTCTGTTGTCCAGGCATGGAAAGTCCTTTTCATTGAGCTGTAGTGGCCTTGGCTCGGTTCCCTGTGAAGCGGCTGTGTTCTGAAGACTGCCGGACCTCGAGTCTCTGGCCACCTCACTCCTGGCAGGATATCAAGACTGGCCTTTTGTGTTGAAGAATTTTTCTGTGTTGTTACTGCCTAAGCCCCATAGCTCTTTTTGTCCTGGATAAATCCAGCATAGACTGTGGTCTTACGAAGGAAAAAGAGGGCACAGTGTCTATCGGGCCCCGAAGTTGCTTCACAGACTGCTAATATATTTTAGGAGGGGCTCGGCTATAACTGGCTGGATGGTTGTAATGTTCTATCTATCTTTTCCCTCACGTTCATATAGTTCTTGCTTGTTTTCCCTCTTAAACTGACCCTGTTGGTTGTTTAGCTCAAGAGATTTTCACCATACCAACTCTTTGCATGTTAGTGCTGACTGTCTGTATCTTCAAAGAGGAAAAATAGTTTTTTGAGGTTTTCCTTAGTTTAAGTGGAGAAAAATGCTTAGCTGCGTGTAAGGTTAGAAAAGTTAGCAATTCCAGACATGCTTGGCATTAAAGACAAGGCAAATTAAGCTGAGGAGGCGACTGGGGTTTGAATGTGTGGAATATGAAGGCTTTTCCAGGATAAACTCTGAATAAGTGTCTCAGTTTTCTGATCCCTGGATCAGAACTTGTCCATTCTCCTTTTCAAATGTAGGTACATCATTAGACAAAGTGTAGTTTTATTTGAAAATTCAGCAGTAGCTTCAGGATTGTGCATACAGTGCCTTGCGAATGTATTCATTTTTTTTCAAATTTTGTTATGTTGCCCCCTTCAATCTACACTTTATATGCCATATTGACAAAGCAAAAACAGAATTTTCACAACTTCGTAAATTTATTACAAATAAAAACCTCCAATAAGTACATTTGCATAAGTATTCAAGCTAAATATTTAGGAAAAAAAAAAAAAGTTGTTTTTGTTTAATGCGACAAGCTTTGATCATCAACATTTGAATGAATGATGCATTTATATAGCGCTTTATTGTGTATTGCTGTACACCCAAAGCACTTTACAATCATGTGGTGGTGGTGGTGGTGGTGGTGGGGTCTCTCCTCAACCACCACCAGTGTGCAGCATCCACTTGGATGATGCGACGGCTGCCACAGGACAACGGCGCCAGTGTGCTCACCACACACCAGCTACAGGAGGAGAGAAGAGAGAGTCATAGAGCCAATTAAGTGGATGGGGATTTTTAGGAGGCCATGATTGACACGGGCCAGTGGAGGGAATTTGGCCAAGACACCGGGGTTACACCCCTACTCTTTACGAGAAGTGCCATGGGAATTTTAATGACCACAGAGAGAATTTGGCAAGTATCTGCCATTTGTCTCACCTCTTCACCTCTCAAGCTCTTTCAGGTTGGATGGGGCAGATGCACATTTTCAGTTTTCTCCAATAATATTTAATTGGGTTCAAGTCCAGGCTGGGCTGGGCCACTCAAAGACATTCACAAGAGTGTGTATAAGCCACTCTTGCTGTGTGCTTAGGTCACTGTCCTGTTGGAAGGTAAACCTTCTGCCCAAGAGAGCATTGAGTTTGGCCACACCAGAATAGAGCCCAGATCGGTGGAGTGATGCAGTGATGTTTGTCCTCCTTTAGATTTCACCTATCTCCACATATTATCATGGAGATCAACTAGAGTGACCATCAGGCTCTTGGTCACCACTCTAACCAAAGCCTTTCTCCATCAATTGCTCAGTTTGGCCAGAAGGCCAGCTCTAAGAAGAATCCTGGTTGTTTCAAACTTATTCCATTAAAGGTAACAGAGTGTACATGCTTCTGTGACCCTTCATTGAAGCAATTTTTTTTCCTGAACTCTTCCCCAGATGTGTGGCTTGATGCAAACCTGTTTCTGAGCTCTACAGGCAGTTCTTTTGACCCCAGTGCTTGGTTTTTGCTCTGATATGTATTATCAGCTGTTGGACCTTTTAAGACGTGTGTGCTATTCCAAATCATACCCATTCCATTTAATTAGCCACAGGTTACCTTCACTCAAAGACTAGTAGCACCTACAAGTAATATGAATGCTCCTGAGGTAAATTCCTACTGTCCCAGATAAGGGTGTGAGTACTTATGCAATTTAATCATTTAAGTTTTTTATTTGTAATAAATTTGCAAGGAGGTTAAAACACTTTCTTTTATTTCATTTTTTTTTCTTTACCATTATAGTGTATGGAGTGTAGATTGATATGGAAAAAAGTAATTTAAAACGGTTTAACTTAAGGCAGCACCATAAAACGTGAAAAAAAATGAAGGGGTATGAATGCTTATGTATACGACACTGTGTATGGTCTGATATTCTACTCTAGCATCTCTGCCCCTTAGCTTTTTTCCCAAGCCATTTTAGACCATCCACAATCTCCTGACATTCCAGCTCCATGTGTGTTGCTATAGTGCCACGAAAAAGAGGATGGCAGAAGAAGAATTTTACTGGCATCTCCACAACCCTTCAAAGCAAGCCAAATCCACCACAAATTAGGCATGACCATCAGACCTTTACGCTTGAAAAACACGGCAGACATGAAGAGGCCAGGCCAGGCACAGCTGACTAACTGTAATCCAGCCCTAGGCTTGGAGCTTGTAGAGAGGATCATTCCAAGGAGGGGTGTGGGGCCTGTTATTGCTGCAACCTGGGGCGACCATGAACAATAAATTGGGTGTCATTTTTGCTCGGATCTAGTGAAACTTCTCGTGCCAAATCCATTTCTTGTTAAGGTTTTCCATCTCAATGAACCAAAAGAGGTTCACAATAGTTCATAGGTCCTTTTCCAAATGGCACACTCATCCCTTGCTCTTGCAAGTCAACACTGTACAGCATGAACTCATTCGGTAATAGTCCGGTTTAAAGCCAGCAGCAGTCCAAGCTTGGCAAAATGGTGTCATACTGGCTGCATCATTTTATATTTTTGTGCAACATCAAGCAGACTACACCTTCAGGATGATCCTCAATTCATTTAAATGGACAGTTTACTCAAAAATGAAAATTCTTTCTGCGTTTACTCACCCTCATGTCGTTCCAAACCTCAACTTTTCTGAAGAATGTTGTTTTTTGTCAACAAGACAATAAGAGTCAGTGGAATCCTAGGTAATATTGGACACCACTGACTTGCATTGTATGGACAAAAATGCAGTTCTTTTATTATCTTGTTTACTTTTTCATTAGCTTCGTTCTTTTCTCAGTCCATGGTTGCCTTTTTCCTTCATGTTTTATTTGTTTCTTTGCCCAGTGAGTTCTCCGGTGGACCTGCTCATAATGCAGGCTTTGTGTTGGGTCCATGATGACCTGAGCCAGGTGGACCTCAGCAGCTACGTTCTCAAGGTCTGTGGACAAGAGGAGGTTCTACAGAAGTGAGTCCTTCGTTTACCATCTCCCTTTCCATTTTGCATGCATTCTGCCGTATTGCATAAACAAGTCCCCTGCCAACATTCCATGGAAACAGGGTTATTTTGCTTTAATTGTGCTAGGGAAATGTTTCCTTTTAACCATACCATTGAAAGAGCAGAACCAACAGTTCTAGGGGAGGGTTTGCCTGCCCTAATAAGGAACAGGGGGGAATGGGCAAAAACAAACCATTTCAAGCTCTGTAATGCAAGGCAGCCTCCCTTAGTTACCATGTTATTCATGTGTTCAATGCAGAGTTTTGAAAGCCTTTAGTTAGTTTTCCCTTATGATAAGGTATAGTTAGTTACTCATTGTCTGCTTCAGTGCTGGTTGTCTGGTCCTCAGTTGACTTTGGAAAGCTGATACGAGTAATTATCAAAAACGTTCCTGCTCTGGCCTTCCAAAGCACAGTCATCCAGGACAAATCTCCTACCCTGGAAGAGTGCATTCTCAAAAAATAACACACTTTTTGAAAGAAGTCTCTTATATCTATCAGCAAGGCTTCATTTATTCATCACATATACAATAAAACAGTGAAGTTGTGAAATATATTTTTACAAATATTTTATTTAAAGCTTTTCTCATTTTAGAAAACAATCCCCCAACCCCCATGGCAGCAAATAGCAGAAGAAAAAATGAATAAATAAGCCCACATATTGTACACTTAAATACATATACACCTCCTTAAACATACACAATACACCATCCTCCTTGTGTACTTATACAAAAACACAAATAGACATCTCAGGAAAAAAATAACTTAAAATATTCCAATACCAATAAATACCCTATTATGGAAAAATAAAATGATTACACACTGCTATATTTTGTCAACTTAACCACACCACTTAAAGAAGATGGTTCAATTCTGTTATATTTGGTCACCTTCCAAATATTAAAAGAAGGATACAATTGTGAAATATTTATTGGAAAACTTGGAAAAATGATTTACAAAAAAAAACAATTTTAATCATGTATTGGTAAAGCTGCATTTTCCTATCTTTAGAATCACTTGATTATTCAAAATTCATTCTAGTACTCAGGTAAAATTGATATGAGTTATGCTGCTTAATAGTTCATATATATAAACTATTTCAAAACTATTAAGGAGAATAACACATTTCAATGTTACCTGAATACTAGAATGAATATGTATGTATGTGTGTGTATGTGTGTGTATATATATATATATATATATATATATATATATATATATATATATATATATATATGTATATGTGTATGTATGTTTTTTATATGCATTTTTGTAGCATTATAAATGTCGTTACTGCAACTATTGATTAACTTAATGCATCCTTGCTAAATAAAAGTAAAAATGTATTTAAAAAAACTTTATAGCCCCAAACTTTTTAAAATGTTAGTTTACTAGTTTTCTTATTATATAAAGTTATATGTAAGCATTATTTAGTTATTCATTGTTGCTTTTGGCTCTGGCCCATGTCTGAAGCATCTTTAACATTATCTTCCAGTAAACATGGTCTGGGCAGTCATGAGTACGTGCAGAACTGCAGGAAGTGGGAAACGGAGATCAAACTACAGCTCCTTTTTCTTAGCACAATGAGAAGAGATCTGGCCCGAATGGTAAGACACTTACAAAGCCTGGAATAAATAAATAGAAACTAGTTGTTCATCGCATTACTATCTTCAGAGGTTATTAATGTATATATTTAATGGATAAATATATTTTGCGTGCTAACAGGCAGAAGATGACATTTCCCCTATTGTCTTGGAGAAATACCTTGGCCTAGTGGAGAGGCCGTTTAAAGAGTCAGTCACAAGGTAAGAATGTGCTTCATCTAATCTCCTGCCCCTACTAAAGGCTACGGAAGCTATGGGTGGCCTTTGAAGTCCCTGATTGTGCTTGTTGATTTCTCTCATTCCTTTGCATGTTTTTTCTTCTCTAGAGAGGGTCTTGCTGAATACCTTGAAGGATATCATGAGCAGGTTAATCTCTGCCTTCAGAATGAGGTAACTTGTTATTTCTCTAACACAGCAAGCTATACTAATCTGTATGAAAAAAATGTTTGAAATAACACTTCAGTGTTTCTCACTTTCAATCTCTCTCTCATTAGAGCACCCAGTATAAAACAGTGGACAATGTAGTTCAGTCTGTTAAAAATCTGTGCTGTGCTCTGGATGAAGTTGAGACACCAGCCATCAGTGATGGCATCAAGAAGCTCAAACGCTCTGTCAACCTTCCTAGAACACGTTCTCCAGAGGTCAGAGAACATTCAGTGTACAGTATTTATGCACTGTAATAAAGTTGTAGCTGATACTGATAACCCAGTAAGAATTCTAATGTTATGACAAATAACCGATTGATGATAAATGTCTTATATTACAGTTCTGATCTAAACTAAATGAAAATAAGTTACTTTAAATAGTAAAAGGGAGTTTAGGAACTCATTTTGAGATCCATTAAATATTACATCTAAACTTTAATTTAATGTATTTAATTTAATTATTAGTAGTTTTTAATTCATCCAGTACTGTTAAAAAAAACACACACAATAAAACAAATAGCCAACATTGTACCGATATTGTGCATCCCTAGTCAAAACATTTAGTTTTTTTGCACTGAAAAAAAACGATTCAGTGAATTTACAATTTTTTTTTAAACAAAATGTATTTACATGTAGCTAAAATAAATTGATTGCAACCACTTACCTTAAACATTTTTGTAATTTCAATTAATCATTTTTTCAGTGCAGAAAAAACTACATAAAATTAGTAAATACAAAGAGCCCTGTTTTGTTTTGCAGGCTGGCGCCACAAGTTCAGCTTCTACAGGTTCAGCTAATGGTAAGCTCAGCTCCTAAAGTCATCTCAATGGCTGTTTCTTCTTCACCTATGCTGTACTCTGCTGCTTGTGATCCCCAGGTTATGCTAGCCCAGTGAAGGAGAGTTTAGCCGGACTCACAGATGCTGTGTATGAGCTCGTCAAGCTCTACCTGAGGTCTTTCTGTCCAACTACTCCGGGCTGCACGATGGAAGAGCACATGGAGGACAGGAGGGACAGGAAAGAAGCCTCAGGCACCACGGAGCACCTGCAGTTCACTCTGTTTGCCGTTCATGGCATTCCTGCTACCTGGGTCAGCAGGTGAGCACTGTGTCCCTTTTAGTGCTTGTGACATGAGTGTTTCTGAAGCTGGTCTAAGCTTTAGCTTAATACTTTCATAATAAAGAAATTAATTTTAAAAGAAATCAATTTACCCTTCCTGTTTTGGCGTATCGAGCCCGCAGTCTAAATAATCGCTAAACTTTGTTTAATTCTCTTCAGACTGATAATGACTCTGTTTAACACACTCACAGCCAAGGTAAACTTCTCTACTACTTTCAAAGCACTGCCTTAGTCCATATTCATTACACTTGCGTTATTTCCTGCTAGATAATTTAGGGCCCGTGTTCTCTTGGTGCAATCAGCCTCAATAAATTATATCTCGACCGTTTAACATTTAACCCTACTTCCAGAGCTTGGAATCACATTATTTCCATTCACTACAATCAAAAATAACTGTATTCAACATGCTTTTGAAAATTTTAAGGCCACCTATGAAAAATGTTGCAAGAAATGAGGACTGTGTCCTCTGATAATGAATATTTGGAGGGTCAGGATATTCCTCAAAGAATCCCGATATGTATTACAGTTTCCACAAAAATATTAAGCAACATATCTGTTTTCAATATTGATGATAATAAGAAATGTTTCTAGAGCACAAAATCAGCCTTTTAGAATGATTTCTGAAGGATCATGTGACACTGAAGACTGGTGTAATGGCTGCTGAAAGCTTTCAGCTTTGCCACCACAGGAATAAATTAGGCTACAACTGAAAATATGTTAAAATAGAAAACAATTAGGCCTATTTTAAATTGTTATAAAATTACACAATAATACTGTTTCTTACTGTATTTTTAAATGAAAAAATGCAGTCCTAGACATAAAATATTTCTCTCAAAAACATGACAAATCTTACCAAAGCCAAGCTTTTGAATAGCAGTGTGTGCATGTGTATATATGTATATTAAAATAGTTGATACTTTATATCAAAAAGGCATTCTCTTACTCTTATGGAAACTATGTTGAATACTAGTTTGTTGAAGTCAGTGGAGGTGGGATTAATTTAGTTTTAGGCCTTACTGCGTAGCTTGTTTTATCTCTAGCTCTTTATTTATCTAGCCCCAGCAGAAGCACTTATCTGCTGTGGCCAAAATAGACTTGACTAGTGATTTCCATAAAGAACAGTGAGAGCTGGACAGAGCTGGACAGAGAGAGAGGGGTGTGGTGTGTGTTTGGAGGCAAAGGAGGGTCAAAGTTCTGCACCGCTTGGTTCTGTATTTTGATCCAGTTCTCACGAGGGAGAAGATTTTATTTGTTACTAATTATTCCCTTGAGGATAATTTCTACCAGAGTGCTCATCATGGAACATATTTATAGCAGTATGAAAAATGTCCATAGACCACACCAAAAGAGATTCAAAATATGTATCCTTGTGCCATCTATAATCCAAACAAATGTGAACTTTGATTGGCTGTGTTGAAAAACGAAAGCACATAATTTGCTATCATTTGAAGCATATTTCAAACAAATATTTGAATAAATGTATAAAAAAAAACAAATTGTGTAAATTATGCATAAAACTAAATATTTTTTTTTAATTAGTTTTCAAACAGTTTGGTAGTCTCGATTTAACTTTTATCATAAACAGTCAAATTATGCTTTTGGCAATAGATAAGTACATGCCAATGTTTTCTTCCCTTTCCGTGCTATAGAGTAATTTGTCCTTCCTGTTTTTCAGTTTTGAAAAATACTACCTGATGTGTGCCCTGACCCACAACAACAGGAATCTCTTCAAGCCTGTCCAGTCCAAAAAAGTGGGAACATACAAGAGTTTTTTCTATCACATCAAATGGGACGAATTGTAAGTGTTAATGCCCTTAAACACACTGCCACGCTACTTCCTGCAATTTCTAGAATTAAAGTGTAATCAGCGGGATTGCTGCCAGTTTCTGCTTTTTGTGACGACTGCCTCTGTTTCTTTAGGATACATTTTCCCATTTCAGTGGCGCTGTTACCACTGGAGGCCATGCTGAGTCTTTCTCTCTACGGGGTTCTTAACCAGAATGCAAACAACTCGCCAGATTCCAACAAGCAACGGAAGGGTCCAGAGCTTTTGGGAAAAGTGTCCATGCCTCTGTTTGATTTCAGAAGGCAAGTCATAAAATAATACCTCAAATAAAATAGATTTACCTTGGAGAGTATTTAGTAAGTTGTAGAATTTTCAGGACTGCTTTATATTTGTTTTGGTGTGTATGCAATTTTTCTTTGTATTATTTTCCAAAAGAAGTAATTGGGTAATAAATCAGTTATTAAGTGCTCATAATGCCAAAATAGGCAAGGCAAGTTTATTTATATAGCACATTTCACACACAGTGGTATTTCAAAGTGCATTACATAAAAGGAAGTAAAATATAATAATCATACAAATAATAATCACAGCAATAAAAACAAGGAATTGAAAATAATAATACAATTATTTAAAAATGTATTTAAAATGAATTTAGTTTAGACTATATACATAAAATACAGTGCAGTCAGTCCGGACGTAGCACAGTGCTTATTCAACAAATGCACAGCTAAACAGATGAGTTTTGAGTCTGGATTTAAATGTGGCTAATGTTTTTGCACATCTGATCTCTTCTGGAAGCTGGTACCAAGTGAGCTAAAAGCGGACTCCCCTTGTTTTGTGAACCCATGGTATTTCAAACTGACTCTATCCTAATGATCTGAGTGGTCTGTTTGGTTTATATTCAGTGAGAATATCAGCAATGTATTTGGGTCCTAGGCCATTGAGTGACTTATAAACGAGTAAAAGTACTTTAAAATCAATCCTAAATGTAACTGGAAGCCAGTGTAAGGACCTGAGGACTGGTGTGATATGCTCAAATTTTCTGGTTCTTGTCAGAATCCTAGCAGCAGCGTTTTGGATGAGCTGCAGCTGTCTAATGGTCTTCTTTGAAAGGCCGGTGAGGAGACCATTACAATAATCAACCCTGCTGGTGATAAAGGCATGAACAAGTTTATCCAAGTATTGACTGGAAACAAAACATCTAATTTTTGCAATGTTTTTGAGATGATAGTATGCTGATTTAGTTACTGCTTTGACATGACTACTAAAACTAAGGTCTGTCTCCAGAATCACCCCAATATTTTTGACTTGATTTTTAGTTTTTTGACCCCTGGAGTCAAGGTATGCATTGTTATAGAACATCTTTGTTTCCAAATGCAATGACTTTAGTTTTCTCTTTGTTTAACTGAATAAAGTTCTGGCACAGCCAACTGCTAATTTCATCAATGCATTGGCAGAGGGAGTCAATGGGGCTATAGTCATTTGGTGATAAGGCTTGGTAAATCTGGGTATCATCAGCATAGCTGTGATAGGCAATTTGGTTCTTTCTTATTATTTGACTTAGTGGGAGCATATACAGGCTAAACAAGAGCGGTGCAAGGATTGAGCCTTGTGGGACTCTGCATGTCATGGACGTCCACTTATGCTCTCCTATACTCACATAATAACCTCGCCCTTCTAAGTATGACCTGAACCAGTTGAGTACCATCCCAGAAAGCCTGACCCAGTTTTCCAGTCTCTCTAGAAGTATGTTATGATCGACAGTGTCAAGCGCAGCACTAGGATCTAATAGTACCAGCACTGATATTTTGCCGGAATCAGAATTAAAGCGAATATCATTTATTATCTTAATGAGTGCTGTCTCTGTGCTGTGATGCACTCGGAAACCAGATTGAAAATTATCCAGGTATCCATTTGAGTTTAAGTAGTTGTTCAGCTGATTAAAAACGACCTTTTCAATAATCTTACCTATGAAAGGAAGATTTGATATTGGTCTATAGTTGCTCAACATGGTGTTATCAAGATTGCGCTTTTTCAGAAGGGGCTTAACGACTGCAGTTTTCAGGGAGTTTGGAAAAGTCACAGAAAGAAGTGAGGTGTTCACCACTTCTAAGAGATCAGCTTCTAAACAGTTAAGCACACTTTTGAAAAAAGATGTGGGAAGTGAGTCAAGATAGCAGGTTGATGATTTAAGATGCTGTACTATTTCTTCCAAAATTTTGCTATCAATTGCTTCAAAAACAGACATAGTCACTTCTTTTTGAAATGGCGGTCAAAAATAGATCCATAAACAGCTTCATTGTCGATGACTGAAAAGTATGTAATTGCTTCATTATGTCTTTATATAAAATCTTGAAGAACAAAGAAAACACATTAGGGAACACTGGTTATAATAAAATTACAGATTTACTGCTATTTTTGATTGTGTTTCACTCTCAAAGTGAGCGAACGATTTATAATTACAAGTTTGACATAAAATTTAACTGTCAGAATCTTGTACAGTAATTATAGCAATTGCTATATGACAGCACAACATGACCACTGTATACTGAGATGCCTGTGCTAAGTTAATAAATTTGACACGGCAGTTAATAACCAATATGCATAACAGATCATATATATTACTTTTTACATTTTTGTTTCAGGATGCTGTCAAGAGGTAGCAAGCTGCTAAGTTTGTGGACATCTTCACAAGTCCTTCAGCCTGGAGCTGCAGCCAAGGGGAAGAATCCTTCAGAACGGATCATACTGCAGGTTCTTTTGTTTGTGCTTTTTCCATCTAGAATCAGTTGCTCTTCACTGACACTTAAAGGGATCATGAACTACCTTTTGTTTTTTATTTTGTACTGTTCTCTGAGGTCCACTTATAATGTTATCAAGATTTGTACATAAAAAATGTCATAATGTAGTAATTATTAGGCTATTTTCTGTCCTGTTTTTAACCCTCCTCATCCGAACGCTCTGCTTGAATAGCCATGGCGGATTGTAGACTCAGAAGTAAATGCCCCCTGCTATGATTGGCTAGCAGTTGTGTATGTTTGACAGCCTACATCCTTCACAGATGGACACTTCTCTTTTTTTAGGTTAAAAACGTATACATACTCCCTACATATCAAATGATCTGTAATAACAGACAAAGCCATAGTGATCACTTCATTAAAAATAAAGCTTATCATTTGGTTTCTGCGTAGATCTGCATTTGCTGATCTTGTTATTTACCTACTATGTGCACAAATCGGATCGTGGGGCTAAACAGGCTGTGATGTAGAATCAGGTGTTGATCTTCTGTGGAGGCTGTGCTTATCCACACTATTACGTCATAAAGTGGCACATTCCACAAGCTGTCGTTTTGGCAGATTGGCTTCAATATCAGCTGTTTTTATACTAATGAGAAAGTTTTGAGTTCTGAAACTTACAGGATGTTTTTTATAGCAAAATGTCCTCTCATATGTCAAAAGATCAAGGGAATTTTAATTTCTCTTTAAATATCATTGTCTGACCATGAACAGGTTGACTTCCCCAGTCCAGCGGTGGACGTACTCTATGTTGGTCCTCAGGAGAATGGCTGCCCAGACCCTCAATCTCTAGATCCACTTGATCCAGGAGATCGAAGGGAAATAGAAAAGCTGTGTGCACAAGCATCTACTTTTGTGTAAGTTTGCATCACAAGACCTTTAATGTAGATTTGCATTTCATGATGGAAACACCAGTGCTTGCTAAAGAGCAGTGGTAAGGTTTTACATTGCCATGAAAAGGCTTTTGCCCCTTCCTGTTTTAAAATGTTGTGCATATTTGTAGCACAAAAGATTCAGATCATCAAATAGGGTTGGGCGATGTCTACAGTGAAACATCTTGATGGAAGATGACATCGGGGGGCGGGGTTAGGACTGGAATTGAGAACCGCTGCACTAAAGGGACATGGTTAGCCGCTTGCTAGCAGCCTATTACAGTACATGAAAGTTCACTTACCACATATACAGAGTAAGGAGAGATGACTGATAGGACAATGATGAATGATTTGCAGATACTGAACACCATTGACAAACATCTAATCTTGTCAAATGTATGGTACTGCTGCTCTGTAGTAGCCTATAGACTCCTTGTGATTGCAAAAAAAGTGAGAGTGCGCATTGAAAGCGTGTTTTGCGTTCCGCATATTAGTAGCAGTACCCTAATGGCTGCAATTTATATACAGTATAATTACCCAATGATATAATTGCAAGAGAAAGTATAAAAAAAAATTAGGATAAAAAAAAAAATGGGGTAATCTGTCTGTCTGTCTGTACGTGAAAAATGGATTGCCCCTCCTGTTAAATCATGAAAGAACTGCGATTAACCACTTTATTTTAGAAATACAAATTTTGAGATTGAGATGAGAAACAAAATCGTTGACATGTATAGGGTTATAAAGCCATTTCTAAGGCTTTGGGACTCCAACGAACCACAGTCAGAGCCATTATCCACAAATGGAGAAAACTTGGAACAGTGGTGAACCTTCCTGGGAGTGGCCGGCCTACCAAAATTTCTCCAAGAGCGCAATGCCGACTCATCCAGGAGGTCATAAAAGAACCCAGAACAACATCTAAAGAACTGCAGGCCTCACTTGCCTCAATTAAGGTCAATGTTCATGATTCAACGATAAGAAAGAGACTGGGCAAAAAGGGCATCCATGGAGAGTTCCAAGGCAGAAGCCATTGCTGGCCAAAAAGAACACACAGGCTTGTCTCACATTTGCCAAAATGTATATTGATTATGCCCAAGACTTTGGGCAAATATTCTGTGGACTGATGCGACAAAAGTTGCACTTTTTGGATGGTGTGTGTCCTGTTACATCTGGCGTAAAACCAAAACAGCATTTCATAAAAAGCACATTCCAACAGTCAAACATGGTGGTGTAGTGTGATGGTCTGAGGCTGCTTTGCAGCTTCAGGACCTGGAGGACTTGCCATATTGATGGAACCATGAATTTTGCACTCTATTAGAAAATCCTGAAGGAGAATGTCCGGCCATCATTTTGTGACCTCAAGTTCAAGCGCATTTGGGTTATGCAGCAGGACAATGAACCCAAACACAGCAGCAAGCCCACCTTTGAATGGCTATAGAAAAACAAAATTAAGGTTTTGGAGTGTCCAAATCAAAGTCCGGACATAAATCCTATTGAGATGCTGTGGCATGAATTTAAACAGTCTATTCATGCTCAAAAACCCTCCAATGTGGCTGAATTAAAACAATTCATGCTAAGAAGAGTGGGCCAAAATTCCTCCACAGCGATGTGAAAGACTCATTGCCAGTTATTGCAAAAGCTTGATTGCAGTTGTTGCCGCAAAAAATGGCACAACCAGTTATTAGATTTAGGGGCAATTACTTTTTCACGTAGTGCCAGGCAGGTCGCTTTTTTCTCTTAATAAATAAAATCTTGATTTCATAACTGCATTTTGTATTTACTCAGGTTATCTTAGTGTACTATTAAAATTAGTTTGATTTGAGTAGAATATAAACTGAACATGATTTCAGATATGGAGAATAAAAGAGCTTTTGAGTGCATTCTGTAATTGAATCAGTTCTGCCTAGTTACTCCAATTATACGGATCCCCTTTAGCTTGGTTATCTTATTTAAGGATTTTAATTGAATTGAGAATGAAGTGATTTTGAGCTTCTCAGAGGATAAAAACCTCTATTAAAAGGCATGGGCATCATTAAGCCAATTCACAACACTCTGAATACTAAGATTACATTCACACAGCAGCAGAATACAGTAGTCAGTCCTGTTTGGCTGACAAATACAGCACTATTCAAAATTTTTTTTTTTTTAAGTCTCTTATGCTCACAGAGTCTGCATTTATTTGATACAGTAAAACCAGGCTTTAGTGTCACATGGTGTTTCAGGAATCATTCTGATAAGCCAATCTGGTGCTCAAGTAGAAAACACTGATGATGCATTTTCAATGCAAGTTCAAAAGAGCATAATTCATTTAAAATAGAAAGTTCTTAAACAATGTGTTTAAAGTCTAAGCCTAGAGAAGGGGATTAACTTCTATTTCTCCAAACAGACATTATTTGATTCACTTCTGTCGTCTGCTGTATGTACAGGACAGTTTGTGAGTCACGCTGTTACCCAGGTTAAGAGAACCATTTAGATTTTCATATGAATTACTTTTTAGAGGTTTTCTTGTAAAGATAGCAAAAGCAATTCTCTGCAATAAAAGCAGAATTGAACTGTCTGTGCCTTCAGAATAAATCTCTATTGATAAGGAGACATCGCAGCTGAAAAGCAGACAGTTGTCAGGCCTTGTTTAGTATATGCTCTGCTGAAAATGCATCGCTCAGATGTGAAACAGAAAGCTCAGTCAGCTTTAAAGCAGCCACACAACACTCAGCCTCAGACGGTGGGCAACTTTCCATGCTCATTTTGTGAGCATGTCTCTCTGAATGCCCACCAAGTGCCAACAGCTGCCGGGCTCCCAGCTTGACTGCCCATTTGCAGACCCATTTAAGAGGTGTGACTTGTTTCCTGTGCCTCTTATCTCTGGATCGGAACTAAATCTTACTTTATGGTTCACGAATTAACGGGTTAGAGTGTCTGCTTCTTGTTTTTTTTTTTTGAAGCTCACAGGAAGTACCATAATTTCTAATATGCAAGTTGCATTTTTTTTATCATCTGAAACATGCTGCGTCTTTTATTCCAAAGCAACTTGTATGTAGAGCATGCAAAACTTGCCCAAAGCCAACACATTTGGAATCGTGTCCATTAAGAGAGTTACTTGAGTCCAAGTTTATTTGTGCAGAGCATTTCCCACATGCCGTCTTTCATTTAAACAAATTAGTCTAGGCTTTGCGTTTATAATGAATGTCTAGAATGAATGGCACTATTTGTTTTATGCTTAGATTTTTCTGTACTCCTTTTCTGTTCTGTTCTGAATACGGTTCAATTTGAAGGAATTTTTGTGGAGTGAGGGCAGTAAAATGTTCGATTTTTTTTTTTTTTACAACGTTTAGTTTTATTGACTTGTTTTTTACATTATTTCTGACTTGTAGACCGATTGGACTTGTTTGATCTGTGTTTTTTCCCCCTCAAAAATGCAATTTGGCCCAGTCAGACTTATAGTTAGGTACAGGAAAATATGATATTGACATTACCCAGCATTCTTTTCCACCAGGCTGTCACGAGTAGACAAGCAGCTGCTCTGGGACCAGCGCTACTATTGTAGGGACTTTCAGTTCAGCCTGCCCAAAATCATGGCCAGTGCACCCAGCTGGAACTGGGGCAGTATGGGTGAGATCCACTCACTTCTGCACCACTGGCCTCCTCTGTCGCCTGTTTCAGCCCTGGAGCTCCTTGATTCAAAGTATGTATCTGTTCCGCTCCCTCTCTGTTTTATGGCCCACTTTCTCCTTTCCTTCTCACATTTTTACCATATGACAGTTTTAATGTTTTACTTCGGTCTTATGATTTTTCTTTGTCTTGCTTTCAAACTTTAGATCATTTTTGACCACTTTATTGGTCTCATGACTTGCTTTATGGAGAGGGAGCTGAGCATGTAGTTAATTTTTTGTGTTATACTCAGGTTCGCTGACACAGAGGTGAGGAAAGTGGCCGTGAGCTGGATCGAGAGCAGCAGTGATGATGAGCTGGCTGACTATCTCCCTCAGCTGGTGCAGGTGCGTGCGCACACACACACACAGACACAGACACAGACACACACACACACACACACACACACACACACACACACACAGACAGACACACACAGACACTCACTCACTCCTCCACTCTCAACTCAACTCAACTCACTCACATATATACAAGTTTATGCATGCATCTTTTCCTCTATAAACAGCTTGTCATAGTGCTTTCCGTTGCTTTTTTCTTGGTTATACACTTGGAAAAAGTAGTACATTGCATTCTTTTAAAGAATGTTTTTGGATGCTTGATTATATGTAATATACAATTAAATTAAAATGTATTATAGTTCAAATTTATTTTAAATGCATTTATTTTTATTAACTTTTCTGATCCACTTAAGTATACATTTATATGTATTTTACATAACTGTTGTCTTTAAAATATGCTTCAAGTGTACTCTCTGATGCACTGACAAGCATGTGTGGTAAATTGCAGGCAGTGAAGTTCGAGTGTCACCTCAACAATGCCTTGGTGATATTTCTGCTGTCTCGAGCTCTGGGAAATGTCAACATTGCACATTATCTTTACTGGTAAAGTTGTTTATTAAAATGATTTCAAATTAAGGACGGTCAGTTCATTAAATATTAAATCACTATTAATCTCATACATTTTGCAAATAAGTTAAGTAATAATTAGTTTTAAATTCAATCTATCAGTGTTATTTTGGTGGCGAAAAGTCCGAAAAACACACTTTCTTAAAGGTGATAATTCTCCCCAAAATGAAATTTCTGTCATTATTTAATTACCTGTTTAAGATTATGGTAGAATTTGTAAGTGAATTTAAGATTTAGATCCAGTCTGCTGGGTTTGAATGTAGGCTGCTGAGGGATGCCGTGCAGGACCCAGCGTTTGGTCAGCGTTATGACCGCATCCTCGGCGCGCTGCTGTGTCTGTGTGGGACTGGACTGAGGGCTGAGCTCGAGAAGCAGACCAGGCTTGTGCAGCTTCTGGGTGCTCTGGCCGAAAAAGTGCGGCAGGCAAGCAGCTCCACCCGACAGGTAAGCCATGGCTGGCATTTAAGATGATGTTTATGATGTTTAACCTGTGTAAAATGCATCCTAAAAATTACATAACATTCCTTTTATATTTATATAATTTCATTTAGAAGTTTTACATGCATTGTTCATAGATGTGGCTACACAACTGTTCAAACGTTTGGGGTTGGAAATATTTTTTATATTATTAAAAGAAGCATCTTTATGCCCTCAAGGATGTATTTATTTGAGCAAAAATGCAAGTTATATTACATATATTATATTATAATTTCTGTGACAGCTGAATTTTTATAATCACATGACCCTTTAGAAATCATTCTAATATGCTGATTTTGAGATTATTATTTTTTTTTTATCAATGTTAAAAACAGTTTTGCTGTTTAATATTTTTGAGGAAACGGTTCTACATTTTTTTCACAATCATTTGATGAATAGGAAGTTTAGTTAATTGTTTCTTTTTGAGAATTTAAAAGTGTTGTCACTTTTGATCAATTTAATGCATACTTGCTGAATAAAAGGGTTAATTTATTAAAATGTATTAAAAGCAGCAGAATCTTGTGCTCCTTTCTTTAGTTGTAATTTTATTTTCTTATGTCCATTAAGGATCTATGAGTTCAAACCAAAGGCTTCTGGGAAACAAGTGCAGGATTTCTAAATTGTTCAACAGCTAGTTCCAAAATCTAATTCAATAATACTGTTCAAAACATGATCTGAATAAACATCAAATAAAGGAAGGGCTAGATAAGTATAACAGGAATCTATTGTTTTTTTTGTCTGTTTTCTTTTGGGTTTGAGCAAAGGCCTGTTTGACTTTCAATCCTAGCAAAACACGTTATGAGTAAGTTTCTCATAAGTACAATTATCTGTGACAGATTATTGGATACATAGATGATTGTATTTGGATGAACCCTTGATCCCTCCAGCTCATCCAGTCAATACTGATATATTATCGTGTACTGATATACAATATGACATATTGTACAATAAAAATATATGGAAACCCAAACACCACACCCATAAGTGCCGGTTGAGGATTTATTTAAAAATTGGCACTTCCATTTAGGCACAAGAGCATCGGTGAGGTCAGATATTGATATGTCTGGCTCACATTCAGTGTTCAAATTCATTCCAAATGTGTTCAGTGGGGTCAGATTTGGGTTTTGTAAAGGCCAGTCAAGGGCTAATCAATGGCTAAATAATTGTTATATGGATCCTATTTGCTCAAGGGTATTTTCATACTGGAATAGAAAAAGGTCCTCCCCAAAGCATTGCCACAACGTGGTATACACATAATTCTCAAGAGTGTCATTGTATCCTGTAGCATTAAGATCTGTCTTCAGTGGAATTAAAGGGCCTAGCCAAACATGCTGTCAGAAAAGGGTGTCCACATACTTTTGGTCATATAGTGCCTCATCTTTTATCTCCCATGTGAACAAGTGGTTTACATACAGATGGAATACTCTTTATTACTTGTAAACACATTGTGTCGTGTTATGGCTTGTCTGTCTTGGCTAAAAAGAGGGCTGCAGGAATGAGTCCTAAAACCCAGACAATTATTAACGCTTGTGTACAGTACTTCCGATTCCATCGTTCTGAAGTCATTGGGTTTTAGAATGGCTCATTGTTTAAAGATCTGAAATAAGGTCTGTGTTAACACAAGTAATTCTATTCTACAACATCAAATACATGAGTAATTCAGCCGTCATGATTTACTTCAGGCTTTTATGTGTCTTGAAAAAAGCTGTTGCTAACGAGTGGCTAAATGGGACTACAGAGGTTGTCAGGGACATTGAACGGGTCAAATATTTTAGTGTCTGTTTAGTTGTTGTTAATATTTTGAAATCTATTTTATTTTATATTTTGTTTTCAATTTAATTTGAGCAATTTAGTTTTATTTTTTTGGCATGTTTATGAAATTAACTGAAATTAAAATGTTTTTTATATATAATTTTATTTCAGTTAATGTTTATTTTATTTCAAGTAATGAGTTTTTATGGTTTAGTTTTGTTAATAATAACACTGACACCATTTAAACATTGAAATGTTTATACTAGCGCTCATGCACACAATTCTAACTCAAACTTCCCAATTTGCAGATTTTGAATAAACATTGATTAATTTTCCATTAGTTTTTGGAAGCTTAGGAGTTTGGTTAAACTTTATTTTAAGGTTCAATTAACTATGACCTTTGCCTCAGTAAACTCCTAATTTGCGGCTTATTAATAATTGGTAAGATAATTGTTAAGTTTAGGTATTGGGTAAGATTGGGGATGTAGAATATGATCATGCAGAATTTGTGCTTTTCCAGTACTAATAAACAGCCAATATGTTAATACCAGGCATATAAGCAACTACTTAAAGGGATAATTCACCCAAAATAAAAATTCTGTCATCATTTACTCACACTCAAGTAGTTCCATATCTGTAGGAATGTCTTTGTTCTGCTGAACACAAAGGAAGATATTCTGCTGAATGTGGGAAACCGAACAGTTCTGGGGCACCATTGACTTCCATATTATCTTTTTCCTACTATGGAAGTCAATTGTGCCCCAAAACAGCCTGGTTACAAACTATCTTCAAAATATCTTTCTTTGTGTTCAGCAGAACAAAGAAATCTATACAGGTTTGGAACAACTTGAGGGTGAGTAAATGATGACAGAATTTTCCTTTTTGGATGAACTATCCCTTTAATAGTGAGAATTGGTCCCTATGCTAAAGTTTTGGGTTTACTAAGGAGTTTTGGGTTGAAGTCGTGAGACTGTGGTTGTTGTTGGTATCAGTCGAATCCGGTTGAATGTTTGTTCTTTGTAGATGGTGCTTCTGGAGGGTCTAGAGAGGGTACAGTCTTTCTTCCAGAAGAACAGCTGTCGACTCCCTATTACTCCCAGTCTGGTGGCAAAAGAACTCAATATCAAGGTGAGTGCTTAAAGTAAACAAAATTGACCCTGTTGAACCTACATTCTCGATCTGATTAATTCATTTAATCAGCAATTCTATAGAGGCTTCAAAAACCACATTGACAAGGAACGGATCTCTTCAGTTCTCATATCATGCCAGGATTTGTTCCGTTTTTCTGGGCAGGGTTCACATGTAATTCACTTCCTTATCATCCTTGCTCACTCCCCCCCTCTTCCTGTTTCAGATGTAGAGTTTTGCACACTCAGCAAAGTTGTGTCACTGAACTCCATCTCTTCTCCTCCAGTCAGATCTGCCCCCATTTCAAAGACCCTCTTTGTTGCCATGTTGATGAAGAGAATCTAACTAAAACCCTGAGGCTGCTTTTGTAACGTGGTGCTGCTTTTGTTGAAACTAGGCCTGCTCTTTCTTCAATTCCAACGCTGTACCTCTGAAGATTGCACTGGTTAACGCAGACCCGCTGGGAGACGAGATTAACGTCATGTTTAAGGTGTGTGTACAGTATAGTGAAGCGGCCTCCATAGTTAGAATGTATTCCTGCTGAGGTTTGTTATTGTTTTACATTACCTCAGTTTGACAGTAGTGACAGAGCAGTCAGTTTCTTTTATATTAATTGCAATATTGGGATCTTTCATTGAATTCAAACTATAAACATGTATGATTGATGGAAACTAGACTTCACTTAAAAATGTGCCACAGACAAAGAACCAAATTTAAAGACTCATCTCAGTCATGAACATGCCCTCTAGTGGTCGAATCAGTAGTGTAACAAATATCTTGTACCTACATATTTAAGCACAGAGTTCTAGGTATGCTTGTTTTTGAGGTATTTCTGAATAGCTTATCTGTCGTAACTGTAATTCAGGTCGGAGAGGATCTGAGGCAGGACATGTTGGCGCTGCAGATGATTCGGATTATGGATCGGATCTGGCTGCAGGAGGGACTGGACCTGCGCATGGTCAACTTCAAATGCATCTCTACTGGGAAAGATAAAGGTATATTCTGCTCTACATATAAAACCTATTTAACTATTTTCCAACTAGAATAAAATAGTAAAAAAAAAAATGTAAATACTCTTATGATTTACATTACCGTTTAAAAGTTTGGGGACTGTAAGATATTTCGTTTTTTTGATAGTCTCTATGTTCACCAGAGCTGCATTGATTTGATAAGAAATAAAGTAAAACAGTAATATTGTGGAAAATATTTTTTTTTCCATGTTTTAATATATTTTACAATGTAATTTATTCCTGTGATAGAAAAGCAGAATTTTCAGCCTCATTACTCCTGTCTTAAGTGTCACATGATCCTTCAGAAATCATTTTTATATGCTTATTTGTTGCTCAAGAAACATTTCTTATTGTTGAAACAGTTGTTGCTTAATATTTTCTGCGGAGTCTTTGATAAGTTCAAAGGAGCAGCATTTGTTTGAAATCTTTTGTAACCTTATAAATGTTTTAACTGCCACTTTAGATGCATCCTTGTTGTTTTATTATTTTTAAATAATAATAATAATAAAACCTACTGACCCCAAATTTTTGAAAAGTAGTGAATGAATAGCCTATTAATTGTAGGTATAACAAAAATTGCCTATTTAATTCTATGGATAAGAGAGAATGTTGAATATTGATATAATTTTTTGTGTAGTAAAAACTTGATATGAGTTTATTAAAAATGACTTTGTGAATGTACAGTAGCGTCTGCGTCTATTATAACATTTGTGTTTGGTTACACAGGTATGGTAGAGTTGGTCCCGTCTTCTGAAACGCTGAGGAAGATTCAGGTGGAGAACGGAGTGACGGGCTCCTTCAAGGACAAACCTCTCGCAGAGTGGCTCCGCAAGTATAACCCTGCTGAGGATGAATATGAGAAGGTATCAAGATGATCATAAATAGCAGCTTTAGTCAAGACCAAGTTCATGTGGTTCTTTGGGTTATTGAACTTGAAACTGTCTCTTGTCAGGCCTCAGAGAATTTCATCTACACCTGCGCAGGATGCTGCGTGGCCACTTACATCCTAGGCATTTGTGACCGTCACAACGATAACATCATGTTGCGCTCCACCGGCCACATGTTCCACATAGACTTTGGGAAGTTCCTGGGTCACGCACAAATGATTGGGAGTTTTAAAAGGTGAATGATGAGTTACGCCATGTGAGACTGTCAGTTTGTGCTTTTGTTTGGTTTTATTACTCGTTTTTTTTTTCACTCTGCAGGGACCGAGCACCTTTTGTCTTAACTTCTGATATGGCTTACGTCATCAATGGAGGCGAGAGACCCACTAGCCGCTTCCAGCTTTTCGTTGACCTTTGCTCTCAAGCCTACAACCTGATACGCAAACACTCCAACCTCTTCCTCAACCTGCTGTCTCTGGTATTATACAGCACTGCAAACAAAACAGTCATTTGTGTGTCATTCATAGAATCTTGTGTCAACAAGAAGGGCTCGGTGTAAATGTTTTTGCCAATATTATATGTGACATTAATTGCACAACCGTAATGACAGGAAGCTGTTTGCATAATTTTCTTCATTTAGGACTTATGTTGCTTTACTGTTTATTGATCAGTTTTGTGTTTGTTTATTCAACACAGATGACACAGTCAGGTTTACCTGAGCTGACTGGAGTCCAAGATCTTAAATATGTGTATGATGCTCTTCAACCTCAGACTACAGATGCAGAAGCTACCATTTTCTTCACAAGGTAACATGTATTGTTTGTTTATTTATTTATTAAGCTCTCTAAATAACATTTTAATACCGGTCTCATTTCCTCCACCTTTTTTTCTTATAGGTTGATGGAATCCAGTCTGGGCAGTATGGCCACAAAGTTTAATTTCTTTATCCATAATCTGGCCCAGTTGCGATTCTCTGGGCTTCCCTCCAATGATGAGCCAATCCTGTCCTTCGCTCCCCGGACGTACACCATGAAGCAGGACGGCAGGATTCGAGATGCCTCTATATTTTCATTTCAGAAGAGATACAATCCAGACAAGCACTATGTGAGACTAATTTTATAAAGCATATATGCTTTATTAACTCTTGTTGTATGTTGTAATAACAAAAATAGTTTAATTTTCATCAAAATTATTACAAAACCAATGATTCTGAAAGAATGTATTTTGTAAAAATGCTTAGTGTCTTCCTTTCAAGGAAGAATATTTTCATAATTTCACCTGTTTTCATATCTCTTTCAGACGTACGCTATACGGATCCTTAGGGAAGGTCAGAATGAGCCGGAGTTTGTCTTCCGCACCTTTGATGAGTTTCAGGAACTGCACAACAAGTTGACCATCCTTTTCCCTCTGTGGAAGTTGCCGGGGTATACGAGTACACCTCTTGTACCATGGTTTGTCATTCTAAACTTCTATGTTCCTAAGTGTCTTTTTCCTGTTTATAGATTTCCCAGTAAAATGGTGCTGGGTCGTACACACATCAAGGATGTGGCATCCAAAAGGAAGGTGGAATTGAGCAGCTATGTGCACAATCTGATGAGGAGTTCAACAGAAGTCGCCCAGGTGGGTGAATTTAAATTTTACTTACACAATTTATGCTTTGATATATTACAAAATATAATTGTAGTGTTTTTTCATTAATCTCTGGGAGTGATCGTCAACCAATTGTGTCACTCAAATTAATGTGCATAGGTTTTAGTAACACGGTCAGAATTTCTTACATTTCTTGAAGGTTATGTTCTACAAGTCTGCATTTTTTTATCATGATATTCTATTTTAGTATTTTAAAATGTAATGTATTTGATTTAATGAATTATCAGCATCATTACTCCAGTCTTCAGTGTCACATGATCCGTCAGAAATCATTCTCATATGCTGATTTGGTGCTCAAGAAACATTATTATCGATCCTGAAAGAAGCATTTTAATAAAAAAAACTTTCATAACACATTTTTATTTCAGGAAAGAACTCTTACTGAATCAAAACTTTAGAACAGTAGTGTAATAAATGTGACTGATTTTTTTCTTAGTGTGATCTTATCTACACTTTCTTCCACCCTATTGCGAGAGATGACAAGACAGAGGGGTTTGAAGGACTCTCTAAAACTCCAGGTATGTGTCATATTTAGAATTTAATAATTATTTAATGTATTTTAAAGATTAGAGTTGAACGCACCACATTATCCTGATTGTTTTCATATATTTGGTGTCTGTTTGGCAGATATGCCTCCAGTGAGTCCCACCACTGGCCGCGTGGAGGGTGAGGTGAAGCTGTCAGTGTCCTACCGAAACAGCACGCTCTTCATCATGGTCATGCACATTAAAGACCTGGTGAGAAATATCAAAAGCACCTGTCTTCAAACTGATCCGTTTCTGTTCAATCCAAAATCTCATCCGTTTTTTTTCCTCCCAAACACAGATATCAAATGACGGTGCAGACCCAAACCCTTATGTGAAAACATACCTTCTCCCAGACCCCCACAAAACCTCCAAACGCAAAACAAAGATCGCCAGGAAAACTAGGAATCCGACATTTAATGAAATGGTAACTGAAACCTACCTATTTAACCATGCCTGCTTTATTCTAAAGCCAATAAACAACATCTTTCTCTCTTTGTTTGTAGCTGGTGTACAGTGGCTACAGTAAGGAAACCCTGAAACAAAGGGAACTTCAACTAAGCGTGCTCAGTGCAGAGTCTCTGCGAGAGAACTGCTGTTTGGGTGGCATCACCCTCAGCCTTAAAGACTTTGACCTGAGCAGAGAGACTGTCAAGTGGTACAAGCTCACAACGGTGCCCTACTTTTAGATCCAACGATTCCTCCCCACCAGTCTCCCACAAAAGGTGATGTGACTGCATCAAGTGCCCTTACAGGACCACTTCACATTCCCCCAGCATCCCTCTCTTGCTCGCTCTCTCTCTCTGTGACACTAATCAAGGTTGAGACTTTTCTGAAAGAATCAATCCACCTAACTTGATGTGTGAATTCATACATTTGTGTTGGAACTTAAAAGGACCAAACGACTTACTTAAAGAAGAGTTTATATCATTATATATATATAAGAATATATATAGAGAGAGATTGACGCTTGTATTTTTAAATCTGCTCATTTTTCACTTTCCTTTTCTACATATGCAAATAAGAAACATTTAAAAGTCTGTATGGGTTTCAGCTATCAAAACAAGCACAGCGGAGTTCACTGTGCTTTTGATAATGTGCCAAATGAACTGAACAAACTCATGACCACGTCCCTTTAGGGAACAATAACAAGGTGCCTTCACACGCTCTCCTTTCATTTTCGCTCTTCTCAGTACGTTTGTGGTTTAAAAAAGGCCTGTTTTGTAAGATAATGTAGTATGTACTTCCCATGGTGTGATCAGAGTTGCTCGAGCTGTTTTTTTTTAATCCACCAATGAATTTGTATAATGAACCCTCTTTAAAAAGGGAACAGCACCCGTGGCTAAAAGCTACTGCCAGAGCTCAGTTGAATCATAATCTATGAGTTTACCAGGAGGCATTTTTAAAAGATGCACAAGATTGTCATCACTCACTCTGCAAACAGTGATCTGAATCGCTGTTTTATGACTGTTAAAAATGCATTTTGAATGGATATTAACATGGCCAGTTATTTATTGGTTATCTTAACCTAACCGAATCAATGTTTGCTGTAATTCTGTCTCTCTCTTAAAGAAAATTAAAGGTTTTTGAACACACCTCTGTATAATTTTTGTTCCGAGGTTTTGTTTTGAGAATAAAAATATACTTGAACCAATAGGGGGCAGGCAAGAAACATACAGATGTTCAGATTTGGTTGGAACTGTTTTCATTTTGTTATACAGTGAGTTACTTTTAGTATTATATATTATAATATTATAATTAGGTTTAATATTCTTGTTATCATTGCTGAAGAAGTTAATGTCATACCATGTGATCTCCAGTGTTATCTTTTCTTTTTTATTCTCATTATATTTTTAATTCTCTTTTTATGTTCTTAGGATTTTTATTTTACTTGTATTATTAATTATATTAAAAAAAAATTTGTTTTAGTAATTTGTGTACTTCAGCTTAATTATTTTAGGTAACTAAGTTTTTATTATAACACTAGTTTATTTCTGCTTACTTTCAGTTAAAGATCAAAATTATTATAGTTCTAGATAATAATAACAACACTGGTGATTTGTGGCTAAAGCTGCCATTGAAGATATATAAGAACACATCTTAAAAGGATAGTTTACCCCCCAAAAAAGAAGTGTTGTCATTTAGGCATGTTGAGCAAGTATGGGGAATTATACTCATGTTGAATTACTCATGCTGTGTTGTTCCAAACCCGGGTGTGTCTCACTCGTCCTTCAAAGTGAAGCTGCCTTTGATCGCCCCCTGGTGGCTGGCTGCAGTACAGGTCATAAACCCCGCCCTCTCCATGTAAACGAATGGGACTTCAGTCAAAATAAATAAATAAATTACACTTCCAAATTATAAAATTTTCCGAAATATGGTTTTGGTCATTTAAGGTAATTGTTATAACGCTGATAAATGTTCAATTGTTCATTTCTGTGATATGTTTTATTTTAGCTAGTAATTTGATGTTATAAAAACAGGGCGTGTCGTTATGGTTGATGGTTGGGTCTGCTGGAGTTTGGGCAGGAGTTTTATTCCGTGGCTCCACCTCACGACACTACTGCGCAGACTCTGGCTCCAAACGAACCTCTACTGCGCAGACTCTGGCTCCAAACGAATCTCTACTGTGCAGACTCTGGCTCCAAACGAATTTGTACTGTGCAGACTCTGGCTCCAAACGAATCTCTACTGTGCAGACTCTGGCTCCAAATGAATCTCTACTGCGCAGACTCTGGCTCCAAATGAATCTCTACTGTGCAGACTCTGGCTCCAAACGAACCTCTACTGCACAGTCTCTGGCTCCAAACGAACCTCTACTGCACTGACTCTGGTTCCAAACGAATCTCTACTGCGCTGACTCTGGCTCCAAAGAACCTCTACTGTGCAGACTCGGGCTCCAAATGAATCTCTAAAAACAGGGCGTGTCGGTATGGTTGATTGGGTCTGCTGGAGTTTGGGCAGTTGTTTCATTCCGTGGCTCCACCTCACGACACTACTGCGCAGACTCGGGCTCCAAACGAACCTCTACTGCGCAGACTCTGGCTTCAAACGAACCTCTACTGCGCAGACTCGGCTCCAAACTAACCTCTACTGCGCTGACTCTGGCTCCAAACGAACCTCTACTGCGCAGACTCGGGCTCCAAACGAACCTCTACTGCGCAGACTCTGGCTTCAAAGGAACCTCTACTGTGCAGGCTCGGGCTCCAAATGAATCTCTACTGTGCAGACTCTGGCTCCAAACGAACCTCTACTGCACAGACTCGGGCTCCAAACGAACCTCTACTGCGCAGACTCAGGCTCCAAACGAACCTCTACTGCGCTGACTCTGGCTCCAAACGAACCTCTACTGCGCTGACTCTGGCTCCAAACGAATCTCTACTGTGCAGACTCTGGCTCCAAACGAACCTCTACTGTGCAGACTCGGGCTCCAAACAAATCTCTACTGCGCAGACTCGGGCTCCAAACAAATCTCTACTGTGCAGACTCTGGCTGCAAACGAATCTCTACTGTGCAGACTCTGGCTCCAAACAAATCTATACTGCGCAGACTCTGGCTCCAAATGTCTTTATTTTCTCAAGATGGCAACGGCCATGCTGAGATGTATTTGCTTCACTTTTCTATAGTGGAAGGAAGCAGAGACGCGTCGTCCATCTTTTTTACAGTCTATGTTCCAAACCTCTATGAAGTAAATGGTACTCAAATCTGTTTAGTTTCCAAAATTCTTTTAAATATCATCTTTTGTGTTCCACTGAAGAAAATGAAGTCAAAATGATATGGTGGTCTACACCTTTAAAGCTCTGACCCTCACACACTAATGATTTCTGCTGAGGTGTTGGTCTGATCCTTAGGGACTCAGTGGTGGGGCCTAGGTGCACTTTGTCATTGGCAGTAAAATTCTAAAGTGCCTGACCTCAAGATCTACCAGTGTTTCTGTGCCACCTAATTAAACAGACTGTTGCTGTGAGAAAGCATGTGGAGAGAAAGAGAAAAGCAGTCAGGCCAGTGCACACATTTGCTTTGTCACCGGGGTGAGAGCTTACTGATGAGGAAGTATGCATGATTTGACACTAAATTTTGTTCCTTGACAGTCACACAGGGGTGCTGTATTTTTGAGGATGGAAAAACAATGCAAAAGTATAGAGATGATAATGATCTCCAACTGCTTCCATTCAAATAATACATTGGTAGATTAAAATCGCATGTAGGCATTTGAGGTGTACTCCATGTATTTGACTTGCTACCTGAAATGTAATTGTCATAAAATACATACACTTAGACGATTTGTCTGTTTATACCACAGTAATGCACAGGAAAATTAATAAAACTCAACAGTTTTTATTTTGTGTAATGGGTTAATTGCATTTTCTTCTTGAGGCCAGTTACTGAAATGTCTGTTACCGGTTAAATTAATATATAACCATCTAAAATAGTATACTTGACACTGTGGCTTGTAATTTTATACAATATTTCTTCTAGTAATAGAGCATTGTTCAAAAACAAAAGTGCAATGTACAGTATGACTCAAGAAGCAAATAGGTTTGAAATTTGCCTCAGAAATAAAGAGTTTAGTGAGGCTTTACTTGCAATAATCTGATGTAAATTAATCTTTAATGCACAATTCATTCTTCACATTTCTACAATACAAAAATATCAAGTTCTATCTTGGATGAGAGCAGAATTCACCTCTTGGTCCATCCAGTCTGGACGTAAACCTAGTTTTCCTTCATTCGGTCATTATTATATCATTAAAATGAATTATTATGGGTCTGATATATATTTCCACGATTGTAAGCTCACTGTAACTGCGTGATGTAATAGTAGCAATATGTAAACCTGTTGCTTCATGCTATTTCACATGGGACAACAAACCATGCGTCACTGCACAACGCCATCACGGGGTCGTGGTTTGTTGCGAAAGAGGGCGGTGCCAGTGTGAGTGACACATAAGTAATCAAATCGAAGGTCCGCACTCTTGCAGCGGTGGAGATATTTGTTTACAGTGGAGTGGTCTCATAAGTTAGAGTCGTTTGTCACAGTCACACGTTCATTCGGAGGTGCTGTAAACGGGACTTGGAGATCATGTGGACCTCAGCAGCTTTCGCTCGGAGTTAACGCTCACATATTTGCGAAGATGCGGTTTGCAAACTTCAAAAATCAGCCGATAAATTACGACAGAGAAAACAAACCAAGGGACGAATATCAGAATACGTGACAGGGTGTTGTTTGAAGATGGAAAGGGGCGCATCGGAGCGGACCGCGCTGCGGCGGTTTGGGGACAGCGGCATGATGCTTCTGCCCTGGACTAAACAGATCCTGACGGTGCTGTGGGAGCACCTGCGGCTGCTGGTCCAGGTCATCTGCTGCACTTTGGTTTCGGGTAATTCTGCTTTTACTCATTCATATATTTGCATTGAAATGTTTTGCTGTCCATAGCCTATGCCATTGCCGATTTACAAGATATATGCAATTATCTAACGTTATAATTATGATGTAGATCACTGTGTAGATATAATATTTTTAAAGATTACAAGCGCAAACTAAAAAAATATCAAAAGAAAAGTGCAAAAAAGCGCTGTTGGTAATTTCATTTGTCTTTGTACACATTTGATACAAGATTAGCATATTTATCCATTTACATCTATCCGAAACGAAACGTATTTTCTTTTGAGGACAGTAAACCAAATAACTCAGGGAGGCAGGGTTTTTGTTTATTATAATATAATTATGAATATTTATAATAATTATGATTATTTATTACATTTTACCTGGCTAATATATTTATATTATTAAAAAGTATTATTAATATTTAATTGTATTATGTATTACATTGTTATTATTATTAAACACATACATATTATTATTATTATTATTATTAGTATTAGTATTATTTACATATTTATTTTATGATGAAAAGGGACAAAAACTTAACATTAAATATTATGGATAATATGGATTGTATTTTTCTATCAGTATTTTAACATTTTAATATTGATTAAAACGCTATCTAATCTATCTATCTATCTATCTATCTATCTATCTATCTATCTATCTATCTATCTATCTATCTATCTATCTATCCTAATGTACATTTCTGTTATTAATTATGAAAAGACCTCTACTTATGGCCTAAGGTCATTTTAGTAACTCTTTGTTTGGTCCCCAGTTTTCCAGATGTTCCGGTTTGAAGTCCACCTGAGAATTACAGACGAGACAGGGCAACACATTCAGCACATGACAAGTGGGCCAGGAGACCCTTCTGATGGTTTCCTGCTCTCGTCCTTGTTTGAAAACAACAAAAACATAGTGGTCGGGGTGCCAATCCACTTTCAAAATTCAGCAGGGACCCATTCGACGTGAGCTCCCACTCCAGATCTGTCCTGTCCAGTCTGGTCAGCGATGAACTCTGTTGCTCCTTGGTGGATGACCTTGTGTCCCACGCAACAGAGTGTCTCAATGACACTGAAGACCTCTATATTGGAGATCACTCCGTGTGGAAACATGGATACGACTGGACCATATTAGGAGGATCAGAGAGGAAACGTGGAGAGAACACCTGCACGTTTACTGCACATGTGTCTGGGTTTTCTGCAAAAGAGTTTGTAAAGCATCAGAAGCCCATCAGTGATCCTGATTCATGTAGTTCATCTACAGAGGATGTTCAAGCTCCATGTCAAGTGCAGTCAGTCGGTCAATTCTCAGACAGCGAGTTCAGCTGGGGAAGCACAGACAGCTCTTGTTTTGAAGGAGAACGAGAGGAGAATGACAAACTCTGGGACCTTCTGACCAGCTCGACAGATCCATATCACCCTCTACACTTCACGGCATGTTTGTCCAGTGCGGTTCCAGAAAAAAGCAAAACGCAGGTGGTTTTGAAGGCTGAAAGTCCCAGTGTATCTCAGTCCACTGCATCTACTGGCTCCGACTCTTCCAAACCAGGTTCTGAAGATGAAGAAGAAGAGGCCTTATGGAGATCCCTCTCTCAGAATGATGACCCATATCACCCATTGAATTTCAGAGCCCCTCTTCAAAGCTCACCAGCTACATCAGTACCTTCAAAACATGATTCGCTCAGTGACAACACACAAAATAAAACGGATATACTCATGAAATCTTCAAGACGCTCAAAGCCGTCGTTACCATCAAGTAAAGTTGCTCGGCATTGCTGCCACAAATTACCAGTTGAGACATTATCAGTGGTGCCATGGAGAAGACATGTTGGTCTGACTGCTCTTCAGGGCAACCAAAGGAAATGCCCCAATTTTAAGAAGGTAATTATAAGTCTTAAAATAATAGTTAACCTAAAAATGTAAATGTTGTCATTTAATTTCTCTCATGTCGTTCGTTCTTGTTGAACGAAAACATATATTTTGAAGAACCAAACAGTTGATGATCCCCATTGACTTCAATAGTAGGGAAGAATTACTAAGGAAGTCAATGGGGACCATCAACTCTTTTTGCTTACCAGCATTCTTCAAAATGTCTTCTTTTATGTTCAACATAAGAAAGAAACTCAAACAGGTTTGGAACGACATGAGAGTGAGTAAATGATGATAAAAATAATAATTTTTTAGAGAACAATCTCTTTAAGGTGCAGTCACTGTTGTTTTGCGAATTTTCACGATTGGGAATTTCGATTTCTCCACACAGATTTCACAACAGGTTCAAGTTGCTCACTCAAACTTTCCAAAGCTGCTTTGTTTGAAAGTGATTTTTTTTATAAATCACACCACTATTGACCATTTTGCCTGCCAAAAATGTGCTAATCCGACTGCACTTTATGGCACTTATGTCAACTGTCAATCATTGCTTGCTAACAGCATGTTTCTGATGTTTTCCAGGTGAAATTTTCTCCTATCGTACAAGTTCACAAGATGCAAGCTTGGTCCTTTGCTTTTCAAGCATCTCGTAAGGGACCGTGGGAGGAGTTTGCACGGGACAGAGACCGTTTCCGAAAGAGAATCAATGAAACTGAGAAGGCCATTGGCTACTGTTTTAGTTTGTCACACAGGGAAAATCTGGGGCCTATAAGGACAGAGTACCAGCCCTTGATCAGCAAAAATTGGTTTCTGATTGTAATTATTGATCTTATAGTTTCCAGGCCAGCCTCTAGACTGTTATATTGACTTAAATGGACATTTATACCTCACCCATCCCTGTAACACACGTTGTACCTTGACTGCTACTGATTTGTTTTGTTGTTGTTGTTGTTTTTTGACTGATCACTCACATTCATTTTTTTACACAAATTGTTTATATGTTGGAGTACTAGACTAGTGTTATTTTATTTAAAGAGTCACCTTAAAATGAATATTCTACCAACATGTACCCTCATGCCATTGCCAATTCCAGAACTTTATTATTTTTTCATGCGAAACAACATAAGACTTTTTGAAAAATGACATGGTGTTTTTTCCTATACAATGAAAGTCAGAGGGTCCAGTGTTGTTTTGGAACCCGCTGACTGTCATTGTATGGACAAAATAGTTCAGTAAAAATCGTTTTTAAAAGTTCAGTAATAATTCTTCAAAACAAAAAATAGTTCAGTACTAATTCTTCAAAATATCTCCTCTTGTATTTCACAAAAGAAAGAAAGTCACACGGGTTTGGAATGATGTGAGGAGAAGTAAAAGACAACAATTTTCAGTTTTAGGTAAATTATACATGGTTTATTCCAATAGTTTTAAATGGTTTGAAAATAGGCTGCTTTTTTATTATTCATTATGTTGACAAAAAAAAAGATGTAACAAGACCAAGTTACAATTCACCTCAATGTTTACATTTTTCTATATATAGATATATATGTATATGTGTGTGTTCAAATACACTACTATTAAAAAGTTTGCAGTCAGTAAGATTTTTCATACTATTATACTTTTTAATACTTTTATTCAGCAAGGACACATTCAAACGCATCACAGTTTCTTCAAAACTATTAAGAAGCACAATTTTCAACAATGATAATATTAAGAAATGTTTCTTGAGTATATACATTTTCACAATATTACTGTTTAACTGAATTTCGACCAAATAAATGCAGCCTTGTTGAGCATAAGAAACGTATGACTCCAAACAGACTCTTACAGACTCCAAACTTTTGAGCAGTAGTGAATATGTAAATTACATCCTAAACCACGTCCTACAAAAACAGATGCTGTTATGTTTGCTACGTTTGACTTGTAAGTGAGAACAATTTAAAGGTTATTTTTTTCTGTTTTATATTCTATTACTCTTCAAAAGTTCTATTATCACATCCTGCATTTGTTGAATGTACAGTTGATTCATTGCACACTGTGTCCTGGCTCATTTGTTTTGGTTCATCTTACTAGTGCATTGTGTCTCAGACTCTGATTGTAGAGGTACAGAACTCCTGCGAGACCGTCATGTGCAGCTCATATAAGAGAGGGTTAAAAACAAAGCGTGATGAAACTCTCTCCCTTGAGGAGCAATCAATTAGCATCTCCCCTCGACACATCAGCTGCAACACAAACTTGCATGGTGCAAAGACAAGCAATCGTTTACGCAATCTTTAATGCTGTGACAACAGACTGCAGGTCTAATTTAATAGCGCTTTGTCCTGGAGTTAATTAGATTGCATTTCAGACATTTATTGATAACGTAAAGGTGGACAATTGCTATTATGAAAGTGTTTAACATTATATTAGCAATAGCTGAGTGGTTATACTTTACTTTTTGCTTGTTGAAACAGTGCCGGTTTGAAAGCAACCGATCTAAGAGCAGTTTGAGGAAGGGTTTGTTGCTGGATGCATGATGGTAGTTGCATGTGGTGCTGTTATGGTGTCTTCCTCTCTTAAGGTGCCTGCACCCAGGTGACCTTGGTCTCTAGGCAACCAAGCACAGCACTATTTGGCAATGAGAGGGTTGCATATGATTGCAGCAGGAGTTGGTGTGTTGTGGGAGGGCAGCCAGCATGGCCCCAGCCTCTATTACTCATCCTGGAGAGTCCAAAGCTTGAGAAGGGGATCTCTAGAGTCACAATTACAAAGCACTGACTGCCTGATGCAATAGAGCAGTCAGCAGCCACAGTGTGTGAGACAAAAAAAAAAGCACAGGTAGTCAGAGACATCTCATGTTGCAGAGAGAAATTTGCACTGGATTGGTTATTACATAGTCATGTTTAAATAGTACTGAATGTCAATATGAAGGTCAGTGTACATTAAGTGGTTAAAAACATGATCATGAATCATTACAAATGGTGATGATTTCCTGTAAAATTGTTTAAATATTGAAATCAGATGCAGAAGCTTCACAGAGTCATTTTGTGAATGTGAGTGAGAGGCAACATGAATCCTTTTTTGGAGCTAGCAAATTAATAATTTTCTGGAGACCATTTATTTTGCTGCCTTGTGTCAAACTAGTTTAAATAGCATTTCCCCACATCAATCTACACTCCATACGCCATACAGACAAATCAAAAAAACAGATTTGTGTCAATTTTGCCAATGTATATAAAAAATAAAAACTGAAATCATTACATTGCATAAGTATTCATACCCATAACTCAGTATTTAGTCGAAGCACCTTTACAGCAAATGCTTTGGGGTATGATACGACAAGTTTTGCACCTCTGCATTTGTCAATTATCTGCAATTCTTCCCTCACCTCTTCACCTCTTCACCTCTCAAGCTCTGTCAGCTTGGATGTGGGTCGACGGATATTTTCAGGTTTCTTCATAAAAATTTGATTGGGTTCATGCCAAGGCTGTGAAAGCGCCACTCAAAGACATTCACAGAATTGTCCATCGCCACTCCTGCTGTGTGCTGAGGCTCATTATAATGTTGGAAGGTAAGCCTTCTGCCCAGTCTGAGGTTCTGAATACTTTGGACTAGGTTTTCAATAAGACCATCTCAATATATTCTCAATATTCTACTCTTGTGAGTCCCCCAGTCCTTGCCGCTGAAAAACACTACCATAGCATGAGGCTGCTTACGGCACACTTTACTGCTGATGATACTGTGCAGGTGTGAGCAGTCCAGCTAACCAAAGCTCTTCTCCATCAATTGCTCAGCTTTACCAGTATGCCAGCTCTAGAAAGAGTTCTGATAGTTCCAAAATTCTTCCATTCTGGATAATGGAGGCTACATGCTACTGTGAACCTTCAGTGGAGCAGAATCTTTCTGAAATCCTCTTTAGATCTGTGGCTTGACACAATCCTGTCTCTGGGCTCTACAGGCAGTTATTTTGACCTCAGGGCTTGGCTTTCAGCTGTTCAGACCTTTTATTGAGAGGTGTGTGCCTTTACAAATCACACCCATTCAATTGAATTTACCACATGTTAACGGGTTAAAAGGGTTTGAATAGGATTTGAATCATTCTTTAGCTGCTCATCAATAAAATCAGACTCCCATCAAAATCAAACCAGATTGCTAAAAGCTGTTTTATACCAGAGAATGAATGATATAGGCAAAGTGTAGTCTGCATACATTAATTTCTATAAATAAGTTTTTGCAACAGCAGCTCTCTTTATGTTCACACAGGCTGTTACATAAACGCATGTGGCATAAATGAAGTAACCACAGCATACAGCTTAACCATAAAGACTGGCGCAGTTCACCTCTCTTCATTGGTTAGCTGTGTGTACTGCATGTCAACCATCACAAGGCGGCACCATTGAGCATGTGTTGTAGCCTATCCACCCTTCTTCTGTTAGTAAACATGGTGACGTATTTCTGTGGGCGGAGCTTAGTTGGAGGCAGAAAGAGTCCCCTGACCGCTTCACCAACTCTAGTTGTGAAGTTTGTTAACTTGTCTTTTTAACAATTACGGGAGAAATTCCGATTTAACCTGCATATGTAAGGTCACTCTCTGTCCGGGACCACGACTGTTATTTGAAAAGGTTAACTTTAACGGACGAAACCAGATTGGCCGATCCGCACACGCTTTTACTCAAAACGATCTGATAGGATTACTTTAACGTTACCTCCGATTGAGTGACTCACATCTTACGTGTAACGTTATAGTTAAAGGCAAACTCAACGTGTCTATCTAGTCATGAAGATGTAACGTTAGCGTTATATATATTTTAATGTCAGCATGCAACTATTTTTACAGCTACATTATTATTCCAGCCACAATTATTAATCACAACAATGTATATAGAATTACAGACGATTAAGCATATACGTCAGTTTGTTGTCTTATACAGTAAACAAAATATAAATTGTTTACACATATACTGTATCTCATTTCCCTCACCAACGGGGACTGATGGTGTTTCTCCCAGCGATCAGAAATGTTATCAGTAACTTTTGTTTTTTACTGATTCGCCACTAGGTGTCACAATACGATCATATCAGAATATTGAGTGAACCTTAATAAATCGTATTTGTATTTTTTTCATGCCACTGCCAAATGATCAATATCTACTATAAATATCACAAAGGAAATGTTTGAAGCAGCTGTGGTGCCGTTATCTGTATTCAAATGGTTATTTTATTTTTATTTTTGAATCGATATATATGTCCATGTCAGTATGGCTATGGTGGACATACAGTATTACACTGACAAAATGTTTTTTCTGCTTTCTCAGAAATGTTAAAACGCAATGTGCTACCAAATAATTATTTGTGTATAAAGCTATTTATTCGGATTTAAATTTTCAGCTTAATTCAGCAATTTTATGACACACACAACTGTCTTCTTATCTATAACAATGAATAAATAAATTAAGAAATGTATCTTATAATTTTAACAATTTAAAATAAAATAGCAGAACCTAGCCAATAGTTTTGCATCTTTTTATATCAGTAGAATTTAAAGCCCTTTTATTTATGTGTGTGTTTTATGTGGTCAAATTTAAATGAACTGGTCAATATATCAACATATGTTTAATATGACTGAATCAACATGCTAAACTAGAATAATGAAAGTAATTTTAAGGGGATCAAAAATAAATAACTTAAGCTAACAACTGCACAATACACGTTACTGTAAATATGTAAGTAACTATGAGTAATAGTAGCAACAGGCAGGTTGCCAAGTCTGTGGAACTGCTGCAGACGATAAGTGGAAACAGGTCACCTGGCTACTATTTTCTATGGAAACAAGAAGGGAATTTACAACTGAAGTAGTATGTCCACAGACATAAGATAAATAAATACATCACAAATAATAAATAATCAAAAAAAAGCTTTAAGGGAGATAATCAGTATATTTTGTATGTGAGCCTTATGTAAAGAGTATTAAGGCACTCCTCGGTGCTTTATTGTTTAAAATAAATGATCAAATATTTTTTTAAATGCCACAAAACTCACAGAACCTTTAATAAACCTACATTTGTGTAAATGAAACTTTCTTAACTGATGAAAAAGAAGCTGTATGCGTTTATATTAGCTATACAGGAAGACCTGGCAACCCACAGTCTGCAACAAAGAACCACACACATAACAGACAATCAAATACATCAATAAATCAATCAATGCATAGGGAACATTCAATTTATTGGAACACCAAGCACTACAATGCAATATACATCCAGACAAAATTGACTAAATCTGTTTTGAAAAAAAATTACATTATTATTATTATATAATATCTCAAGAGCGTGAGCAATGATTTTCCTTACGTTACAGGACGACAGTCTGTATTGTAAGGAATGTATCTTTTTTTGTCGGCCAACCTTCCAAGTGCAAAGTTAGCCCTCCCCTTTAACCGCCTTTTGCCCTACAGAGGGAGGACAGCGAGGAGGGAATATGAGGTAGACAGGACTTTACACGGGAATAATGGCGGCGCCGCTCCGGCGGGACACCTTACCTGAGAACTACTCTTTTGGGGTGTGCAAGGACGGCAGGGTCTTTTTCATAGAGTGAGGATATATGTTTACTATTGCATTCGAAAGAATTTCTTTCTCATACCGTTCGAGTGTTTCCCAGCCGATTGCATCGCTAACAGGTGGTTTGTTTTCCTGCCAGCGATGAGACGAGAAGCACTTCTTGGCTTCATCCCTGCACTGGTGAACCTGTCAATTCTGGACACATGATCCGATCCGGTAAGTGCAATTTAGGCTTCCATTTCCATTTCAATATTTAAGTGTCATTTAGTGTTGCATACGCATAAATAATAATTCAATGCTAAAAGTTTCGCAAACGTGCTATTGTTCTTGCCTCCTAGATCTACCCACAGGTTGGGAGGAAGGGTTTACGAAGGAAGGAGCGAGTTTCTTTATTGAGTAAGTGGATGTGTTTATAGTAATTACACCTTACTGCGGTCCTGTTGTGCGTCAGGTGAATTACAGGTCATAAGCTTGCTTAATATGGCTGCACTAGTAGTCTTTCTCCTGCATCAGCAAAACAAAAATAATATTAAGAATTGTGCACGAGAGGGACCAAAGGTAAGCTACAGTACATGCACAGTTATTGTCTTTGAAGACTGGCATACAAGTACAAAGTCTGCAGAACAGAACAGGTGTACACGCCCCTTTCAATTTACAGTTGATGTTGATCTCAAAACCGTGCTACTGTACCATAATTCCCCGAAATGCTGTTTAGATAAAGCTGAATGCTTTTAAGGATGCTTTATGCACACACAGTACATTTGAAATACTCGTTCCCTGTGCCTGTATACCTGAACATATCTTAAGTTTAGGATTTTTGTTATACTGTAGTACGTACATACATTATGAATATGTAAGTAACATCATTTTGATCTTCTGCTATTGCAAGTCTGAAGGCATTTGCACGCAGAACCTGATTTTACCAAGTGCGACATTCCTGGATCTACATCTTTGTTGATACTGGAATAACATTGTTATTAACCAATCAGATTTCAAGAACAAGTTAATTATGTTTGTGTAGTTTAGGCTTACAATAAGTGTTTGTTGCTTGTACATCAGTGTCATTCATCTATCATTTCCTCTGATATTAGGGATTACTCATTGTTAGGGTTAGATTTAGGTGTAGGGAAACGGTCAAGATGACATTTTTGGATTAAAATCAGGACGTGCATTTGAAGCAATGGTTCCTATGCAGGTGTTTGTTTGCCGCAGTTGAATAGATTTGCTGAGACACTATAGATCAGTGGTTCTTAAGGTTGTCACTTTAGTGAAGTAAGAAAAAAATTCTCAATCACTTTCAAACCAAGCAGCTTTCAAACTCTGAGACCAACTGAATCCAATGCAAAAATCTGTGGGGAAATTCATCCTCATACAGAATTCTTGCTAGTGTGGATTCCTATTGAAATGACATGATTTTGTCATTAAAAATTCCCCTCACTGTTCAACACCAATTTCAAAGCGTCTCATGGAAGGTAAGAAAGTATCAGTATTTCTGCTATAATTATGGCAATGCTGTTGTTTTTAGACCCTCTGCTATAGACTTCCTTGGCCATAGCTGTGCATCTAAAAAAAATGCCCTAAAATTATAGTCTTTTTTGGGGGGGTTGTCTTGTTTGTTCTGCTCCAAGATGTTTGCATTGGCATCATCTCCTAGTCGGATCTGTGCGAGGTGTGTGTTTAATCTCATATCTGGCTTGTAGTGCTCCACATTTGAGTCTCAGTCTCTCCCAGTGATGTCTCATATCCTCAGAGTTGGCTCAGAGTCTAAGGATGAGCAGAAGAAATCTCTGAATAAACATAGTTGGAGTCACTGTCAGGCTGTCTAGATTTTTAACTCATGAAGTGCTGATTTGGGGATGAAATTGGCATTAGACTCACTACAGATTGTTGATCAGCACAGATGCAAAGATGATGATCATATACTGTACTTGCAGTCAGAGCTGTGATCTTGAGTATGAAAGAGCAGAAGACACTCAGATAACACCTGCATGACTGTATAGACCTATTTGCTTACACATCCAAAATGCATCACATGACATTCACATGCTAGTCTGTTTAAGGATCTTGCATGGGTGGAGCCTGTTTAATTAAGGACAAACAGGATGTAGTAGTAGTGACTTTCAACTGTAGCTCACCTGACTGAATCTGTATAGTGTGTCATGGAGTGTGATTAGGGAACAAAAAGCTGAAAGAGTTACAGGGGTTGGAGAAAATAATGTAAACACCTATTATTATAGGGGTTAATATAACTTTTGTTGGCTTAAATTAATTATATTTATCCTTTCGCTATCTATATTGTTTAGTTAGGTTGCCATACAGTATATGTGACCCTGGACCTCAAAACCAGTCTTAAGTAGCACTGGTATATTTGTAGCAATAGCCAAAAGTACATTCTATGGATCAATATTTTAGATTTTTCTTTTATGCCAAGAATCATTAGGATATTAAGTAAAGATTATGTTCCATGAAGATATTTTTTTAATTTCCTACCGTAAATATATGCATTGCTAAGAACTTCATTTGGACAGCTTTAAAGACAGCTTTCTCAATATTTAGATTTGTATGGACCCTCAGATTCCAGATATTCAAATCTGGATATGAGATATAGTTGTATCTCAGCCAAATATTGTCCTATCCCAACAAACAATGCATCAATGGATGCATCAATGTAATGCATCAATGTAAAATTTACCCTTATGACTGGTTTTGGGGTCACATATGTGTTTAGTATAAGACAAAAGTGAAATGGGTGACTTCTCAGACTCCCAAAAAGGGCAAATCATGGGAACCAGTTTAGCAGGAGCTTCTCTAATTTTAACAGCCTTGTTTCATGTTTTAAGAATAACGGTCTTTATGATTATGACTGCGCACATAAAGCATGACCAGACCTTATATCAAAGGTAAAAAAACTAAAGTTACTGATAGGGACCATTGATAACTAAGAAGGATTGTGTCCAGCACAGAATTACTACAGAAAAGCTCAGTATTCACCTTGAAGACCCTGCTTGCACAAAAAAACAACAACTGAGAAGTTCACTAATCCAGCATCCATGAATGAGCTGCAATTTCAAAATATGGTGTCGTGATCATAAAACCTGCACAGTTGGAGCACCAAGATGAACTTCAACATCTGCCCTGGCCAATACCCGACTTAAATATTATCAAACATCTGTGGGTAGTTATAGAGAAGAGTGAAAAGCCAGTTCTCTCCTCCGAAAGAACTGGGAGAACTTCTGATAGACAACATTCAGATGGAGGCTATTCAGAAGTTGTATGAATCTATTCTAAGAAGGCTGGAAACTGTATTAAAGGCAAATGGAGAAACATTTGAAAGCATTTGGTATGATTAAATTATTATGAGTTTCAGGGCAGTAACTCACACAGAATAATATCGGCTGAAGCAGCCCGAGCCCAGCTTTCAAGCAAGGACCAGAATCTGTAGTGGCAGTATTTCTTCATCCTTTTATACTTTTTTTAACCTCTCATGACCCCAACAGGAAATTAATCTAACAAACATTCCAGTGGTTGAATCAGGTTCATGGCAGAGAATTAAGACATATTCATGATCATATTTTCAAAAGTTATGACTAGTTATGCAGGCCACCAATGACATTCGTTTAGCCAGAAATAGAAGTGCCCAATCATCCAACAACACAACCCTGTGCAATAAAGAGGAAATTAACTTGTGATCCTGTGGAGCAAGTAAATGATTAACTTGAACAAGTTCCTGAAAGTCAGCTGTAATATTTGAGCTGTCTTTACTCAGGGTTTGACGTATTTACTGACGATCTGCCTATCTACCGATGATTGTTGTTCTGGCCTTTCCATTCCCTCCTCTAGGGAAGGAGAGGCTGAAGAACGATGACCAGTGATTGTTGGAGGTGGCTATGATGGAGAATCTGACGTTATACCAATTAGCTTATAGCAGGAGTGTGTGGCTGAGAGATGGGCTGTGAAAAATCCTGGCAGCACTTGATGAAGCACATCTGATGCTTGTTGTGCCTTGTCACCGCTGCCATGAATCCAGCATTGTAGCTTTCTTTGGGAGAATAGGAGTCCTAAATGTTTGTAAAGGTCTAGTTACAATGTAATATTGCATATATATTTATAGAAATGTTATGTCAGTAAATATACAGTACTATAAGTAAAATCATTTAAAAATATGGGGTTGATATGTTTTTGAAAGAAGTCTCTTATGCTCACCAAAGCTGCATTTATTTCATCAAAACATATAGTAAAACAGTAATATTGTGAAATATTATTACCATTCAAACCGTGGTAATAGAATCATGATTGGCTAGTACATTTGTTTAGTTTACTCACCAAATCAGCTTTTCTTTGTAAAGTACTTTCATGTGATATGATCTGAAAGTACACTTTTATGACATCAATCAATTAAGCGTTTTCAAATAAATGAATAAATTGATATTACTGACCCTAAACTTTTAAACGTTAGTGTACTTTCTCTCCCTGCATCTGCCACCTTGGATTTATATTTTTTTCCCCCAGAGTCTGATACAGTGAATTATGGGATTGTATTCAGTGAAAACACCTTCTTGATGCTACATGAACCTTTGCAGTGAAACTGCTTGCTTTGCATTATATTGATTTTTTTTCAACTTGGTGTTGGTTTACGCTGATCTGTTTTATCAGGTAGTATGTGGTGTAAAACATGTTTTTTTCCTGATGATCATTATCTGCACTGTTTTCTTTTCTCAATACAAAAATTATTAGGATTGGTCCTCATTGTTTTATCAGTTGGGTGAGATGCAATAAAGCAATAATTGATTAAAGCCAACTCTCTTGCATTAAACAACATTTTCACTTTTAGTTTGCACAGATCAATTACTGATAAGGTCACTGTAATTTTGCCCCAAACCTACACATTTCATGACCACCAGCAGTTCATATTAAGGGCGGGAAATGGAGCACAGTTTTACAAAGAAGTGCAGATTTGCATAAGGAAGTATTTGCTACTAGGTTTTCAAACAAAGCTATGAACCTTGCAAACTTCCACAGAAGCGTTTAGTCTTTTGGTAAACACTCATTCACAGTGATGCCCCAGTGTACACAATACACATCATTTGGACTACAGTTACCCTAACAGTCAGCAGGGGGTGTGTGTGGGAATGAGTCACATTTTTGGTTTTCAACAGGTCTCGATAATGTTAATGTTATGATATTAATGACCATTTCAGTTGTACAAATGTATAAGAGTATCCCATGAGTGTAGTAGGCCCTACATGCTTACCACCACAAATACATGGTTTATTTAAAAATAAAATCTGAACTGTTTGTGGTTGAATTCAAGTTCCATAGCAACTAAATGATTAAACAAGGATGTTTCTCTGGCCTAAAAGGGGCGTGAGCCAAGCGGCCTAGTGTGGTTCATATTAATGAATCTCTTTATGATAAGATGAGTGAGCTTTCCTGAGCTATTACACATTAATGTGCCTCCAGGCTGTGAGAGTGGGAGAAATCCACTGAGCACATTGTCTTTGTAACTTGATTCTCAGATCCTGTCTTTACTGTTACACTTGACTTACATCTCCAGCACCTACAGGGAGCTACATTTGTTTTTATTATTCTGAATTTGTTTTTAAGTCTGTGTGGACCTAGTATTTTTTTTAAACTTGTTTGACAAGTTATGTGACCTTAATGAAGATAATGTTTAGACTGCAAGCAGTGAAATTATGATATTGAGAGATTATTATTCAACATACTGTATTCAGTGGTTTTGAAGAAAAATTTTATTCAAAATTTAATTCAGTTGTGTTTATTTCCAGAAAGTCTTTCAGAAAGCAAATAATGGTCAAATTGCAGCTTTTGTTGTGTTTGATCACTGAGGTTAGGACAACTTGTAGGTCCCATACAGACAGAAATACTGAGGATGAATACAGTAAATACATGTTCCTTGGTAAATATGTATTTTCTCAATGTGCAAACAAAATATAGGCTTTCTGATCCCCAGACTATCTACACTACCATTCAATTTTTACAAAAATAAATTCAGCAAGAACACAATACATTTATAAAAAGTGACAGTGAAGTAATTGTACTTAATATTTCGGTCCCACTTTATATTAGATGGCCTTAACTACTATGTACTTACATCAAAAAATAAGTAGAATGTACTTATTGTGTTCATATTGTATTGCAAAACACTTTTGCTGCTATTGAAGTGGGATCTGGGTAAGGTTAGGGACAGGTTTGGTGGTATGGGTTGGTTCAAGGGTGGGTTAAGTAGGGCCCTATGAAATCCGTTTAATTTTTTTCTAAATTTTGTTTTATCCATTTTAATTTGTCTGGATTCTGTTTTTTTGGCAAATAAAAGGGATTTACTATTAAAACATATTTTTCCAGGTAATTTCGGTGGAAAAGTGCCTTATATTTCACAGAACTAATCATTGCCTGGGTTGCGTAGGCTACGTATATGTGTGGCGGATCTATCAAAATAGGGATGAGACCCTTTTGGGGTTTGGGCGTGTTTGTTTTGGTGATTGCTTACCCTGCCTTTAACTATGGCTTTTGCCTCATTAAACCTTTTGCTGCTTATTAATAGTATGTAAGGTAGTTGTTACGTTTAGGTATAGGGTAAGATTAGGGATGTAGAATATGATCATGCAGAATATGTGCTTTATAAGTACTAATAAACAGCCAATGTGCTAGTAATGTGTATGCTATAAGCAACTAGTTAATAGTAAGAATTAGTCCATGCTAAAGTTCTACGTATATTAGATATACAAACTTTAGACTGCAGATAACAATACTGGACATCCAAAAAAAATCACTTCCACACCACAAAAAATTAGCATCGCAGAGACATCTTTTTTCTCAGGCAGAGAAAGAACTCTACTAAGCTAAATATGTATCATGAGCTTGTTTGTGATTGAAGATACTATCAGAATTGGCCCCAGACAGTCTCATTGCATTGTAATTTATTTGGTGCTATCACAGCTGTGCAAGACAAGTAAATAAAATGACTCACAAAAAGAAAGAGAGAGGGTCTGATTAGAAGATTTTTTTTATTTTTTCATCTTTTCAACCTTGTCCCATTTCTGATGCTGGTAGAGGGCACCTTCTCTAGATAATCAGGCTCACCACAGGATGCTGCTCTCTTTTACCTGAACCTCTATCTTCCAGACCACAGATGGTGATTTCTGAATCGAAAACCTTCACTAAAGGCTCTCTTTTGGCAGTGCAACATGACAGACAGTGAGAAAAAGAATCAAAATCAAACAAGGTCAGAGTACAGTAGACACTTGAGATTTGATGTTTGTCTTTGTCTCACAGCATGCATGCATTCAAATGGAACAGTGGTCTCTGTCATGTCTGCTTGTGATGGATATCAGTGGCTGTGGGCTGTGCGGTGGGATCTGCAGGACAGAGCACTATAGTGCAGACACCGGAGGTGGCGGGACAAAGGAGAAATTGAGAGGCATATGAGGTTATAGCTAAAGCCATGCTTTGTGAAAACAGGAGGCGTTGGCTTCCTGAACCCCTAGTGCCCTCACTGAAACATTAGCATTGGCATCTTAGTGCAGCATCAGATTGCGTGTCCTGTCCTGGCAGACTAAGGCAGAGGCAGGAGATAGCGTGGACAGAGACGGGGTCGGGAATGGGGAACTGCTGTGGTTGTGAAGGGGACTCTGGTCATGATACGGTGCTGGTCAGACAGAAGTTTGCATGTCCGAAGACGGACAGAGTCATCTTGGGAATAGACAGGTACTTGTTTGTAACACTGTTCTGATCTGTTTTGGAGAGGAGGTGCAGCTTGGCACTCATGTTTATCATTTAAAGCTATAGTATTGCATTTTGTGTGTATAAAAAATTGAAGCACAGCCAACACTGTTCTTGCAGTATCTAGTTCTGTGTGCTAGTGAAGTGAACCGGTTGCTGGATTGCAGCCTGCTGATTCTGTTTACAGTTACTTTTTAGGGAGGCAAATCGGGTATCGGTCTGACGAGATCGATCCAAATTCGATATTCTGCATATCTAATATTGTTATTGTTAAGCCCCACAAAAGCCACAAACACATTATAAAACACCATAAAGTTTTTGTGCACTATATTTCAAGTGTTCTGAAGCCGTTACATAATTTAGTGTGAGGTAAGTTACAGATGAATATTTAAGTCAAGTTCACGTAAACACTTCTTTCTGCTGCGGTTGTCCTTCATCCTCCATTCAGCTTTCAAACTGTGTGCCGTGTTCGGTTACTAGAGTCAAGACGATAAACTCTCTCCACTGTTCCTATTAAACTTGATCTGTAAATAAAGTTGAATGGATTTACATAAAAGGATTTTATCTAGCTAGAGTCTTGTGCTGTTTCTAAATCGTTTTACTTTCTACTGGGTGTCTGTTAGATCACAACACTGTTGTAGAGAGCACTATGAAGGGTTCTTCATGAGTACAGTAACTGACATTTAAAACGGTTAAAAGAAAAGGCTCAATAAACTGTCGCACAGATTTAATACACTACGCATTAATATCTCTTTACTTTGTGCTTTGAACTTCTCTTTGCGGACTCCGGAGTGCTGCGCCTGCGTGCTGTGACAGTGTTGCTTCAAGCGCATCATTCTGCGCACAGGATGTGCATAAGTGCTTAATGCCGCTCTGTATTGGAGCATTTCGTATGATATTTTTCCTACACTTATTCACTTTTCTTTGTTCCTCAATAATTTTTCACTAATTTGAGATTTTATTAAATTATTGTGCACTCATGATTTTTCTAGAGTAACTTTTGCTACTGAATTATCCACTAACCTAGTTTATAAAATAATTTTTGTCATAGATTATAATTACATTCATTTGTTGTTTTTCTTTACAGTAAAGTTGTCTATATTTAGTAGATTGTGTGTTGTGTGTAAAACACAAAAGAGTGATGAGCAGGTCAACACACACTGAGATATAGAAATTCTACACTGATTAAAACTGTGCTGTATCGGATCGATATCGGTATCGGCAGATACTCAGAATTGTTGGTATCGGATCGGTATCGGTTCTGAAAAAGTGGTATCGAGCCATCCCTAATACAGATAAGTGAATATTGATAGATGTCTTGTTTGTTTTGTTTGGATATTACAACTGAATTCCACTGTTGAATGCAATGTTATTTGAGAAAAATCAGCATGCACAAGTTTTGATTGTAAAATGGTTCTTACAGTTTCAAAATTTCAGTAGTTGTAGTAGTAGTAAAATATACATTCAAAAATAATGTACACATTTTGAATAACTAAAGAATGATTAAGAATTAAAAAAAAAAAAAGTGTGATGTATCATCATTCAAGTAAAGAAAATGCAATCAAAAGAATAAATATATAATTAATATAAAAAATATTAAACAAACAGCTATACTCACATACAAATTAAGTACACAAAAACTAAAGTAGCTTTTCAGGTACCTAACGAGAATTCAACTAAACATATTTAAAAAACAAATCCCGCCTGTTTGTATTAACTTAAGACAAACTGCCTGTGCTTGCATTATAATAACTCATCAAAGCAGCATTTTGAACAAGTTTGAGCATTCTCAATAATGCACGTAAGTCATTTTAACCTGAAATAATGTGGTTTTAGTTAGTTTTTTTTAAATTGCAGATAGTATGTCTATTTCCTTTTGCTGGAATTTGATGGTTAAGATGACTGCAGAGACCGATTCTACTTTTGTGAGATGGACATACTCAGAAAAAAGGAGCGTAATAAGTACGTTCTATGTGTGACACAGAGAGAACTCTCTACATTGAAAAATAGCATGAGTAACTTAAAGAAACTCCTGGACCTGTCGGTGTCATGCTAACACTAAGAGAGTGCTGCAGAAAGAATCCCCCTAAAACGGCTCATTCAAACACGCCCCCACATGTCTACGTCACGATGTGGAAATATTTGCGTAAGGCGTGCTTCAGTAAATGCAGTAGTGTTGATGCAGACAGTCATGTCAGGGAGAAGCTGTGTTTCTAGGCGAAAGCAAAAGCACTATATTTGGCCTTCCGAAAGTAGATGCGTTTAGGAATCATTAAGATTGCTTACAACAGAACAACAATGCATTTTATGGACGACCATTTTGTGAACATAGGAGAGGAGGTAATTCTGACTTTACTATGACAATCTGGTGCTTCTGAATCAGCGACTGAATGTTTTGTTATTAGTTTAAGTATTAGCTATTGACTGTTCAAGTGCGAGTTTTGCACGTTGTGTGTGTGTGTGTGTGTGAGAGAGAGAGAGAGAGAGAGAGAGAGAGAGAGAGAGACAGGGTCACATCTCAGCACATCAACTATCTTAATCGCAACATGTGTGTGTGAGAGAGAGAGAGAGAGAGAGAGAGAGAGACGGTGACATCACAGCAGAGTGTACGGCCCGTCAGAAATCGTCTTAATCGCGGCTTATTTGCAAACACATTATGCGATTATGGTAAGGGGCGTTACATTTCCGACACGGCTTGTTGTATTTGGCCAATCACAATGCATTGTGCCAGTTGGCCAATCAGAGCAGACTGTGCTTGTCTGAAGGAGGGACTTTGAAGAAAACTAAGTGTTTGAGAGAGGCGGGGCTTAGAGGAACTATAATAACGTACAGTATTTAAAATATTATGTGTTTTTTAACATGAAAGCATGTCAACATATTCTGTTACACCAAATACCGAAAATAATGATCTTTAAAAAAGCATCATACAGCCCCTTTAAGATAAAATGTAATGCAGCATTAATGCTCTGGCTTTCTTGTTTACTGCTCATCTTCAAGCCCTTTTTTTCCATCCGAGATACTTTATTTAAGTCATTAAATAGGACAGAATGAGGCCTGCTGGATCTTGGTGTTATGTTCACATTTGCTTTGAGAAAGCAGGGTTGTGTAATGCGTAGAAATACTGCACATTCATATTGCCATGGGATGTATAATCTGTGCATGTACAAGGAGATTTTGTATGAAGACCAAACTACTGGAAGAATATCCAATCTAAAATGGGGTCTGTTCTTTCTGAATTTTGAATTATTCATAGTGATTCCTGTTTGAAGTCTCTTTGATAGCGCCCAGGCTGTTTCATTGTTTCTGAATCATTAAATCCTGCCTTGGTGGGTAGTACTGTTGTACTGATCCAGATAATAGGGCAAAGTAGGGGTGGGCGATCTGGCAAAAATATAATATCACGATTTTTTGGGGTAAATATCAGTTTCACGATTTTATCACAATTTTTTGTCATGTTGGTCTGAGCAGTACAGCCAAACTAATTTCCCTATTATAAAGACAAATCCTGTCAAGGTAACAAAATATAAAAATGAATGGTGGATATTTAGGCCAAAGTGGGCCAAGATGAGAATCTTTGTCCTTATTTAAAAAATAAGAACAAAGATACACATTACAAATACACATAATATACAAATAAAACAAACAGTGTTTAATTTTCAGGTACAAAAGGCATATTTAGCAGGAGCATTCATAAAAATTGAATGAACAAATGTAAAAATAAAACACTATATAGATTGATTCCTATTAAAGCAACTATACATTTTTTTTCAGTCAAGAGTAGCGAGTTATTTTTTTTCTCTTTGTTGTTTTGGCATTAAAGAATAAAAAGTTCTGTCGTGTTTTATATTTATACCATCATTTACTCAAAGTTAGTTTTAAACCTGAATGAGTTTCTTTTTTCTGCTGAACATAAATGCTATTTTGAAGAAAGTGGAAAACCAAACAGTTGCTGGTCCTCAGTAGGGATGAGTACCGAAACCCGGTATTTAATCGGTCTCGGGGCTAAATTATGAAAGACCGGAGTATCGATAAGCTCTGACGTTAACGGTTCTGCTATCGGTACTGGAGAAATTAAGAAAACACACATACTTTTATTATTGCTATATATACACATTATCTTGCGAATTCTATCTCACCAGAGTCGCCTGCTGTTTTTATATAGATTCATATTAAAACATTTGTCTATGATGCATTTTTGCTATTCGCAATTCAGATGCGAGATTGCGCTCATGCGGAGGAGCTTCAGGGCTCTCAACATGAAAGCCCTGTTTATGATAGAAGAGAGAACTAAACATTCAAACATCTGCTTACGCTTTAGGCCTGTGGCTGCGGCTACTAATTGTATTTTTTTATCTCGATTTTGGCTTCTAAGCATTATAGCCGCGTTTCTTCTTCCCTTCACACATTCGTTCCTCCCTAAAACCCAAACTTAACATCAGAATCAGCTCAATCGGTGATTGTTGTAAAATGCCGTCTTTACTGTTGCTAAATTGCGGGACATGTTTGATAAAGAGACGTTGAAAGCACAATCCGCACGAGAGACGCTGTTCCCCAGGCTGAAGTGTGTGTGTGTGTGTGTGTGTGTGTGTGTGCGTGTGCGTGGAGCGCACCAAAACACTTTGAGCTTCAAGCATCCATAGTCGATAAGATACACACACAAAATATGTCAAAATGGCCGGCTTGGAGAATATTCACTTAAACACAGTTTATGTCTTAAGTGGATGAGAACAGTTGGGAGAAAATCTGATGTGTGTCAATATATTGTCTTAAAGTGACAAACTGGCGCTTCATCAATGTTAATCAAAGAACAAAATGAAAGAGAAACTCACTCACAGCTCTTAATCTGTATAACGTTATAGCTTTAATAAGCATTAATCTATCAATACATACAGTGAAAACTATGCAGTGTTCATTTACATTTTAATACTTTTAGATTTATTTTGTAGCTTACTTTCCAGAACATTAATGTTAGTGGACCTTCATGAAAAAAACACTGTTTATTTCTTTTCAGTTGTATATTTGTTTTATTGAATTTTTCAGTTTGTTTTACTTTTTCTTTGTTCATGTTCTTACTGTATCTTATAATATGTATAAAACACAAAAAATGCCTGCACACATGTGCATTTACAAATTGATGCTTTATATTCATTTCATTAAATATTTATTTTACATTTCAGAATATAAAGCAATGTTAATTCAGCTCTTAATTTGTCATATATATATACATAAAACAAAAAGTACCGATAAGAATACCGATAAAGTACCGAATCGATAAGCAGTATCGGTAAGAGTAGTAATACCGTTAAAACCGTAACGATACCCATCCCTAGTCCTCAGTGACTTACATAGTATTTTTTTCTTTCTATCAAAGTCAATGTGGACCAGCAACTTTTTGGTTTTCCATTTTTAAAATACCTTAATTTTGTGTTCAGCACATGAAAGAAATGAATACAGTTTTGGGACAACATGAGAGTGAGTAAATATAATGACAGAAATACAGTTTTAGGGTGAACTATCCTTTTAATGACAGTCGGCTGCATGTTTAGTTCTGTCCCTTTAAGACCTGCACGCATCTATATGCAGGCGCGCATTCGTTTGTCTCAGCTGTTTACTTTCATTTTAGACAAAACCAACTGAGTCTATATGTAAACCTGGTGTGTTTTGACAGTATTGGCTCAAAAGATAACTTAGTGGAGTAATCAGGCGCTGTTAGACTTTTTAGCGCGCGCGCTTCGAGTGTACCAGGCACAGAAAAAGCACACGTCAGACCAGTGCGTGAATGAAAAGCTTAACTAGGCTTTAAAACATATGCAAATAATGTATTTTTGTGATTGCGAATAAGTAGAGTGTCCCGTAAGAGTTACTCTACGCCTGAGTTAAAACTGATGTGAATGTATGTGGCGCTGTACAGTACATACAGACGGCGGTGTCAGAACTGCAGCTGATAAAATGTGCGCTGTAGCACGATACTACGATATTTCTTCAAAAGCAGATCGTGGAGACATTTTTACCATCCATGATCAAAAATCATCATATCGCACACCCCTAGGGCAAAGTATTGAAACTACAGCAAAATACTGGATTTAAAAACTCTCATCATCATCATCATCATCATAATAATAATAATAATTTGTAATATTTATATAGTGCTTTTCTGGGTACTCAAAGCGCTTTACATAGAAGGGGGGGAATCTCCTCAACCACCACCAGTGTGCAGCATCCACCTGGAGGATGTGACGGCAGCCATATTGCACCAGAACGCCCACCACACACCAGCTTACTGGTGAAGATGAGACAGAGTGATGAAGCCAATCAGTGTATGGGGATGATTAAGAGGTCATCATCATCATCAGCAGCAGCAGCAGAAGAAGAAAGCAGGTGGTGTCAGAAATTAAAGGATTCATATTTTCTATTAGTTGGAATATCAAAATCAGGGTCACTTGATTACAGTGGTGGTCAGTAACGAAGTACAACTACTTCGTTACTGTACTTAAGTACATTTTTCAAGTATCTGTACTTTACTGGAGTAGTTTTATTTTGAGTAACTTTTACTTTTACTTCACTACATTCCAAAGCATAAGATCGTACTTTTTACTTCACTACATTTCATAAAACATATCGTTACTCACGTGATACATCACGTGCTCCGAGACGCAGAAGCGGTGTATGATTCATAAACAAACTGATTCTTTTCAATGAACCTGTTCAATCGGTTCGCAAATCGCAACAAACGCAGCTGTTCTCGAGTCGAAAAGTCACTGATTCAAATGATCCGTTTAGAGCGAGTCTTCTTCAGTGAACTGAACTCACAAGTAAAGAACCGTGAGATCTCGTGAGCGCGCGCTACTGATGCTGTGAAAAGTAAGTTACTAATGTCGAATTTTAGAATTAATTATTGTAACTGAAAATAATATTTAGGTCAAAACTGTCAGTTGTTTGTGAACTAAATCTGCTGTAAAGGGTGATCTATTTAAGCCCACTGAAATGCTTGAATGCAGACAGATCAACATCAGTGTCTCTAACGTTATGTTTTAGGTCAAAAAACAAAACATTAAAATAACACCGATTAAATAAAATAACTCATGCACGTTCATATTCCCCGCTGCTGTAACGTTAGCAGTTTTATTAAAATGCTATGCATTTAGACCTATGTGACGTCTGTTTTTATATTGTTTATCAACAGTATAACGTACATTTTTATATTGTTTAGATCAACTAGCCGAGTAGACAGATATGAATGTTTATTCATAACCATACTGAAAATAAGTAAATATTGTTAGCTGATGCTATCTGTCTAGCTAACAAGCTTGCTGGTGCTAAGTTGAGGAAATTTTTAGATATAAAATCCAAATATCTTTATTCAGCCACCTAGATAGATTCCATCTGAGGGAAAAAGAAAGGATGTGATGTTCAGAACTACAGTAATTATCAGAGTGGGAAGTGATGCCCTCTGGGGGCATTGGGCCAGGGGTGTTTTTACACCACAGACAAGGTTTGAGAAGAAAAAAAAATCATTATGAAAATATAATTAGATTTTCCTTAAAATGTTCTTCCTAATTTCAGGCCTAATTCTCATGTCATATATAACTGACGTTCTGCAAAACAACAAGTTCTAAAATACTTTTTTCTTACTGGTGAAAATTAGATGGTGAAATTTGTTTTCTCTCAGGTTCATGGCAGTGTAAGCTTCACAGCGAACATTACTACATCACTCTCATCAATGTAGTCCATATCAACAAAATGTATATATTGACTCTATATAGTGGTTATTTTGGGAAAAAAACAGGTATTTTGGGCAGTATGATTATAAAAATATGTGCTAATATAAAATTAAATAAAGTAGTCTATATAAAATTGCAAAATAAATCTGTCTATCAGTACTTTTTTACTTAAGTACATAAAAAATTGAGTACTTTTGTACTTTCACTCGAGTAAAATTGAAAAAGCAGTACTTTTACTTTTAATGGAGTAATATTTTATTATACGTATCTGTACTTTTACTCAAGTACTTGATCTGTGTACTTTGCCCACCACTGCTTGATTAAACAATTTTCTTTCAAAAATAACATTCAGGTCTGTGTAATAAATGTTATTGTTACATATTTTTTGACTCTGATTGGTTTTGTTTAAGGTCCTCTGTCAAGGTCCATTAATGGCAGTTGTAAGAGATATTGTGAATTTCTATAGTGTGCGAGGCTGTTAAATTGAATTCAGTCTATTTCCACCACAGACAAAGCTCTTTGAAACCATGAAAATGTAAATTAAAGGGCTTTCAATGTTTATGTAATTGAAGCTCTGAAAACACCACTTAGTTTCTTCCCATAGATCAAGCCCATAATTTAAGTCTCTTCTCAGGGCTCAATGCTGGGATTTTTTCTACTCACCCAGTCTGGCCAGTGGTTCATATTTTTGTTCTTGCCTGGCAAAAGTTCTACTGACCCTACAATCAATCAATCAATAAAATATGTGTTATTGTAAAAGTTATTTCATTGCTTTTGACCCATCTAACATTGCATTCTAAAAATAAGCTTATGACACCAACATTTTAGATACCAGTAAAGATTCACAATTCTCGTTACCTCAGTTCTTGATGCCACAGAAAAAACTACCTAACTAGTGTAAAGTTATGGAAGACAAGTGAACAGTCAGTAATAAAATAAGAACAAATAAACCAATTCTAAGCAATATCACTAATAAATACAACCGAATACAGATACAAATAAGATGCAATAGTTTTTAGGTACAGTAGTTCTAACGGTGGCGTTCAGGTACAGAAATTCAATAAATCGGTAGTCTTCGCTGTATACATTTAATATGTATTAATCCTTGTTAAAGCTACAAAAGTTATTCAGTCAAGAGCAGCGAGAGATTTTCTCTTTGTCTTTTATTGTTTTATTTTAATTTTTGTTAACAATGGTTTATTGAATTTTCTTCTGGGAACAGTAGTATAAAACAAAACGCTGCTGTGCAAATTTAGAACCCACCTCTGGTAGACTTAAAAAAATACAAAATAATAATACAAATCAATTATTTAATATTAATAGAGAAATATATAATAATAAAATAATGATTACAAATATTTTAGAAAAGATGACAACATTAAAAGCTGAATGCCATAAATGTACAGTTTTCACATTAGATCCATGTATACGAGAAGTTGAGAGTTCCATCAAGATAATGTCCAACAAATACACAGTCCAGGTTCATCTGTCCATTGTGTGAGGAGGAGTCCAACGGTTGACTAGCGATTTTTCTTTTGCTGCTGTGAGAGTAGCTAGTAGTAAACATATTTTATTGTTTGATTAACATCAATGACAGCGAGAGCAGCGGGTATTGTATATTTGGCTGCAGTCACTTTAAGACCTAATGCACAAATTCAATTTGATAAACATCTGATTTCTTTCTCATCTGTTTACATCAACTCCAGGCTGTCAGTGTCCAGAATGTCTTTCATTGCTAGACGTGGGCTATCGAGCAGCCCTTTTTGTTGAGCCCTGCTTCCGATAAATTGGTTTGAAAGGTTGTTTACTCTCTTTTTCTTAGGAATCAAATAGGAATCAGATGTCTGTTTTCTTTCCAAAGTGTGACCTGCAGAAATTTGGCCTGTTTACATCACACACTAAAATAAAATCTTCCCCACAGACACCTTTCAAAGGGAGAGATTATCCCAATTTCAGCTTTTCAGTGAAGTGGCCTGTGAAATGAGGATTTGTCTGCTCTGTGAAAACTTTGATTTAGTGCATCCATATTTAGCTTAATATTGAACCTTTGATGTTTTGACTGGACCCTCCATTACATTTAAATGCCAAGTATTTTATTTAACTAGGTCAGTGAGTGTTTGTTAAAGGAGGTAATGGAAGTTAATAGAGCTTTAATGAATGAAGATGATTGACTGGTTCATGGCCATTGTGAAAAACTTTGACTCCGCTACATGCACGCGCGCGCGCGCACACGCACACACTGACTGATATTGCATTCTAAGTGCACCGCAAAAGAAAATATTAATTCCAACAAGCTAGTATTGGGTCATTCTTTGTGGGTACAAGTCTTGAGCATCATATGGGGTAAACATAAGCATCATAAGTTTTTTTTTTTCAAAAGGAATATTTTCAAATATTGAATACTTGCCCTTCATTTTGAAACTGGAGTCTTGATCTGTTGCATATAGGCCTATTCCTTAAAGAATTGTAGATTTACATTTGATTTATATTACAAACTTAGTCATTATTCATTCACTTATTATGATTTTGAAATTTCTTTTACTTGCTGTAATAAATTAACCAAGACCCATTTAATTTAATTGCAATTCATCTCAGCTGTAAGCTTATTCCAAATTGCTATTGGTATTGATATTCGTGTCCAATAATATCTTTGTCTTATACCATTGACGAACATGGTTTTGGAATAGTGTTGTTAAGACCTGCAGGCTATGTTTTAGTTGTATGTATTAATAGTAAGTTCTGTGAGTCTGCTGAGATCTGGAATAAAATATCTGGTTCATAGATGCTCTTGAGATGGCAATAGCGAAGATACATGCTGTAAAGCAAAGATTAGAACAGCTGTGAACCATAATTTTTCAATATTGACAATGATTACAAATGTTTCTTGTGAATCAAATCAGCATATTAGAAAGATTCCTAAAGGATCATTTGAACATTAGTGTTGGCCTATGTTTGCAGCTTTTCTGTGGTATTGTTTTCTTTGTGAGCCAGGAGAAATTATCACAAGGTATCAGGAGCTGTAAGGTTTTGAATCAAAGGTTCAAATAGACAAATGCTTTTTTTCTCTAACATTGGTTTAGTATATTAGTCTCTTAATATTTGGGATTTGTGTGAATTATTGAAGAATATTGCTTTCCTTTAATAATTTCCTTCAAGTTTGAACGTGTTCCGTGTACCAGAATAGTCTACACAAGGTCATATCTCTGTGAGGATGGTGGTAAGAGGATGGTGGTAAGATTTATAGGGCAAATCCTTACACATCAGGGAAGATGTCCCCGTGACTTTGATGACTGTATGTTCTACAGACTGCTGTGTGCTGCCGATAAGCTGTATGTACGTCACTAATCACACACTTCCCTTTAGCAGATAACATTGACCAGACCACACATTCAAATCTCATGACCGTGAAAATCTCACAACTGTTAGTAACATGTGCAAAGCTTTAAGGAGAAGCCGTGACATAGTAGTGCAGGTTAATTTACAATTATATTATGATGCATCATAATATATTGAGGCATTGCATATTTACTGTGCCACAGCGTTGGTGTTAGCAGATATTCAGCTCTGGTCAGTAGTGATCGAGGATTGTGCCAGTCACTGGCTAGCTAGCTTAACCTCAGTGTCTTATTTAATGTAGCTCATTACTCCGACTCTTATTCCCTGATTTAAATAAAGCTCTGTCAGCCCTTCAATGCTCCAAGCTGGGATTTCCATGTAATTGCACATGGAGAAGAGGGTGATCTCTTCTCTTTAAAGAAGGTTATTTCAAATACACCTTTGTTTTGCTTAATTTCTAATTGTAATTTTTCAACAATAACCCTCGTTGCCTTAAAGCAGGGGTCACCAGACTCGGTCCTGGAGGGCCGGTGTCTTGCAGAGTTTAGTTCCAACCCTAATCAAGCACCTTAACCAGCTAATCAAGCTATTATTAGGCATACTAATAATGTTGAGCACAAAACTAGACAGTAGTAATTTTTAAATCAATTATTTAAGACGAAAATACTTATATTTATGGGACTCTCTGGATGATCTGGCTGCAGTATGTTCTGGGTACCCCTTGGTTTCAAGTAAGCTCTTGAAAATGCTTTTAGCCCTACCCCTCGATCAAAACGAGAATTGGGACAGCCCTTACTCTCACGTGAACGCACAAAACTAAGGGGAAGGGGTAAGACAGAGAATTGGGATTCACCCTAAGTTTAGCTGTTCAGTTTTGGCGCTTTTATTTAGGCTTCAAAATTTGTCAATGTTAAATCATTTTGTGAAGATTATCTTGATGGAAAAAACTTGTACATTTCATGAACTATGATTGAACACAGAGCTTATGTTTTGCGATAATCCAAAAGCCTATGGAAAAATCCTATTTGTTTTTTGTCGAGGGAACCAGTTTCATGCTAACAGCCGATTCGCCTACAGAGTGACATCATAATTCCCCCAGTCTTATTAACGCTAACATTAGTGGACATGTTACTGGAGTGCCCTCATGCTTGTATTTCCTGTCACTGTTTAAGTTCAGAGATGAAGTTTGCTCTCTAGCGGTCGGGATATGAACTCAAAATGAAACAACTGCCATGAATCCTATGTTGTTGTTTTTTATATCGATATTCCGTTTTTGAGAATCGATACAGTATCGCAGACGCCAAACTAAATATCGCGATACTCACGTATCGATATTTTCTTACACCCCTATAAACATGTATAAACATTAAGAAAGTTTAACATTGTTTTTTTTTCTTAAATGCCCCATCATTGATCATGTCAAACCTAGTGTAATGCATCTTGACCTTGCACATCAGAATTATTTTATATTTTGCATTGTTATGAAAAATAACATTTAAGATATTCTACAAAGCATCTGCATTTGTATTCTAGGAAGACAAAATAAAGTTGAGTGACAGGGTTTTCATATTTCTTGTGAATTTACTGAAAGATTTTAATTCAACATTACAAAGTCAAAGAGGTGTCAAATATGAAACATACATGGAACAATCCTTCTGTCACAAACTCAGCCTCTGTGGCTCCCTCCGATCGCCACCAGAGGGAACCATCACCCGAGTTTTAACAGTAATCAACTCCATTTCCCATATACCCCGTACCTGTGGCTGATTCCATGCACAGGTGTTCCATATTGACTCTGGTCTATTTAAGCTGTGCTTCCCATCACCTCATTGCGAAGTCTTGTTTTGCTATGCAACCATTTCTGAGCGTTTATCCTGTGTATGATTCCCCGTGTATGACCTGGACTGTTTACTGGACTCTGATTCTCCGCCGCCTGCCTACTTTGATCCTACCTGCCTTGTTTACCGATTACTCTGAGTGTTTGCCGCCAGCCCCGATCCAAAGCCTGAGCTCTGACTCTGATTCTGCCTTGCCCTAAGGCCTCTGAAGCTTGTGATTAAACTCTGCCTGTCTTACTTGCATACCTTGTTAATAAAGCTGCACATGGATCCGAATGCCCTTGACTCTTCGTTACAGAAGACTTCGCCACATATCGATCCAGCAGTCTTTTACCATGTCACCACGGAGGTATCTGCTCAAGCTACCGTACTTGCTACCCAGCAACAACAGCTGAACCATCTTACCTCTCTCACGGAGGAGCTGGTAAGGTCTCTGCGAGCTCTTCATCTCCCAGCACCCAGCATGAACGCTTCCCCGCAGCATTCCCCATCGCCCGCATCCACCGCGGCATCTGCAACTGCCAGCCCTCGTCTGGCGTTTCCGGAGAAGTTTGACGGATCACCCACGAGATGTAAGGGATTTCTGCTTCAGTGCTCCATGTTTATCGGCCAGCAGCCCACGCTATATCCCACGGACGACAGCCGCATTGCTTTCGTTTGTTCATTGTTAACCGGACGAGCGTTAGAATGGGCCACTGCCATATGGGAAGATGATCACGCTGCATTCCCCTCATTCGCCAGCTTCACTCAGAGCTTCAAGGAGGTGTTCGAGCATCCTGCTGGTGGTAAAGAGGTTGGTGAACAACTGTTGTCTCTCCGTCAGGGAGGAGATTCAGCGGCGGTCTATGCACTATCGTTCCGTACACTCGCCGCACAAACAGGGTGGAGGGACGCGGAGCTTCTCAAACTTCTCTTCCGCAAAGGTCTCAACCACGATTTGCAATCCGAACTCGCCTGCCGTGATGAGGGTAGGACCCTGGGACAGTTCATTACTCTGGCTATCCGCCTCGATAATTCCCTTCGCCTCGGCGACTTCCCTCGCTCGCCTCATCCGCCACCATGGCAACAGCGCCCCCTGCCACTGAACCCATGCAAATTGGCATGACTCGCATGAGCGAGGAGGAGAGAGAGAGACGCATTCGACAGCGCTTATGTCTGTATTGCGGATTGCCTGGACACCTACGTGCATCCTGTCCCACTCGTCCATCTCGCACTCCAGCTGCGGTGAGTGCAACTTCCAACTCTGCCTCCAGTTTAGAGATTGCGGTCACTTTAGAGATCAATGGAAGGGTTCTAGAGACGGTGGCATTGATCGACTCTGGTGCTGCAGGAAATTTTATTGATGGATCATTCGCAAAAAGTAATAACATCCCTCTCGTTGCCTGTAACTCTCACCTGGCAGTCGCAGCGTTAGATGGTCGACCTCTGGGTTCCGGTAGCATCCAATTCACCACGGCAGATCTCCAATTAAGTACTGGACTCCTCCACACTGAAATCATCCGTCTGTTTGTGTTTCAGTCTCCACAAAACCCCATCATCCTTGGACTTCCATGGCTGGAGCAACATAATCCCTCTATTTCATGGGCCAAGAAACAAATCACTCAGTGGTCGGACTTCTGTCTTCAGAACTGTCTCCGCAGCATGCCGGTCAGGAGGAGAGGTGAGACCTCCTCAAATGACTCGTTACCCAGAGAATACCACGATCTAGCCGAGGCTTTCAGCAAGGTAAAGGCATTACACTTACCTCCTCATCGAGCCAGCGATTGTGCCATTGATCTTCTCCCGGGATCACAACCCCCCAAAGGCAGAGTCTTCCCGTTGTCACAACCTGAGGCAGAGGCTATGAAATCGCATAGAGGAGGAGCTGGCCAAAGGCTTCATCCGTCCTCCACGCCACCTGCGTCCGGCAGGGTTCTTTGTTAAGAAGAAAGATGGTGGTCTCACGCCCTGTATCGACTCACCGGTCTCTCAACAGCATCACCTGTAAGTTCCGTTATCCGCTACCACTCGTCCCTTCAGCCCTCGAACAACTCAGACGAGCTAGATATTTCACTAAACTGGACCTTCGTTGTGCCTACAACCTCATCCGCATTCGTGAGGGAGACGAGTGGAAAACTGCCTTTTCCACCACTACAGGGCACTATGAATATCTCGTTATGCCGTTCGGGCTCTCCAATAGTCCTTCCGTGTTCCAGGCATTTATTAACGATGTCTTCAGAGATATGCTGAACCAGTGGGTAATCGTCTACATCGACGACATTCTGATTTACTCCGAGACCTATGAGGAACATGTCATACATGTCAGGACAGTCCTGAAACGCCTCTTACAGCATCAACTGTACGCCAAGGCTGAGAAATGCGAGTTCCATCAGGAGACCATCTCCTTCCTCGGATATATTATCAGTTCAGGAGGGGTCGCCATGGACGAACAGAAGGTGCAAGCAGTAGTCAACTGGCCTCAACCTACCACTCTCAAGGAACTACAACGCTTCCTCGGATTCGCTAACTTCTATCGACGCTTCATCCGTAACTTCAGTACAGTCGCTGGCCCCATGACGTCCATGGTCAAAAAGGGAACTCATCGTCTCAGCTGGTCTTCAGCGGCTATAGCATCATTCCGATCACTGAATGAGAGATTCACGACCGCTCCCATCCTGCATCATCCCGACCCAGATCTCGAATTTACGTTAGAAGTAGACGCTTCCAGTACAGGCATTGGGGCAGTGCTCTCACAACGCCAGGGTGATCCTCCCAAACTATACCCCTGTGCGTTCTTCTCCCGCAAGCTGAACCCGACAGAGCAGAACTACGACGTTGGCAATCGTGAACTCCTTGCTATGAAGGCAGCATTCGAGGAGTGGCGGCACTGGCTGGAGGGGGCAAGTCACTCATTCACTGTTCTCACTGATCACCGAAACCTAGAATATCTGAAATCAGCCAAGAGACTCAATCACCGACAAGCAAGATGGTCACTTTTCTTCACCAGATTTGACTTCAGAATTACTTACCGTCCCGGATCTCAGAACACCAAGGCAGATGCTCTCTCTCGGCTCCATGAATCCGATTCGCAAACCCCAGATCAGGAACCCATTTTACCACCCACCATCATTCTCGCGCCTGTGCTGTGGGACATTCTGACCGAGATCACAGAAGCTCAGGTCACGGATCCTCCACCGACCGAAACCCCAGACCACCTCACTTACGTTCCACAGGTGTTAAGGCAGAAAGTGATTCAATTGGTACACTCCAGTCCCAGCTCCGGTCATCCGGGTATCGCAGCCACATTACAACTCCTTAACAATAAGTTTTGGTGGTCAACACTCCGAACTGACACTATCACGTTCATTCAGAACTGCACCGTCTGCAATACCTCTAAATCTCTGCATCAATTGCCTGCTGGACTCCTTCAACCGTTGCCCATCCCACAACGCCCATGGTCGCACTTGGCCATTGATTTTGTGATGGATTTACCACCCTCTCAGGGCCACACTACCATCCTCACCGTAATCGATCGCTTCTCCAAGGCCTGCAGGTTGATACCTCTTCCCAAACTTCCCACTGCCCTGGAAACGGCAGAAGCCCTGTGCAACTATGTATTCAGGTTCTATGGTCTACCCGAGGATATAGTGTCTGACCGGGGTCCGCAGTTCACATCCCGCGTCTGGTCAGCCTTCTGTCGACAATTGGAAATAAATGTCAGCCTCACTTCCGGGTACCATCCTCAGGCCAATGGTCAAGTGGAACGGCTGAACCAGGAGCTCACCCGCTTCCTCCGTTCATACTGTCACAGGAACCAGCTCGACTGGAGTCGCTACCTGCTTTGGGCTGAGTATGCTCAGAACTCAATCCGCAAACCATCTACAGGCATCACTCCCTTCCAATGCGTCCTAGGCTTCCAACCCCCATTGTTTCCATGGTCTGGAGAACCCTCAGAATTACCCGCAGTCAATTCATGGTTACAGCGCAGTGAGGAGACATGGAACGAGGCTCACGTTCACCTGCAAAGGGCAGTTCATCGCACCAGAGAACAGGCCAACCGTCATCGTCGTGCCAACCCCAACTACCAACCGGGGCAATGGGTTTGGTTATCCACCCGTGATCTAAGGCTCCGGTTACCCTGCAAAAAGCTCAGCCCCAGGTACGTGGGTCCCTTCAAAATCATTAGACAAATCACTCCAGTTTCATTTAGATTAGCCTTACCAGCTCATTACCGTATCTCACCCACCTTTCATGTCTCTCTGCTCAAGCCCGCTGGTGGTCCGAGAGGAGAGGAGGTCCAAGACGAGGCTGGTGACCAAAGGGCCCCTCCCATCATCGTTGACGGCCAGGAGGCATATCAGGTCAGAGAAATCCTGGACTCTCGTCGCCGGGGCAGATTCCTACAGTATCTCATAGACTGGGAGGGGTACGGTCCGGAGGAACGGTCCTGGGTCAATGCTGAGGATATCCTAGACCCTTCACTGACCACAGACTACCATAGAGACCACCCGGACAGACCTGCCCCAAGACCTCGAGGAAGACCCCGGCGTCGTTTGCCTCCTCGCGTCAGGAGCCGCTCACAGGGGGGGGGCTCTGTCACGAACTCAGCCTCTGTGGCTCCCTCCGATTGCCACCAGAGGGAACCATCACCCGAGTTTTAACAGTAATCAACTCCATTTCCCATATACCCCGTACCTGTGGCTGATTCCATGCACAGGTGTTCCATATTGACTCTGGTCTATTTAAGCTGTGCTTCCCATCACCTCATTTAAGTCTTGTTTTGCTATGCAACCATTTCTGAGCGTTTATCCTGTGTATGATTCCCCGTGTATGACCTGAACTGTTTACTGGACTCTGATTCTCCGCCGCCTGCCTACTTTGATCCTACCTGCCTTGTTTACCGATTACTCTGAGTGTTTGCCGCCAGCCCCGATCCAAAGCCTGAGCTCTGACTCTGATTCTGCCTTGCCTACGTTGCGTCTGAAGCTTGTGATTAAACTCTGCCTGTCTTACTTGCATACCTTGTTAATAAAGCTGCACATGGATCCGAATTCCCTTGACTCTTCGTTACACCTTCACAGTACAATCTTTAATATGCAGTTATAAAATGGATTGGGTGAATTTTAAGACAACTAAAAAACGACTAAGCAGGAATGAATATGTGAAGGAGTTATTTTAATGCGTTGTGCTGACTCCAACTAAAAACAAAGCATATCTTTGGAGAAGACAGACTATGACTTATCTTCTCCTATTTTAATCACTGCTTTGTGGAGCCAAAGTTTTAGCTTTCACATAATTTAATTAAATTCACATTCAACTCCAGTGAAGGCCTAAATGAGATCATATTCTAGTGCCAGCATGGAGCTCATAAAGATTTAAATTGTGATTAACCTCATTAACTGATACTTTTCTTTTCCTATAGTTTAAAACTTTTAAGTCTCATTGTAAAGGAGGTATGTATTTTGAAATAAATCGGAGTAAAATAGATTATCCAAAAAATGTTGGGGACTTAGTTATCTATCATTTGATGATTGGATGGAGGCAGATCTGAACGCAAGTTCACAATCAGTTGTGTAAAAGTTTGAGGTTTAAGCAGAGTAAATGATTAGAGAAGCCTTGCATGCTGTCTGTCGCTTCACAACAAGATGGATTTATGAGATTTTTGATTAAAAATGAGAGTATGTTGTTTACATAGAAAATAAATGGAAAATCAGCGAAGTAGAATGCAAAGTGAACAGCACCTTGTCTGTGAAGTAAGCAATTTCAGTTTCAGACTGGAATGCTGGGATTTATCTCTAAAGTAGACTTTAAGAACACCTGTACAATTTATTTATTTGCTGATTAATGAAATTTCCCTATAATTCTCTTGATTTTTTGTCTCATTCATAAGATATAGCCTATTTGTGCTCAGTCTATCTCCCCTCCCAAAAACACTGCACATCCTGTCTATGACAGAGGCAGGCAGAGATTCAAAAAGAGTAGGTTCGCTCTCTTCACCCCTCCCTTCCTCTCTCCTTCCTCTCTGTGAGTATGTGCAGCGGTACGTCAGAGCAGAAGACTGGTGTGTATGTGTGTGTGTGCTCGTGTGTGTGTGTGTGTGTGTGTGTGTGCGCAGGCTGGTGACTGTGTGAGCTGGTGAGGAAACAGGAGTGTCGGAGATCGGAGACTTCACACAGACAGCAAAATCACGATGCTTACGCCTTTGCCCGCTTCAACGGCGAAACGTGCTGGTTTTACCTGTTCTGCCTATTGACGGCCATGGAGCTCTGAAACATCTCTGCTGCGCTCTCTTGAGAAACGGATGAGATTTAGATTCTGGAACTATTTCATTAGGGCTCTTCTCGGGACTCTTTTCTTTTACTCAGACTGATTCGTTCCCTTTCCTGCAGTGTTTTCCTCTCTGCATCTATTAAAATGAAAGCAGAACTGGACTTTCAGTAAGCGTCAGTCATTCAGTTGGAAGTTTGACACTTGGAGCTGTTTGGATCAAACATGGGGAGCCAGTCAGGATATTCCAACTATTACCAACCTCATCCCGCTCACCCCTTTTACCATGTGCCCTACAGGTGGGTTGGCCTTCCTGTTTTATTTTAGATCACAATAGAGGTTAACGATAAAGTATGCGAAGCTAGGATTTTGGAAACAATGTTTTCAGATTTTGCATCCTGTAATGGGAAAGGTCCACAGAATGCTGCAGAAGGGGTAATTTCAGGATGGATCTGCCTGACAGTTGATGCTGAAATCATTTGGCAGGTTTTCGTTGGATAATACTAGATTAAATCTAAACCATGTGCGTCTGTGACAGGGATTACGTTGAGATGAGAATGAATGAACTGCTTTATTTATGTCAAGACACTGAGGAATTCCAACAGGTCCTGTTGAACTGGCAAGTCGAGCGTGTTCTGTGGAAGTGAAGATGCTATGCATGAAAACATGCCATAAATACTTCACTCGGTGTTGCTTTAGTTTCCTATCTCTGTGTGAAGTTGTATAGTGTGCTTCACAGTCAGACAGCATGCCTCCATACTTCATTGTCCTCCTGACTGAAGGTTTTGTATTTCTTGAATACCAGCGGCAGCATTCCTATCTTGAAGCCAAATACTTCAAGTGTTTACTTTCTTCATAACTTAGTGTTTTCTAATAGCTCCGAATGGATAGAGATAGTTCTTTCATTATTTACTTATTGCAGGTCCTTGGCTCAGATGCATTTCTCAAGATTCAGTGGAAATACTACTGGAGTTTGTTTGTATTCTAGTGTACTTTCAGAGGCACAGCAGGGATTGCTTTATTATAGTCTGTTTTAGGTTTATTCCTGCATTGAGGTAATTATACCAAACCCATTATTATGAGTTGCTTCTCAAATAATTGCCCATGTGTTTGCCTTTCACTTTCTCTCTCTATTTCCTGGAAAACTCAGTATAACTATGTTTGTACTCAATAGGCTTACATGTAAAATATTATAATGCATTGCAGTTTCAAAAGTTATTGAATTTTAGCTAGCTTGAAATTGCGGAGATATATTAAACTGAGACTTATCTAGGCAATGTATCCCAGTTAACAAGTGAATAAATGCAATGTCCAACTATCCTGAGCGCGTTCACATCAGTCCCGCGTGTATATGCCACTCATTGTTTAGATGGCTTACACGCATGCATTTACTATGCCAGAGCACGTTGATGTGTCATGCACCGGCTGTTGTGAATACGCTTAGGATAGTTGGACATTGCGGTGGATCAGAGGTAAAACATTATATAAATACTGTTAAAAATCTTTGTTTGTTCTACTGAAGAAACAAAGTCACCTTCATCTTGGACTCCCTAGGGGTAAGCAGATAAACATCACATTTTCATTTTTGGGTGAACTATCCCTTTAACTGGCCATTTACCCAGGCAAGCAATTTCTTCCATTTTATGTCTTTAAATCTCCATGGTCTGTCCACCCCCAATATTATATTTAATAACTCAATATAATCCCCAATATTGAGGAAAGACTTAACATTAGCTAACCTCATTAGTTAACATAAAGTAACAATGAAAAATAGTTCCAAAGCATTTATTAATCTTAGCTAATGTTAATGCTAATTTTAACCTTTACTAATACATTATAAAACCACAAGTTGTATCTGTTAATATTATTTAATGGATAAAATTAACTAAAATCGAAAGGCGGTATTGGTCAAACTTTAGTATAGGGACCAATTCTTACTATTGCATATCAGTTTGCATATTATTAGCATATTAGCTATTTATTAAGAATTCTGCAGGACCATGATCTACTAGTCCTACCAATACCTAAACTTAACAACTACCTTAATAAGTAGTAATTAGGAGTTTATTGAGGCAAAATAGCAAGAATTGGACTTTAAAAAAGTGTGATCATTGTATTTTTATTAAAGTTAACAAAGATTAATAAATACAGTTAGTAATGCATTAACTAATGTACCATATTGTAAATTGTTACTAATATTCCACAATCATTTATTTATTGTTTTGGTAAGTATCCATATAATAAACAGGACAATTACAGCTTCTCACATTTATTTTCTATATGTGAGGGAGTGTGTGATGTCAATCAAATCCTGATTATCAAAAACTGCTCTTGTAATATGTTTAATGTTTTAAATGTGTATGTGTATCCTTGCATGTATGGATGTATGCAGCAGTTGTGATTATTCTGTATTGCAGTGACTGGATTGGCTCACACAGTAGGGGAGAGTGAAAGAGCAGATTGTCTGGATTCAAGTCCTGATTCATCTTACAGACCCCCAGCCTGACCTCATATATATGATGGCATATAACTTACCTGTGCCTCTTAATTGATTGACAGTTTCATTAGTTGCTCGTCTCAAACCACTCCAACACGTTCACTTATAATCAATCAGTTAGTCTGTTAAGTGTGCTAGTTTGCTCTTTGATTTTCATCGAGCAGTACACAGAGGCCTCTTCTATATGCAGTGTAATATCAGAGCTGATTATAAATGCAGCTCTTCACGAAAAGATTTTGAATCGGAGACAAATCTTACAGCACTGTCTTTTGGGTGAATATCTGTGCCATTTACAAAAAAGCAGAATTTGCACTCGGAGCGCATCTGCTTCTCTAGGCTCGGCACGAACCAATCACATTTCAGCATGGGTCCCAGAGAGGCAATGCTGAGACCCCAAAAGAGGGCTAAAAAAAGTCCCACGCTCATCTGAGCTGGATCCTGCCTTGGAATTTACATTCTGACGGCTCCGTGATTTATCCAGTGCTGTCAGAAGAGTGAGAGGATCAAAGATCAGAGGGATGATCCAGATGTGTGGATATGTGATTTGTGAGAGCCTCAGACTCATTCGTGTGTCTTTCGCTGTGATGAGTGGACATCCAGCCAGTGAACTGGAATTTTTTATTTCTATGTGAGGACAGTAGATGCTACAGCAAGGGATTTTGCCTGTCTTGAATCCACTAAGGGGTAAAAAATGCTAAGCAACTGTTTCCAGTGCTTCTTGGTGGGACTGAACCACCATGTAAGGTAGGACCAAATGAGTGTTTTAATGTATGAAATGTGCCAAACTTTAGCAGCAACGTCATGTATCACATGACCAGAAGATGGATGCACTTCACCATTCTGTATATTTGTCTTGTGTTCTGTCCAGTAATTTCAAAGCATTACAAATATTTAAATTTACTCAAAAAGCAAAATGACATAAAATACTTTATTAGGACACTTTATTTTAAGTATATTTCTTGAATTAGTTTATTTTTAATTAGGGTTGTCAAATTGATTAATCGTGATTAATCGCATCCAACATAATAGTTTGTGTTTACGTAATATATGTGTGTGTACTCTGTATATATAAATACTAGTGGTGGGCTGTTATCGGCGTTAACGTGCTGCGTTAACGTGAGACTCTTATCGGGCGATAAAAAAAATATTGCCGTTAATCTATTCTCAAAGTTGGGTTGGGAGCTGGGTCTATACTACGCAAGCTATGATGACTTTCACCCTGATATTTTAGCGCGGATGTATACCTAGCCAATTTGCACTGTAGGGGCGAGAACGAGTCTTGAACTAGAGGCTCGCAGTCCGTGATGGACAGATTGTTAACGGCTGGTCTATGTGGTAATACAATCGGGCAGGACATCCAAACGCTCACCTATCATTCATCAACCTCAAATATGGCTTTTCATCTGAAAGATGTATGTAGTAGCAACTTTACATGGCCGCTCAATATGATTTTAACCTAGAGAAATGTGCGCTATTGAAGTGTTTGTGTGGAAGCGCGTTTGCTGCAGGACAGGCTCCGGTGCGCTCACTTGCTCTTGCATCTCCGTCATTTTTGGTCATACAGATAAAAGTAGCCTAATACATCTTTCGAATCTGTAAAGACTCTACGTTTATTTGTGTGCACTCAGAATAACAACGAAACGTTGCGCTTTTAAGCAAACAGGATGCGCTTTAGGTCTCATGTGAACTTGAGCGAGAACGAAACTCCATCTATAGAGTGAAATGTCAAAAAACAATAGAAGACGTGTGTGTTAGCATGGATGATTTACATGAAATGTAATCTGTGCAACACTGTGCATAAGATGGCTTTCAGTTCAATATAATAACAAAAAACGACATTTGGGGTTTTTATTCAACTAATAAGGTGGGCATGCTGTGATCTGTACTATATTTTTACTGTAATTGACAGTTATCGGCAAAAACAAAAACAACAACACGGGAGTGGGAGGGAATGGGAGGCATTCTTCCGGGAGTGGAACGGATTTTCCTCCAGTTTTTCGTGGGATTGGGACGGGAGATTAAAGTTTGTGATGCATTTTGGAAACAGGAGATGAGCCCTGGTCTAATCGCCACCTGGCTTGAGAAACCCGTTCTCAAAGACTTACTTTTAGTCATTATTTGGGTAGCACATATTCTGAATGCCTTGGCAGAATTCAAATGAGCCATTTTAATCTAGATTAATCTAGATTAATTCCAAGATTAATCTAGATTAAAAAAATTAATCTATGCCCACCACTAATAAATACACACACATACATATATATTTTTATGTACAGCATACACAGACACACACACACACACACACACACACACACATATATTGCGTAAACACTAACTTTTATGTTGAATGCGATTAATCACAATCGATTTGACAGCCCTATTTTAAATGCATTTTTCTTAACCAACTGTCAAGTATTTGTCCTTGATTATTACTGATCATTATTATTATTAATAGTAATGTCATTATTATTATTATTTTATCTTAACGTTATTTAAATATATATTTTTATGAAAAAAACGTAGTCAGCCCTGTACACCAGAACTATACACTGTTGTTGTGTATAGTTAAACAATTAAATCAAAATATAGACCAATATTTAAAATGTACAAATTGCTAATCCAACATCTCCTATTACAAACCTAAATTAGAAAATCCACAATTACTTACATAAGAGATCTCTTAATTCTCCATCTTGGGTTGGGAAATGCAGCCTTGGTGAGTACAAGAATCTTCTTTCAAAAATATTTTTTAATCCTATCCGCAAACCCGAAAAAAACCCTGCAAACCTTTGAATGGTAGTAAATGCCATTTTGTAAACTGATCTTGCTTTAGGGATGTTTAAATATTTTTACTGCGATAAATGCCTCCTCATTTTCTAAATTTCTCACGCCTTCGTCTAAACAGCTCAAGTGACATTTAAATGTCGCTTTTCAACAGGGGACTCGGGCAGCAGCATAGGTCTTGCTAACATGCCCCGTCTGTCAATGTGTGTACTGTGTGTGGGCAAGACCTTTATTATTAATTCATGCTAGCCATTTATGAAGGTCTCATTGCAGCTGAGGAATGTTTCTATCTTTAATTGAGAGCTCCATTATAATCTCTCTTAGCTTTGTGTGAAATCACAGAATGTAAATCTGGCATTGTAAAAGTCAAGGCCAGCAGCAGTTCAATTCCCATTTAAAGGAATCTGAAGGCCTGCAAAGATTGACACTGATGTGAATTGAGCTGTGCAGAATAATGAAATGAGCATCATCTGTCTTTGTAGGATGAGAGAGGTCTAAAAATAACATTGGTGAGAGAGAGAGAGAGAGAGAGAGAGAGAGAGAGTATGCGTGTGTGTGTGTGTGTGTGGATCAGCACCAGGTGTTTGGGTTCAGGGGCTGATATAATATATTTGTCTTTCTGCCTTATACAAGAACATGGATGAGACTCGTACTTGAATTGTCTAAATACAAATATATTTCTCAAGAGAAAATATGAACAAATACTTTGTTTACTCGTATAGCAAACCAGTGATTCTTGCTGTGAGAAGGGCACAGGGCTTTCATGAAGACCAAGAGAAATGGAGGGGGAGAGCTTGTCGTAAATGTCTTGAATAATTTCAGATGTCATGGTGGGTGGTGAAAATTCCAGAGTGTAAATATTTGAGAATAATGTCGCTTTATGTTGTTGGAGACTTTCTGTGAACCGCCATGGTATTTTCTTGAACTTGGTATTGATGTTTGCTGTGGAAATGGCACTAGAGGTCTGAATTCCCTCAGGTCACACCTGATTATATTTGTTGTGGCATGAGGAAAATGTTGTAGTTGTGGGCTGGCAGTTTAACTAAGTTGTTGGCTGGAGCAGGCTGTCTGTTATTTTGTTATTTTTTCTAAATAATTCATCTGTGAAGCACATTTCTTGGTTCCCTGTAGCATTGGTAAGTCTGATACGTTTCTGCAAATTTGTTTCTTTTAAACAGATAAAAAAAATCTGATTTTAAACAGATTCACAAATTCTGGATTGCTTGAACGAGGTCTAAGAAGATTATTAAATTAATTAGGTGTGCAAGTCGGCAGCATATTTCAAGCTGTTCTTTTCAATTTTTACTTCATAATTTAAATTTTGTAATTTGTTATTACTCAAAAACTGTAGGCATATGGCATTAAATGTAATAAATATATCTATTTTAGATATAAAATAAAATATATAGTACATTTCAAAATGTATCATAATTGATTCAGTACAATGTTTTTATTTTTGGGAAATTAATAAATACGTTTGTTCAGCAAGGATTCACGAAACTGATCAAAAGTGACAGTAAATCAATTTAGAATTTTGTTAAGATAAATGCTTGAACTTTCTGTTCGTTAAACAATCCTGAAAAAAGGATATATCACCGTATATTAAATAAGCATTATTAAGCAATATTAAGCATCACACCTGTTTTCTACATTGATAAAAACAAGAACCAAATCAGCACCAAATCAGCAAATTAGAATGATTTCCGAAGGACCGTGGACATTAAAGACACTGAAAGGATAATTTTTACAATATTTCACATTTTAATTATATTTTTGATTAAAAATAGGCATCTTTCAAAAGACATTAAAAAATGTATCTTACTGACCCTAAACCTTTTAACAGTAGTATAAATATATTCATGCATATAAATGTAAAACTTATTAAATATAATTTTTTTTGTTTTCTTTTATTAAAAATAATTATATTCAGCTAGGTTTTTTCTGTATTTTACTTATTGTAATAGGGCGAATGAGTCGAAAGACGTGCCGAAACACCAGCAGTCAGGTATGGCACGGGCAAAACACCAGAGCAGTCCAGTAAACAGACGGGTCGATCGGCGGCGAACATAATCCAGAGGGGCAAAACAAAGAGAGATAATCCAAATACACGCTGATAGTCCAGGCAGGTGCAAACAGAGTCCAAATGACAAGGCGAGATAAAAATACAAGGCAGGCTATAAACGTTGGAAATGAACAAGACCAAACTAATCTTTAACACGGGAAACACGGAATGGCTCAGTAGAGCAGCTACCACTAGGAGAGTGATAAACGCAGAACAATACTAGGCAATCGTATAGAGGAAGTCCAAGGCTTATAAAGCGTGTCTGATTGGATGCAGCTGTGTGTGTGTAATCAGTGCAATGAATAATGGGAACCGAGGTGACATGTAATAGTCTGTGTAGTGTACTGTGTAGTCAATGTAATGGAAGAGGGACCTCTGACGGCAAGCGGATGGAAGTCCATGGACAGGATTCATGACACTTATGATGCTTTCTCTGAGAATGTGGTCTATTTATAATATTCTGTAGCATCAAAAACCTTAAAAAACATTGTTTTTTTTTATTTAAATAGATTACAGAATATAAATATTTAAATCACCCAACCTTACATGATTTATTGGGTTTATCCTTTAGTTTTGACCTTTGAACTCATTATTTCCCCTAGCAAATACTTAAAAATAATCAGTGACCTTCATTCTAAAACCAGCCTGAATTTTATGCTATTTTGGGAAGCAAAATTTAGGCAAGTCAAACCTAGAGTCAGGTGTGCATGACTCATCATGTAAACACAAACATTCAATGACCAGGGATATTACAATACCACACATCATTGGCTGAACATAATCTGCCCTTCCTCTCTCTGTGTGTGTGAATGTCTCTCTTTCGGTGCATGTGTTTTGGTGTGTGGGCATGAGTGCAGTGACTCATACTAGCAGCAGATTGAATCAAGAGGGAACAATAGATTTTAGCAGAACAAATGGTCAGATGGAAAAAGCATGGATCAAAGAGCCGTATTACCTGTTTCCTACCTCATTTTACCTTCTGTAGGCCACGACAGCAGCACTCTTGATTCTTCTTACATCCTCCACAATGACAAAACAACATCTCTCAAAGAGAGGAAGGGCCACACCGCTGGGCCTCGGGCAGCTGGAGACTATTTTAAACTGAGATCCATGTTTCCTCTGGCCTCAGTGGACCTCCGCCTCTGCTTTTACTTCAGACGTCAAGTATCAGTTTTATGCAGCTCAACTGCATCAGTAAAGCACTGAGGAATATGAACAGACTCAAAGCTGCCCAATTACATGTGGTATGTTTTTTTTTTTACTCCGTTCATGCCTTCTGGGCTCCTTATCAGGGTTTAACAAATCTGCAGCCACAAGTGCCAAGTGTTTTTTTCTTTCTGAGATGAATGCTAATAGGTTTCAAACACTGTTTTGCATAAGATTGCTTTGAGGCTACACATTGGAAGAATCATCTTTTGTCCTTGACAAACTTGTTACTCTGACAGCCTGTTTCTCTTTTTTTTTTGTCACATTTACTTTGTTTTGTGAATTTTTATGGTAAAAATCGTTGGGTGTTGATTTTCCAACACAGATTTTGCATAGGGTTCAAGTGATCATGTGAATTATCTGCATTGACCAACAGAAAGCTGTGACTGACCTGTGTTTCATACATTGCTACGCTACTGACAATGAATAATGGACATTTTTTTGGCAAATGAAATTTTGCTAATGTCTTATGGGCACAAAACAATCCAGTAGTTATGTCTCTGCAAGTGGCACATTATCTAATTTTCTTCAGAAAATATAAAAATCTAGTTTATTTTCTCATTTTGAAGATGTCACATATAATATTATGATTGATAATGGGAATATACTATCAAGACAGATATTTCAGTATTTTTAAAATGATGATGGATTATTGAGAATGAGATTTTGGCATAGAGTTTGTTTTAGAAATTAATTTAGAAATTGGCCCAGAAATAGCAGACAGGTATAGGATCTTAATTTAGAGTTTTTCTTCTGATAACAGTTTTTCCCCATAGAGTTATTCACATATTACTATACTAAATATAAGAGTTTGTTTAGATGTATTAACAAATATTGACAACAGGTGAAACGTTGTTCCAGAAGAAAACGAACATGCTTTTAATCTGTTAACCAGCGTAACATGTCATTCCGGTTTGTCCAGTTGGGAGACATTTCAGTTAGAGTAAAGTTGCTTTACATGTCATTTGAATACTGTGTCTTCAGTGCAGTTCTGTTTACACTCAACCGCTCTTTGGTCATAGTTTAACATTCCCATGACTTGTCAGGTTAACTGAAATTTTATTCAGCGATTAGAGTGAAAGACTGAGAAAGGGATATTCCCACACTAGAAATATGACAAGGGCTTCCGTATTGTCTTTTCACACCTAAAATCTATAATCTTTGCACCTATAGCTCTCTACTCCATTTTAATATACCATATTGTAACAGTATAACTGGGGTCGTTTTCTTGTCATTTTTGTTAGTTAACATACTAACAATGTTACACCCACATGTCTGTAAAGTGACATCAGGGTATACTGTATATTAATGATAAAAACTGAGAAGTTGGCTGCATTGTTTGGCTGGTTCTGAAGTGATGTATTTTTTATACAGTCTATATGTTTGATTGTTCTCAAGACATTCTGCTCTCGGAAGTATTGAAAAAGGATTATCTTTATACTTTCTCTTATAATAACTTCTAATAACTTTCAAGGCTCACTTTGCTCACTGTTGACGCATGATAGGGCTCGTTGGTTAATCTAATTTCTCCAGACGTCTGAGCTATTGAATTTCTTGATGTTTCTCTTCTGCTGATGTTCTGAGGTGAAGTAGGCTTGTGAATTACTTCTGACATTATACACAGGGAGAGACAGCGGTTTGCTTAACACATGGTTTAGAAAGTTAATTGAAAAGACCTTTGAACCTTGTTTCATCCACGGAGCCTTATTGTATTCTCTATTCAGTATCACGTGCTGGAATCCTACATAGGAACACTAATTGAAAGAATCCTTTTTCTATCTTTGTGGAAATAAGTGGGAGGACTTTTAAAGATCTGGTTATTGATTTGCTTTTGGTCAAAGGAGACCAGGATTTCACTAACCTGATTCAAACTAAGTTGGCTTCAAGTTTAAGATGATGCATATCAATTAATATCGTCATAAATATAGATGTTTCTATGTATATCGAAACAGTTTTTTTTGAGTGTGTGGATAATTGATACACTAGTACCAGTGTGTGTGTGTGTGTGTGTGTGTGTGTTTATTTTGGCCCCCTCCCTGCTGAAATGAAACCTTGAGGGATTAACTCTTGTACGTGAAGAAATTGTTACTGTGAAATAAAATAATTAATATACCTTTTACAAAATATTTGTTTGTATAGTAGTATCGTATATTAGTATTTTTCATGGTATTGTATTAATATACATTTTTGTATTGTAACACTAATATACATTTAATGGCTTTCATTTTGGCTTATTAGTAGCTGATCTTATACCTAGTTTCTTAAATGAGACCACATTATTAAAGCAGAAGGTCATAAGTAACAGCATGTGAAAGTGACTTATTCCAGCGGTTTTTATCCTACCTGATTGATCTTCTTTTTGATCCCTCTTGCATTTTTCTCTCTCCAGCGTCCTGCCTCTCTGACTGTCGCAATCGATTTCGGAGATAAGCAGCCTTCAAAGTCTCATTGCATGCTGCCAAAAATCTCCAAGCTGCATGATGGACTACGTCAAATTGCCATCTATATTTATCCATAAATGAGCTAATTTCGTGACAGTGGCTTGTTGATGCCTCTGTATCAAATGGCAGGATGTAAAGTAGACATTAACTGAGATAAGTGTCTTGGGTTGACCAGTCAAGGTATACATTTGTGCCATATATCCACTCAGATTGTCATCATATTCATGAAGTGTTTTCAAAGACTTGTCTTTTTCAGATACTAAACAGATTGCTCTTTATCTGTCTTCAAAGACAGGTTTAGACATTTCCATCTTATACCTCTTAGAGAGGTCATTGGCCTGATGGTTAAAGTGGCTTTTCCATGTCGTCTTTAGGGCAATTGACTGTCTGATAAACATTTTGTGATTTGAGAAAATGTTAGCCGCCAACACACGCTAATGACTGCCATAATTTTGAATGTAGCCAGATTTAAGCGGGACTGTATAAATCTAGGCCTGGACGTAATTAGAGCTGGGTGATACATTGAATATTAACATGTTAATTATGCTGACGATATTAAATTAGAGAGTACCATGAATTTTGTTATAATGTGCTTTGCAGTGTTAAACATTGTAGTCAATCACATACATCACAAACCCTTTCATTATAATCAAAGTGTTGACAATGTAAATAAGAGATTTACATTTACACACTATCAGCACAGTATGACATCTGACAGGACAAGATAGTTCGTTTTTCTGAGGTGAGAGACTTTTTATTTCATAACAAGTTACCAAAATAACGATAGAATAATGACACTGACATTAAACCTGTCAACCTCTCATCTGACCGCAGATACTGAATCGGGATAGAACCTTTTTCTCAGGCACTCTTTCTTTACTTAAACTGCATCTGAGTCAGATGATCTGACAGTGTCAACGGCTTTCATCCACGTCTTTTAAAATAAATTCTCGCTTCAGAAAAGTATTTAGAATTATGTTTTTGTTGATGATGTCGTTTCTTTGGCTGTATACAATCCGTGATCCACTCAAAACGGTCTCGTGACCCACTTCTGGGCTACATACCAGCACTTTTGACCTACCTGTTGAGAAACATTGTAATAGATTGTGTTTAACACACAGAAGAGCGACGATCGGTTCAACAGAGAAGTATAGAAATTCTAAGTTACATTGATAAAAAAATAAAACTGCGCTGGTATCGGATTGGATCGGTATCGGCCGATTCTCGGAATTTTCGGTATCGGATCGGTTCTGAAAAAATGGTATCGTTGCATCCCTATTTACTAGTTGCTTATTAGCATGCATATGACTAGCATATTGACTATTTATTAGTAGTTACAAAGCACATATTAGCACATTTATACAACAATTTATTCTCTTCCGTGTCAGTCTTCGCCTCACGTTCACAAGTGAATTGAGAAAAAAGTGAAAGGTCTTATGGTTTGGAACGACATTTTCATTTTTGGGTAAACTATCCCTTTAACAACTACCTTACTAGCAATAATTAGGAGTTAATTGGGGCAAACGATGGGAGTTAATAGTTAGTTAATAGTAAGAGCTGGGTCTTAAAATAATGTGTGACCAAAAAGACTTACTGACCTCAAACTTCTGAACAATAATCTATGTGTATATTAGAGTTTTCAACAGAATACAAAATGCAAGAATTTCATACTAACTGAGCTTTAATGATAAGCATTTCTGTCAACCAGAGAGTGCATAATAGTTTAAAGGTCATATTTGTCAAATGTGTTTCTTTTTATTGTCTTTATTTCTGGGAATTTTGTTGAAATGTTGCTACTAGAAACCTTATATTTCAGTGCATTTATTCTAGACAGTCTTGTTCATCTGACAACTTAAATGCATCTAACAACATAATAACAAGTATTGCCATATAAAAAACACAATGAATAATACAACACATGCATTTGCATGTTGAATGCTCAATGGCAATGTTTGTCAATGGTTTGCAGTGTTGTGATGGCTTGCTCTCAGTGTTTTACAACAATGGGTTTCCTAAAGCACCCGACTACTGTATTCAAAACGTGCCAAAACAGTGGTCAATGCAGCAGCAAATCATTGACATACACATACATATACATGGCAACATGCATATCCATTATTTTATGTATGAAGTGACTGGCTGTACTGCAACTATTGAATTTATTCAATGCAGTTAGTACCAAAATCAATTATCTGAAGTTTACTTCAACCTGCCAAAAAGTGTAAAAAATCTAAGTCAACAAAAAGGTTTGTATACAGATGGACAGTAAATACTAACAAAAGCAGCTAAAAGTGCCTGCAAATTGACTAGGGAGGTGTCAGATTTGTTTCATTGGTACATAAAAGATATTAATATTGTACATAAGATTATTTGTAATAGAATGCTGGTATGCAGCCAAATTTAGTCTCTTGAGACTTGCCTGCAGTGTAATAAGAATAGAGCGTGGACCCTAATGAAAATGTAACTAAAAATATCTAGCTGCTGGAGTAGAATTAAAGTATGCCAAGTTATACCATCTCTCTCGTAATAGGAGCTTAGAACTCTATCACTCCTATATAGTACGGGCTTTCACAGTATTTACCAGTAAAATGGTTCGTACTAGGGATGGGCATTTTAAGCAAAAGTAATATTCGATAATCGCTGGGTATTATTCGATTACTGTTCAAAATCGCACCCTCCCGCATGTACCCGCCCACCCACGCACACACACACACCTTGTACACACACACACACACACAGAGAGAGAGGGAGAGAGACCATCCAGGCTTTCAATCTGTATGATAACAAACTGTTTAGTTAATTAGAGAATAGTCTATCTTAACCCAAGAAAATTAATGGTTGTAAAGTATGAGTGCTGAAACAGATTAATATAACATAACCGAATGACGGCATTTATTAACAGAACATTCCGTCGATTATCAACTGCTCATAACGCTAGGACATTTCTATTTTAAAAATGAACATGAACATTCATATTATTAAAAAGAAAATCTTAAATCTGATTAATGCATCAATGAATATTAGGCGTAAAACATATTGCGCGCTAAACAGAATATCATTCTTAAAACATATTTCGCGTTAAAACATAGTGAGCCGCCTGAATGACGGCACTTATTATGGGAACATTAATTTTAACGTCTGTCTTCATAACAATAACCTATTTCATAGATACAAATATATTAAATGAACATGTTCACATGCTCGGGAAGACAGGAGTGTTGTTCACAATTAGTTCGGTGAACTTTGAATTGAAACAAGGGAAGGAATACAGATCAGAATATATTCTCAGAATTCCCCTCCTGAGTCTGAGCCCGTCTCTCTCTCTCTCTCTCTCTCTCTCTCTCTCTCTCTCTCTCGCTGAGCCATTTAAATAGTTCAGTTTTGGTTTTTAATAGCAAATTGGTCATTATTGTGTTTCCTTTCTTTATTAATTTAATTTAGAAATATGATTGGAACATCCTTTGTTTGTTAAATTCAAGTTTGATTTTTTTTTAAATACCAAGCGGCCAGCGCAAGTTTGATCAGTTTATCTTTCTCAAATAAATAACTAAATAATTAACGTCATAATATTTTAAGAATAAAGTCAAAATTACGATCATAAAATCATGTTACATTGCCTGAAGTTAAAGTTAAAATTACACCTGTATACTCTGCCAAAAAAATCATAATAATAAGTGTGGCATCCAACCTGTCATTCTTCACATTTAACACGAAAAACAACACAAATATTTTGCATATAAATATAATATATCAACCAGTGGAATATTATTATTTCAGCAAAAAACGAATAATTTGAATGCAGGGAGCTCGCCACGGCTTCATTAATGGGAAACAGGACGTGAGGCGACGGAGAAGCGCTCTGCAAAGTTTTGTTAACTTTGGTTTATTATTTTGAGTTGTTTGGGACGCTGTAGCAAACGGCCCTCTCACAATATATTGTTTAACAGGTCTATTGTTCACGCAATCAGGCTGAACGACGGAAGTTCTGTTCTCCAGCGAGTTAAGCGCTCACACATAGTGTGTGTGTGTGTATGTATGTGTGCCGCCCGAGTGCCGACAGTGCAGTTCGCGCATGTACTGAAAGGAGTTGTCTTCGCTACCAAATGCTTTTTAATCGCTACATTTTTAAACAAACAAGGCTTAAAACGCATGCAAATGATACAATTTAGTGACCACCTGCAGTGGCCCGATCTGGCAAGTGACAAATCGAGCGTCCTTACGCCATCGGACAGTCTTTATTGTCAAGCCCTGTTACACCTTTAGAAAATAATCGCACAACCTAATCGATATTCTATAATAAAATAGAATATTCGAATATTCGATAATCGTGACCCATCCCTAGTTCGTACACATTTGTTTTTTATGGGAAAATGTCTGTTAAGAAATGTAACGTCAAGCTGTACCGTATCTTGTCTTTTTGTCTAAACTGTTCATCATAACCATAAACCATTCAGTGCCAGCTGTTGCATACCAACTGTTTTATCCCTCAAGAACAAATTCACACCAACAGATTACTCATTAAATCTGTCATTGGAAAGGTAATGAGCATTTTGCTGTCAGCACTGTGTATGTAGTAACGGGCGAGTGGGAAGAGGCTCTATGAAATAGGGATGCCACATTTAGTATCATAATTCTACAACTGTCTCAGACACACTACAGACATGCAAGTCATGTATTTACTAATTGAGTTTCTGCTCAGGGAAAGGACGCAGAAGAGCTAATTAAGGAGCGTTGGTAAGGCAGGATATTTGGTATATGACCTTACGTCTGGGTGGACAATGTAGCTACAAATTTCTTGATATTCAATTTACACTATATGGACAAAAGTACTACACCTCTTAAAGGGATAGTTCACATAATAATGAAAATTCTGTCATTAATTACTCTTGTCATTCCAACCCCGTAAGACCTTCGTTCATCTTCAGAACACAAATTAAGATTTTTGATGAAATCCGAGAGCTTTCTGACCCTCCATAGAAAGCAACGCAACTACCACGTCAGCGCTCTAGACTGCAACCAAAATGCATTTGCGACCATTTTTTGAGAGTGTGCGAGTAAAAATTTGACATGGTCACACTTGTACGGGTGCATGGTCTGCGCTGCTCCAAGGCGTCTGCTTCATACAGCGCGTGCTGCCAGACGCGCAACTACCACGTCATTACACATTGTACACATTGCTACACATTGCTACATGTACACATTGTACACATTGCTCCTGCTACACATTGTAGCAGGAGTCAGATTTCACTGATCACGTGAAGAGACGTCTTATTCGTTTTTATTAAAAAAACATAATATAAGACAGTTTGTCATTGCAGCCTACTGTTTACTTGTAGTTTTGCTTTTTAATTAAGAATACCAATAAATCCATCTTTTATTTTAGTCTTAAAAAGTGAAAGGTGTATAGATATAAGCAAAACAGACAATTCTCTTTTCTTGTCAAATCTGAGACCAAGATCGGGAATTTAAAAGTGAAAGTGAAAGGGCACAAAAAAAGGAATTCCCTGTTCACAAAATGTAAATCAAAACTAATACTGATGAAAAAGAACAGGTTGAATGTTGAACATATATCCATATAACTATGATAAAAGTTCATTAGCATGCATTGATTGATCAAATGTTGTATCAAAAATAAATGTGACCAAATTATGTGCTCGTGCAACCAACTGAGAAAGTTTGTCGCAAAAGTGCGACCAGTGGGAAGAATGAGTCTAGAGCCCTGCACGCTCAAGGCCCAGAAAGGTAGTAAGATCTTGAAGACTATTGAAAATAGTTCATGTGACATCAGTGGTTCAGCTGTAATTGTATATACTTTAATACTTTCTGTGCACAAAGAAAACAAAAATAACATCTTTATTAAACAACTTCTTCTCCTCCCTGTCAGTCTTCGACACGCGTTCAGGAGAGTACCACGATGTATGCGTGTGATGCTGCAGGTGCAGGTGCCGGCATTCTGATGCAAAGAGAGGAATGTTGAATACATTTTAATACATTGTGCGCACAAATTTGAGTGCCATTATTGGAAAGTGTAAGCATTTAGGAACAGCAACAACACGAAAGACCAGGTAAAGAGTCACTGAGTGCTAAGGGGCATGGTGTGTAAAAGTCTCCAATGCTCTGCTGATTCCATAGCTTCCACTGACATTAATATCAGCAAAACAACTGTGCTGCGGGAGCTTCATGGAATGGGTTTCCATTGCTGAGCAGCTACAATGCCATGCGTCAGATGGAGTGGTGTAAAGCACACCACCACTGGACTCTGGAGCAGTGGGAACATTTCTGTTAAGTGATGAGTCACACTACTCTGATTGGTAGTCTGATGGGCGAGTCTGGGCTTGGCGGATGGAATAATAACATTTTTTGATTATTTTTGCCCCCCACGAAAAAGGCATGATCTAATTAGAACAGCTACTTGTTTACTACAAAATCAACTACGGCTATCACTAATGATTATTTTGGTAATCTAGTAATCGGCCAATTATTCTGACGATTAATCAAGTAATCTGATATTTTTTTGTAGTAATAAAAATAGACCTACGCGAACAATAGACTTTAAAATGACTTAAAATACATATAGCAATGAGGCAATAAAAATTGGTTCAAATAAAATATCAAAAGCAAGTAATTATATGGTTTTATTTAACAATAGAGTTAAAATACATAATGATCAACAATCTAATCATAATAATAACTGAGGCCCTGTCCACATGCAGACACGTTTAGCTGTATCTGTAAAGATTAGCTGTAAAAATTTTGTATCATATTGCCGTTTTGTCCAGATCGATCCGGCATTTTGGGAGACTGAAACCACAATTTTTTTTTAAACCGGGTCCTAAAGTGGATAAATCTGAAAACGACACCCTTGCGTTTCATGTGTACAGCCAATCCGTATATTTTGTGAAGCGATGATGTCATCACCCCACGTCTCGCCCCTAGTCCGACACCGTTACGTCACGTAACAGCAACAAAAACATGAACAAACACTGAACGATTGTCTTTTTATTAACTAACATTAACACAGATTAATAAATGTATTGCTCCATGTTCGTTTGTATACCGCGCGCAAGGTTTATGCTCATAGTCCAAGTTAGGGATGTAACGATTACCGGTTTGATGATAAATCATAATAAAATTCCCGGCGGTTAGTATTACCGTTTCATTTTTTTATTATCATTAAAACCGTATTCGATTACCACGATTTGAACAACTCACGATAAACAAATATTGTCCAGCATAAAGCACAGTTTTCAGTAACCGTGTCACATGCGCACAGCGTGCAGAGTAGTTTCGTTTTGAGTGAAAATAGAGTGGAAAAGCTGGGAGGTTTTAAAAGAGTGGTGAGGGAATTATACACATGAATATATGAATTAATTAATTATATGAATGTACCTCTGAAGGTTCTGACTGTTTACAGAAACGATTCAATGGCATTTTGTTTTCATATTCGCTCCATGTAATACCTAAATAAGTGTTCTTAATCACAAAACTTCTTTGTCCAAGGAGGTCATGGGAAACAGCTGTAATTCAGCTTCTCCATATAAAGCGCCCCCTAGTGTCAGTGAGTAGATTTACAGAGACTCATATTGCCTGTGTGCGCTTTCTGTCTGGCCAAAAACGGACCGAATTTGCATGCCCTGCTGTACATATTGACCGGTTTAGGAAAAACAAGCGTATGTGGATTTTACACATTTAAACAATTCAGATAATTTATCTAGAATTATTTATGGAGCAGATAAAATACATAAAATCATTTATTAACAAATTATCATTTTGACTTAACCCTTCCCTGCTGAAAAAAACAATAGAACCCTGCCCAAAACACAATAGAAAATGTAACGGATTTAATGGTTTTAGTGGGAATTGTATTGGTTTGGAAACCATTGGAATTGCTGTGATGGTTTCTATTGGGCTTCTATGGATTTTTTTAACAGGGTTTTCTTTTTTTAAAGGCTGCAATGTGAGGATTACCTTTTTCAAAGCTTTATTTTAACATTTACATTAGATATTTGAACATGCTATGTCATTTAAAATCCGGTCATCATTGGTAATGTTATTGTTTTAGTGATTATGCAAACAAAGTAATTGTATTTGTTGTTTGTTGATTTGTTTTATATAAAACTTGAAGTGATTTACTCGATACTTTTTGATCTCCAGCACATTTTAACAATACCGTGATAATTTTGGTCACAATAACCGTGATGAGAAATTTTCATACCGTTACATCCCTAGTCCAAGTCTTCTTCTCAATTTTTTGTGTATCTCTGTGGCAGAATTACAGCGTCACATGCTGGTCTGGCATGTATACTACATTGTTTTGTGTCGGTTTCTTGTGTACACAGATGTATTTGTTGACACTACGCGCATGCAACACGTGAGATAAAAGTACAGTACCAATAAATCACATAACTGGTACTGCGTGTGTTTGCTGGGATTTGCATGAAGGATTTGCATGAAGGTATGATATTCATTCTATTCAGGAGCAGTTTCTACGTTTCATTAACAGTCACCGTGGTTTTCATAACCCAAAAATACTATGTTATTTTCACTTTCTGTCATTTTGTAGGCTATATGTTTAAATGAATGTGGTGGCTCATACCAACTTAATTGTGAAAATGACTTTGGGACTGCTATTTAATAGCCTTACCTTATTATTCAGTCATGTTCTTAACAGTCTTAACTTAACTTTTGTGAAATAAACTTGATTTGTTTTTTAAACTATATATATAAATATATATATATAAAAAATATATATATATAATCATAATCTTTGACAAAAACACTTATAAACTAGTTTAGTGCATAATTCAGCAGGAAAAGATACTCTAGAAAAATCATGGGTGCACAATAGTTTTATAAAACGTGACATGCAGTTTGAATGCTGAATGGAGGATGACAGGCAGCCGCAGCAGGGAGGAGAGTTTGTGTGAACTTTAATTTAACAACTTAAATATTCATCTGTACCTCAGATTAAACTATGGAACAGCTTCAGAACACTTGAAATATAGTGCACAGAAACTTTATGGTGTTTTATGATGTTTATGTTGTTTTCATGGGGCTTAACAACAGCACAGAATAGTATACACACAACATCGGATTTGGATCGGTCTCGTCTGACCGATACCCGATCTGCAGAAAATGACTGGATCGGAGCCGATACTGATCCAGAGTATCGGATCGATGCATCCCTACTAGTAAATAGTGAGAATTGGTCCCTATTCTAAAGTGTTAATGTTTTTTTAAAAGAAATGAATACGTTTTTTTAACAAGGATGCATTAAACTGACCAAAAGTGACAGTAAATACATTTATATTTTCCCCCAAAATGTATGTTTTAAATGAATGCTGTTCTTTTGAACATTTAATCATCAAAGAATTCGGAAAATAAATGTATCATGGTTTCCACAAAAATATTAAGCAGCACAATATTTTTTTAAAAACATTTAAAAACCTTACAGACCCAAATCTTTTGATTCATATTAATTTATGTTCCAAGCATGAATGTTTGACCAATAACACATGCAGAAGGGTCATTACCTCCCAGTCTTTGCAAGCTCTAGCGGCTCTTTTCAGGGGTCGTCTCTCGGTGCCTTGACACTGACACAAGACACCACTACACCGCTGGCATTTTACCCTCCCAACCATACGAGACAGCTAGACACTCTAAAGCCCCGGCAACAGAGACAGAGCGCTGAAGCCTAAGCCGTGAAGAGACAGGTAAACAAAAGCATGCTGCTGTTCTGCAACACTGTATATGGCATCAGAGGGACGCTTATTGATTGTTAGTGGAAACCAGGTCATGTTCACCATTGAGAAAATGCTCTCGGTGAAGTAATGGGTTCTCTAAAGTACGGTTTTAGCTTACTGGTAAACAAGCTACACTAACATGTTTTCTAAAGGTGGTTTGCAGGGTGTGAAGTTCAGGCTTGCTTTAGTTAAATTTTAATTTCAATTGATTTACTGTTAATGTGCTTCTGAGAAATGTGAGTTAAAGTTTAACAAAGCTTTTAATGTGACAGAAACTTACTAATAATGTTAGTCGAATGCAATAATGAAACTACTCAATAAATTAGCCTGTAACATTATATTAAATGGCTTTCATATGAAACATTTTGGCTACACTATATAGCATCAATTGCATGCTGACCCTGGGTCAGTGTGTGGGATTTCTAACTGATTATGTGGTGATTCATTGTAATCAGGGGACCTGCATTAAATGTCAGAAGATGAAATTTGTATCTGAGCTTTCTGTAAATTTCATCTCTCTCCCTCATTCTGTGTGATGTGAATGGGAATGACCTTGTTCCAATAAGAGAGCCATTTAGAATGCTTTTCAACCTGCTTCCGGTGTATAAACACAGCTCATCTGAACATTTTTAAATAGACACCACCTTTACATGTGCAATGAACAGATAATGGTTCAAGGCAATTCATTTAAGACATACCAGCTAGCTTGTGCCAAGGTATAGAGAGACAAAGCCTTCACTTAGGGCAGAGTTGTCTGTTCAATTGAGAGATTGGTGCCTTTTAACAATTTGTTTCACATTTACGCAGTCATCTGACATGCACTACTTAGCTGGATATAGCCTTGCATCCTCAGATTAGCTTGTGTTGTGCCAAGTTTGCTTGAGGGTCTCGTCAGCGGAAGACTACTTGATCCAACGTCCAGTCATCATGATACAGAGTCTTGTCGCAAATTGAAACGTAACATCAAGTGTGGCAGTGGCGTCTTAAAAAAACTGGTGACAAGAAAAGTTACTGAAGGAAATCAACAGACTGACTGAGAAATATTGACTTGCTGCAAATAGTCTGCTTCACATTGCAGCTTATTCTCAAGGAATCGCATGCTAAAACAAGACGTTTATTTAGTTTTTTCTGCTTCCATTTATGATGCATGTTTGTCTGAAATAGATTCTACCACAATAATGAAGAATATATATATATATTGGGACAAACCTATTTAATTTTTTGTTTGTTTTGCTTAATGGAGTAGCCCTACCTAAAAAATGTATAAGATAAGGTGGAACTTCTAATGTGGCTTTGCAGCAAGACATAGCGAGTATTTCTGCATGATTACATGAGTCTAAACAGGTGTGGCGATTATAGAGATCCGGGGGGCTCTTGTCAAGGATGCACACCATGTTTGTGCACACAAATCCTTTACATACCTCAGGCTGTCAGCCAGAATAGTAAAGAGCTCCATTACAAACAACCATAAAGCTTATATAGTCGCTGCAACCTGTGTGGCACCTCCATGCAGTGAATTATGGTCTTTAAATATATAGGAGCGACTGGAAAGGAAACAATGTGCTCTGACCTCACCTGTACCTCTCTCTGCCTCAGTGGAAGTGTAAAAGTGTGTTGAGTTCACATGTTTACACTCTAGATGCATACCAGTATTTTCTGCTGTTGAAATGATGCCTCATGACTTCAAAGCATTCCTGTTCAGATTGGGAGTGTTTTACATTCATGGCTTTGAGGCCAGTTTGTATCCATTTAAAAAATTGCTTGTATTTTGAGGAAAATAAACCAACACCCATTTTTATAATGCCATGAAACTACATTTCATGCCTTGTACTTGGTTTAAATTGTATTTTATGTATTAATTGATTTTGTGAGCTATTTATGATAAATATTTTCAGAGCTCTTACTATGGCTCTTCTGCATGGCTTGTCTGCCAAATGTTCAGGACGTAGCGTGGGAGTTGACCGTGGTGGAGTCATGTCTGACACCACATGCTTTATCTCTCAGAGACCAGTGAGCTTCCTGTGCTATGGTTAAATACTACTACAATATCCAAGGCTGAATTTTCTTGGCTCTTTATTACAACAGAACAGCACCCCTTCATACTTTTACTGTATATAATTTTTAGTTCGATTAAAGACTGTATATATATACCAAGAAACATTCGGGTTCTGGAAGTAAAAATCCCTTTAATTTTCTCCATATTGATTTTGAAGCTTTTGTTAAAGCCACCAGATGCATTATTTCTTTTGTTCTTTTTTCTTGTCTTTTTTATCATCGTTTAACTGTGGGAATTCTTGTTAAAAACTACATTACCCATGATTCTGCAGATAAACCTATCACCAATCACAGAATCGAGACAATCAAATTGCATTAAAAACATGCTTTAACTTCCGTCTACTACCCTGTAGTGCTACAAATGATGTTATTGAGTCAGTTTCCTATGCTCTCAAAATACTTAAATGTATGCACATTTTGCAATAAATCAAAATTATATTTTTCTATATTTAAATATGGTCACATTTTATTTTAAGGTCCGATTCTTACTATTAACCATGACTTTTGCCTTTATAAACACTTAATTTGCTGCTTATTAATAGTAAGATTAAATTTAGGTATGGGGTTGAATTAAAGGATCTAAAATATGGTCACACAGAATAAGGCATTAATATGTCCTTTATAAGTACTCAGGGCCGTTTCTAGCCGTTTCGTCCTAGGCGAAATCCCTATTAGCGCCCCCCCACCCCCAATCCACCCAAACAAGATAATTAAGATTACATACAAAATAACATAAAGTTGATTATGAACACTCAAATCTTAAATAACAACATTGATACATTTACAAATTATACGTGTATTTATGATATGTATATATATATATATATACATAAAATGTATTTAGTTTTTTTGTCACATTCAAATTGGTTGTCATTGTAACGACACTAATTTGTGGAAATTCAGCGCATTGTGAGTTCCATGAATCTGAACGCATTAGGCCTATTTGTAAATTGACTTAAGATAAAGCATGTTTCACATTATCTGTGATACCATTATAGCCTCCGGATGCCTGTATAGCTGTATGTAACATTTTAGACCAGTTTTAGAAACATGATTTCTCGACTGCCTAAACAAAATACTGATTTTGTGCACTTTTTATGAACCAATATTTTATATTGACCTTTGAACTTGCACTGCAAAATAAAAATTACAAAGCCTTACCTTGCTAACACTCTGACAGAACCCATTGATCTAATGGTATTGTTGAGCGCTCCAAATCCAAATGCAAACTTTGCATGCAACAATCAGAGGCAGCAATTGACAGCGCTCTGATCCAATGGCATACAGGCATCATCAAGATGACAGTACTCTAGCCCAATGATGTTGGTGGTGGTTCACTGAATGTTTGGTGTGGTTCACGTCACAAAACTTACATCTGGTGTAGACACAATGTATGTTTTTTTAAATATCATGCATGTACATGCAACTATAATTATATAACCATCAGAGTTCCTCCTCTTCCATACAACATCTTTCTTCAACACCCTGCAGCCATTAAACCGATTTGAAAGGCGCTTTTTACCAGCTCAGACATAGATTGTGTAGTGCAATTTTGATTACATATGCAAGCACAGTTATTTGGTCTCTTGTTGTTCATTTCATTTCATGAAGCACCTTAATACATAGTAGAGACAATGCCTCGGTCGATGTGGGGCACAGCGTGTTTCTGCTGTGCAGTCATGTCCCCCTCAAATGTAACACACCACTCTTGATGTTGATGTAGTTTCCTAAAATAGGCACATTGGAAATACATGTCATGCTAACATGTTGTCAAACCTCAGACTATCTATGCATTTTTTTCTAGTTCTAAGTTTCTTTCTTACTGTTTGTATTATTATAGATGACATTAGGTTATATACAGAGCTGGGTAGATTACTTACAAATTGTAATCCGTTACTGATTCCAGATTGCATGACAAAAATTGTAGTCAGTAATGTAATCCCTTACTTTTAGATTACTTTTGATTCAACTCGTTTATCACATTGATTTAAATAGCATGATCTTGTACCATAATGATGTAAAAATGCAAAGAGTAAGAAAACGTGTTCCACTCATTGTAATTTACAACATGAAGGGGGTGAGTTTAATAAAAGCTGACAAATAATTAAATCATAAAAAAGTAAATGAAAATAAATCATTTTAAAACAAACTCTCTTTCGAGGAAAGTCTCTTCACTCGGTGGCCATATCTGCATCGCCTCCGGGCAGCTCATACAAGACCTATCTTAATGAATGGGGGAATCCTGAAACATCAAAAACTGCTCGCTGAACTCCCAATTAAATTACATATGTCAAATCAGCAACAACAATCTGAAATTAATTACCCAATTAAAGTTGTTTCTTATACTAAAATAGTGTTTAAAAAGCTTATTTTTCAGGCTAAACCAGCCAATGCGCATGCAGAGTCATAACGTGCTTATAACTGCTGATGTTAATTGACTGGTTTTGTCAGGTTTCTATGGGAAATATGTCTCTTTCATTTAGAACGTGGTACTATTTGTCCATATTGCGCATTGCAGTTTCTCCCATTCTTAAGTATAGGAGTGAACTGTCTTTGTTTTAAATAAAACACTATCTAAAAAATATGAAATATTTGTATTTACTAGCATGCCATGTGGTCATTAATCAACATCAAAGAAACCGTGAACATGCAAATGTGACTTGAAATATTGATTTTTAAATCTCAGGGGTACTTAAAGCAAATATTTGCTGAATAAGGTTTAGATGACAAAAAGTTTTGGAATGCCTGCATTACATGTAACTAAGAAATAATGTGAATATGTGCATTTGAAATAGTTATAATTAATAATACATGGTTAAAAAAACTACAGAGTAATAATTCAAATAAAATGGAATGTGTCCATCAGTAGTTGATGCAATGTTAAAACCCTTCTTAAACCTGAAATATTTTTTTTATAAATGCAGTGATCAAATGCAGTCGCCACCTGATGACTTGTCTTTGTGTAAATATCCACAAAACTGGACTATATATACAATTATAATATGTATATAATCAGTAGGCTATTTTAGAAAGGAAAATTGAAAAGATGAAAAAGAGAAATAAGGGAGGATCAATGAATTATGAATAATTTATTGCTATTTTGTTGTGAATAATATGTAATCATGTAATCCATAAAAAAGTAACTGTAGTCTGATTACGAGTATTTTAAAATGTAACTTACTCTAATTACAAGTACTTCATTTTTGGAATCTGATTACGTAATCCAGATTACATGTAATCAGTCCCTACCCAGTCTGGTTATATACTCTACTGTATCTTTGCATTAATCACTGGTTGCTGTGTAAACAACATGATTAAAGAGTCAAACACCAGTGATTATAACTGGTGTGTGTGATTTGTTTTGTGATGGACATGTCGGAGAAAATCTAAGGCGTTGATTATGCCGATGTTCAGAGGGTGATTTGTGTTTTTGCTGCAGGGAAGCATAATAATCACCATGCTAATGCACTTTGTTTTTGTCTGATCTGTAGCCATAACCAGAGAACGACTACATTCATACATCCAGTAACAGGCCAGATCTCTGCAGAGAATTCTGATTTCAGACTTCAGGACCAGTAAGTATTGTCTTTTGACATGTCTAGGTCATTTCTTGTTTGGTTATATTTACGGTCTGTCTCAAGACTAGCAGCCTAGTTCTTGACTTTGGTTTCTAGATGAAATAATGAGAATTCATATGCTAAAAAGCTCAGGCTACATGTCTCATTTCAAAAAGGGCTTTTATTAAGCATTAGTAAATTGCATATGGGACCAAAATAATTCCAGCAGCATTTTCTCTCAAAACTGTGTTTAAAGATTAAATGTAAACCTGTTATGGGTATAAATAATAAATCACAGGTTACATTTGTCAAATTTGACCGGATGAGGGTTTAAATAGTAACATTACCAACTATTAATTAATTTAAAAGCTGATAATATATGCTGCATAATTAGCTTATTTAGTTAATAGACTTTTATCGGTAATTAACAGTGTTGGGGTGATGCATTACAAGTAACGCATGTTACGTAATCAGATGACTTTTTTTAAGTAACTAGTAAAGTCATGCATTACTTATTAATTTACAAGAAAATGTATGAGTTACTTTTTCAAATGAGTAATGCCAGTTACTTTGTTTTCCCAGTTATTGACTGGCAGCACAGCTGAATGGTTTGTTCGAGCTGCGTCCTCTACTGTACAAACGGAGGCTTTTGCCAAAGAGCATTTGCCAAAAATTTAACTTTTTATGTTAAAAACAAAAAAGCAAGCCCAGCACAAATTAGAAAAAGTAATGCAAAAGTAATGTAACACGTTACTTTCCATAAAAAGTAATGCAATTAATTACTTTTTAGAGAGTAACGTAATATTGTAATGCATTACTTTTAGAAGTTACTTTCCCCAACACTGGTAATTATCTAAGAGTATTTCCTATTTTGATATTATACACTACCATTCAAAAATGTGGGGTATGGGTCAAGGATGCATTAAACTGATCAAACATGAGAGTAAGGATTTTTACTGCTGCTGAATATTCACAAAAGTAGATTCAAATTTAAAATCTATTAGTCAACATTTGAAGTAGATCAAAACCTTTCATCAAAGTTGTCCTAAAACCAAAATGCGTTCTTGTCTTAGGACAACTTTGGTGAACTTTTTTGATCCACTTCAAATGATGACTACTGAATATTAAAATAGAAAACTGTTAAACAACTTACATAATAAATAAATACTTTTTTACAATATTATTGTTTTTACTATATTTTAATCAAGTGAATGCAGGCTTGGTGAGCTTAAAATACTTTTCAGGCATTTAAAAAAATCTGTACCATCATACGGTTATGATATATCATGTTCATGATCTATATGTTGGCAGATGCAGAGCTGGAAAGATAATACAGCTGACTTAAGTATCACATGTCTCCATTGGCATTTGTCTCACACAAATCCTCTCTTGGTGCTGTCAAGTTTATATTACAGCTGTCTCTTTTCTCAAACATGCACACAAGGCACTTTGGTTGTTATGCTCTTCATCAAGAAATTAATTCAATCGTATTCCTTATCAAAGACAAACTTAAATTGTGGCCTGTCAATGAATGCTGTTAAGAGATACAGCAATATCATTCAGGCTATGTTAGGGAACCTCATAATAATGTTACACAATCCAACAGCTCTAGTCAGAGAAGGATCTGCCATTAGAACATTGTTTCAACAGCTGCCCACCGCTCTTATCTAACCTGGATCTCTCTAAAAGCAGCTCATATTAGTGTGTATATTACAAAGACTGGGCCGCTCTTAGAGGCTGTCTGCGAGGGGGAGGCAGCCACGTCCTAATGGATGCATCTCATTAACAGCTGTGTGGGTGCATGAGGCTTTCTGAGAACCGCAAGTAATGTGTCATTGGCTCTTAATGTATAAGCAGACCAGGCACATGCTGGAAAGATCTAATATGTGCGGTAGGGATCATACAATAACCAAACTACTATACGATATTCAGAGTATGAGAACTTTTGAATCTTTTTTTAAATTAAAGTATCATTCTGAATCGATTTTAAAACTTTAGTATTACGTTTTGGTGAACAGACTTTGGTGACAGAACTCATTTTGCAGTATTTTTACTACAAAAATATAGATTGCTATTACTTTTCTAAGAAGTCATACAGTTTTCTGGTAGAAAACATGCAATAACTTCTTATATTGGCAGACTGTTCAGACTCTGGTGACCCCAGACATATCTAATATATCATAGCGACATGGAGAGGGCTCATTTGGCTTGGGACGGTACACAGTGAGGCCCCCAGAGGCCCCTTGACATATCTAAGCATCAGAATATCCCAGTTTTATTTTGGTGTTATGTACTTTTATTGTATTAGTTCATATTTTGAATAAGCGTTTATTTTTCTGTTTTCTGTTTTTATTTATGTAGTGTACATTTTAGTAATTTTATTATATGCTTTTGTCATTTTCTATTTTTTTTTTTCAGTTAGCTTTAATATATTTCATTTCCGTTTTGGTTATTTTAATGCTTAAACGTACTTATTTCAGTTAGCTGCTGAGGCAGTTATATTAATTCTTATTTATTTCAGGCAATTCATAATTTTAATTTTATCTAATATATTTATTTTACATCAGCTTTATTTCAATTACAGAAAACAATTAATCGTTTTAGTTTTAATCAAAAATAACATAACTGCCAGAGGCAGTCACAGTCAGATTGTATCAGTTTTAGGCAACCTGATCTCATTACAAAAACGTACCTGTTTTCCGCAAAACGTGAAATATCGTACCAATTAGTAGATATCACTGCAGTTTCCAACATAAATGAACACTAGAGGCGGTCAAACAGTGAGCACTTTTAAACAGGTTTTAAAATGTCATGGAGCATTAGAGTTATAGGGCCACTCAATGGACATTTCAATTCAGAACTGCGGTGAAGTGCACAAAACCAACATCAAATAAAACGTACCATATGTACGTTCATATGTTCTGGGAAAAAATCCAAACACTCTTTTAGCGCCACACAGTGGACATTTCACATTGAATATGTCACGAAAGGTACATGGCGCTACCTATTTCACATCTTGCAAAAACGTTCCCACAGGTACGTTTTCGTCATGAGATTAGTCTCATTTTAGGTTAGCTTTAACCGTCAATATTTTCATATCTAAAAGATTTCTAAACTTCAAAAGCAATGCTTTTAGAAATATTGATCCTTTCATGTCAGTGCTGCGCCATGCTGCTATAACATGCTGATTCTTTCCACACCTTTACAAAGAGCCACTGAATAAAAGGTGCGAGAGAGGATTGAGTGCCCAAAGCCCACAGATTTGTCAAATATCTAGAAGGACAGTCTGTTTCTTTTGTATGTTGGCTCTTTGTATATCTGGCCATCTGTTCTAAGAATCTAAGTGTGAGAGTCGTGCTGTGAGTTTTCCTCAACCATCTCCCTGCTGACTCTACCTCTTATATAAAACATATGCTATACAGGTTTATGTTAATGGTTTGAGTTATGGTTGGATATAACTAGAATATAATGGCATTTTATGGTAGTGAGGTTTACGGAGTATAGGATAAGAATAGTTTGAAGAGGACCGAAAACATATATTTTGTCACATTGTTCTTATGATTTGACATTGTGCTCAAGGTCGGAGTGTAATGAAAGCACAACCTTAATTGTTGTGCAGTAGATTGTAATTACTAAATGTTGTGTTCCTTGTTGACAGTTTCCGTTGTAATTATGCCAGCTGGAATCAGTAGATGAGACATTTTATCTATAAACACTCAGAAAAAGCTGCAATGTGTGTATAGTTTTTAGTCAGGCAGTGCTTTTGTGATAAAGGATCGAAAGAGAGAGAACCGATTTAACATGCTGATTAAAAGCTGGAATACACTACATCTCTTTTAAAATTTGAACAGATTTTAAAACTCCTAGGCAGCATGCACTTTTTAACTTTGTAAACAGTTACAGTGGAAACGCAGTGGATACACTACCAGTCGGTCCGAACCCAATAAACTCACGCAGAAACATGTGGTTTGCATGACAAATTAAACCATATGCGTTCTGAAATAGGCTCAAAATATCAAATATGTTTGATTTCCTCTGTCTTCTGACTGGATGGAGTCATAAGTTAACCATAGTCTCTGACCATCATGCACTATGCAAATTTCTATTAAATCTGTCTGCTCAGTTCTGCAAACTGGCTCTGATTTTCGGCGACTAGTAAGACTGAAAATCAGACAAAAAAACCTGGACAAATCTTGTGTAGAGTATTCCAGCCTTAAGATAAATTAACAGCAGGAAATTCAGTCAGCTCTGATTATTTTAATATTGACACACTCATAGAGGACACTTCTGGTTCCTCTCTGACTGAAGAGGTGCCAAAACCAGTGGTTCTGTCCTAGTTTGCTGTCTGTTTTTTTAATTAGAAACTGCACACTGGTGGTGGTTGAGGAGAGACCCCCCACATGATTGTAAAGCGCTTAGGGTGCACAGCGATGCACAATAAAGCGCTATATAAATGCATCATTCATTCATTCTTAATTAGTTTATTTCTTAATTTTGATAGTTGGAAAAAGTGTCAGAAAAGGCTAATATTTATTTATTTAGAATAAATGCTGTTTTTTTTTACTTTCTAATTATCTAAGAGTCCTGAAAAAGTGTATCATGTTTTGAGAATGAGAATATTAAAGCGATATTAATCACAAATATATTTTAAAAGGTGTTTGTCAGTTTGCATAAGTTATGCAAGCTACCTGTTGACTGCCTGAGGGAATTCATTTGTCATCCAGGTCAGTGAGCGCTTAAGGGAAAGTTCTTTCTCTGTCTAATCATTGGGAATTATACTTGACACATCACAGCAACTGTAATTTACTAAAAGCTTTTTGAAGTGAGCCTGTGATATTATAAACAGGTACTATGTATCTCTAGTGTGAATTAGTAATGAACAAAGCAGATGCAGAGCAGTACTGTAATAGAATGCTATGTGCCTGGTTGTCACTTTTGGTAGGAGCTTGTTTTCATATACCGTCTATAGCCATTAGCTTTACATAAATTATAACTCCTACTGCCTACATAGTCAGCTGATTTCTAACAGTCATGGAACCTCATAAGTGACTAATTTGAAATGTTCTGCATTGGCTGCTGCACACTAATAGCACTTTGTATAGCAGACTTAAAGGAATAGTTGACACATAGTTGAAAACTGTAATCATACTTCACCAGCATGCAGTTATTTATTTTGTAGTATGTTTCTAAGTAAAAAAAAATGTGGTTACAAATTAAGCTCAGATGAGCTTTATTTGTCACATACACAATTCTACAGAGTATAATGAGGAGTGAAATGTGTTCTCTGCATTTAATCCATCCAAGTGCATACACACCTGGAGCAGTGGGCAGCCGACATTGCGGCGCCCGGGGAGCAGTTAGGGGGTTCGGTGCCTTGCTCAAGGGTCTCTCCTCAGTCGTGGACACTTCCTGCCAGAGCCGGGATTCGAATCCACAACCTCGGGTTACCTCCGGTTTCAAGTCCATCCATTAGGCCACGACTGCCAAATGGTTACCGTTGACCACGAAAACATTTAGCGAAATATCTTATTTTATGTTCTACATAATAAAGTCATACAGATGGAACAACGGGTTAGAAGAAAATGACAGAATTTCATTTTTGTATGATCTATCCCTTTAAGTCACAACTGATTTCAAAAGAGCACAAAAAACAATTGATAAAATACTGAGCCGTTTAATCAAATTTTTCAGTTTTGAATGAAAAAATGTAAAAAGTATCTGTTTTATTATATTGTCTTAATTGCTTAATTGTCTAATGAAGGTGGTGGCTACGTTACCCCTATAATGCCCCTTTCTACAAGATGTAAAATAAGTCTCTAATGTCCCCAGAGAGTATATGTGAAGTTTTAGCTCAGAATACCCCACAGATAAATTTGTACAGCTTGTTAAAATTGCCACTTTTAGGGTATGAGCCAAAACGTGCTAATTTTAAGTATGTTGCTTTAAATGCAAATGAGCTGTTGCTCCCGGAGACGAGGGCGGAGCTTTATGAGCTCAAGCTCTGGTATTAGCAGTGCTAGCCTTTGCAAATAAACATTCCATGATTAGTACAAGCCTGTTATCTTTACAGAAAACGTACTCTGATTATACTGTGCATAATACATTCGTGTTTATGAATTACACAGACAAGTAGCACAGGATAAAAATAACAACATAGCTGGTCTCATACTATCACAAACTTTATAAGTCCCACTTCTGATTATGAGCTCGACAACTTCAAGCGATCGACTCACATTGCTTTCATATGCAACTTTTAACTACCCTATTCCTATTCATGATTATTCTGGTAGCACTTGAAGGCAGCATCAGTGAAAACAGGCAGAGACAATGATAGCTTTAGCGATTAGCATTACAGAGTGCCAAGAAGCTCTTTCAGAAGGGCAATTTGGAAAACAAACGCATGATACTTACTTTGTCTGGAGCTGATGATCGCACACAAAGCATTGGTATTGCTTCCTAAACATTTAGGGGACATTACTGTTTTTTTCCGGGATATTTCCTTCGAAAATGAAATTTAACCACAGTGTCCTCGGCTCAGATGAGGGAGATTATGGGACTCCCATGTTTAAAACACAACACTTGTAAAGCCTCTTTGGCGCTGACATTGTCTATATCTCCAGTAATGCGGACTGCAGCTTCTCACTCAGGGCTGTTTATGCTAATAGGGCAGAGCGTGTCACAAATGGGCGGGACTTTTTCCCCTCGGTGATGTGAACAGAGGGAGAATCTGAAACAGCTCTTTTAGAGAGAATGTTTAGGATTTATTGCTTTTATAAAATAATGAGTTGGTGGATTTTTACCATTATAGGCTGGTTGTTTTCATACACCTCAGCCAAACAACTTATAAAAGGGATTTTTGCATAATAGGTCCCCTTTAATGCAGTAACAATAACTGTATCTGTGATGGTTTGGTGCAAAATATGGTTGCAGTCTGTTTAGGAAGTGTAACTTTCATGTCAAATTCCTGAGAGGAGTGAAACATACTGTTTGTCATGAATGTCAGCATGCAGGGTTCCAGTCAGTCTTTAAATGTCATGTTTTGCCACAGACTCAATGTATCGTATGCTAACACCCAACTATACTAGCACTATGAATAAGACTTCTGATCACAAAGGAAGAGGATTTCACTTTCACACTGATGTGAAATTCTGGAAAACAACCTGAAATTCTAGCCATTCCTTTTATTATCCAGCAATAGTATGGTATGTGTAATTATGGGGAGTATGGGATATTATACTAAGACAGACATGGCAAAACTGTGTTATGTGGCCTTGATTGTGGTGAGAAGTGGTTTTGTCTGGGTCTTTTTGCCTTGTTAGTTGCAACCGTGTTTCATCCTTACATAATTATTTGTGTATCATAAATGTTGGAGTGTGTGTGTGTGTGTGTGTGTGTGTGTGTGTGTGTGTGTGTGTGTGTGTGTGTGTGTGGTTTTTGTTTTCATGTTTGCTGTGCTGTTTGTACTGCTGCACAACTTGGTCAAAAAATTGTGATTATATATATATCAATTAGGTCTGTCAAGCGATTCAAAAGTTTAATCTAATTAATTACAAGATGTGGCGATTAGTTAATCTGAATTTTGGCTATGAAATTACCCCTAAAAGATCATTCAAAATCATCATGGTGTTAAATGAGAACATTATTGAATAGTCAAAAAAGCAGATACAAAGTAGCTTTAGAAATAAATATTTAGATTCAGAATTGCATAAATAATGATAATAAATGGGTATTTGTATAAATGGGTATTTTAATGAATGCTGAAACATGAAATGATTTAAAAAATAAAAAATATTAAAATTATGCTCTACATAGTAAACTAAAACCAAATTTTCATTTCAATGAAAACAAGCTTATTCATTGTTGACAACAACCTCTTTATTAGCACTTTTTCTTGCCAGTTTGTGAAGATGTTTGGAGCGTTCTAAACAGAGCAGATGGAGATATTTGTCCGTGTGGAGCAACAGTTACTGCTCTGAGACACTGAAAACAATGAATCATAAGCTGCTTGCATGTAAAAGGACCCAGTGCTGCGCTTCATTCTGGAACATGCAGCAAAAATATTGAATCCAATTGTAGCCTTTGCTCGCACTAAACAATGAAATTGGTTGAACATAGAGCCATGTAAAGCCATCACCATGTTCTCCTCTGCAGGACTGGCCGACACATGCTGAAGCAGCAGCCACAGTCGACCACACGGCCCTCCAGCACCATTAGTGAGGCCTCGACTGCTGTCACTTCTTCAACTCTGGACACCACTCCAGGCTCAAAGGTCAGTAACAACCTGCTCCTGTTGGACAACCAAACTAGCCAAATGGTAAGAAAATAGACCTGGGATTTTATGGAGACAGAAGTAGAAGACACTATATAGAAGAGACGATCGAGTTAGCTTGACAAGACTCCTGATGCAAAACATTCTCTATGCTTGGTTAGCATCTGTCCTGGTAATTAGAGTGTTTATTCTTCTGTGCTGAGGCGTCATTTCCCAAGTGCTGGTGACAAACACAGAGTGATCAGAGCCCTTGACTGCCATCTCTGAGCAGCAGACACAGAAGACCAATGAAACGGATTGTGATTTGTATTGTGAGTAATGTGGCACATATCTGTGTAAGGATGCATTCTTTGGGATGCACATGAGCTGAATAACATGCTTTCCCTCCAAATATTTAAAAGAATAATCCAACAATAAATACAATGTCAGCATTTTTAGGACAGTTCCAAACTTTAGCATACTTTTTAAAAAGAGTGCTTATTATGGAAATAATTGACTTTAAAATAAAATTCTGAAGTGCAAACTGAATATAATATTTTCAGACACTTATCTGCATTTGATTTACAATTAAATTTAAATGTATTATAGTTTATATTTCTATTAAATGCAATTAGCTGAGCTTTTTTGACTCACTTAAATAGGACTTCAGTACATCTTTATGTAATTTCATAATTACTTCTGTTGTCATTGAAGTATGGCTGAAGTGCACTGTAAAATGTACTGACATGCGTTATGTACTGACATTTTTTATAAATTAAATAAAAAAATTAAATGTACGTTAATGCATTTTTTATTGGCACTTGTATGTCATGTATTGAAATATATCATAAGTACACATTTATAATGATGAAGTTGCATTTTAGTGCTTTTAAAATATATTAACTTGACAAATCAATTATTTAAAATAAAACTTAATTTGACATTATTTTAAAGAACACTTTTAAAAATGTACTGAAGTTTGTTAGGAAAACAGCTTTGAACAAGTACTTTTTAAGGTACATTTAAGTGGGCTTTTATTTCATTAATAGCCTGAATGAAAAATAAATATCCTTAAATTTATTTGAAAATTTGAGTGGACATTTTTGAAGAATATTTACAGAACTTTTCATACAGATCATCTGTCAAGCTTTGAAAAAAGTGTATTTTTGTAAAATTATGTCTGCAAATGCAACACATACATAATTAAAAATTGAAATTAAGAATTAAAAGTGAATAATAAAATTTGAGATTGTTCCTCAATCAAAACATGGACCATCTTTATGATCATTTTTAGAATATGATTTTCTTTTTCTTTTTGGAGCATTACAGATATGGTCACTGTGAACGGTAATTACATAGAAAGAGCATGAGAGGGATTGAATAATTACAGAATAACCATTTGTCAATCTTGTATCCCTTACAGATATTTGACATGTATTGACAACTAGACCTTTGCTATACAAAAACATTAGCTGTATAATGCTGACTTTTTGTTTTTTAACAGAGGCCTTTATAACAGTATAATTTATCATTATGTTACCCCTCAGAATGCATGTGCAAAAGTAACTGATATGGTGTGACGGCCAACTGCCATAGTTTGATTAAAGAGATGCGGAGGAATGCAGCAGCAGGAACGCTGCCTGTGTCATCTCCTGCCTGCGTTTGGACTATTCTAGACGAATGAGTGCTTGTAGCTCTTGTCGTTGGCAGTGATGGTGATGTATTAGCTGTATGAGTGCTCTGGCATGTGTGAGTGGTGGGCAGCATGTAGGCATACGTTGCTTTGCCCACAGAATGCCAGCGGATGGTGTGTAAGATCAGCTGTGCACCCCTGGCAGATGGTCCAGACTAATAGTTGATGAATGAGCTTTCAGTCCCCCTGGTCATCTTCAGTTTATGTGTGTGTTGGTGTGTGATATAGGGATCCAAGTCCAGTGGAAGGGTTCATAGCTTTGGCAAACGGGATCATGCCATAAAGCGGAATCCCAGCGTTCCTGTAGTGGTCCGTGGCTGGCTCTACAAACAGGTAAGATAAATTGACCAGTGCTTGTTTATTGATTAACCAAACATTTGCTTTCAAATTATACTTCACATAACTGGTTTTCAGCCTTTATAGACCCATGAACCCAGAGACTTTGGGTATCGAAAGCCAGATTGTCTCAGTAACACTTTATTCAGCAAGAATGCATTAAACTGGTCAAAAGCTTTTTTTACTTTTTGGTTACTAATAAGTCACGGTTTCCAGAAAAATAATAAGCAGCACAACCATTTCAACGTTGGTAATAATAAATGTTTCTTTAGCGCCATATCAGCATATTAGAAAGATTTCTAAATAATAATGTGACACTGAAGATTGGAGTAAAAATCACAGAAATAAATTACATTTTAAATGTTAAAATGTATTGAAGTAGAAAACTATTTATGCAATTTATAAACGCCAATTTTACATTTGAATAATATTTCAAAATATTACTATTTTTACTGTATTTTTGATCAAGTAAATGTAGCCTTAATGCATAAAAGAGACTTTTGCTACCTTTGAACGTGTTCTTTAACTAATATTAGAATATTATAAAATGCATCAGTTAGAAGGTTATCGTTAGAAATGAGAAAAAAGCTGTTCTATATCTTGCCCTCGGATACCCTGGAGGTCCTTCAGGGACATTTATGGACATTCAAGTTCAATTTCAGCCTTATTCTAGACCAAATCATTCAATTTGGTGGGACCAAAAAGTGAAGTTTGAAACCATATTGTTTGTCCACATATCTGAATATTGAGAGAAATGTGTCTCCCTAAACACCAAGAGCCTTGCAACACAGCATTTTTGGGAATCGCAGGCACTTTTGAACAGTTGAAATGCATATTTTAAGCATTCAAACTCTTAAAAGCTGTCTAGATAGGCAGCTCATTTGGCTTTTCTTTTTGAGAGCCAGTCAGTCAGTTATCCAACACAAACATGCACACATGGGTCTTTCATGGTGTGAAAACATCAGGAGTGTATTTACATGGATAGTTTTTGATAATAGACTTTGAAAACACTCTTTAACTGGAAGTGAAATGGTGCTGTCAAGGGGAAGTGCTGTGCCTGTTTGAAGTCTGTTTGAAGTGCTGTCTTTCCCCATCAGATGTCTTCAGCTGCCTGAGGGTGTGTGTTTTCCCATCAGTGTTTGTGTTGATTTGTACTTTCAGGACAGCTCAGGGATGCGGCTGTGGAAGAGAAAATGGTTTGTTCTAGCTGATTATTGCCTCTTCTACTACAAAGGTGGGTTGCTCTACCAAACATATAACAGAATCACATTTACACATGGACACTTATAGTACCTGTTAACTTTTCTCACAGATAACTAATGATTATTTGCAATATTTGATTTGTAATAGCATGTTGGTCACAAAGTCCTACTTTTACTAATGGTACTTTCAGTCTTTTAGCTATGTACTGTCCCCAGAGTTTAACATGACACAATTACCAAACTATAAAAGTAGTTTTTGGGTTGCTCTCTCATATTTATGCAGTTTCTTGGATCACTCTAACTTGCTGTTTCAGACTTAAACCTTGTTTGTGTTTTTATGAAGATTTTAAATCAGTTTAAGTAATTGTTATTATATTGTCTTGGTATCATGAGACCAGAGTGTTGTTTCTCTCATGCCTTCGAAAAAGCTAAATGAGTTTATTTTGCTTTGGCTACAGTAGGTAGTTCCGGTATGGATAAACAACAATGCATTTCACTTGCATCTTACTGTGTTGTCATACTGTGTACTCTTATTAAAGTTTTTTTTCTTGCTCTGAGACATTTGCTTGGTATGCTTGGTAAAACACTCATCATGTAAAGAAAGCTTAAAGTAAAGGCCTGATTGTTTCAGGGACCTTGTCACAAGTGCGTTGTTTTTGAATTTCTTTTAAAACCATGATTTGGTATTCCTCTTATATCACTCTCCACTTTGTCTCCTGACTGCTCTCTTCAAAGTTTTTCCATTGTTGTCAGCTTTATGTAACACTTTTGAGTGTCAAGAAATTACTCCTCTTACTTAAAAAATGCCTTTAACTTGCACCAGAACATTTTATTTAGTTTTATTTTGTAACTTTTAGGAGGGTGCACTTAACATTTGGATAAGAAATCACTGTGATACGAAAATCTTATTTTCCTGAATAATTTTGACATGCTTCTTTAGTAATTGATCAGACAGACTCTTTGGAACATTACATTTCCTAAAAGCCCTAAAAGTCTTCTAAGATTCTAAGTAAGTTCTAAGTAAGAACTACTTAGTAAAAGTAATCGAGAAACTTCTAAGTTTCTACAAAGTAAGTTTCAGAGGGGGTGCACTAATTTACGCTGAGTACTGTACTTTTAGTTCACTTTTTAGTTAATGAAAGTACACTATGAACTGTTTTCTGTGTGTGTTAATAGCACTGCGTGCAAAACATATCAAGTTCAGTTCCACCCATATACTATGTACTTTAAACTATTCCACCTCAAAGTTGACATGTTACTCTAAACTTGAAAGTGTAAGTTTATCAGATCAGCATCTAGAACATATGCTGGAGAACTTCCAAAAGAAGCAAATTTTTGGCTTTGTCGAAAGGATGGAATAACAGAGAAAAACCATACTTAGTATACTTAGAATAATATATTACACTTCTTTCAGTCAAAAGTATAGACCAAATACACTTCAACTTTTCTGTATTTGTCAATATAAGCCAAGTATACATAAGTATAGATTTGTTAAAGGGATAGTTTACCCAAAAATGAAAATTCTGTCATAATTTATAATACTTAGCTGTTCTAAACCTGTATGAATTTCTTTCTTCTAATGAGCACAAAATAAGATATTTTGAAGAATGTTGGTAACCAAACAGTTGATGGTAGCCAGTGACTTGCATATTATGGAAAAAGTAAAAAAAAAAATGGCTGCCATCAACTACATTAAACTACGTCTGCCTCAGAACCCCAGCTCTCTGCTCACACAAATAAAAGAGCGACATGCCTCGGTTTGGAATCTCTCCTTCAAACAACCTAGAAGTATTTTTAACCCATTACTTCCTTATCCAGCCACCCTTATCACTTGTCAACCCACCACTTAATCTCTGTTTCAGACACACCCACACATAAACACACTCTCACTGCCACACACACCGGTGTCACCAGCGTTCCACTAAAAAGAAACGGTCAGGGCAGAACAAGGAGGCAGAGCAAGGCTAAACTTAAATGTGTGAAATGTGATGATGTTATCATAGTGGTGTGAGAAACACAGGTTAGAGTGTATCGCATGCCAGGAAGGAAGAGAGAGAGAGAGAAAGACACAAAGTCAAAACCAGACTGGTTCTCAATTGGCTTGTTTTTACCCCACAGACAGTCGTGAAGAGTCAGTGCTGGGTAGCATTCCTCTGCCAAGCTACACTATCGCTCCTGTGGGACCTGAAGATCACATTAGCCGAAAATATGCCTTCAAGGTAAGATCTCACTTTGACACAGATAGCAACACACTTTTAAAAGAAGAATATTCACCACCTTAAATGGCTATGCAACAATGTTAACTTAAAAGGTATAACTTAAAGGGACAGTTCACCCAAAATGAACATTCTTTCATTATTTAATAATTTACCGTGTAACACAAAAGAGAATTTTAAAGCAATCTACTGTAGTGGTCATTTGTTTAAATACAACTACAGTGAATGAGGAATAGAGCTTCTTAAAAGATACAAGAATCATGAAAGTGGTCAAAGGACTCTCTAGACACTGTAGCCAGACTTTTCTTTAGTCCTGTGATAGCTTTAGATGTAAAACAACCTGTTCAACTTTATCTACAAACATTTTTTGACACAAACTTGTTTTAACTAAAACTAAATTTCTTAAAACTGTTATCTTTAAAATAAATAAAATATAAATGTTTGATGAAAAACTACTTAGTAAAATTGATTATCCCATGAGGATTTGGAATAAAGCACTTTTTAGGATTTGTTTTATAATTTGAAAACGTCCATCATCATTTATTGTATTCATAAACTGACTATTCTCTCCAAAACCATTTTTTCTTCTTTATATGGGAAAAAAGTTGGGAACAACATAAGTGTGAGTAAATGATGACAGGATTTTCATTTTCATAGGTGACTCTATAATTTGTCCCAAACAACCAATTAACCACAGTATGTAATTATCAAGATATAACCCCCTTAAGGGTAATACAGGTCCTATTGTGCTAATGACCCGCTGACTGTAAATACTGTAAATGCTTATTCATCTAATTTTCCTTGCACTTGCTGCTTCCTCTTCCCCAGCCAGCTTTGTCTTTTTGTTCCTTCATGTGCAGTTGCTGATTTTGAAGTGACTTTGAGTCACTCCCTGCACTTATGATTATGCATGCTTCATTATCCTGCATGACTTCAGCCCTGTTTATAGAATGCACACAGAAATCAACCATTTAGTGCACTATCAACATAATTTCATATAATTTGGAATACATTTTCCCATCAATTTGTATTGTGTATAACCAATTACACAAGCTGTTTTTATACATATGCAGCTCTTCTTTTTTAGTGCGTATCTATGTGCGAGTGTTTTTGTAGGTGAAGACTAGTTCATGCGCTTTCATCCCCTGCAGCTTGTGTGGTGCATTGTTGTCCTCATGGGGTTCATGACACAGAGTGAATGTATGGGTCTGTGCTCATCCTGAGGGCAGCAAGGTTACATAACCAGTCTACCTCTCTCTTCTCAACTCCTTCCTGCCCCTGTTCTCAAAGCTGGAGAGAGATTTTCAACGTGGGAGCAGAAGGAGACAACATTCCAGTTTTCAAGAAAAAGATCTTAATGCTTAATGGTTTAAAGTGCACGTTGATCTCAGTTTGCACTTTGCAGCACTCCTCTTTTACTTTCCTTCCTTAAGGGATAGTTTTACACAGCCTACGGTGTCACATCGTTCTCCCTGAGTGCTAAACTAGTAGTTGTATCACACACTCTTTAGAGGGTTACGGATCATTTGCTGTAAGCTTCACACAAGAGAGAATGTTTACTTTGGTATCTGGATCTAGATTTTTGGTATTGAGTGACTGTTGGGCGGCTGAGTGTCTGTAATCTGTACTAATCCTCTATGAAAAAGACGGCTTACCGCAGTATATTCTGCTCAGCCAGTAAACTCATCCCACATGCTGGTAGAAAGACACGGCCGAGCGTCAGAGCACTTTTCACTGATTCTGCGATGAGCTTTTAGATATCGTTACGATGGTGGGAAAGACCCAGGCTACTGAGCTAGACAAACTTCGGCTTTTGTATTTCTGTTATGGCTTCTAAATGTGGGCATTTGTGCTTTGTGTTGCGGGCTGTTATGTGGTCTGGCGTGTTGTTTTGTGCTCTTCCACTCCTGCTGTTTGTTTCTGTCACCTTCTTATCTTGATGGTGATGACAGTCCTTAAATTATACTGACAATTTCCCAGTATATATCCTAAACAGGAAAAGCTTGGTTCAGGTGACCAGTCATTGTCCTTTATTTGCTGAACTATGTCCTTCTTCTATTCCCATTGGTGGGCGTCCTGCCTGTGATGAGTGACTGACAGTCTAGAAAGGCTCTGAGACACATTCAGCATCATCCGTAAATAGGTACACTTTTAACTCTACAGTTTCTCTAACTTAACCTCTGGCATGCAAACTCTTTGGGAATGTTTGTGACCTTTCTCACTGATATTATTTCCTCATTTTGAGATGTGATGTGTGAAATTATTCTATTCAGAAAACGTTAACCAGTGGACATTTGAGGAGTCTTATGTATTTGCATATTAGACCTTGAGGAAACTCAGGTAATATTGTATTATTTGGATATGGTTCCCATGGTCATTTCCAGTCCAGGAAAATCATGGAAATAAATGGAATATAGAATATTCAAACAATCCTGTATGTACATATATTTATTGTGTTTACTTTCAAGGTGCTTGCATAGTTTAGCCGCTTTTCCATCATCAAGCCAAACCGTACTCATTGCTTACCCATTCGATTCTGTGCCTATCTAGCCAAGCTTGTACAGATATGGTTTCAATTTCCACTGTGGGGCTGATAACGGAGCTCATAATACTTACGGAAGTGTTTACATATGGAACGAGATATAATAGTGACCACTTTATGGAGGATGATGAGATATATTTGCTTGCTTTGCACAAACCTCCATGTTGAAAAAAACAATCATATGCTGGTTAGGTATGTTTTAAAGCATGGCTGGGTTGAGCTGGTTTAAGCTAGTCCTTTGCTGGTTATAAGCTGGTTATGAGCTGGTTTTAGCTGGTCATGTGCTGGTCCTAAGCAGACTGTCCTCCTCCAAAAAAAGACCATATAGGTCATTTGTGCAAGCACCTTATTACGACTTATATTTACATTTTAAAGTTAAAGTTTCTCCTCTAGCAGGCACACAAATAATGACAGTGTCGTTTTGCATCTGTCATAACGTATGACTGTCATTACCAATCGAAATGTGTGTTCATTTAAATGCAATGTGTGGACTTTTTACACCGTACAACCAGATCTCGCAGCAATTTGTACATATTTTACTTGATGGCTAATTCGTACAAATTTATATGAATGACCTTACCTAACTCCGCCTCATAAACTAAGCTCACAGAAATCGTACAAAATCATGAATTATAGTGCATATAGATTTTATGAGCATGTGCGTTTCCTGGAATTGAACCCATGATTGCATAATCACATGATTGTACATCGTCATATAACTCAATGCTCTACCAACTGAGCTACGCAAAACCTAAATTATGTTGATAGAGGTGCAAATTTAGTAAACGCTCCTATGGGTCATATTTCAGGGAAGTGACAAACGACCTATTTGGGGGTATTGGCTGGAGGACAACTAGCTCTTGCTCAGGACCAGCTTATAACCAGCTCAGAACCAGCTTAAGCCAGCTCATGACCAATTCAAACCAGCTGCCAGGCTTCAAAACATACCTAAACAGCACATGCTGTTTTCTTCAACAGAGTTGGCCAGCTACAGAGAGAAACTAGAAGCCAGAGAGCAAACAAGTGACCAATTCTAAATGATGACATCACACATTCTACCAGCACAGTTCAATTCCGGGTCGAGAATGGTTTGTAATCATGCCAACCAAACCAAGCTCATATGGAAATATGACTGTAAATGTTCCTTACTGTTATTAGAACCTTAGAAATTAGAAAAGCGGCTTTTGTCTTTTTCTTTTTATACCTAAAACACATTAGGAGAAGCATTTACATAATTCTAAGAATGCAAATTCAAAATTAAAACATTAATTGAAAGATATTGAGCCTCATAAACCGAATTGAACATGTCTGAATTTGCCAAAATCATTACTGAATCCTATCGAAAATCAATACATCCTGAATCTAATCGATTCACACACACACACCCCTATCAGATATTTAACATATGCATTCTAGAGAATACTACATTTTGGCTATTGTATCATCCAGATATGAATGTTGCACAGTGGAATCATTTCACTGATATTTGCAGCTCTCCTGTTGTGGTAAGCCAACAGAGCTGTTAAATAAAAGCTCTCTGTACCAGGGCGCTGCATTCTTATAATGGATTGTGGATGACATAATAGAGAACACTATTAATTAAAGGCCTGGTCAATCTAAAAGGATCTTCAAATAGTCCTGCATGCTGCAGTGTGCCAAAAAGAAAGAAAGCAGCATGCTATTGTTCCCCCTTTGTTTTATCTCCTGTGTGTACACAGCTGTGTTTTTGTGTGCGCATACAGTAGTTTTGCCTGTTGGATCATACTAATAAGTTATGACTTAATCGGATCTTAATTGTGATTTAAAATCAGATATAATTAAACTTTTGGTTAGTAAAGATTTTTTTAAATGAAAAAGTTTTTACTGACATTTTTGATAAATTGAATGTGTTTTTGCTGAATAATAATTAAAAAATCTATCTGACCCTAAACTTTTGAAGTGCAGATGTAACATTTTCTGTGTGCGTACATAAAAAAAAATTGCCAATTTGGATTTATCATTCTTAACATTATATAATGGGCTTTTCTGTTCATACACATCCTATTGAAGCTGAAGTAATAGTTTAATTAAGTAATACATTTTTTTCACATCGTTCCAAACATGTATGACTTTGTCTTTCAAGAAAGACAAATGGAAGTGTTTTTAATAATTATTCACACAGCTCTTCATACAGTGAAATCACAATATTTAGAGTCTTTTAAGCTAAATGTCATTATAAAAGTTTGGCATGTGCCATTTCACATGTGCACTGTATTCCAAGTCTTCTGAAGTTACTGGGGGAAAAGAATAGTAATTATTCACTGAAAACTGCCCTTGGCTATGTGAATGCCATAAGATGCCATTGATTATTGGATGTCTTGTTAGCAAGTTTGAATACACAGAAGTATACAGTAAATGAAATACGAGTACTATGTGTAACATGTAGTCAGACAGGTTACAATCAAACAGACGGGTTTATTGTATTGATCTAAATGAACAGCGGAAGCAGGTAATGGCAGGTAATGGCAGATATAAAGTCTTTAACTTGAATGAAGATGATACTGATGGAGATGTTCTCTGTTACCAGGTTTTGAGAGATCGTGGTATGGCGGAGGTTGTTTCCAGGAGCTGGTATCAGGAATCAGATGCAGGTAGGTAATAGAAGCAAACACACAGGAACACAAGGAGCAGACGAAGAAAATCTGAGAACTTGGAGCAGGAATCCAGGTAAGTAGTTTCTACCTGGAGAGAGAGCTATACTTGCTGTCCTGGGTGGAAGGTGGGAGTGGTGGCTCTCCGGACATCCGCATGATGTTTGTGACGTCGTACTGCACGCTGGAGATGTTGATGTGCTGATTCCCAGACCCTCTCACTCTCCTGGAACCAATGAGTGGCTGATGGTACCTCCGAAGGTTCCCCAGACCAGGGGAACAAAGGTGGCTGGTTGCAGAGTACACACTGGAAGGGGGTGAGATCCGTAGAGGGCTGAAAGAGAGAGTTCTGCGTGTACTCGGCCCAGGCGATGAATCGGTTCCAGGAGTTCTGGTGGCTGTGGCAGAAGTTACGGATGTAGCGCCCTATCTCCTGGATCTTTCTTTCCATTTGACCATTGCTCTGTGGGTGGTATCCAGAAAATAGACTTACGGTCAGACCTAGGAGCGAGAAGAAAGACCTCCAAAACCTGTGAGAAAAACTGAGGACCTCTATCTGATGCTATGCCTTCAGGGAGGCCAAAGTTTCTAAAGACACAATTAAACCGTACCTCTGCAGTTTCCATGGCAGTTGGAAGTCCTTTCAGAGGTACCAGGTGACAGGCCTTGGAAAATTAATCCACGGTAACTAGGATGCAAGGATTACCATCGGATGCTGGTAAGTCTGTGACAAAAATCGACTCCTAGGTGTGACCATGGACACAGAGGAATGGGGAGAGGAAGTAGCTTCCCAAATGGTAAGTGGCAGAGCGTCTTTGCCATGGCGCATTCCTGGCATCCTCTCACGTACCTTCTGATGTCGTTGGCCATTCCTGGTCACCAGAAGCGATATTGAAGCAGTGAGAGGGTTTGATTGGTCCCAGGAAAGTATGCGCTGTGTGAATTAAGGAGGTCCTTTAGCTGCGAGGGACATAGGTGTGGGTCGGGGAACACCCTGGCGGAGTAGGATCAGAGACACTGGGAGGTGCGATGTCCTTGTCCAGGGACCACTGTATCGGACTGACAATCAGACTGGAAGGCAGGATAGGTTCAGGGTTTCTTAAAGATCATCTGGAGTATGGAGTCTTGAGAGAGCATCCGTCATAGTGTTTTTGGTCCCTGGACGATAAGAGATGATGAAATGGAATCAAGTAAAGAGGGCCGACCTGGCTTGTGTGGTATTTAACCTCTTAGCCTCCTGGAGATACTCAAGGTTTCGGTGGTCGGTGTATACTACAAACGGATGGCAACCCTCCAGCCAGTGTCTCCATTCCTCAAGGGCGAGCTTGATGGCAATAAGTTCTCCATTCCCAATATCATAGTTTTGCTCCACCAAGGATAATTTCTGGGAGAAGAAGGCACATGGATGGAGTAGAGGAGGATTCCCCTGCTGTTGAGATAGGACGGCTCCAACTCCATATGTTGAAGCATCCACTTCGACTATGAAGGACTTCTGTGGGTCAGGATGGACCAGGAGTGGAGCCGACGTAAAAACCTTTTTGAGGGTCTTCATCGCGGAGGTGGCTTCGGGCGTCCAGGACAGAGACTTGGGCTTGCCTTTCAGGAGGTTGGTCAGTGATGGAGCTGTAAATTAAGTGTCTGTGGAAATTTGAAAAACCTAGGAATTATTTGATAGTAGTGGGTATGGGCCAGGTCTTGATAGCTTCAACCTTCCCCTCGTCCATCTTGATACCTTGGGAGCTGAACTGATACCCGAGGAACTGGATTGAAGCCTGGTGTAACATGCACTTCTAAAAGCTGAGAAGTGCTACAACAGCTCCGAGAACACCAGCTGTATTCTTGGAGCTGTTGGAGGACCTCAGGGATGTGCAGGCGATGTTCGGCCTCATTCTGAGAGTACACAAAGATGTAATCAATGTAAACCAGCACGAAGCGATGTAGGTACTCCCAAAATACCTTATTCATGTAACCCTGTAATATGGAGGGGGCATTGACCAATCCATATGGCATGACTAGATATTCATAATGCTTGTAGGCAGAGGCAGTATTCCACTCATCCCCCTTACATATCTGCATGAGGATATATGGTTATATATATACTCTCCACGGGTCGATGTGGACGGACGGGACATGTCCGTATTATGTCCATTTTGGCTACAGTATAGACATAATCCCTGGGTCAGCCGACGTAGATGTTCGGCCAAGGACAGCTGGGTGTTTTTGACTTGCATAGGTTCATACTGTGGTTCTGGAGGGCTGGCAAACTCTGGTTGGCAGAACGAAATGGGTGGATTTTGGCATCGGTTTGCCTCCATACAGCTGTGAATCCGATCTGCCACCCGGATGAACAGTTGGATAAAACACTCAAGTCCCATGGTGTCATCATAGGCGGAGAGATGCAACCGCAGAGAGGGCTCTAGTCCTTGGCGGTAGGTTGTTAACAGGGAGTGCTCGTTCCAACCACTTAAAGGCTGCTAGAGTGCGGAAACGGAGAGTATAATCTTGCACAGAGGTTTTGCTTTGTTTCAGATGAAATAATTGCTCACCGACTGAAGCATCTCCAACTGACTGACCGAAGACTTCATGAAAGCGTGTATTAAAGGCATTCTACGATTGAGTGACCAGTCCATTCTGTTTGCACAATGATTCTGCCCATTGGAGCGCTTGACCTGTTAACAAGGACAGAATAACTAAAATGTTATCCCTCTCAGTTGGGAACTGATGCGGTTGTATCTCCAGGGCGAGCAAACACTGCAGGAGAAATCCTTTGCAATCATCCGCCGAACCAGAGTAGGGCGCTGGATTAACCATGGGACTGGCAGAATATATCGGTCCGGGAGGAGAAGTGACTGGTGAGGAAACTGGTGTGCTGGTGTGATGGTGACAGGAGGAGTGAGCACACGGCGAAGTGAGTCCACCAGCTCCTGGAATGGGCCCACGTCTGTCTGATTCATGGTGGTACGGTCTGGTCTTCTGTAACGTGTTGTCAGACTCAGACAGGTTAGAATCAAACAGACGGGTTTATTGTATTGATGTAAATGAATAGTGGAAGCAGGTGAGTAATGGCAGATATAGTCTTTAACTTGAATGAAGATGATACTAATGGAAATATTCTCTGTTACCAGGTTTTGAGAGATCTTGGGATGACGTAGGGTGTTTCCAGGAGCTGGTATCAGGAATCAGATGCAGGTAGGTAATAGTAGTGATGTGATGTTCGACACCGAGGCTTCGAAGCTTGTATTAAAAAACGACACATCTCACATTGAAACGCTGTATCGGAGCTTGATTCCTTTTGCCAAAAGCTCGTGATCTATGACGTTCGAAGCTTGATTCACCTGAAAGCCACATGACTGCTTCATATCTGGTTCAAACGAAGCGAACCTCAGCGCAGTTTCCTTTACATTATATTACATTAGAATGTGTTAGCATTGTTTTATTTTTATCCTAATTTATATATTAAGGTCAAATTAACTTTGCCCATGAAATAACAGTCTAAGGACTGAGGCAGAGTTAACATTGACAGATCACAGATTTAATTCATGAGTTTATGTTTGAATTATTTTAGTGGCAGTACACTGACACAAATGAATGACTTTGACAATGGCCATTATTTTTATACAATACATTAAAACAAGGAATCAGTGTGGAACCAGGTGTGAAACCAGCAGCTGTAATGAATCACAGCACTTTGGAAGGTGTTGTTCATTTTTAGGACCACTAGATGGCCACCACATGAACCGTTTTAAAAAGCTTCGAGTAATGAAACTTTTTCTGATACAATTGGGTTTAAAGCTTCATTGGTTCAGAACGCTTCACTTCGCCATCACTAGGTAATAGAAGCTTCACTTCGCCATCACTAGGTAATAGAAGCAAACACACAGGAACACAAGGAGCAGATGAAGGAGATCGGGGAAACTTGGAGCAGCAATTCAGGTAAGTAGCATTACATACGAGTTGAGTCCTTTTCTACAATGGAGACCAGACAATGTGCTTGTGTAAACTGCGTGCTCTTATAATGTGGCCCTGCTGATTAGGGAATGACAATCAGGTGCGTGTGATCAGAACTCCGGTGATTGGGATCACTGATTGGTGAAAGAACCTGGTGTATCCGTGACAGAATGACTGGATTTTTTAAACTTACATTTCTGTCTGTTTGTCACATAAAACTGTTGACTTTAGAAGGCTTGGAATGGACTAGTTTTACTGTGCATTTATGTACATTTATGTTATGGTATTTTACAGCCCCTGGTCACTGCATACTTCCATTGTAAGGAAAAGAGCAGCATGCACATGCATTAGAATATTGCTTTGTGTGTTCTGTGGAAGAACGATAGTCACTGGTTTGAAGCGGCATGAAAATGAATAAATAAAGATGCTATGAAGAGACTATTTTTAATTAAGAGGATGAGTCTCATTTGTCTGAAGAAATTAGATGGGGGTTACTTGAGTGAATGTTTTGGCTGGGTATTTATCACCTAGTCATCTGCAGTGGTCCAGGCCCCCTGCATGATTCAAACCGATCAGCCATCTGCTCATTGCAGAGCTTTCCTCAGTGGACCATTAAAACACATGCAGCAGCTTAGCACCTAACCGCTTGCCTTTAATGAGCTTTTCATGTAAACACACGTGTCTTCACACCGCTGTGTATTTTGTGTTGTGCTTTCTGCGCACACTTAGTGAGAAAAGAAATGAATAAGTGAAGAAATGAGATTGGATGTCTTTAATGAACCATAATTGTCTCATTTTATGTACAGTGGTTGAATGCAGCACAAGTTACTCTCTCTGAATCTATGTTTAATGAGGAAACTGCAGGCTGAGTTCATGTTAATTACAACAGTGTCTGTGCTGTTTTGTTGTACAGCAGTTTGCCTGAGTGTTTTATTTTATTTATACAGAAGTAAAAATATTAAAATAAAAAATATACAATATAATAAATAAATATATATATATATATATATAGTAAGTAATATTATATAGTATAATTATTATACAATTGTATAATAATTTAACTATTATATGTTTTTTAAATAAATTATATCATAATATCCGTCCTTTTTCCAAACCATTTATCCTATGTAGGGTCACAGGGATGTAGCATCTTGAGCCTATATTATATTATATTAATTATATTAGTAATTGTAGTAATGGTAATACAGTTTTTTTTTAGTAATGCATTTTAATAACATGCAATTTGTGCAACACTTATATGATGTGTTACCAAAATCAATTATAACTTATTCATAGTATTTGTCTTTTTATGTATTTATTGTATATACTTTAAAGGAAATATGGGGGTAAAATGTATTAGATTTATTATATGTTTTATTTTTACCATGTATTATAGTATATAACAATAATTTATTTTAGTTACATAATTTGTGCACCACAGACACTGTGATAATATAAACATAACAGCAGTAATATTTATATAAATAAACTTGTCTCTGCTAATACTGTATGACTTTTAACTGACTTAATTTAGTATTTAAATGTGTACTGTCTTTGGTTTACTTTTATTGGATGGTGTGGTGCTTATTGTAACAGATCTGACCTTTAGCCTCTTCGTCTGTCCTGATTCATATATTGTTCCTGTATCTTTGATTACATAACTGAAAAGTTATGTTTAATCGGTGTGTATATTTGTTTCTTATCAGAGTGTGGCCTTGGCTTCATTGGCATTTGCTCCTTTATTCGTTCTGACTTCCTCCTGTATCTCATCAGTATGTCTGCTGTGTTGTATTCATCCACGCCTCTAATTATCATGCTGAAATCTCAGATGCTCCTCTAGCCAGTACTTATCTGCTGATGCAGTGTTTCTTCTTTTCCCAGGGCTGGACTGATTTTAGTGCTTTCTCTCTTGCAGGCTACACACACAGGGATGCGCTCCTACATTTACAAACAGAGCTCTGTGATTGGCTCGCAGGCGGAGCACACTGGGATGAGGACGTACTATTTCAGTGTGGACACACAGGAGGACATGAATGGCTGGGTCAGGGCCATGAACCAGGCTGCACTGATGCAAACCCATACCGTGAAGAGGTCAGTGAGTCACAAAACTTTACCAAAACATTTTCTTAAGGCCAGAAAAATATCTAAACATCATTAAAACAAGAATTTACTTCAGATTTTTTTTACAGAATGTATCTTTAGCATTTGTTTTGTATCAAGTTATGTTTTAAACATAACTCGTGACATAATAACATTTATAGCTAAATTTAAGATTTATGAATGTGAATTACATATTAAATCTCCATCCATGTGAATTACACAGTTTTGACATAATCTAATAAACTAGAAGTGATTTGTTAGGCACACATAACTGAAATTGGTACAATTTCTGCAATAGTACTAATAAACTTACATTACACATTAATCAGGTTATATATCTATAATCAATAAATCCAGTTTGTTACAGTCTCTGTCATTTTAACTAACTGAAGATTGCTTGTTCCACATCTAGCCATATTTTAACCATGTTCATACTTTTTAACTGAATAAATGTAGTTGTTTTCACAATGAACAGATTTATGCTGATTCTAAGCCAAAAAAATTATTTTATAAATAAAATCATAGTTGCAAATAGTAATAAACATTGCCATGATGTTTTTGAGTGTAGAACTCATACTTGTTTCATTTATGCATGACCGACAAACATGGATCATGTTTTATTAGTTTATTAGTTTAAATTAGATTAAATCTGTATAATACAAATAGCGGAAATTTTATATTTAATCTCCACATATGATCATGGAAATCAACTAGATTGACCATCAGGTTCTTCGTCATCCTTCTCCTTCAATTGCTCAGTTTGGCCAGGAGGACAACTCTAAGAAGAATCCTGGTTGTTTCAAACTTCTTCCATTAAGGGTAACAGAGACTACATGCTTCTGTGACTCTTCAATGAAGCAGAATTATTTTCTGAACTCTTCCCCAGATGTGTGGCTTGATGCAAATCTGTTTCTGATCTCTACAGGCAGTTCTTTTGACCTCAGTGCTTGGTTTTTGCTCTGATATGTATTATTAGCTGTTGGACCTTTTATTAAGACGTGTGCCTTTCCAAATCATACCCATTCAATTGAATTTGCCACAGGTTACCTTCACTCAAAGACTAGTAGCACATACAAGCAATATGAATGCTCCTGAGCTAAATTCCTACTGTCCCAGATAAGGATATGAGTACTTACTTATGCAATGGAATCATTTAAGTTTTGTATTTGTAATACATTTGCAAAGATGTTAAAAAACTTTTTTTTTTTTTTTGCTTTACCATTATAGTGTATGGAGTGTAGACTGATGTGGAAAAAAGTTATTTAAAGCAGTTTGACATAAGGCAGCAACATAACACATGAAAACAAATTAAGGAGTATGAAGGAAAGGCACAGTATATATATTGAATGTAAGAAAAATATAGCTTCTAGTCGAAAAAGGGAAATCAAAAGTTCTGATTTAGGTATAATATTTTATTAACTTTACTCTAAAAATATGAATTTTGTGTGATTTAATGTTGGTTTGCAGCTGTCTTCTGAAGTGTGTTTGTGTTTAAAATGTACTGTCAAATGCAGTTTTCACAAGTCTGTGTCAAGGGACATTGTGAGTCTGTAAGTGTTTGTTGGGCGTCAGTCTTGTTGATTGACAGCGATGCTGAAGTGTGTCTTGCTCTGCCAGTACAGAAAACTAGACGGGTACTGACTCAGCTTTCTGTCTCTCTGTTGTCTGGGCCGGCCTCACTTCCTTGAGAAAGTCACAGGGCCCAAACTCAGCTCAATACTCAAACAGTCAAAATGACAAAATACTCATACCTAGTTCAGATACTGTAATCATACATAGGACAAATTTGGAATCACACTGTTTTTAAATACAGTGTGAACACAGGCTGTATATGTATATGGTTTAGACCAGTGTTTCTCAAGCCTGGTCCTCGGCGCCCACAACACTGCATATTTTGTATGTTTCCTTATCTGACACACCCATTTCAGGTCCTGGAGTTTCTTCTAATGAGCTCATGAGTTAAATCAGGTGTGTTTGATTATGGAGACACACAAAATGTGCAGTGTTGGGGGGCACCCAGGACCAGGGTTGAGAAACCATCAATGCTCTCCATTGACATGCGTAATGCGTGTCGCCCAATTTCAGCCATAACAGATTGAATAGTTAACTGTCACCGCTGGTGATGTTGTTAACCAAGGCATCAAATTGGGATCATGGCAGGATCTTTGCGTTGTCATAGCAGCCCAACACTAATGAGACTAGTATCAGCTTGAGCTGGCAGTCAGCGAGGCAGAAAATTAGACTGTGATTGTCCAGGATAAAAACGCCATTCTGACTCATTTCTTTTCATAACTTCATGTAGAGACTCATAGAGTGGCTTTTCATTCTCATAGATGCCTTTATGTTTGTTTTCCCTTTCTCCTTTGCCAAAAATGTTTTGCGTATACATTTGTTTGATGCTTTGAATGAAATCAGTCATGTTTACGCCTTGCTGTTTCATGTCCGACTGTAGGAATGTGGGTTTCATGTTTTATGAGAATCTCTGTAGGCTTTGTTTTGGTCCAGCTTATTTGCACATGTGGCTATTTGTTGAGTAATTTATCTGCAATATGCCCACGAAGTGCACATGCAATTTGTTCAATTGCACAAACCTCTTAGTACCCTTTATTTGGGTAAACTGTTCAGCTATGATTTACTCAAATAAAGGGTACTAAGAGGTTTGTGCAATTTAAATAATGTAATATTAAATTAAAGGCCACTTAACTGTACTTAGAGAATACACTTTCACACACTTTATAAAAGGGTAACACTTTATTTTAAGGTGTCCTTGTTACATGTACTTACTATTATAATAACAATAAAATATGCATAATTACATGCAAGTACACTGTAACAATGACACCTTAAAAAATTGTAACCTATAAAAGTATTGTACAAATTAAACTTTTTCCTTTTAAGTACATTATTTTAATAATTGTTTGGTATGCATTATGAAATTACACTTATTTTGATGTTAACTAACAACACTTTATTATAATTTTAACTAGTGTTACATTACAATTTTAATATTTTACTAAATGTACTAGATTGCAACTTCATTGCTACAAATGCGTAAATAAAAATATATTTAAATCCATGACGTACATGTTAATAGATATTGCATTATATTTTAGTCTGTAAAATATAATGCTTGTTGATATTCGCCAGTACACTTTCATCATATTTCGAAGACAATAGAATTCATTGTCCAATTATATATAAAGTTGTAATTAAGTACTATTTTAGTGGGCTAAAATGCACTCTAAATGTCAGCTTATTGCATTTAATGTAAATTTAAACTATAATACATTTTAATTTAATTGCAATTAACATGCAATTGTGTGTCTTAAGTAAATGCATTTATTATTACCATTAAGTACGTTAAGTACTTTTTCTTTATGCTAACCCTAGTAAAAAAAAGCTATATATTTAAAATACATTTATTTCATAATATAGTATAGTTCAAATCTTTTAACAAATGTACTGATATATTGCTCGAAACTTGCTGATATAAAATTATAATTATATGTACACAATGCACATCTCTTCATAATGCACATCAGGATTGTATGATCTTGAATGCAAGATATTTAAATTGTACTGGAAATATACTTGCAATAGTTCCATGTTTTTCAGTATACCTTTAGTTGGACTTCAGCACTACTTCCCCACAATTAAAGTGCATAAGTACTCAATTAGTTGTTTCATTTTAGCAAACTTTATGTATGCCAGTTTAGTATACTAAATGTGAAATTATTTGGTATTTCTATTAAGTAATTTGTATGCAAATGTATTTTTAGTATATTTAGCATGAAATAAATGTATTTCAAATATATAATTTTTCACTATAGGGAAAGTATACTTCTTTCTCACAAGGGACTGAATGTTATATAAATATTAGAATAAATGCATCTCTTCTCAATCAGTACACAAACAATTACATCTCTTAAGTACTGTAGATATTATCAGGTCTAAAGGAACAGTTGTTCATGTTAAAATGCAGATGGAGATTTGTCTGTTGTAGACGTAGAGTGTGTCTGAATGCAAAGAGCCACTAGAGGCTATTTCTTTTTAGCCTGTGCAGCTTGGTTATTTTAGTCTGACTGTAGAGTGAGCTCCATTAGAGAAAGCCAAGCTCCCAGTGGCCATGTCTTCTCCAAATGTAGATTCACCGAGGGCCTGATTTAATCATGTCACGTTTAGACTGCTATGTACGGACAATTTGAAGCTGGAATTCATTTTACATGGTGATACTGAATCATTTTTCATTCCACAGTTCTTGTTAGAAGAAACCCAGCAATGAGTATTTTCAAAGTTCAACAGACTATTTAGTGCTCATTGTAGTGGAAAGACATTTACATTTATGCATTCAGCAGACGCTTTTATCCAAAGCGACTTACAATTGCATTCAGATTATACATTTTTAATCAGTATTTGTGTTCCCTGGGAATCGATCCCACAACATTTTGTGCTGCTAACGCAATGCTCTACCACTGAGCCACACAGGAACACTTTGACTTTGCTTTGAAAAGACTTTGAAAAGACTTTTAACTGATAGTTTAACCATTAAATATGAGTGGTGCTTATGCAAACCTCACTTCTGCAATGCTCTTGCCAGGGTGTAACTTTTAGATATTATCATATTTAGTCAACCTTATCCTGTTTTTGTTTAGTCTAGTTTTGGTCAATGAAAACTTAGTCACATGTTCATCATGCTGTATAACGGTTAAACTGATAAAAACGTATTTTTGCTCAAAACTATTATCGCAATGATTGTTGTCATTTGAGAATTCTTTTTACATTTCAGGTATTGCACTTTCACCATTAAGCACAAACCAACAGAGTGTAAACTCATACGCATGGTTTATTTGACCTCATCTAGGCCCGGTCTCACAGACAGGGCTTAGACTAAGCCAGGATTAGGCCATAGTTCAATTAGGACATTTAAGTAATTTGTATAAATGTGTTTAGGAACAAACATTACTGGTGTGCATCTTGAGACAAACCAAAAGGCACTGATATATTTTAAGATCAGATCAGTCATTGCAACTTTCTTTCAGTTGAAACAGCTCAGACTTAAATTTTAGTCTAGGAATAGGTTTAAGCCTTGTCTGTGAAATCAGGGGCTAGTGTACTAATTTATTATAGGGTATTAAATATAAAAGTTAATATCAAAGTATTTGCTATTATAGGCTAATTCATATCAATGGCTTAGAGATATACACTCTACATTATGAAAACTGGTAAAAAGAAAAAGAAAATATTATATTCCTAATAATAAATCCAATAATTCATAATTGCAGTAATGTTTCTCTATTAAAACAACAGTGGTTGAGGAAGTGCTTTTCTTTTTGTTGGTGTTTTCAGATCATCATCAGCAATTCTGCAATAAAGAGTGAGCGCATGTGCATGGTTGCCAGATTGCAAAAAATAAGCAAAACACCTGGCAGAAAATGTATCTTGATATCTGGCAACTGCACACATGAAAGCTCATATAGTAAGCACGTACAGCAGTCCGCAATAATATTTTGTCTCCTTTTTTTTAAAGATGAAAATAGAGATTTTTGCAGTTTTTATTTTTAAAAATACATTTTAGTCTCGTCTTTTATCGTCAACGATATTGCATGTTTATGTAGTCACAGCTATTGTTTATTGACCTTATTGTCATCTCGTCATCATCTTGTTTTAGTCATGGGAAAAAAGCTCATTAACGAACATTTTTCGTCATGGTTTTCATTAACAAAATGAACAACTGTGGGGTTGGTCAAGCTGTAGCTTTTTCTGCTACAGTGATTGATATATTTAGTTTTATGAGCAGATTCCCTCGTGTGTAAAGGCTGGGTTGCTGTATGATCCAGACTCCATGCTGAGGAATGGTGTTAATTTAACACACCTGACATGTGATCCAGCAGCATGATAACAGAATCATATAATAGACTCATAAAACCTCACTGACCTTTGCACATGTCACGTTTTTGCCGCACAGAGACGAGACGGATCATCCAGACCAAGTGAACATTTCTGAGAAACTCAAGCAGCAGGCTGTTCCTCAGACCAACCACATAAACAGCTACATCATTCCAGAACCCGAGGCCATCCAAAGTGACGGGCTACTGGAGGAGAAGCAGGAAGAATTTTCTGGAGAAGTGGAGATTCAGGTTACTCCAAGAGAGATGGAGCCGGCGAGGGGTAAATCTCCAGCGAGCAGGATAGTGGAGGTGGAGGTTTTAGCTCCAGGGTCGACACCAGGATCCCACGTTCCCTCTCGAGCTCCTTCCAGGGCCGTCTCGACACCGCCAGTGCTGAGGAACGGTACGCCCATTGAACAGAACGGCATGCCTGGGCATCAAAGGGGGCCTACACCGTCTTCTCAAACTCCTGTTCAGGTACACAGGAGGAGTGCACTGGAGAAGGTGGAGAACTGGGTCAAAGTACAGAAGGATGAACGCCGGGGGTGAGTAGTTACATCTGTTTCGTATTTTTATACAGGCGAAATTCTAATTATTATACTTTTCTTACTGTTTGTGCCATGTAATGATATAGCAAAAGTAGTTAGAGTAGTATGGTGGTATGCTTCTCCACATTCACTCACAGACACACTGTACAGAGAGTAGTTAGAAGAGTCAGATGTTACCGTGAAGAGTCATGGGATATATTGCCCCCAAGTGGTTGAAATCTTAATAAATCATCATGACAGAAAACAGCACCCAAATATTCAGTTTGTCAAGTAGACAATACATTTCACTTTTGAAATGTGAAATACCTGTGATTAAATTTCAAGACAAGTCTTGCACTTTTTTATTTTAAGCATCAGGATGTGTTTGAGTTGTGAATATTGGGAAAGTTGATGAAACAAGACATTTTATGTTCTTTAGAATAAAATAAACCAATCCATGATCCATGACCAACCAACCAAAGGTTATGGATCAGAAAGACAGATAGATAGATAGATAGATAGATAGATAGATAGATAGATAGATAGATAGATAGATAGATAGATAGATAGATAGATAGATAGATAGATAGATAGGTAGGTAGGTAAGGAGCTAGGTAGGTAGGGGGATGGATGGATGGATGGATGGATGGATGGATGGATGGATGGATAGGGATGGATAGGGATGGATGGATGGATGGATAGGGATGGATAGATGGATAGGGATGGATGGATGAATGGATGGATAGGGATGGATAGATAGGGATGCATAGGGATGGATGGATAGGGATGGATAGATAGGGATGGATGGATGGATGGATGGATAGGGATGCATAGATAGGGATGGATGGATGGATGGATAGGGATGCATAGATAGGGATGGATGGATGGATGGATAGGGATGCATAGGGATGGATGGATAGGGATGCATAGGGATGGATGGATAGGGATGGATAGATAGGGATGGATGGATAGGGATGCATAGATAGGGATGGATGGATGGATGGATAGGGATGGATAGATAGGGATGGATGGATGGATGGATGGATAGTTAGGGATGGATGGATGGATAGATAAGGATGGATAGATAAATAAATAAATGTAAAGAATTTTGTTCATATGGAGGGCCAAAGTACTCTAAATGAATTAATTATATAAATATTGAATAATTAATAATTAACTAAATATTCGTTCAAATTATTAAATAAATCAATAATTAAATGTATCCATTTATTTAGTAAAATTACATGAAAAAACAACCTTTATTGTTTTAATATTTCACAATATGCTCTTTCTCACACTACTTTTGTTTAAAGATCTCTCTTTTTCACAATAAAATGAGCTCTTTCAAAAAGTAGTTTTTCATAATAATGTGCTAAATATTATTAATAATATTATTATTATAATTTATATTAATATCAGATAGGGTGCATAAAATTGATTAAAATTGACAGTACAGACATTTATAATGTTAAAAGATTTCTATTTCAAATAAATAGTTTCTCTTCATCAAAGAATGCTGAAAAAATGTATCACTGTTTCCACCAAAATATTAAGCAGAACTACTGTTTTAACATTTATAATAATAAATAAATGTTTCTTGAGCACCAAATCATCATATTAAAATGATTTATAAAGGATCATGTGATACTGAAGACTGTTTAAAAATATAGCTTTGCCACCATGGGAATACATTTCATTTACATATATTAAAATTAATAGACAGTTATTTTAAATTGTATTAATATTGCAGTTTTACTGTTATTACTGTATTTTTAATCCCAAACTGTAGCCTTGGTGATCATATGAGACTTCATTGAATACAAATCCCAAACTTTTGAACGGTAGTGTACATAGTATATATATAATAAACAGCATATATTTAATTTATTAATTTCATTTCATTTTAATTTTGGAATCGACTTTAGTGACCCTGAATATCCATTTATTTTGTCCAAATAAGACATAAAAATGTTACAAATAATAAATCATTTGGTTATCACAGGTTTGTTTCTACTGATGGCACAATCCCACGTCGGACCCCTCCCATTCATCCAAAGTACAGCACAATAGACAAATACCAGTCTTTACCAAAGACCGTGCGGCAAAGCCCACCAACTGCTCACCGTCAGTTGTCCAGTGAATACAAATATTCCCATGACCGGCTTAATCACTTCCAAATGACCCACGGCCACAGCCAGCGACCTGCGACGCACGGCGGCACCGTGTGGCAGCTCTACGAATGGCAACAGAGACAGCAATATCGCTACGGCAGCCCCACCGCCCCCGTGTACAATCCCGCTCCAGACTACTCCACCGCCGTATCCTCCACCAGAGTCAACTCAGACGTCGCTCGTTCCATTTCCGTACCTCCGACCCTGGCAGACATCCCTCCACCCGGGCCTCCTGGACCCAGACTGCTGTCTCCACGCAGACCCCACACTCCTGCAGAACGGGTTACAGTCAAACCTCTGGAGGACAGGTCCACCGTGGAGGTGCCACCATCAAACTCTCCTCACCGTCTACGCTCCTATAAGGTCAGTAAGTGACAAGAACAACCACCCTGTTTATCCATAACATCACAATCCACATAAAATTAGTATTAGTATGCATTTAGAGATGTCATGAGATGTTCATACTGCTTGATTAAATAAATCCAGCCTTCAATGTTTTTAAACTGGCAGTATTAGTCCATCTATCTACAACAGAGTTGTAATTCAGAATGACTTAACAGTGCTGTCTGTAATGGAACAAATGTCAGACTCAAAAATTGCTTGAGTGGGATGATTATATTTAATTTATTCACTTAAAGTTCTTGTGTGTGTCCTTTAAAAACCTTTTAACCATCTCAAGTTAGTGTACTGTCATTTGTATTTTATGTGCACTAATGTTTACAAGTCTGGGTCAGGACAGTTTTTTTATTTAAACAAATGAATACTGTCATTCAGCAAGGATGCATTAAGTTGATCAAATGTGACAGTAAAGATTTCAGTATAATATGAAAAAAGATATCTATTTAAAAATAAATGCTGTTATTTTCAACTTTCTATTAGGGATGCACCGGTTGACCGGCCAAAGATCGGAACCGGCCGGTTTTTGCTTATAATGCGATCGGCAACCGCCGGTTTTTGTCTTTCGGCCGATTTTTCCGAAAGTGCGAACATGTCATTTGTGTGGAAGACATTCGGCAGGAGCACAACAAACACAGAAAAACAGATACAATGAAGCGAACTGCCGTTGGTGTAACATTACTGGCACACAAATAAGAGCCGCTTTCCTTTGCTGCTCTAGCTGAAGTTGCTAGTGATGGGTCGGTCTTGAGCGATTCATTTATTTTGAGCGAATCTTTAATGAGACTCGAGAAGAACAGTCGTTCGGGAGTGATTCGTTCAGTCGCGCATGCGCACCATCCTAAAGGTTCTGTACTGGAATTAGTTCACCTGTTTCGAGTCTTGGGTTTTAGTCGTTCGTTCATCGCGTGACTAATGCAGTATGAGCCGGAAAGATAATTGATTAGTTCACTTTTTGAGTCTTGGGTTTTCAGTCGTTCGTTCATCTTGAACGAGACTCAAAGGTCCGAGTCGGTAAAATGATCCGAACTTCCCATCACTAGAATTTGCGGCGTTTCTGTCCACGCCCTGCACAAGAATAGACAGTGAACAGTTGTTCAGCACAGCTTCTCACGTGTTGAGAGAAAGAAACAGACCAACTTGTGACAAAGCTGAAATGCTACTTTTTGTAAAGAATAAAACGTCAAAACGTATAAACGTCAGTTCTGTACAAGACTATTATTTTTATTTTACCTTAAAATTACATTGACTTAATTCGATTTAACAAGCACGAGCTGTAGCATCTTTGTTTTTGCTCGGTGCACTAAACATTATTTGATTTAACATTTTGGAATAATTTATTTATATAGCCTACTTTGGTTTTATTTAGTTTCACTGGTAAATACCTTTTTTCTTTTACACCAATTTTAAAAATGACAACAAATGTTGATTAAGTAACATCTTTGTTTGGACTGTTGAATGAGTGTTGAATGTGTTGTCTGGATTGTAACTATGCAAATGTTGCCTTTAATTTCACATGGTTACTGTTAATGTTTTCATTTAAGGCCAGTTTTATGTAGTTTCAACCCAATTTAAAACCATCTTGGTCCATCTTCAACTGGGGTGGCAAATGAGGCAGAATTTGTAAAGATGCTTGTTTGTTTTCTAATAAAATATATTGATAGGCATTTAAAATTAGTTTAATATGCTATATCCATTAAAATAAATGGATTATAATGCAAGTTACTAAAGGCTCTGTGTTACCAGAAAATGCATTAACACCAGAGACAGTAACACCACATACAAATCAGCTTAGACTTTTCTAAAATGGAGGCTACCATCATGATGATTTCAAGATCAGGGGACATTTTGGAAATATCAGCAAGTATGTATTTATATATTTTTTTATTAAAATATGCCAGATCTGCAAGTTATCAACATAACACCACATACACTAATGACAACACATGAAATTGTTTAGCTAACTTCAAAATTTATAAGAAAGAATGTACTCCCCATGCACCCCTCAGATCAACCAGCACCTGCAGTGACCGTTACACACAGGAAGAAGTCCAAATAGAATTCTCCCTTTTCTTAAAGGGGTGACATCCATTGTTAAAACACCACAGACATGAATTTGGGGGGCAACTTTTTTCTAATATATATATATTTTTTAAACAATTAAATATTATACATGTTAACTAAAATCTATATTCACTATATAACCACTTTATTTGTGTTAGAATCTTTCATTATTTCTTGTTGGTTGCTTAAAGGGAAAAAATCGGTATCGGAATCGAATCGGCCAGTTTGCTCGAAAAAAATCGGTATCGGAATCGGCCAAGAAAAATCATGATCGGTGCATCACTACTTTCTATTCATCAAAGAATCATGGAAAAATGTATCACGGTTTCCACTGAAGTAATTCTTCAACAATGATAATAATACAAATGTTTTTTGAGCACCAAATCAGCATAGGGGAACGATTTCTGAAAGATCACGTGGCAGTTATTTTAAATGCGAATAACATGTTACTGTTTTTACTGTATTTTACTGTATAAATAAATGCAGACAACCCCAAACTTTTGTAGTGTAGATAGTATTATTCTAGTGTTATATGTTGACGAGCACGGGTTTTTGATGAAATATATTTAAATGTGTTGATGTCTTTTCTTTTTTTTATCATTCTGCAGTCGGCCACAATAGAAAGACGCTCAATGCCTCTATCCGGCTACATCACACATACAGTCAGTGCTCCCAGCCTGCATGGAAAAACAGTAAGACATTTAGTTTTTTCACACAACTTTGGAAAAATATTAAGAAATTACAAAGACTTTTACATAAACTTTTTCAGTTTAGTTCATCTCTTTTGTGCTGCTATAGACGAGTCTGTAAAATATCAGCAATCAAAGTGGCATAAAATGAATGACCTCTGCTGGTGGAACCAGTCCTCTTCTTTTCATGGCTCTAATGGGCATTTGTGTAAATAATCTGATCACACAACTCTCTCTCTGCCTTGATCGTACCCTCACAACCTGTGGTCCAGCCAGAGGATCTCACCCTTCTCCTCATCCAGTTACGGAGACACCAGGCCATGATGGCAGGTGTGCGCAACAATGCGCTGGCCCACCTCCAGCAGTTGCCTCGGGTGAAGGTCAGGGCTCGGCCTGCCCAGCTAGCACCTCTCATTACTATCGTGCCTCTGCTGCAGTTATTTACCCGCCTGGCTCTCTCTAGCTCCCTTGGCTTTGTTACATGATGCTTCTTTTTTTATTGTAGCATGGCATGTCATGCTTAGGGGCTGTATCTGGCTGTCCCACCATTGGCATGAATTGTATATGCAACTGGTCTGAGGCATTATGCATACACGAGTATGCTTTGTTGTTGCTCCAAAGTTTGAAAATGCAAAGATCAAAAATGACTGCATGCATGAAATAGGTGTACGCTGGAGTCTTTGGTCCCGATGAAACCTTATCTGAAGCTCTGGTTTGATCATCTTATAGGATATGAGTAGCTTATTTCAACACTGATGTCATAACAAACCTGCTTTGTTATTGGTAGTAATAATATGTGTGCAGAAGTATGTTGCTCTAAGTGTAATTACTTTGGTTTGTACTGAATGCTTTGGCGTCAAGGACTGAGGTAAAGTTAAACGAATATTCAGTAACACTTTACAATAAGGTCTTATTTGTTACTGCATTAAGTAGCATGAACTAACAATGAGCAATATATTTTTACAGCATTTATTAACCTTTGGAAGTGTTAGTTCCTAAAAATATTAATGTTCATGTTAGTTCACAGTGCATTAACTAATGTTAACAGATAGAACAATTGATCATTAGTAAATGTTGAGATTAACATTAATAAAGATGAATAAATGCTAAAGATAATTTATACTCACCCTCATGTTGTTCTAAATTTGTAAGACCTTTGTCGGAAGACAAATTAAGATATTTTTTAAGAAATCCATGAGCTTTCTGACCCTGCATAGACAGCAACGCAACTGAAATGTTCAAGGCCCAGAAAGGTAGTAAGGACATCATTCAAATAATCATCTGATGGTTGGGCCAGTTATATTATGAAGCTACAAGAATACGTTCGTGCGCAAAGAAAACAAATAATAACTTTATTTAAGACTTTATTTAAATAAAGTCACTATTTTTGTTTTCTTTGTGCACAAAAAATATTCTCGTAGCTTCAAAATATTACTGGCCCAACCATCAGATGATTATTTTAACTAGGGCTGGGCGATAAATCGATTTTATTGATTAACTCGAATGTGTAGTTTACATCGACTTGTTTGAATGAAAACCGGTTTTCTCTTTAAAATCCGCCAACGCTCCCCTCTGGGCTCCCGTAGTTCTGAATGGGCTCAGCCCCCACGCGTTTGCCATGTGTTGGGTCGATAGACGATAGGTGTGTTCGACTTGAAGCAGCGCTGCACAGAATGATCACTGTGTGACATCAAAGTACCGCAAGAGCGATAAAAGAGCAGACGGATCCTTATACTTTCGAATCGCTCTCGCGTTACTTTGATGTCACACAGTGATCATTCTGCGCAGCGCTGCTTCAAGTCGAACACACCCGATGCCATCGTCCATCGCCGATGGCTGATAGACATCACGATGTTGAGCCGGCATCGTGATCGTCCCCCCATAGCCCCCGCAATCTGCCGCATCCCAATACCGTGTTCGGGAAAGACTAAAGACTAGCGTTCGGAATCACGCTACACTAAAGTCAGTCAAAATGTTATTTGACAATGCAAGTTCTTTGCTCACATTCTCTGTATTCACCGTTTAAAAATAACTGTGGAAGGTACAGATAATACAAAAATTCATCCATTAACTCTTCCGTGAACATCCTCCTTCATAGCATCATCAAGCTTCACCTTTGTTATTGTTTTGACCTCTGGTAGAGAGAACGTACATATTTTAACTTTAATTTTGAGCAATTTCTTTGTCATCTGCAGATTGATTTGAAATAGGGGGGGAAAGAATCGATTTAAATCGTAAATCCGATTTACAGGATTTTTTTCTTAGGCCATATCTCCCAGCAATTTTAACAATGCCCTTACTACTTTTCTGGTCCTTGAACATTTCAGTTGCATTGCTGTCTAAGCAGGTCAGAAAGCTCTCGGATTTCATCATAAATATCTTAATTTGTGTTCCAAAAATGAACGAAGGGCTTGCAGATTTGGAACAACATGAGGGTGAGTAATGAATGATAGAATTTTCATTTTTTGGTGAACTATCCCTTTAATTGTTAGTTCATGTTATCTAATGTGGTTCACTAATTTAAAAAAATAAAACCTTGTTGTAAAATATTACCAAATATTATTTTGTTTCCAAATGAATGCCAATGTAACACACTCATAAAATAATTTTCTTAATCTATACTTTTGTTTTGTTTTCCTGTAAAAAATTATAAACATCCCTAAAACAAACATAAATTTACTTGAGAAGGGAAATGACATAATACATTAATTAAGACTTATTTTTGCTTTGGGTAAAACCTATTTTTAGGTTTATGCTTAAAACAAACACTATTTGCTGGCAAAGAGAAAAGGAGAGAAAACATATTTAAAAGTATGTTCTATGAAATATACAGTGTATTCTCTTACTATCTAACAAAGCATTGCTTCTCAAGTAAATTTACATTTAAAAAATCATTTTAATATGCTGATATTTTTTAGAAAGCTCAAAACAAGTGTTTATTTATTTTGTAACATTATACATGTCTATACTCTCACTTTTGTTTTGAGCTTTCTAAAAGATATCAGCATATTAATATGATTTCTGAATGAGCATGTGACACTGAAGATTGGAGTAGTGACTGTTGGAAATTCTGCTTTTAATTTGAAAAATAAAAATCACATTATTACAGTTTTTGCTGTATTTTGACTTTTAAAAAATCTTACCAACCCCAATCTTTTGAGCAGCAGTGTGTATAGCTGTCACTTGCATGTAAATGTGAACAATGTTCAACAAAGGAGTCTGTGGTATCAAGCCAGTAGTGTGATGTGTAGTTTGGCCCAAAGCTGGAACATCAGGTGCATCGCCAGCTATTACTTCAAAGCTAGTGCAGTGTTACACTGAAGTGTGTTTTGGATTGATAAAACAACTCATTAGTGTTAACTCAAAGAGTAGATGAGTGTCAATTGAAATGTTTCCTTCTAATGTTTCCCATTACAGGCTGATGACACATACATGGACTTGAAGAAGGACCTGGATTATTTAGATCTGAAGGTGGGACCTCTCCATTTCTGTCTTTTTTATTCCTGTCTTACCTCCTTCTTAAACCTTCTGTATTAACACACTAACACAGCACAGAAAGCTCACTTGGGGCGAGGAATCAAGAATTTGCTTTATTTCAGAAATTGATTATATTTAGTATGCTAACTTTGTGGCATAATCAGGAATTATAGAATGGCAATAGTAATGATCCAGTCGAAGTGTATATAAGGCTGGGCCTCCTTTGAATAAAACTGTCTATCTCCGTTTGCCACAGATGAAAAGTTTAGAGCCATTGATCCTCATGGTTCAAAGTGTGTTACAAACCTGCACAAGGGGGGGTTTGAGACCACTCTGGAACGTAAGCACTGTCGGCATCCAGAGTGTCTGCATTCCCATTGCTTTACACAGTGCACATAGCTTTGTGTTGGCACAAGCCTGGCGCCTGCACGCCTATCTTCCCTGCCTTTTGTGAGTGAAATGTTGTGCTGTGGGTATGTGTGATTGGGTCAATGAGACGGCAGGTCTGGATGGGACGGGCAAGCTCAGTGCATGTGGAGGGAATGATCCACATTTAGCCAGCCGATTCTCCAATGCATTCTGTTTATTTCTTTATCAAACTATTTATCTCATCAATATGCTATCTAGTAATTGTGCAGCTTTCTAGATGATCAGCAGTAGAATATTCCTCTGAAATTACGGCCTCCAGTATCTGTGTTGGGGAAAATACTTCTTAAATTCTTAATTCCTCTTGAAACAATTGTTTAGAAAACTTACTAGCTTCACTACAAACTGCTAACAAAAAGCTAACTACATTGATGGGGACAGTTTTCAATTATATAATTATCAAATAATATGATATAGTTAAAAACAGCAAGAGTAATCTGGCACAAAATCAATAAGTAATATAATGGTATAATAAATAATATAAATTAGGCTAACAGCATCCAACACTGTAATTTCTATGCACTATCATTCAAAAGTTTTGGGTCAGTAAGATTTAAAAGTGCAAAAGTGACAGTAAAAATATTTACTATGTTGCAAATGATTTCTATTTCAACTTAGTGCTGTTATTTTGAATTTTCTATTCATCAAATAATCCTGAGAATTAAAAAATAAAACCTATCAAAGATATTAAGGAGCAGAACTGTTTGCACCATTGTAATAATAATAAGAAATCAGCATATTAGAATTATTTCTGAAGGATCATGTGAGACTGGAGTTATGTCTGCTGAAAATTCAGCTTTAAATAAAACGCTTTAAATTGTACAATTTATTTTTTAAATGAAATTATAAATTGTATGAATGAATGAATGAATGAATGAATGATGCATTTATATAGCGCTTTTTGTGTATTGTTGTACACCCAAAGCGCTTTACAATCATGTGGGGGTCTCCTCAACCACCACCGACTATTGGTGTAAATTGTAATAATATTTCATAGTATTACTGTTTTACTAGGATATATTTTAATCAAATAAAATTGATTAAATTTGATAAAAAATAAAATTGATTAAATCAGCCTTGGTGAGCATAAAAAAAAATAAAAAATATAAAAATAACTTTTGAACAGCAGTGTAACTAAAAAAAAACAGTGCTACATTTTTTTCTTTGCCTTTTATTGCTAAAAGATATTGTACTAATAACTGCATATCACTTCAAAAATATGACATAAAATGCTGATTTAAATAAATTTAAATATGCATCTGTAAATCTGTTTTTGTCATTTCATTTAAATTAATCATCTAGATTATTTAAATTGGCCTACCAATAGTCGATAGAAAGAAAATTTATGTTTGACTCTTCTCGCTTGGTTGCAAGGCTGTGTGAAATAAAGTAACAAATAAAACATGCACTGTTTTGAAACCAGCTAAGCTAAGTTATAGCTTTGCTATTTTTAGTTAGTTCCTCCCCAGACTGTCCAATTCATCGTTTTCCAGAGCTTGGGTTTCTTTTATAAGTTTACCATGCAGCGCTTTCTGTGGAGGCTTTATTTTAGACATTGCATTTATGTCCCACAGCTGTATTCTGTTGGCATGAAGATCAAGTGAGACACCATCTTGCCATTGTGCTTCCAGACAGCTTCAGCTCCTAAATGTGTGCGTTAGAAATGAAGAATACTGTCTCAAAGCTTCTCACTGTGACTTTCAGTACAGTGGCCATTGTATAGTGTTGGTCATGCTTCGCTTGTGTCGAATATATGTGTTTCTGTCTCTGGAGCACTAAAACAACGAGGCTTTTTCTGTGAACTTTCTAATAGGTGAGTGGGACAGAGACTCTGAAAGGATGGCCGGCAAAGCCAGTGAAGGTGGCGGAAAGTGATGTAGATGTGAGTATAGAAGACAAATCAGTGTCTTACTCTTTAATTACGCATTGCTATGCACAAAACAACATTATTTCACATTATTTAGCTCAGTTTCCTGGTCCAAACTGAAATGCTGCTTTTCCTACTGCAGGTGACTTTGAGTCGATTGTGTGAACAAGACAAAATACTGCAAGAGCTTGAGTTCAGACTCAGTGGACTTAAGGATGATAAGGTGAGGAACATTTTACTTTATTTTGATCTGGTTGTATGGGTATGTCAGTGTTAATATCTTTGTTCTTTCTTTCTAGGACAAGCTTGAGTCTGTTCTGGATGTGTCCCACCAGCAGATGGAGCAGTACAAGGATCAGCCGGCTCACGCTGAGAAGATCGCCTACCAGCAGCGACTTCTTCAAGAGGACCTGGTGCATATTCGAGCTGACATTTCTCGAGTGTCAACGGTGAGTATATTATGTGATATAGACCTACAGTGCTTCCTATCTCCATTTATCCATATAATATAATATATGTCCATTCTCTAAATCGCTTGTCATATGTAGGGTCACAGGTAGTGTAGTATTAATGTAATGTGTAATAAATAAACTAGTTTGTTGGTGTAGAAAAATCTTGAATTATTCATGCTGTATATTTGTATGGTTCAGGAGATGGAGAGAGTGTGGGAGGACTACAGCAGGCTGGAGCAGTCAGTGGAACAGCTGAGGGACGTCCTGCAGACTCAAATGGATCTCTGCACATCACCTCAGGTCTTTTTTCTCTCCAATTTCTAATCCTTTTAGAAAATAATTTTTATCATTTATGCTATCATGTCTTATTATTTTTGCTATCATGTTTTTCTCTCACCTATTTTATTAGCTGCCTTGTTCATTTTATACATTTTTATATAAAAATATGCAGTCACCTTTACCTAGAATCAGTTATGTTAGTATCATTGAAATACAAAGTTCTGGCATGAAACTCTAGATGGCGCAGTCCGATAGATCTAACTCAATATGACATTATCACATCATTATCACATCATAGCTGATTGGTTCTCTCCTTTATTGGTAACCAGTGAGCTCACTGCTCAACATTCAAATATTTGGCTAATGCTTGTGGTAGCAGTTGCAGTGCACTTCAGAACAGTGATGGGAAGTCCGTTTTTTTCGGACAGTTGATTTCAATGTTTCAGTTATTTTACTCTCTAACGTAATGATATAATCTATTGTCCCAGGCCGGGATGAAAATATACATTCAAATATATAAAGTCAGTAATCATAACTTCAGTCAGTTAAAACATCATAATCATGATCTTTAAAGTTTACAATTATGTTTTGCAAGCACCTAAATACAGGTTCAGGCAGTGTGCATACCAGGATTTAAGTCTTGAAGATATAAAGTGAATAAATTAGTTCTCATGAGTGCAGAAACCATAATCCACTTACCATTGTGCTTTATTTTTTATTAAATAAACTTATGTTTCGCCCTTATTCAGGTCCTCGGTTTACCCGTGCCATAGCATTAGCACAGAATCAGTTGCCCAAAAGAACTAGTTTGGTTCAGATGTGCTGTGTCAGTCATAATAGGCAATGTTCGCTGAATCACGCATGCGCAGTATCATCAGCTCATCGGTTCTCAAATCAGACATGTCCTAAAGAAACAGTTCTCTGACAATGAAATTGGCTAGTGGATTTGCATACCTGAGCCACTCCCGTGCATACGGGTATAAGCATCCACTCATTAGATTTCGAGTGGATGAGAAGAGTGCTGATCTCCACAAAGCCGCATCTTTGTTTTGTTCTGCGATCAGCGGAGTCCCTCTCATCAGCGATTCCCCTGGGCACTTCAACTAAAAGAGCAAATTCTAAAGAGCAAATCACGGACAATCGCGTCTTTTCAAGATGCCGTTTTGTCCGTGTCCTTCGCGGATGACGGACACGATCGTTGTCTTCAGTGTCTGGGCGACATGCTGAAGCTGTGGATGACTCATGCATCTGTTGTGGGCGTATGAGCATGATTTCGCTGCGATCCGCCTTTCCTTTATGAAAGGATTGGCACCCTCTGCGCCACCCGTGCTGATCTCTCTGGCTCGAGCAGAGGATCGCCGGCTGACGCTCTGGGAGATCTGAGGGTTACTGTAAGAGCCTCTCCCCCACGGACCTCTTACTCCTCACGCAGCGAACATCCCGTCCGGTTCCGGGTGATTTCGCTGGTCTGTCAGGGCGCCCAGCATTTCATTCGGTGCGCCATCTGTAGATAGGATGTCGATCGCAGCATCGGGGATGGGTTCACATCCTCTGAGGATGAAGGTGCGGTGGGGCTGCCTCGGTGTTGTCGCCACCGCTGCACCGGACCCAGAGCTGACGGCCATGCTTGCCGGGCAGCCGTGAGCATCGGGCTGGAGGTCAACAGACCGCCCAGTCCCGAGCCCTCGCGGCTGGACGATTGGTTTCGGAGCGGGCACGGCTCACAACCGCCCTGCCCCGGTGCCTTTCTTCCCGGAGGTGCATGAGAGCTGACGAGTTCGTGGATGGCCCTTTCACGGCCAGAAGCCGCTCATCCGCCTCCTCCGTCCTCACTACCCTCGATGGCGGAGTGGCCAGGGTGCGGGCATTCCCCAGGTGGAGAGAGCGGTCGCGGTGCACTTGTGCCGCACGCCGCCACTTGGAGGAACCGTCCGGCGTCTCCGTCAAGGCCTGTAAGTTGACAGGCCGCTCGCGCAAAGCTACAGTGCTGTGGGCCAGGCAGCCTCCGCCTGCGCCATGGCTATCCTGCAGGTTCACCAAGCCAAGGCGCTCAAACAGGTGCGAGGGTAGTACCGACCCGGGTTGATGCAGGAGCTGCGACGGCGACTGACTTCGCTCTGACGGCGAAAGTCACCAGCGGTCCCTCGGGAAGGCGATGTCCACCATGGTGGTCCAGGAGCGCCATCTCTGGCTCAACCTGGCAGAGATGAAGGGCGTCCGACAAGGCACGCTTTCTCGACGCCCCCATCTCCCAGGGGAGGGCTGTTCGGCGACACGTCGAGGGCTTCGCCCAGCAGTTCTCGGCGGTACAGCAGCAGACCGAGGCGATCCAGCACATCCTGCCCGGCGTGATGCACCATCCACCGCTGCCCGGGCCAGGCCTCAGTCTGCCCGTCGCCGTGGGAGCCTCCTGCGTCCTCCAGAGCCGCTCCGCCCCAGGCCGAATTGACACATAGGCCGGAGCGTCGAGCCTCTCGCAGGAGAGCGGCGCCCCAGCGTCCCAGCCAGGCCCCAAGTCGTCCAGGAAGTCGGCCAGGCGGCCCTGACGGGCAACCCGAGATGTTGAGTTTGCTCTTTCTCAGGAGCGGCGAGAACAGCGCGCTCCTTCCCCGTGGAGGGCCGGAGGAGAATCTTCTGTTTCGTTTTGTTTCTGTTCCGCCGCTGGTCCAAGGGCCAGCGGTACCCACCTTCTCAAAGAAGAGCAATTTCCTTTTCCTCCGGGTTCTCAGGTCCATGGGACGACAGTGTGCGACGCCTGCCTCCTCACTCGCCCACGACCCATTTTGCCAGTAGCCAAGAGACAGTTCGGGAGGCATTCCTCCCCACGCACCTCTGGCCAGTCCCATTCGGGACCCAGGAGTTCGTGAGGATGCCTCAGAACGCACCTTCTGTGCCATCCACACTCCCTTCGCTGCACCACCACAGGTGCGTCGATTGTGCCGTTGGAGCCGCTTGCACAGCGTCTGGGGCGTGGCTCACGCTGCCCAGCCTGTCTCGCTGGCTCACGCACAATCGACTCGCCACGCGATTCAGTTCGCCAGGCGACCTCCCAAGTTCAGCGGCGTTCTCGACGGTGGCAGTCGAGCCTGTCTCGCGCGAGGAGATTGCTGTCCTCCTGGCAAAGGATGCAATCGAGCCGGTCCCTCCAGCCGAGATGAGGCAGGGGTTTTACAGCCCTTACTTCATCGCCCAAGAAAGGTGGTGGCCTTCGCCAATCCTGGATCTGCGAGTCTTGAACCGGGCTTTACACAAGCTCCCTGCTCAAGATGCTGACGCAGGTGCATGATCAAATGCATTCAGCCCCAGGATTGGTTTGCAGCGATCGACCTGAAGAAGGCTTACTTTCACGCTTTCGATCCTTCCGCGACACAGACCGCTTTCTACGGTTTGCGTCAAGGTCGGGCATGGCAGTACAGGGTCCTCCCTTCGGGCTCTCCCTGTCTCCCCGTGTGTTCACGAAGGTTGTAGAGGCGCCCTTACCCTGCTACGGGAAGTGGGCATCAGGATCCTCAACTACCTCGACGATTGGCTTATTCTAGCCCAATCCAGAGAGCAGTTGGGCGATCACAGGGACTTGGTGCTCCGGCACCTCAGTCAGTTGGGGCTTGGTCAACTGGGAAAAGAGCAAGCTCTCCCTGTGCAGAGAATCTCTTTTCTCGGTGTGGAGTTAGACTCGGTGAGTATGACGGCACGCCTCACCACGGAGGAACTTGCCCAAGCAGTGCTGAACTGCCTGAGTTCCTTCAGAGGCAGAAATGTGGTACCACTGAAACAGTTTCAGAGGCTCCTGGGGCATATGGCATCCGCAGCTGCAGTCACGCCGCTCGGATTGCTTCATATGAGACCACTTCAGCACTGGCTACACTCCCGGGTCCCGAGGTGGGCATGGCGCCGCGGTACACTGCAGTAGGTATCTCCCAGCAGTGTCGCTCCCTCAGCCCCTGGACAGACCTTGCCTTTCACGGGCCGGGGTGCCCCTAGAACAAGTGTCCCGCATACTGTTGTCACAACAGATGCCTCCAGCACGGGCTGGGCGCTACATGCAACGGGCAGGCAGCCTCGGGGCTCTGGACAGGGCCCGACTGCTTTGGCACATCAACTGCCTGGAGCTGTGGGCAGTGCATTTAGCCTTGCGGCAGTTCCGCCACTGCTGTTGGGCAAGCACGACGGACAACACTGCGGCGGTCTCGTATATCAACCGGCTGGGGGGTATACGATCACACCGCATGTCACAGCTCGCCCGCCATCTCCTCCTCTGGAGTCACACGCAGTTCAAGTCACTGCGTGCTGTTCACATCCCGGGGCAGCTCAATCGTGCGGCCGACGCGCTCTCACGACAGCTCACGTTCCCCGGAGAATGGCGACTCCATTCCGAGACGATCCGGCTGATCTGGAGTCGATTCGGGGAAGCTCAGGTAGACCTGTTTGCCTCCCCCGAGTCCTCCCACTGCCAGCTGTACTTCTCCTTGACCGAGGGCCCCCTCGGCACAGACGCACTGGCACACAGCTGGCCTCTGGCCTTACGCCGTATCGTTTCCCCAGTGAGCCTACTTGCACAGACACTGTGCAAGCTCAGGGAGGACGAGGAGCAGGTCCTGCTGGTTGCGCCCATTGGCCCACCGGACCTGGTTTCCCGAACTCATTTCCCTCGCGACAGTACCTCCCTGGCGCATTCCTCTGAGGAAGGACCTCCTTTCTCAGGGCTCGGCACCATATGGCACCCGCGTCCAGATCTATGGAACCTCCATGTGTGGCTCCTGGACGGACGCAGACTTGAGTGGTCTACCACCGGTGGTAGAGACCATCATTCAGGCTAGGGCTCCTTCAACAAGGCAAACCTACGCACTGAAATGGAGTCTGTTCACCTGGTGTTCTTCTCCGAGAAGACCCCGAAGATGCACGATTGAGTAGTGCTTTCCTGCAAGAAAGGTTGGAGCGTAGGCTGTCACCCTCCACCTTGAAAGTGTATGTAGCCGCTATTGCGGCTCACCACGATGCAGTGGACGGCCGGTCCCTGGGAAAGCATGATCTCATCGTGAGGTTCCTGAAGGGGGCCAGGAGGATGAATCCCTCCAGGCCTCCCCTTGTGCCCTCTTGGGACCTCTCTATCGTCCTGTCTGGACTTCAGAGGGGCCCCTTTGAGCCGCTGGACTCAGTCGAGCTGAAGTTCCTGTCTCTTAAGACAGCGCTCCTGACCGCTCACTTCCATCAAAGGGACCTCCAGGCGTTTTGGTAGCGAAGAGTGCCTTGTGTTCGGGCCGGTCTACTCTCACGTTGTCTTGAGACCCCGGCCTGGATACGTGCCCAAGGTTCCCACCACGCCCTTCTGCGATCAGGTGGTGAACCTGCAAGCACTGCCCTCGGAGGAGGCAGATCCAGCCTTAGCGTTGCTGTGTCCCGTAAGAGCACAGCACATAAATCATCCCTTATTCATATTAAATATAGAGTCATAATTATGGTCCAACATCCCTGACAAACCCCTTTGGCCTATGACAGAATCTTCAACTGGACAAAGTACACAGAATAGATACATTCATCTAAAAAAAAAAAAAAGAATTGATATTATCACTTTCTGATGTTTAACAAAATAATTGGATATCATGCTTTTCGTTCGCTTGAAAAATGACACGAATTCGCAGTATCATCAGATCAACAGTTCTCAAATCGGACGTGTCTGAAAGAAACGGTTCTCGGTTCAGTGTACTGTAGATCCGAAAACCACTGAAACCGGTTCTTGACCTGAGAACGAGAACCGCTCCAGCAGTGCGTCCAGCACACGGCTTGCTGTACACATGCTGCTCTGCTCGTGTTCATCATCAGTTCTCGCTTCACAGTAGTTCACTCAGTGCACTGTTTGAGTAAATAAACAACTCCAAGATATTGGTTTATTTATCCCCAGAGACAGGGGGAGTGTCAGGCATGTTAAAAAAAAGTGAATAACTGAAGACATTTGTAGATTAGTGCTTACTGGAGATGCGGACCGTTTCAAACGATTCAGACTGATTTGGTGAACTGGTTCGACCGGTTCACTAAGAAGATCCGGATAAATCGAACGATTCGTTCGCGAGCTGGACATCACTGCTTCAGAAACCCTCCACCTTCCCCAGCTCCACCTGTGTAGATCTGCTTTGGGGTGGTATGTTATGTGGGTTATTCATATATGTTATATGTACAGCAGCAGTGTATTTCTTGTGGATGTATTGGCAGTAGCTACTAGCAAGCAGTAATTATTAATTAGTTTTAGTTTATATTGCTCAATTTATTTTAGTACCTAAGCTTAAACTAAATGAAAATAAGACATGTTGACTTGGCCAGAGCTGGGTAGCAACTGATTATATGTAATCTGGATTACGTAATCAGATTCCAAAAATTAAGTATTTGTAGTTAGATTAAATTACATTTTAAAATACTTGTAATCAGACTACAGGTACTTTTTTATTGATTACATGCTTACATGTTCACAAACAGCAATACACTATTCATAATTTATTGATTCTCTCAAATTCCTATTTTTCATCTTTTAAATTTTCCTTTCTAAAAAAGCCTACCCCTTAAATACCGTTATAGAGTCTTTCAGTTTGTAGATATTCACACAAAGACAAGTCACTGGTCAGGTGGCTATGCAGTATTTGACTAATGGATTTACAAAAACGTCTGGTTTAAGAAGTGTTTCAACATTGCATCAACTACTGATGAACACATTTTGTATTTGAATAATCACTCAGTAGGTTATTTAACCATGTATTACTATGTCTTTGGAAGGCGTTTGTCTTTCAAACACATTAAAAGGCACAAATTCATGTTATTTCTTATTTACATGTAATGCAGACATTCCCAAACTTTTTTGTCATCTGATCCTAATACTGTATATTTACTTGAAGTACCCCTGAGATTTTAAAATCAATATTTATTAAGTATCACATTTGAATGTTCACGGTTCTCTGACGTTGGTTAATGGTCACATGACATTCATGTTAACAAATATAATATAATTGTTTTATTTTGTATTGTATTTTATTTTAATTGATGTCATTTTAAAATACATTTTAATTAGATTTTTTATGAAATAATTAATTATTAGCATTTCATTAATCTCATGAAGCCCCTGCAGTTCATTTACTAACCCCAGTTTGGGAAACCTTGACATAGCATAATGTTTAATGCACTTCATGTTGTTAATTACTCCAAGAACGTTAACTATATCAGCGTCCACACCAACGCATGCTAACATTGTTTATCATAAGCATGCGCAGCAGTTACATCATATGCTGCATAATGCAAATGTCAAGGTTTTTTTTTTTTAAGTGCCACAAGTGTTTAGTAGTGGTTTTAACTCTGCTATTCTTTTAAATTTAAATGATTTTTAAAACGATATCTTTATCGTTGTAGTTATCGTCCTTAGTGTGAACAGACCTTTATGTTATTTAAAGTAATGAAAATGTTTTATATGGTATTCGTTATAATAATCCTGGCTGGAATAAAATTACGATATGTAGACTTTTGAATTGGTGTGTTTTTTTTTTCTCAGGAGAAAAATCAGTTGAGGAGGGAGCTCTGGAGGATAGAGGATGTGATGACTGGACTCAGCTCGTCCAAAGAAACCTTCAAAATCACCATAGACTCAGTGAAGAACCCAGGTGAGAGTGGACTAGTTAGATAGGGTTAATGAACCTACTAGAGAGCTTGTTATATTTAATATAACATTTCTATGTAACGCTTGCTTTTGTGCTTCTGAATGTCTGTCCAGAGAGAAAACTTGTGCCTTCAGTGATCGAGTCGACAGCGCCTTCTCGATTCATGACCCCATCCGCGGTCGAGGTGCGGTCACCCCAACACAGTCTTACCTCCAGTCCGTTATCACTGCCCATGTACAATGAAGATCTTCAGCATCCTCACTATGTGCCAAAATGGGTGTGTGTTACTTGATTGGTGCTTTTCCTAGAATTATTGTACTGTAAGGTACTTAAGACAAAAGACCCTTGCTAAAGACAACTAATTAACAATATTTAATGGTTTACTTAACTGCATAATATTGGGTTTTAGGAAGAGGATGATGCTCCACCCAGACCACCTTTGCCTCTCCTCTATGATGACGACACACCCCCTGTTGTCCCGCCCCTACCTAAAGAAACATCGGTCATCAGACACACTTCTGTCCGTGGCCTCAAACGCCAATCTGATGAGAGGAAACGTGACAGAGAAAGCAGCTATGTGAATGGAGATTACAGGGTAAATTGAACTCATTCATGAAGATCATTAATATTGTAAAGTTAACAAAGAACTTTACTGTTAACATCAGCGTTGTTATTGTTAACTGAAACTAAAACTATTCAAAATAGTTTTCAGTACTTTAAATCAAGGGTTTCGGACCTTTTTTACACCTCTTGCGGTGGTTGTGGATGGGGTCTTTAAAACAGGTCTATTTATTTATACTGTTATCAGCACATGTTGAAGTAGATTCATCTCTTGTCTCTGAGAGAATATGTGCTGTTAATGCAGCATTAGAAAACTCTGTAAGTTTTTTTACTTTCACTTTCTGTATGTCTGATGTTAAGACGTTCACCAGCATAACTATTGCGCAAAGTTTGCACGTTTTAAATAGCTTGAACGTGTAAATTGGCAAATTAATCTGCGAATCACTTGCCGAACAGTGGGGTCTGGACCTGGTCCGTATATCACGGATCAACTGCGATCCGTTTAAGCCCTTTTAGCCTATTTGACAGATCAGAGCAATCTTTTTTTTTCTAATTTAACATGAAATCATCAAATTGCTACTCGATATCAATCGCATACAACGCAATTGCTGAATAGTTAGAAAAATCATTTATGCACAATAAATAACAGAGCGTGATATCTATACACATTTTCCCCAGAACTTTCGGGTCGCGACCCGGTGGTTGGGAAACTCTGCTTTAAACAATGCTTAAATAAAATACATATATTTAATAAATAGTTATATGTATTTATATAAAATATTTGTATTATATTATACATATTTATTTATATAAAAATCAATAATTACAAAATCACAACAGAATTATTAAAACATAAACTAAAGTTAAAATGAAAACTGAAACTATAAAAAATATTTCAAAATATAAATTAATACTGTAATAGTGTATAAATAATACTGAAATAAAACACTTCAAGTCATTTATTTTACTGAACTTGACATATATGAAATAAAAAGCAGTTACTGAATAATTTAACTGTAAAGAAATAATGTAATTTAATTTAACACCATTCCTGTAACCATAACATTTAGTCTTTACATTGTGATTGATTACTCTGCAGTTAGGATGTAATCAAATGTTTGGGCTTTAGGTGGAACTGCGGTCCTACCTGAGTGAACCAGAGCTTCCTGGAGCCGGAACAGATCAAGTAGACCCAGGCTACCTGACTCTTCAAAGAAGAGGTGAAATATTATTACAGCTCTTGTTCATACAGTTTATCTTTAAGACACATGATGCTTTTAGTGGTAAAAGGCCATTTAACAAGTTGTAATACCAGTATACTTTAAAAAAAATGATTAAAAAAAATACATTTTTGTGATCACGTAGGTCTGTCAGGCTCCTCATCCAGAATAAACCAGTACGGTGTGTCCTCCTGTTCACTAAGGAGAAGAGATTCAGCGTTATCGACAACAGTGAGCACCTGATTACTGTAGAACTGACACTTAATTTATCTATTTATTAATTTATCATTTATACTATTTAATACAAAATCTACATTATTAATATGGAATATATATATGTGTGTGTGTGTGTGTGTGTGTGTGTGTGTGTGTGTGTGTGTGTGTGTGTACACAAATTATGTTAAAATTATGTAATTTTGTGTAAAAGTAGTGTAAAACTGTATATATTTAGAAAATATGTCCATGTATTTCCATGAATATATTTATATTCAAATAATTGATATTATATATACATATTTTAAATGTATAAACGTAACATATTTTTCTTAAATTTACATGCATATGTGTGTATGTATATATACATAATATATATACACAGGACACACACATATATTATGTAAACAAAAACTTTTATTGTGGATGCGATTAATCGGTTGACAGCACTAATATATATATATATATATTATTTGTACTATTTTATTAAGCATGTATTAATTCATATTATATTAATTACATATATATATATATATATACATATTTACTGGCCACTTTATTAGGTACACCTGTTCAATTGATTGGTAACACAAATTGCTAATCAGCCAATCACATGGCAGTAAGATGTGGTGAAGACGACTTGCTGAAGTTCAAACCGAGCATCAGAATGGGGAAGAAAAGGCAAGTGACTTTGAACGTGGAATGGTTGTTGGTGCCAGACGGACTGGTCTGAGTATTTCAAAAACTGCTGATCTACTGGGATTTTCACGCAAAACCATCTCTAGGGTTTACAGAGAATGGTCCAAAAAAGAGAAAATATCCAGTGAGCCGCAGTTGTGTGGATGAAAATGCCTTGTTGATGTCAGAGGTCAGAGGAGAATGAGCAGACTGGTTAGAGATGATAGAGAGGGAACAGTATTTCAAATAGCCACTCGTTACAACCAAGATATGCAGAATACCATCTCTGAACGTACAACACCTCGAACCCTGAAGCAGATGGTCTACAGCAGCAGAAGACCACACCGGGTGCTGCTCCTGTCAACTAAGAACAGGAAACGGAGGCTACAATTCACACAGGATCACCAAAATTGGTCTGATGAGTCTTGATTTCTGCTGCGATGGTAGATGGTAGGGTCTGAATTTGGTGTAAAGAACATGAAAGCATGGATCCATCCTGCCTTGTCTCAACGGTTCAGGCTGGTGCTGGTGGTGTAATGGTGTGGGGATATTTTCTTGGCACACTTTGGGCCTTTTAGTACCAATTGAGCATCGTTTGAACACCACAGTGTATTGGAGTATTGTTGTTGACCATGTCCATCCCTTTATGACTACAGTGTACCCATCTTCTAATAACCACTTCCAGCAAGATAATGCACCATGTCACAAAGCTCAAATCACCTTATACTGTTTCTTGAACATGACAATGAGTTCACTTTACTCAAATGGCCTCCACAGTCACCAGATCTCAATCCAATAGAGCACCTTTGGGATGTGGTGGAACGGGAGATTCACATCATGGATGTGCAGATCTGCAGCAACTGTGTGATGCTATCATGTCAATATGGACCAAAATCTCTGAGGAATGTTTCCAACACCTTGTTGAATCTATGCCACGAAGAATTAAGGCAGTTCAAATTGATGTCATAAAGTATAAATAGATGCTATACTATGTATCTATTTATTTATTTGTAGTTTTATTTTATTTTAATTTTTTTGTCGTCCTGTAAACTGTGTGGAATTTTTTTACAAATATTCTTCAGCCATCAATAGCTACATGTAAAATGTTGAATCTTTTTGCTGTCTCATGCAGGAGAGACCAAAGAGTGCCTTGGAGCGGCTGTGCTTGGGAGAGTCTCAGCCTGATCACCTGCCGCAGAGAGGGAGGATGAGTGTGGAGGAGCAGCTGGAGAGAATGAAAAGGCACCAGAGAGCTCTAGTGCGCGAGCGCAAACGTAACTTGGGTCAGGGTGAGCGACAGCCCGTGTGCTCCCGCACCTCCACTCGACCCGTCAGCTCTGACCCAGGATCAGTATGTTACTCCCTTCCAAATAAACACAGGGACCCTCGCTATGGCCCTCCAACATAAGGCCACAAAACACACAGCTAACATGCTAACACTATTTTTACCCCATGAACAAAGCACGGCTTTAAATTAACAGGCCATGTGTGGGACGGGGCTGTGCTGGGGGGGTGTTTAAGGATTGGCCAGAATGTGGACAGACACATGGAGAGTTACAGTCCTGAACTGGACTCCTGGCTTCTTCTGCACGAATGTGAAGAGAAACGGATAACGCTATCTCTGCCTGCCTTTCTGATCTCTCACAATGGATTTGAAACTTTTTTTTATGCCTGTTTTCTCAAATGTTAATTCACTAAATTATTTATTATAATCTATATATATATTTTCTGAAATAATTTGTAAAGCTTTATTTTGTATGAACATAATATGGTGGAAATGATTGATCCTGCTGCCTCGTATTAACAACAAATTAATTCTTGTTGGTAATTAACTGGGTATGAAGGTTTTTCTGTGTGCAATCATTTTGAATCATCATCTCCTATAGAAGAATACATCAGTGAAGTGCCTCTTCATTCTAACCTGAACATCAGTGTCAGAAAATCCTGCTTCAGCTCAAACACTCTGAGAATGATTTCAGATTAAACTATGGAGTGCACCAACTTTGGTTCCGGAAGTGGTTTTACCATCACTTTTTCCAATAGTGAATGTTTTATATATATATATATATATATATATATATAAATATTCAGATTCTCTGAATGGTGGTGATTATTTTGCAGAATCGTGAAAATGTAATTTTTCAACATGTATTCTGCTTGTAAAGAGGGTTATTTTAAAATATGTTGAAATAACTTGAAATTAATGGTTTCAACTAAAGCATATTCCATTGATTAACAACCCCCAAGATCATAGTAGGTCTGTCTTTGTAAATTATAGTTAAAAACATATTCTTTTATGGAGAAAATGAGTGGGATTGTTACTTTGGAACCCGGCTGTTGCACTCTGTTGCCTATTTAATGTGGCCACGAGAGCCTGCACTCATTTGGACAACTTTGTTAGCTAATTGCTAATGGTAGGAAATAACCATTTGAGCAGGACCATCGTGTCTTTATTAGCAAGCATTATTGCTGAGTCGGTTGGCCCAAATCAAACCCTTAACCACCTTTCTATTTACTGCAATCAGAGTAATCAGCAGGAGCTGCCTGATATTTGGGTTTTCTTTGCTTGAAATCTCCTTTGTCTATTTTTTATTATGCTACACTCAAAGGTATTTCTGTTGCTCTCTTGCTTGAACGTCTTTCACTGACTTCTCAGTCAATGTTGAGGATGGCATTTAGAAAATACATTTCCAATAAAGCACTTAAATCAATTGGAAACCCATGCAATACTAAGTTCAGAGTCACGCTGCCCATTGTTTTGATTCATGGGACAATTAACACCACTCAGATGTAAATTCTTCATCAGATAGTTATAACTGCTATCAGATGTCTAAAAAAGAGGATGAGCAAAACATGGCAAATGGTTTTCACGTTACTGCAGTTAAAAACTACATTAGTCTCAGTAATTTCGTTTGAGTTATCTTAAGGAAAATATCTATTCAATCTACCAACCCCAATTCCAGTTTGGCTCACTCTGTGAAAATGGAAAAAGTTCACTTATATTCTCTAACAATCATGGTGATGGTTTATTGTTGTTTTACTAACAGCTGCCAATCAGAGGAGTGTAACATTTTCCTAACCTAGTTTCAAACAAACTTGACATCATTATCAATCGTTATGCTTAACCGCTATTTTGGCCAAAATACCCCATGAATTACAAGTGTTTGTTAGCTTTGAGGCCATCTATATGCTGGTGTGATTTTAAAATGGTTTTCAGGCCAAATGTATAATTTATAGACATTTACTTCTGGAAAAACAGACCAAAAATATTAATTACTGGATTTTTATCCACAAAATCTTTAGAGAGAGAATGCTCCTTAAACCTAATTCTGTAACACCTGACTAGCAATAGCAAGAGGAAAATCAATTCACATTCAATAAAAGGAATAGTGAAGGCAAGATTTTTTTGAAGTCTCTTATGCTCACCAAGGCTCCATTTATTTGATCAAAAATAATGTAAAAACTATAATATTATGAAATATTAGCACAATTTAAAATAACTGTTTTCTATTATAATATAATTTAAAATGTAATTTGTTCCTGTGATGGGAAAAATCAGTAGCCATTACTCTTTTGTAACATTATAAATGGCTTTACTGTCATGTTTGATCAATTGAATGTGTCCTTGCTGAATAAAAGTATACATTTCTTAAAAATTGACCAGAAATTTTGGCAGAGTAAGTACTGTAGATCACCGCAGGACCAAAAACCTGCACTCGTCAAGGCATTTCATGGGGTCTTTAACCACACCAGCACCTTTATCACTTTGTTAACTTGTTTGTCAGTATAGGCAGTGATGTTGTATATTGTTATATGAACTGTATACAGTGACAAAAGAACCATAATTAATTAACAAAGCTGTGATAGCAGACTAGCTGTAAGACAAATATAATATCGTCGTGTACATCAATACACCAACCTCTGATCTCGAGTCACCTTGTATTTTCTTCATTTTCTAATGTTGAGGTTTGCACTAAAGGCACAAATAAATAGAATTCTCTAAATGCGTTTGTTCATTGCAGTGTGACTGTATCTCTGACAACGGAGTAATACATGCGGGTGGATGAATGGATGGGTTTGCATGGTTCTTTAATTGTTAAAGCTGATTGTAAGCTGTTTTGCATGGTTAGATGTGTTCAGCTACATAATTCTATAGCATGTTGTAATTTGGTGATGGGTGTGATTTGTAATGTCATCCCAGATGTAGATGAGTATGTTTCTGTTATATCTATTGCATCACTTATTCATAAATTTAACCTCTGCAGTGAATGGGTGCCATCAGAATGAGAGTCCAAACAGCTGATAAAAACATCACCATATCCCACAAGTAAGCCACGCAATTTACACGACTTCATCAGTTAATGGCTTGTGAAGTGAAAAGCTGCATGTTTGTAGTAAACAGATGCATCATTTGTTTATTATAGAAGATAATGGATTATAGTTATGTGGATTATTAGTGAATTATTGTGATGCTTTTATCAGCTGGTTGGACTCTCATTCTGACGGCACCCATTCACTGCAGAGGATCCATTTGTGAGCAAGCGATACATTCCTCCAAATTAACTACGTCTTAGATGGCCTGAGGTTGAGTGAGTCAATTTGGAGATAATTTTTTGGGGGGGTTGAACTAATTTTTTTAAGTGCAGGAGAAACTACAATAGCATAAAAACAGCTGACTTAGTCACTTGACTAAAGATTAGTCATCTTTGTGATATGACAAAGATATTGTGTGTCTGACCCATGAGGTTTTAAATCCAGGATCAAGGCTAATTTCCAGAGGAATTGGAGTGTGTGTTGCATAAATGCTGTATATTGTTGTCTTCGTCCTAGTAGGGATGGGAAAATTCATTGATTTGCAGCGACCAAATCAAGCCTTGTATGACGAATCACAGCGGCCGGGATCAGATGAATGGCTGACTGTTGAGGCTCGGCCAATGAATGCACAGGAGCTGGAGCTGGAGCCGATGCTGGAGCCTGTGAACTTTGAGTTTAATCTTACAAGAGAGGTATAATCACATTTGAGTGACATTTGCTTACAAAGCAAAATCACCTGATTCAATCCTAAGCAGTTAGGTTGTAACCCTGAAGTATGAAATAATATAAAAAATATATATAATAAACTTTGTTAAAAGTTACCAAAACTTTAGACAAAATATGAAAAAAGTTTGTGCAAGTATCATATTTGATATGAATTTCATGACCCATTTCGCATTATATAGGAGAAAATTTTACTCAAGAGGCCCAAACGCAAAAATATTTAAATCTGGTGTAGTTGCTAGTATTTATGACCAAAACGCACAATGATTTTCTGATAGCTTATAATGTAAATCTATAACAGCATAGCAGACTAAAAATGCATGTAAACATCAGTCATATGGATAATTCAATAAATCCAAGCTGTTTCAGTCCAGTACGTGTTAAACTTGAAATTCTATAAATATAAAACTACTTCTTACATTTACTTTATAATAATCAGTAGATTTCACCACAAACCCGTACCAAATGTACCATGACCTGAATCAGTTGCTAAGAAATATAAAATCAAATGACAGAAAACATGCAGTAGATTATGTACAACAGATTTTCCTAAAAAGTTTTTTTATTCTGTTGAGAACGTTTTTTAATAAAATCACGAACTAGCTGGCTTTTTAGGGTTAAGGTATAGTCAATCATAAGTTATAGATCTCTGGTTTATATTATTTGAGATAAACTCAGTGTATTGTGGGATTCCTCTGTTGTCAGCTGTGTGCGCCACAGAAGGTGTCCATCCCAGAGCGACTCATGGATGTGGAGTCCGATGAAGACCTGAGTCCAGAAGAGAAGGAGGCTCGTTCTCGCACCGTAGCAAAGATAAAAAGCCTACTGTCGAAGTCGAGGTATGGTGGAAAAATAAGACTTAAACAGATGATGTACTTAGATGTTGAGAGTCTTCTGTTGTGGTATTTCAGTATGAAGTCTATGGATGCCGAGCAGATAGATTTCAGTGAGCTGAATGAAGAGCAGGAGAGATCATGAGCATTCATCGAGCTCTCGCCACAGAGGCCTCCATCAAGAGGAAACAGGTCACAGGTGAGACATTATCTAGCATCTCTGGGAACATTATAATAGAGTATTTTATTATACTCTATGTCATCCTGATAAAAGTTAACTTTAATGTTTTGTTTTGCAGCCAAAGCCATGTCTGAGTGCTAAGACTTGTTGAGAAGCTTTCTTGGGAACCCAAAGATCAAGTTGTTTTGTGTGTGTGTTTTTTTGTACCTAATACATATTTATAATTCACATTCAATCATTCAGGTTATTTTTGTTTATAACTTTTTATGTGAGATAATTTTTATACATTTTTTACTGGTGAGCAGTACAAAGTTATTATTTTTATCACCATGTAATCATGGGTTAAGGTACTTATTCTTTTGCAGTGTTGTGTATTATGTATAAAATATTCAATTTGATTTAGATTGTGAAATACATTGCATTTAATTTCAGCAAAACTGAAAACTGTCATCGTATTAGATTGATCACACAATGGGAGACAACAGAGCTCAAGTTCTAAATAAAGCTTGTTTGTACAAAGTTAATAACTTCTCATTAAAACATAAGAGGTTCCAGATATACCATTATGACATTTGTATATTGTCTTTTCATATCTGTTTGTTGACATGCAGTGCATGTTTCCTAGTATAACATTGACTGCTTTTTATTTTTCTTTATGAAATATTTTTGGGAAAAACATAAAATACATACACTATATTGCCAAATGTATTGGTCACCCCCTTTTAAAGAAAGGTTTGACTACTTTAGTAATTTCCATGAGTACAAATCTTAATATTTAAGCAAATAATCATAGTCTAGGGAATTGTGGTCTTCTAATTTTATAGCAACAGTTTGGACAGGACCCTTTTCTATTCTAACATGACAGTGTCTCTGTGTATAAGGCAAGGATCAAAGAGAAATGATGGTTTAGTCAGTGTGGAAGAACTTGACTGGTCTGCAGAAAGCCAAGTCCTAATCCCAGCTGAACACCTCTGGTGTGACTTTAAATGCAGACCTTGAGCCAAAAATGACTCTTGATGCCTTGACCCCAGCCTCAGGAAGTTCACCCAAATTCTTGAATCAATATTGCATGACAATCCTCATAAGTCTGCGGTTCTCTCGGTTGGTTGTGCATCTTTTTCTTATACACTTTTCCCTTCCACTCAACTTTCTGTTAACATGCTTGGATACAGCACTCTGGGAACAGACAGCTTCTTTGGCAATGAATGTTTGTGGCTTACCCTCCTTGTGAAGGGTGTCAATGATTGTCTTCTGGACGACTGTCAGATCAGCAGTCTTCCCCATGATTGTGTCGCCTAGTGAACCAAACCGAGAGACCATTTTGAAGGCTCAGGAAACCTTTGCAGGTGTTTTGAGTTGATTAGCTGATTGTCATGTCACCATATTCTAATTTGTTGTGATAGTGAATTGGTGGGTTTTTGTTAAATATGAGCCAAAATCATCACAATTAAAAGAACCAAAGACTTAAACTACTTCAGTCGGTGTGCATTGACTTGATTTAATACACAAGTTTCACAATTTGAGTTCATTATACAGTGGGTACGGAAAGTATTCAGACCCCCTTAAATTTTTCATTCATTGTTATATTGCAGCCATTTGCTAAAATCATTTGTTCATTTTTTTTTCCTCATTAATGTACACACAGCACCCCATATTGACAGAAAAACACAGAATTGTTGACATTTTTGCAGATTTATTAAAAAAGAAAAACTGAAATATCACATGGTCCTAAGTATTCAGACCCTTTGCTGTGACACTCATATATTTAACTCAGGTGCTGTCCATTTCTTCTGATCATCCTTGAGATGGTTCTACACCTTCATTTGAGTCCAGCTGTGTTTGATTATACTGATTGGACTTGATTAGGAAAGCCACACACCTGTCTATATAAGACCTTACAGCTCACAGTGCATGTCAGAGCAAATGAGAATCATGAGGTCAAAGGAACTGCCTGAAGAGCTCAGAGACAGAATTGTGGCAAGGCATAGCTCTGGCCAAGGTTACAAAAAAATACAGTGGGTACTTTCCGTACCCACTGTATGTCATATATCATTATATGCTTAAATATTATGATTTGTACTCATGGAAATTACTACTGCAGCCAAACCTTTCATTAGAAGGGGGTGACCCAATACTTTTGGCAATATAGTGTATATGGAAAGTTTGAAAGATTTTTATGATCACAATCACAGAATTTTTACTCTTTATTGATATTTTCCCACACCTTTTAATACACACAGTTGATGTTTTGTCAGCAAATTTCTGTACCTCACTTCTACTCATCCTCATGTTTTTATAAAATCATAAGGACTGAGTACACCGAGACCGGATGATTGGACATTTCTTGTATGAACCATGCCTTTTAATTAATAGAGAGTAAACCATTCTCAACAAGACCAGGCAAGTCCGAATAACTTGACAACAGACATAATTACATTTCAAATTGAAACCCACAATTTTTCAATTTTAATGGAAATAAAACCATGCTCTCACTCTCAATACCTCACTGGAACATTTTAGGAGATCAAGAAATTAGAACAAAAACAATGCCATTTATTTGGATTTTACAAATGACATTTTAAAAGTCTTTTTCTTGTCCTCCTTTGAGTCTGTGTGCGGTTCCTGTTTCTTGAGCTCTGTGTCAGATGAATGTGTTTTCTCGTCCTTGTGTGGTTCTGATGGTGGTTCAGGGGACTTCTCTGAACTGTCTGAGTTCTCGGGCACAGCGGCGCTCGCACTCTCAGCAGGTGGATCGGGCTGAAGAGGAAGCACAGCAGTTCACCACAAATCAACAAGAGACTTTATCACATCTCAGTCAAAGCTTACCAGGAGTAATTCACAGTATGTTAGTCTTAATTCATCAACATTGTCAACCCACAGCTTATAAGAGAGAGCTCTGACCTCACTAAAGCCCAGGCCATGGTGTCTCCTGTTCCTCCCAGATAACTTCCCATCCATACCCTGTTGATATTGGTGCTCAAGCTCAGCATTAATCTTCTGATCCTCTGACCCTACAGACACACAATATACCCTGTTAATTACAGACAGTTATTAGCATTTTCCCATATTCCCAATATTGCAGATATAGCATTGATAGACATTAAAAATATCCCATAACAATAAAATGTCTCCTTGATGGTTGTATATCAGTATTAAACTAGATTAAGGTAGTTGTTTTATATTTTACAAGTGTAGAATGCATTGTAACCTTGGTTCTATGTGCACAATAAACCACAGGACATTACCAGTGGTTGCTTTAAAGGTCAGAGCATGTACTCTTTGACCAGTGACCGCTGTAGGAAAAAGGATATGTGGTGTACAGGATGCCATCTGATGGTCAAAGTCTCCACACAACCGGGGATTTGGAAGTGTCTCATTCAACACAATAGGAGGTTGCAATTACTTTTTTTAGCTGTCAAGCATTCAAATCCAGCAACCCTTCACTTCCGCCCTAGAGACTCACCGCTGCGGAAATGGGACGTTGACTTGTGATCCCCGATAACAAGGCGTCCAGTGTGCTCTTTCTGTCAGTGCATGAAAACAATTGAAGCAAGAATGGGTGATAGTTATAACATTCAAAATACATAATTGTCTTAAACAAAGAAATGGCCTAACAGAAAGCAATGTACCTTTCCTGCTCCCATCAGCCTCAAAAACTTCAGCTTCCTTTCGTCTGTCCCTAAATCTGCTGTTCCCCATTGTGCAGCTCCTTTCTGAATAAGAGGTCAAAACAGATTCAGTTGAGCCATTATAGTGTTACAGAAAAGCTTATACACTTCAATTGTTTTCTATCTATCTATCTATAAGAATGCAGAAAAAAGCTTAACAGACATAACCTGGAATTGAATTATCTGGTAACGTTACAGTAGTTATGAAACATTATTATCGCACAAAACGCAATACAGTAACGTTAGCAAACAGTCAGTTATTACATTTACATTTATGCATTTAGCAGACGCTTTTATCCAAAGCGACTTACATTGCATTCAAGTTACAGTTTCTACATTTTATCAGCTCTATTACACTAATAACATGCATATATCAAATCTTGGTCACACTAATAACATTTAAAAAATAGTTACAACACATTGCTAACACTCTGCTAGCACTGCTGCTTCACCAAAATGTCAGATCAGCTGTAGTAAATAAAAAAATGCATGATGATGGAAACCACATACTTTATCTGGAGAGGCGGGTCTTTTCGTGCCTTTACAAGTTTCGTCTGAAGAACTCATGATTTTTAAAGATTCTGAACCACAGTGGTTAAATAAACATCGCTTGCCTGCCTGCTCCCAACGTTTGCTTAGCAGCTAGCTTGACCCACGCGGTGCATCCTGGGAGTTGTAGTTACAACGACGCGAAATCGAGTTTCCTCTACTTTTAACCTTTTTTTTACTACAGAAAATATTTTTAATTAATCCTCTTATTTTGGTAACAAACTGTTACATACATATATGCAATTCTACATAGACTAAATAAAGGCAGAAACCACTTTTTTTTACGTTCTACAGCAGTATTTGGAAATTGACGGTTGAAATCTGGATTTTGGTATTCAAAATGTTAGCTGCAACGTATTTTGATTCAACGAGTCAATTAACTTACTCTACTGTTTTTATAAATAGGTGGTAAACGTTCAAAACAACATCTAAGCCTATTTCTTTTAGGAAGAATAGCCTAGATATTATAAACTGTAAACAGTAGAATTATATAAAACAAAAACAAATTAAATGATAATATAACAAATTATATACAAAAGAGCCAGTCTTTTACTGACTGATGTGAGTTTAAATTCGTCATGCTTTGCCGTTTAATCAATTAAAACAAAGTTTTACAAATGTAAATGTGGGGCAGAGCTTGGCACGGAACTCAGACATCTCTCTCCCTCTCTTTTTCTGGCTCAGGGCGTTTATACAAACACAGGAGGTCGTGGGTAGTCTCTCAGAGATTTCGGACTGCCTGCAAATCGGCTCTTATTCATCTGGGAAACTGAGACTCGCTCATCTTCCTCCAGACCAGCATCATTTCAACACCTTCGACGATATCAAGCCATGGCTGTTACCGGCTGCTCTCAGTGCATCAAATTTACGCTCTTCTTCTTAAACTTCATTTTCTGGGTGAGTTTGTTTGTTTACCGATATTATTTTAATTGAATTACTGTTTATTGTACTACCATTGAACATATCTGAGGCAAAGCTGTATTGTTTTAGTTAAATGAATCTCAATATCCTGATTTAAGTAGTCCTCAGAGCAGAAAACTATAAGTGTCATATACTGAAAGTTCTTCTTGACTCTGTAAAACAATCGTCCCATTTGAAGTGATTAGATGTGCTTTTCCCCAGATTTTTTCTCACCATTCTTATCAACGTGGCTTTTTTTTACACTGTTTATGTTGTTAAGCTAGAGTTTAAGGACATTTAGAACACAGTCTATACATGAACTGGAATAAAAGCACGTCATGTCAAAGATAATTTGAGGTTTCTGTGCAAAATATTTTGTGAAGCATACAATAAGTTTCTTTTGAGTCTCACAGTCAGCTAAATGGTATAGTCTGTGTTTTTCTTGTGAATGTTCCTAGACATGAAGAAAATGTGGGAGAGAGCCTCCTGTCCAGCGAGGGTTAGCCGTGGCTTTGCTGTATTTTTACACTCTCTATCATTATGTCCATTTGCTGTAGGGACACCATAACATAAATACATAAAAGAAAAGAACAGAGAGAGAGAATCACACGTGGACAAGTTGTTTAAAAGTCAGAGTAAATTTAGTAAAAAAGAGATGAAATACTTTTTAATATCTCGAGCAGTCATTCTGCTGCAATCACTTTATAAAATGCTTTACACTGCAGAGCTTATTTTGACTAAAACATCACATGATGTTCAAACTCTGACATCACAGACTAAAACTCATCATGAGGACTGTCTAATTAGCATTTAGCAGCAAGCCAAACATTATGGAATAACATTCATTACTGAAAATACATAATGTTTACACCAATTCAGAGTGCTAAAAATAAAAGTCATGTCATTTTTCAGACTTGTTTTAATAAAAGCCTACGAATTTAAATTTGTGTTTTCATTCAAGGCCTTTAACTTGCATGAGAATGATGTTGTGTGATATGTCAACCGCGCCAATCCCAACCCCTCTTGAGATACGTATTGTTTCCTGTCATTGTACTTTGTACTGCTGACACAAAAATATATCAGCCTGGCTTCCACAATTCTGTGACTTAAGCTGCCGCTTCCTGCTCTGCGAATTACAAAAAATAAACAATCAAAAGGTATCACAGAGGACTGATTCTAAGCTGAAGTGAACCCCCCACCCTTTTTTGTGCGTGAATAACACTAGACCTGTCAGAAGTTTCTTCCCCAAATGCAGGATGAAATGACCTCTGGAATGACCTCAGGAAAAAGAATTGAAACAAACATTTCTGGGCGATGATATCCGTTGAGGGATTTTAAATTCCAGCTCTTTAAACAGTAAAAGTATGTAAATGGTGTATCTATGCTGAAAAGTGCTTGTAAACATTCAGTTTTTTCTCTTTATTTTTAGCTGGCTGGTGGTGTGATTTTGGGTGTAGGTTTATGGCTTCGCCATGACAGTCAAACCAGCAACCTCCTAATGCAGCAGTTTGAGGGGAATCAAGCACCAGGAACCTTTCATATCAGTAAGTGATTGCCACTTAACAATCTACAATCTTAAACCATTGATCACAAAGTTGGTCTCTATATATTAAGTATAATGATTAATATTAAGTTCATATACTAAAACAATCATCAGTTTTAAGAATGGAACCAACAGCTGCTTCATCACTCAAATAGGTTCAGATTTAAAATGGTAGCTGCTTTAGTTCCAATTATCCGACCTTGTTATTTAAACTAGCCACCCAAACCCTACTATCATAGCCCTCTGAAAATCATCGAGCCCATTCATTTCCAGCCTAAATACTCACTTATGCCTGATGTTGTTAATTATATACTCTTACAGTATAATTTAGATACTGAACATTTATTTGGACTGTGCACTGTAATATTTCAGATTTAGGAAGTTGTTCGTCATCATGTTGGGGCTTATTTAACGCTTTGCTCATGTATGTTTTATTATATGTAATCCTGTACGATGTTGTTTCAAGTAATGAGAATAATATTTGAATTTGTTAATTGAAAATATTTGAATTATTATTTGTGACCCTGGACCACAAAACGAGTCATAAGATGAGATGAATACATCACAAGTCTGAATAAATAAGCTTTCCATTGATGTAATGTTTGTTATGACAATATTTGGCTGAGATACAACTATTTGAAAATCTGGAATCTGAGGGTGCAACAAAATTTAAATATTGAGAAAATTGTCTTTAAAGTTGTCCAAATGAAGTTCTTAGCAATGCATATTCCTAATCAAAAATTAGGTTTTGATATATTTACAGTAGGATATTTACTAAATATCTTCATATCTTCACCTAATGATTTTTGGCATAAAATACAATTTTACAATTTTGACCCATACAACGTATTTTTGGTTAATGCTACAAATATACCCTAAGACCCTGCTAAGACTGGTTTTGTGGTCCAGGGTCACATTTTTTATTTATTATTATTATAAATTATTATGTATTTCTACTTCTGCTTACAGAAAATGATAAAAGAGGCATACACAATAATCAAATGATATACAGCATACATAATTCATAAATTAAGTAAACATAATAGAACTTGAACAGGTAATGCAGTGATTTACATAAGACCTTTATGCTGAATGTAACATATAAATAGTGACATTTATGCATAAATAATAATAACAATGACTTATTATTATTATTATTTAATACTTACATTTAATGGAATTAATCCAGACATTTAGTTATATTTATTATTATTATTATTATTTTTGTTCATAATAATAATTAGTAGTAGTGGTGGTGATTTTTTAATTAGAATTTTATTTTTCTTTCTTTCTTCGTTTCGTTCGTTCGTTCGTTTGTTCTTTCTTTCTTTCTTTCTTTCTTTCTTTCTTTCTTTCTTTCTTTCTTTCTTTCTTTCTTTCTTTCTTTCTCTCTCTCTCTTTCTTTCTTTCTTTCTTTCTTTCTTTCTCTCTCTCTCTCTCTCTCTCTCTCTTTCTTTCTTTCTTTCTCTCTCTTTTTTCTCTTTTTTCTCTCTTTCTTTCTAATAATTTAAACAATAAACAAATAACAACAAACTAAATGATTGGGCAAAATATAGTACTAGATGCTGTTGCTGTTATAATAGTTTGTTGATATGCATGCTCAAGAAGCCTCTGCACTGTGAGCTTTGAGAAACAATTACTCTTAAATTAGAGGAGTACGTCTCATCAAAAGATGGAAGTAGGAAACTGGGTTTAAGCTGGACTCTGAGAGGGCCACTAAATCACTGTGTGTGTGTGTGTTGTGTGTGTGTGTGTGTGTGTGTGTGTGTGTGTGTGTGTGTGTGTGTGTTTGCCTGGTATGTCCTACATTGTTGGGACATTTTTTTGGTGCCCATGAGGAAAACAGCTTATAAATCATACAGAATTATTTTTTTGGGAAATCTAAGAATGCAGAGAGTTTTGTGTGAGGGGTAGGTTTAGGGTAAGGGGTTAGAAAATACAGTTTGTTCAGTATATAAACCATTACGTCTATGGAATGTCTCCATAAAAATGTAAACCTAATGTGTGTGTGTACAAGTATATTGAAACAACTTTGATAGCAGCAGCACAATATCATTGCATAAGTGCTTTGATCCTGTTTGTCATGTAGTCAGATGGAGTCATGTTGTCGTTCTTGTATTTTCTTTAATAACACTGCATTCTGCAGCTTTCACATGAAGTCAGTGATTCCCCAGACACTCCCACAGGGTGTTTTAAAAGAACCAAGGAAAGACTAAAATTTACCACAGGGCGTGTTCATACTCCACCCATGTGTGTACGCACACACACACTCACGTTTACACACTTAACCACAGCAGATGTGTGCAGAGAGTTCAGTGGCTGAAGGTCAGCATATTGTGGGCACTAGTATAGAGTAAGCGACTTAGCGCTCATTCATTTTTGTAGAAAGCATTGGGTTGTCTCTCTCCACTCAGTATAAATACATGGAGGAACCAGAGCTCCGCCTGTTTCTTTTTATAGCAGCAACAACCTTTTCTGATTAAAGAAGTTAGGGTTGTTGGTCTGGCCCACCCAGAGAAAGAAGAGAGAGATGAAGCGTTCCCCTCCCACTGCTACTGAACATCCGTGCAATTGAAAAAGCCCTGCTCATGTGCCCGTTACACCACAAATTAGAATGAGCAGTGCTTGGGCTCGCTCAAGTGCTGGTTAGACAACCCTAAAAATATGTTCATGCCCGGCCGCTGCAGAAATCATTATAGCTTAGAGAGGAATCTGGCAGGAGAATACTTACAGATTCCTAAATATAAGTTTTGAACAGAGAGTGGAGTTTGTGCAGCAGGGGCAGCTGTGTATTTTCACAAGGAGACATATATCTGAAAGAGGATATATATACTTGAGGATATATGATACATGTATATACATCATATACTTTTTTTTTTTTGTCTTATGTAACCCCATAGTTGCATCAGTAAGTTAAGCACTCTTCATTTAAAACAACCCATGCAAGCAATGAATGCACACTTGCATTTAAATGTAATATATTTTAATAGACTTAATTGCAACTTCATTACAAATGTGTAATAAATTACAAAAAATATATAAATACATGACATACACGTTTCAATAGAAATGACACTGTGACATATATTTTAGTTTACCATAAATGCTTGTCAGTACATAATTATTCAATTAAATAATAATATTATTATTATAATAATAATATTAATTTTAATAATAATTTTCTTCAAGGGATAGTTCTCACAAAAATGAGGTATTTAAAAAAAATTTTTGGTAGCCAAACAGTTAACGGTAACATTGATCTCCATATGATGTTTTATTAACAAGGTTCGGGAGGAGCACGATCAGATAATCAACCGATTTGGCACAGGTGCAACTCGTTTAGCTAACCATCCTAATGAGCACAACGCGTACATATATAAATAGATACAGCCTGCCTACCTCTGTCCAGTGACAGTTTTCCGGCATCCCTCCTCCACCCCAACTCCTCACCCCTAATCTAGTTCATCCCTCATCAGGGACGGGGGAGTTCTCTGGGTTTGGGCCATGTTCCGGGCTCGGAGCCCTCTCCCAGGACAGCAAGCCAAAATATGCTTACTATTGCTATCAGATTAAATGTAAGGGTGAACTCGTGAAAGGATGGAAAAACTACTGTGGAAGTCAATGGCTACCGTCAAACAACATTCTTCAAAAATATCTTCTTTTGTGTTCAACAGAAGAAAATGGGTTTGGAACAAGTGGAGAGTAAGTAAATTATGAAAGAATTTTCATTTTGGGGTGAACTATCCTTTTAAGTCCTACCTAATATAAATGTAAACTATAATAAATATCCATTAAATTGCAGTTAAGTGTCTGAAAATATTACATTCAGTATGCAAGTTCAAAAACAGTCAATTCTCTTAATGTAAGTTTATGGTATTTTTGTGTTATGGTTTTGTGTTATGTATTATGTTTGCAGCACAAACCGAAGTTTATTCTTTATGGGTTTAGAAAAATCTAACAAACAACAACAAAAACATTTTAGTATGAACAGTAATAATAATTTGCAGTATATTTACAGGAAATCTGAAAAGCAGATAGTGTTTAGATGGGTTTGTTTTCAGATGCTGTTGTGGAAGTCTGATGGAGAACGGAGAGCAAATCTGGCTCTGTTATATTATGTAGAGGGTTCCTGTTTAGACTGGATCTTCCCGTGTCTGTTTATAGTGTGTATGGTGAAGTGATCTTTTACCTAAAGCCTGAGATACTCTCTCTCTCTCTCTCTCTCTCTCTCTCTCTCTCTCTCTCTCTCTCTCTCTCTCTCTCTCTCTCTCTCTCTCTCTCTCTCTCTCTCTCTCTCTCTCTCTCTCTCTCTCTCTCTCTCTCTCTCTCTCTCTCTCTCTCTCTCTATTTGACTCTTGCAGCATTTAAAGCTAATGCTATGGGAAATCAAACAGGAAAACCCCCATTAGCTTTTTCCCATTTGTATAGTTTGTCTGAATTTCACTGCCAACAACAAAATGAGCAAAGAGAAGAATAGACTTAACCACCTCAGCTTTGAGTTGCAAGAAAATGTAAGACAAAAATTGCAGTTTTTAATCAATAATCAATAATGTATCATTATGACTGATTGATGCCTGTAGTTTCAGATACACTCAAATTAATACTGAGAGGGTTCACAATGAGTGATGATGTTTATCACTGCAGCACACATGCCATCTAGTGGCAACATACTGCAGTTACTTAAGTTATTTCTACAAATCTCAGCAGCTGTTCATAAACATGAGGAATGAGTGCTATAGAAACTGCATGAACATGGGAAATGAATATGAATCTCTGATTATGATGTTAAGCTCATACATGCATTGTTTCTATTGCTTTTTCAGGTGTGTATGTTCTCATAGCGATTGGGGCTGTAATGATGTTTGTGGGGTTCCTTGGTTGTTACGGAGCTATTCAGGAATCTCAGTGTCTCTTAGGAACGGTGGGTTTTTACTCAACTCACACTATTCATGCTGCATGCCTTTAATGCACTTTAACTTCAAAAGAGCTTTACAAGAACTAAACTACACTTTACTGGTGACTAGAACATATAGGTGTAGTTTTACTTTAGCTAGTAGCATTTGATGATGATGATGATGATGATGATGCAGTTTTTGACTATAATGGCATGTATTATTTCCTCAGAAGTTAAAATTCATCCATGACAATTAATAACCATTCATTTATGCATTAATTGTTCAATAATGTCATAGGATTCTCATAGTATATGACAATACCCTTGTGACAAATAAGTACATTTTAGCATATTTTTAAGCATTTATTACATAAATAATTTACTTTAAAAGAATAAGCTTAACTGTTAAGTAAATGTGGGCACTTAATTGCTTTTAATTGCAATTAAATGGAAATGTGTTATTTTTTGACCCACTTAAGTAGGACTTAAATACATGCTTTTTTATAATTGTTTTTAAAATATGGTTAAAGTGTTCTGCCGAATGTACTGACAAGCATTTATGGCATACTTTACTAGTATTAATATACTTTATTACAATTTATATTGAAACTTGTATGTCAAATATTAAATTGTGTTTGTAATTACACTTGCAATGATAAAGTTCTACATTTCTGAACTTATACATATAAAGTATATTAACTTTCAAAGTGCACTCTCCTTAAGCACACCTAGGTGCATGATAGAAGTGCATTTTATTTCATTAATATTATATTATCTGCAAGTACTTTAAAGATTTAAAGTACACTAAAACTGCACATTCAACACAAATAAGAATTTTATTTTCACAAGGGTAGTCATGATGTCAATTTTTCCAGACGGCTAATTCGCTAAAGTTAATATCCATTAAAAAAAGCACGGAGGTCTGTGTTTAACATGAAAAGATTATTTGAAGAGATATTTCATGTTTCCTTGCTCACACAGTTGATCTCTTTTTCTTCCTCAGTTCTTCACATGTTTAGTGATCCTCTTTGCCTGTGAGGTGGCAGCAGGATTATGGGGCTTTATTAACAGGGACACGGTAAGGCTAAACATACTGTACACGTACGCTCAGAAAATCTGTAGTTTAAGACAGAGAGACACTCTTTAAGAAACTCTCTCACTTTCTGTCTGTCCAGATATCCACTGAGCTCATTAACTTCTATGATGCTGCATACATTAAAGCTGTGGATCCTGTGGACACAACATCCAGACAGGCGGCTTCTAAAGTGCTGGAGGTCTTCCATGACTCAGTGAGTTGGCAAAATCTATTCCTTCATTAAAATCATTCATTTTGGACAGTTAATAACCCCTATCGCTTATTTTTCTCTCTCTCAATATCTAGCTGGATTGCTGTGGTAAAGGGGATGAAAATCAACTTTTCATAGTTGTCCAGGCCTCTCTGTGTCCCAAAAAAACGTTCCCACTTGACCCGCTCATCTCCCAGGTATCTTCTGTATTTACTGTTTAATACCATGATAGAGAACTAATTTCAATTCAGCTGATCTGGAGGCAAGAATGTAAACACATAACCAATATATTTCTATGAAAGTTTCTCTAAAGCATATTTTAACGGACTGTTATGGTTTTAACTCCTCTAGTACTCTTCACTTTTCAGTTGATTCTTATGAAAAGGTTCTTAATGAAGTAAGAGCCAATTTAATCTTAAGATAATCTTTTGTCAATTGTGTTTTTATTTTGTTGTTTATATATGGTTTTGTCAAATATTTCTATATTTTTTCACTTGCTTAATAGTTTTTACAATGAACAGATTTATTGTGATTCTATGCAATTTTAAACTTTAAGAGATAGTTCACCCAAAGATGAAAATTCTGTCATTAATTACTGACCCTCATGTCGTTCCAAACCCGTAAGAACACAAATTAAGATATTTGTGATGGATTCTGAGAGCTTTCTGTATACAGTGGGTATGGAAAGTATTCAGACCCCCTTACATTTTTCACTCTTTGTTATATTGCAGCCATTTGCTAAAATCATTTAAGTTCAATTTTTTTTCCTCATTAATGTACACACAGCACCCCATATTGACAGAAAAACACAGAATTGTTGACATTTTTGCAGATTTATTAAAAAAGAAAAACTGAAATATATCACATGGTCCTAAGTATTCAGACCCTTTGCTCAGTATTTAGTAGAAGCACCCTTTTGATTTAATACAGCCATTAGTCTTTTTGGGAAAGATGCAACAAGTTTTTCACACCTGGATTTGGGGATCCTCTGCCATTCCTCCTTGCAGATCCTCTCCAGTTCTGTCAGGTTGGATGGTAAACGTTGGTGGACAGCCATTTTTAGGTCTCTCCAGAGATGCTCAATTGGGTTTAAGTCAGGGCTCTGGCTGGGCCATTCAAGAACAGTCACGGAGTTGTTGTGAAGCCACTCTTTCGTTATTTTAGCTGTGTGCTTAGGGTCATTGTCTTGTTGGAAGGTAAACCTTGCCCAGTCTGAGGTCCTGAGCACTCTGAGAAGGCTTTCGTCCAGGATATCCCTGTACTTGGCCGCATTCATCTTTCCCTCGATTGCAACCAGTCGTCCTGTCCCTGCAGTTGAAAAACACCCCACAGCATGATGCTGCCACCACCATGCTTCACTGTTGGGACTGTATTGGACAGGTGATGAGCAGTGCCTGGTTTTCTCACACATACCGCTTAGAATTAAGGCCAAAGTTCTATCTTGGTCTCATCAGACCAGAGAATCTTATTTGTCACCATCTTGGAGTCCTTCAGGTGTTTTTTAGCAAACTCCATGCAGGCTTTCATGTGTCTTGCACTGAGGAGAGGCTTCCGTCGGGCCACTCTGCCATAAAGCCCCGACTGGTGGAGGGCTGCAGTGATGGTTGACTTTCTACAACTTTCTCCCATCTCCCGAATGCATCTCTGGAGCTCAGCCACAGTGATCTTTGGGTTCTTCTTTACCTCTCTCACCAAGGCTCTTCTCGCTCGATAGCTCAGTTTGGCCGGACGGCCAGCTCTAGGAAGGGTTCTGGTCGTCCCAAACGTCTTCCATTTAAGGATTATGGAGGCCACTGTGCTCTTAGGAACCTTAAGTGTAGCAGAAATCTTTTTGTAACCTTGGCCAGATCTGTGCCTTGCCACAATTCTGTCTCTGAGCTCTTCAGGCAGTTCCTTTGACCTCATGATTCTCATTTGCTCTGACATGCACGGTGAGCTGTAAGGTCTTATATAGACAGGTGTGTGGCTTTCCTAATCAAGTCCAATCAGTATAATCAAACACAGCTGGACTCAAATGAAGGTGTAGAACCATCTCAAGGATGATCAGAAGAAATGGACAGCACCTGAGTTAAATATATGAGTGTCACAGCAAAGGGTCTGAATACTTAGGACCATGTGATATTTCAGTTTTTCTTTTTTAATAAATCCGCAAAAATGTCAACAATTCTGTGTTTTTCTATCAATATGGGGTGCTGTGTGTACATTAATGAGGAAAAAAATGAACTTAAATGATTTTAGCAAATGGCTGCAATATAACAAAGAGTGAAAAATTTAAGGGGGTCTGAATACTTTCCGTACCCACTGTATATGCACTATAAATGAAATCAAATAGATGCAAATAGTTAATAATAAGCTATGCCATGATATTTTTCTGAGTGCAAAAATCTTACTTGTTTCGTTTATGTATCACAAGTTTATAGTTTGTTTATTTTAAAACTGTGTAATACAAATGCACATACATTTTAAATGCAATTCATAAACAATTTTTTTTTAATTAGGTCTAAATATTGTTTGCGTTTAGTCGGAATTACACTAAATCAGAACCAAAACAAACAATCGTATAAAACGGGATATATTGATAGCTGACAGTATATTTGATTGTAAATATGTATTGATGTTGTGTGCTTCAGAGTTGCCACGAAGATAAGGGACCTGTTCACTGAGAAACTCCATGTCATTGGATTGGCCGCCCTAGCGATTGCTGTCATTATGGTGAGAATGAACACACACATGCACAATTACAGACTTGTGCTAGGAATAACTAAAGATAGCTGTGTGTGTAATTGCTCTCTGCTGTGTGCTTAGGTTTTTGAGATGATCTTCACCATGGTTCTCTGCTGTGCAATCCGCAATGCTCCTGCATATTGAGTTGCTGGATGATGACCAGCCTGATCAACAATGTTTGATTTTGGTTGTGATGGGCAGCAGGCCATTTCACTTCTGCCTTGCCTCTCTTTTCAAGTTCAAGTGTCCATACACTGAACATTGATCCCTGTGTTTGTAGAGAGGACTTCCTATGTGAATACATCAGAATACAACACCAAGGGCTATTATAAATGAACCAGTAACTGATATCAGGGAGGAGGAAGAATGTGATTGATAGTAATATGGATAACTTTGCTTTTATGTTAGTATTCTTTTACTTTTAATTTAATCGTTTTATTAAATTTGCTCTTATGGTCTATTGTTCGAACTTTTAGTAGTAAAAGGGCTTCAACATACTCTTTAAGTGTGTGTGTGTGTGTGTGTGCTTGTTTGTGAAGTAAATCATTGTTATGTTTATAGAGAGATAAAAGTTAACCTATTACTCTATTATGCAACAAGTCAATTTGTGCATATCATACATTAGACTTTACCAGCCCATAATGATGATGTCATGATAATCCAATGATAACCCACATGAAACAAATCAAATGTTACCCAATGAGCATGTGGTATTTTTATTTTGTGGACATTCAGTTTATTTCTAATAAACCTTCTTATTAAAAAAATCTGCAAAATTATTGTGTTATGAGTGTTGTGCTAGGAATGTATTGAATCTTACCTTATTTGAAGCATATTTGCATAAAGTTTAGTACACAAATTACTACTTTTATTCTGTAGAACAGAATATTACTAAGATATAATATTGTGCACTGTCACTTTAAGAGTAGATAGATGGAGGGACAGATAGAGAGAGATACAAAATTATGCCACCATACACAGAAAATATTGTGCAATGTCGCTTTAAGAGCAGAGTAAATATTGTGTTACTAAGATATAATATTGTGCAATGTGGCTTTAAGGGTCATAGATAGATAGATAGATAGATAGATAGATAGATAGATAGATAGATAGATAGATAGATAGATAGATAGATAGATAGACAGATAGATAGATAGATAGATGCCATCATGCACAGAAAATATTTTTGCACTGTCACTTTAAGAGCAGCAGAGTAAATATTGCGTTACAAAGATATAATATTGTGCTCTGTCACTTTAAGAACAGCAGAGTAAATATTGCGTTACAAAGATATAATATTGTGCTCTGTCACTTTAAGAGTAGATGGATGGGTGGGTGGATGGATGGATAGATGATGCCATCATGTAAAGAAAATATTGTGCACTGTCGCTTTAAGAGCAGCAGAGTAAGTGTGTTTGCATGATTCAAAAGGTGAGGCTCCGCCCACTCTGTGTTAGGTCAGTTTCGTTTCTTCGATCGTGTGACGTCTGCTGTAAATATCGCTTTAAAGATGGGCGCATCTAATGACAAACCGCTGAAATGTCCTCTATGTTATCAAGAGTGTCGGGAGCAGGTGACGCTGGCCTGCACTCACAGCTTCTGTCGGGTTTGTATCAGTGAGTTGTGGAGCGGATCTCAGACAGGACCGTATTTCTGCCCTGAGTGTAGGTACGAGTACCAGCATCTGCCGGACTATACCGACGGAGCGTCAACATCTTCAGCCACACGTACGTTCAATAACACAACAATAAATGTTGACTTTGTTGACCTTGAACATGTGTATGTTATTATTATATTGCACATGTGTAAGTTACTCGTGTCGTGACCACAGCCTATGCTTGTGACGTGACGTTAGTAGGCCACAAGTACTCCTGTGTATTGATCTGTTGTAGTGGATCAGTTGTCTGTCTACTATCAGGTTACAAGCATTAAGCTTTAAATAGTCAATAGGGTGCTGCATGTATGGATCATAAAAGTCATAGAAAAAAAACTTCACAGTCACATTACTAGTTTATTTTATGTGTCTGTTAACAATATCCAACATACATGTTGGGAGAATTATGGTGTTTGTGTCTTTTTATTCTTTTGGACATGACTATTTACACCACAATGCCTATGCAATATCTGTCTTCTAATTTCATAACTATTATTGAATGTATATTATTTAAAACACATTAATGAATTATATATATATATATATATATATATATATATATATATATATATATATATATATATATAAATATATATAACACAATTATTTGAAATGCTGCACTATAATATTTAGTGATATTTACCTAGAACATACAGTACATAATTTAACTCAAGCTCTTCACTGAAAGTTACTTTGTAACTTTTAATTTAATTTTTTAGTTCTGAAAAAAATGAATTGGGGGTAAAATAGTTTGTTGTGATGGAAATGAGAGATTTCATTTTTTGAAAAATGTATTTAGCAAAATCTCTGTAATTTTTTTTTTTTAATTGTACATTTAATTTTCATAGTATTTAAGAAGAGTGGGTCTAGGACAGGGTAAGACAACACTAAATATAAACATATAAAATAAGTAACATCCATTTTAAAAATGTAATTATGAAATTATTGCAATTGTAAATCTTAAATAATAAAAGCATGGTAAAATGTTTCCAACACAGTTTTAATCTGTTTTTATTAATATATCAAAAATAAAAAGTTGAAATCCATCAAACCCTAAAAAACAAACAAAACAAAAAAATCCCAAAGGTGATAAACATTTGTAAAACTTTACTTCAGTGGCTCTGTTACATGTTACATGTACTTATTTTAGTAATAACACAAGGGGTGTCCTCAACTAAGGATTTTCATAGTCAAATCTGAATTTTCGAATCTTGCTGATATTTGACTGATAGTCGAATCATATGCTTGGGGGCGGGGCAAAATACATTACCAATAGTTTTTAAATAAATTGTACCCTACCTGATCGAAAAAAAAATCCTGTCTTTCACTCTGCCTGTGTCAATTTGAGTCTTTTTAAAGATTTAAATCCCTGCCGCCAAGATGCTCCTCTGTCAGTCACGGATTATGAAAGGTGAAACTTAAATCTATAGGGTGGTTGAATTTATTAATGCATGTTCAAATATTTATTTATAGCTTCTTTCTTTTCAGATTATTATTTACAGCATTATCATAATAAATTATTGGGCGAAAACCGGTAGTTCTATGTGAAATCAGACATTTGAGCACACCATATAGCCAAAATGGCATGATCATAACACCCGCGAATATTCGACTGTGAGATTGGGAGTCAAATCAGGTTCCTCCCATCAAAGCATTGAATCGTCGACTGTTCGGGGTCACCCCTAAATAACAGTAAAATATGCATTATTACATGTAACTAACCCTAATCCGATCTCTAACCCTATAGTATGCACGTAGTAAGTGTTGTTAACTTATATTACTCAGTGATTACATGAAACAGTTTTGAAAGTTGTTCAATTGTGAAGATTATAGCACTTGAACTAGAACTTTTACACAGTGCATGCCTTTCCCTCACAGCCTCGTTTTAATTCATTTTAAATATAAAATCTAACCTGACTAAGGTCTATTACACTGTAACAAAGACACAATAAAATAAATAACCAAGAAACACTTATATGCAATACTATGTTTTCAAGTAGATTGGCCATTTGGAAAGAAGCTGCATGGCCGGCACTCGAAGAAATGGCACGGGAAGAGGAAGTTCAGTTCAGCATTCCACAGTGAGGGACAAAGACTGGGCTCAGCTCCATCTAATAACACCGTCAGTGACTATGATGTAATCAGAATCATTGATTCTGATGAAGACACATCAAGACCAAGGAAAAGAAAGGCCACAGCAGACGAATGCTCTTCTGGAAGTCAGTCTCCATCAATGGTTTGGGGGACCACCTCTACGAATGACACATCCTCACAACGCACACCTCCAGACACAGATGAGATGACGTCTGCTCGTGTAGAATCATCTCCTGAGAGGAACACAAGTTCCCCTCAGCAAGACCAGCATGATGTGGCTCCCTGCAGTGACACCGGCTCACCCAGGACAAGCAATACACCCCAGGGAGAGAAAACCCCCTCACCAGCTGTCAGTGCCACCTCTCATACACCTGGAAAGCAGGAAACAGATTTTAACAGTGGAGAGCCCATCCGTATCTCAGCAGCAGCATCATCAGACAGACTTTCCAGGAGCAGTTCTGTGCCTTGCCATTACTGTCCCAGTTCAGAACAGAAGGTGGCGGTAAAGACCTGCCTGGTTTGTGGGGCCTCCATGTGCTCCGAACACCTGCGGGCACACCTGGAAAAGACGGTTTTCCAGAACCACCCACTGGTGAACGCTGTGGAAGACGTGTCTCTCTGGAGATGCCAGGAGCACCAGGAGATGAACCGGATCTACTGTCGATCATGTGCAGTGTGTGTTTGTACTGTGTGTTCCCTGGTCGGGTCTCACAAGGGGCACGAGTGCATCAGCATACGCGAGGCAGAACAGGAGCTCAGGGTGAGAGACTATTGGACATTTTTAAACACCATTTCCCCTTTTGAAATAGTTTTAAATTGGTGATTTAATATGTGGCTCAATATTCTGGTTAAACCTGTAGTTTTTAGTAGTGTACTACTGTTCAAATGTTGGTAGCACTTAGTTTTGTTCATAAATTCTTTCTATTTAAAATATTTTAAAATGTAATTCACACAAAGAACAACATGTATTTGAAATATTAATCTTTTGTAGCATTATATACGCCTTTACTCTTACTTTTTTGAGTAATGTGTACTTGTTGAATAGGAGTATTATGGTAATTTCTTTCTTTCAAAAAATGCGTTGCTCATTGGTTTATCTTCATTAATCTCTCAGGGTTCACTGAAGGATGAGATACAAAAAATACAAAAAACGGAAAAGTCCATTCAGGAAAAACTCTCTGAGCTCAGTGACAAAAAATGTGGTGTCCAGGTAAGTGTGAGAATGTTTGTTGATTTAATTGTTGCGCTTTAGCAAGGTTTTTATTGTAAGTTATTTATTGTTTATTTATTTTCACCCAAAAAGTCTGACATGAATTATTCACCCTCATGTCGTTCCAAACCTGTAAGACCTTCATTCATCTTCGGAACACAAATTAAGACATTTTTGATGAATTCTGAGAGCTCTCTGACCCTGCTTAGACAAAAAGGAACTACCACGATCAAGGCCCAAAAAGGTAGGAAGGACATCGTTAAAATAGTCCATGTGACATCAGTGGATCAACCATAATTTTACAAAGGCACAAGAATACATTTTGAGTGCAAAAACCTGACTTTATTCAACAATTTCTTCTGTTCCTTGTCAGTCTCTGCCCCTATGCTGTTGCATATCTGTCTATGCGGGGTCAGAAAGCTCTCAGATTTAATCAAAAATATCTTCATTTGTGTCCCAAAGATGAGCAACGGTCTTACGGGTTTGGAACGACATGAGTGTGAGTAATTAATGACATTTATTTTTGGGTGAACTATCCCAAGTTGTTCATGGATTTATGCTCTCTTTGTCCAATGTTGTTATTAACTAAACCTATTAAAAAATATATTTTTTTTTTATAAAGCTGAAATAAAATATCAGTATTAGATAAAAACATAAAAATAAAATGCTTAAAAGAAAATATTGTCCTGTCAACTAAATGAAAAATAAAAACAAGTTTAAGTACTAAAATTACTAAAAGCTTTATAAATGAAAGTAAAAAAATAACAGTAGCATCAAATAAAATGCTAATTCTGTGCACTAGAGCTTTTGCTTCCCTCATGTTTTGTGATTCTTGCAGGAAGGGCTGGAGGACGTGCGGGCGGCTGTATTGCAGCAGTATCAGGCCATGCGGGTTACTCTGGAGCAAGAGGAGGAGCAGGCTTTACTCTGTGTGACCCAGGAACAGGACAGAGTGCTGGGAAGCATTGAAAAGCAGCTGGACACATTACAGGGTGCCTTGATATCTAGCCAGAGTATATTAAATGCCCTGCAGGGAATGACCAATGCTGAAGGGGCGTCTAAGAACCAGGATCAGGCCTTCATACTGGTATGATAAACAGCAGTGATCTTAAACTGATCGAAATATTCAAAATATCATATATTTGTTACTTTATTTTAGTAATGCAATTACAATTTTTACTGTTTATTTCAGGAATACAGCAAGATGGCAGGACAGTAAGTGGTTTGAAATGGTTCAAATATTTGTTGATTATTATGTGCATTGAGTAAAACTGATGTCCTTCTCCAGACTGACTGAATTGTCTGATCCTGTACAAAACCTTGAGACACCCGAAGAGATAAACCATAACCGGCTGGACTGTCTTAATGACTGGACCGAGAGGAGACTGGAGACGGTGCTCCTATCACTGCCTCATCGAGACCCTTTCAGACTGCTGTGTGAGTCTTTTACACACTTCACCGTATAAATCATACTATAATACTGGAATAACATATAAAAAGTATAAAATGACGTGATTATATGAATTCAGAACGAGCTCATTAAGGTTCTTTCTCTGAGATACTTTGGTTAAGACATTTTTTATATTATTATGACATTTTAACAAAAAAATTGTTTTCCAGTAATGCTGCGGTCTAATATTTTGTTTGCTCTAGGTCTATGCTATTGCTCAAGTTGTTGGTTAAATGTTAACATGAATGATAGATGTTAACGCTTTCATGGCTATGAGGGTCTGTGTAGTTGTAACACAATTTTTATAGGACTGAACTGTCTCACTATTTGTGAGACTGACAATTTAACTGACAATTTGTTTTTTGATGTGTCCACTAATCAATGTATGTCAGTAATTGTACACATATGTGCTATACACTATTATCATTCTAATGTTTGTACCACTTAGTTTTCTTCAATTGCATTTTTTTTTTAATAATTAGTATTATATTAAAGGGATAATTCACCCAAAAATGAATACTGTTATCATTTATTCACACACAAGTTGTTCCAACCCTGTAAGAGTTTCTTTATTGAACACAAAATAGGAGATTTTGAAGAATATGGGTATTAAAACAGTTTCTGGACCTCATTGACTGGCATGTAGTATTGTCAATGGGGACCAGCAGAATAATTCAAAATATCTCCTTTTATGTTCAACAGAAGAACGAAACTCATACAGGTTTGGAACAACCTGAGGGTGAGTAAATGACAGAAGGTTTTTTTTATGTTTTTGAATTTTATACATTTTATAGTGGCCTTTTATTGTGGCCAGCCTAAAGCGCACCTGTGCAATAATCATGCTGTCTAATCAGCATCTTGATATGCCACACCTGTGAGGTGGATGGATTATCTCGGCAAAGGAGAAGTGCTCACTAACACAGATTTAGACAGATTTGTGAACAATATTTGAGAGAAATAGGCCTGTTGTGTACATAGAAAAAGTCTTAGATCTTTGAGTTCAGCTCATGAAAAATGGAGGCAAAAACAAAAGTGTTGCGTTTATAATTTTGGTCAGCGTATTAAATTAGAAAACAAAAATATTTTCTATTGTAATCATATGTCACAATATTACTTTTTGTTACTTACATTTTTTACCAAATAAATGCATCACTGTTGAGCATAAGAAGCCTATTTTAAAAAAATGAACACTATTATGAACACTATTATAGTAATTGGAACCACAAGAAGACTTGATTGGCAGAAACAAATATAATGTTTGACAGCTGATGTTTCTATCTGCAGATGGGATAAGCCCAACTCTAGATCCTGATACTGTCCATCCGAAGCTGCTGCTGTCAGATAATAACAGGGCGGTGCAGTACAGCGAGACCCAGCAGGACTACCCCGAGCAGGAGTCACGCTTCAACATTTTCCCTCAGGTGCTGGGCTGTCATGCCATAGACGGAGGCTCCTGCTACTGGGAAGTGGAGGTCTCTCTGGATGAGGGCCGCTGGAAGGTGGGGGTCTGTGATGGACAGATAGGCAGAAAGGGGCAAAAGGACATCTGCCGTATTGGTTTCTACCCTAATTCTTGGTGTTTAGTTTATGAGAAGGGAAAGGTGGAAGCTCTACACGATAAGGTAGCTTCACCTGTGTGTTCTGCTGAACTCTGGAAGATCGGGGTGCTGCTGAATTTTAGTGAGGGTCGCTTGTCTTTTTATAGCGTGGCAAGGGAGGGATCTCTCTCTTTGCTCTACAGTTTTGAGCATACGTTCACTGAGCCCCTGTATCCGGCACTGGCGGTTTCTAAAACACAGCTCAGTATCTGTGATATATTTACCAAGACCACTGCAGACTAGACCGTGTTTGTGATTTTATGAAAGGTTTTATTATAATGTTAAAGGAATACTTCACACAATTATAATTTTTGTTAATTTACTACCCCTAAGGCTATCCAAGGGACTTTCTTTCTCCAATATAACAGTAGCAGATTTTTAGCTGAGCCCATCATTCTTTGTGATTTATAAAATGCTAGTCAAGAAGAGGTAGCATCATTTTGAGAATAAAAAAGCAGATAAAAATCACAAAATAAACGCATATGGCTCCTGACGATATATCGAGGTCTTATGAAGCTAAACGATCAGTCTGTGCAAGAAATTTATTATTTACATTTTTTCCTTAGCCTCAGACAAATGTGTGAATGTGAAATTAGCCTTGTGGTTTACAACAGGATCAAAAGAAAATACCATTTTGAATAATACAAGTATAGATATAATGCTAAATTGTCAGTTCACATCCATGCAAACATATGAGAGAAAGAGTGAGAATGCGGGATTTATCTGAGGCTACTGAAGAAAATAGCCACCTATTTCTTGGATATTTTAGGGTGAGTAAATAAACATAATACTTTTACATTCCACAAAAACATAATTTCCAGGTCACAACTGCTGAGCCCAAGCGTGTAAGAGGTCTTGAAAACAATGGCCTATTTTTTTATGATTGATGGTGGTATTTGCTGATTTTAATGGGTAGGATTTACATATCTGACCTTTTAATACTCTATTTCCATTCCAAATATTTTATATATCCATTTATATGTCAATTTGAAATGGTGTTTTATCAAAACAATCTTGTACAGCCTTTTTACTTTTTACAGACATTTCTTGAACTTCTTTTTATGTTTTTGCTAGGATTCATTTTATCACTTGAGATAAATAATTTGTATTTTTATATCGAGTAAAATATCAAATTGCACTGTATTTACATGTACACATTGAAATCAAATGAAGGCCAGGAGAAATACTTTTCAAACAAACATTCAACATTCCAAATGAAACTCAGAGATGCAATCTAGAATAAATGTAATAATAAACACTTTTCAACATGGAACATGTTTCCATTCATTATCCAGGTTTATTTTGATGTATATATATTTTTTTACTAGTATCTCAATACATTTTCTGATGGTTTTGAAATGTTTACTACCATATGTATGTCATAATTTTTATAGGTTTTACCAGTGTTGAGCTACTGTTGGCCGTGTAATATTTCAACCTGTTTATAATATGAATATTCCAATTCAACTCTTGGTGGCAGTATTGTTCAATATCTAAACATAGGAAATCTTGACATTGAATTCATACTGAAGAAATCAAGCAGATAGTTTGAACTGTGCTGCAAAGCTTTATTCCGAATTAAATTCAGATTTTTTTCTGTACTGTACTGCGTTGTATTGTCAAAAAAGCTTTTTTCTTTTTTGTGTGCTTTGTAAATAACGATGTGCCCTTTTATTTTCATTCGAGCGTCTGGTGGGAGGAGTCCATCAGGTGCAAGACAAAGTGAGTCATCTGTTCCAAGATGTCTCTGTACCCTTACATAATTCAATTCATTTCAAATCAATACAAATTACCCGGTTACTAAAGACAAATAAAACACGAAGAAAACATAGTGAAGACGTGATAAGTTGGCCGTAAAACCCTTTGGCAAGTTAATTAATGCATGCCAGCATTGACAGATTCAAATGACTTCTGCCATGCTGATAAATGATTCATTTGTTTATAGTGTACATTTTTCAATGCAGCTTTAGTTCACAAGTAAACCCAATTAATTTGATTATCTGAAATATTACATATTCAGTCATCCAATATTCTGTTCTATTTTTTTAAGTTTTAAAATCCTACAATCTCACAATACTGAAATGATTTATTTCAGTTTATCTTGTGAAATATATTTTTCAGTCATTTCCTCTGAAGTTCCACCTCCACATTTGGTAGAGCAGCTCTACAGGCAAACTAGGTACACTGCCATGGCAACAACCTGTGCCCTAAGCCAGGCTCTATCGCAGAGGTACAGACATTTAGTCAGGGGTCATTTGGCTCCCAGCTGCCTGAAAAACAGGTGCGGAGCCGCTCTGTCACTCTTCTGTAACTGGCAGAAATATGTGAGCTGCCTTACAGCTGCTCACACGTCGCTTCTATCCGAGTGTGAATTTATACAGTTCAAACCACCTGAGACATGAAGTCCTACTGAGATAAATGTTATTTTTGATATTCCAATATTCAGAATTAATCAGCACTTGTAGATATAGACCTTGTCTCTTACGTCGTTATGAAGTGGTGGTAAGAAACAAGCAAAGCTGTATCGGATGACCTTATTTGCACTTTTGTCTTGGTCTCTGGGGAAATCACTTTAATGTTCCGAATTGGTTCACTGTAAAAAAATATATGATCTATAAGTCATAGCAACTTGTGTTTTTCCCATTAGTTTAAAGTGTCTGTATGCAAGTTTTTTACTTTGAAATATCAGTCTCAATAAGGATATGTAATAAGTGCAATGTAGATAACTCATCATTACAATCTCACTCACTTGTAATGTCTTTAAGAGCACTTTAATTAAAGCAATAGTTTGCCCCAACACAAACATTTGCTGAAAATTGAATCCAAGTGATGAGTTTGCTTCTTCATCGGAACATTACGCTTGCTCACCAATGGATCCTCTTGAGTGAATGGGTGCCGTCAGAATGAGAGTTCAAACATCTGATAAAAATACAAGGAAGCATTATTATGGTTTATGGACTTGTATTTTGACCAGAATCGATGTTAAAACACCTTAATTATGGGTTTGTTTCTTACAAACATGCAGCTTTTAATTTTTTTTTTTTGGAGTCACAGATTACTTGTGGATTATTGTGATGTTTTCATCAGCTGTTTGCACTGCCATTCTGACGGCACCCATTCACTGCAGAGGAACCATTTGTGAGAAAGTGATGTAATGCTTAGTCTGTATGAAAAAGGTTATAAATGCAGATTGTTATGAAATAAAGGATATTATGTTTTTTAATCTGTGTTTTCAGTGATCCAAAGACACCAGTTAAACATTTTGTTAAACTATAAATATATAAATATATGTAATAACTAGTTCCACAGCAATTTCTTATGATGCACAAATAATAAACATTAGTTGTGTTAATATATAAAAGACATGGAGTAAATGGTTGAATTTGAATTGACATAACTTTCTGTAGTTTTCTGAATGTTTGACCAATTAAAACATTTTAGCTCATTTTAGTTTTATATTGGACTATAAAACTAGTTCAGTAAAGGTTGAGCAAACTTTAAAATATAATTCAGATAACACTTTGAAGAGAGAAACTGACTGAACATAACATTTCTGTGGAACAAGTTACTAAATAATAATTAGCTGAAGCAGCTTGACATTTTTTACAGTGTGCTAAATTTCTCAAAATCTGTTCCAATGAAGAAATAAACTCAACTACATCTCAGTTGGCCTGAGGGTGAATCATTTTTAGCAAGTATTCATACTTGGTGACCTGTTCCTTTGAACCCTAAGGAAGCCCTTTGTTGATCATGTGTGTATACAACATCTCCTTATATGCACTAGTATCTATAGATGGTTGCCCTGGCAACAACGCCTTTAGCTGCTCCACATCCCAGAATGTACTATTACCTAACGGCAATCCGGAGTGCAAGGAGCTTTTGTCTGGGACTTTCTGTGCCATTAAGGCAGATCTTATTTTCTGGTGATTTGACTTTGAATTCTCTGGGTACATTGCCTCGTGATTTTCTTCACTTATTATCGTTGTTCCCATGAGGATGTTCATTTCAGGCTTCAGCACAGATGGCCAGGGACAGAGGACATGAACCAGCTGGCTAATGTACATATTCCAAGAGCTCTCTCAGAGGACAAGGCTTTTGACACCGTGTCCTCGATGTGACTTGACACTCGGAACACAGTGTACTGTATATAAAACACCTTTCCACCTACTCGACCCTAGAATGCATCAGTTAAAAAACATCCAAATTAAACTGATTTTTTGAAGAGGGGGTAGATTGGAGGCTTGGGTTATCATTTGGTTATTAATTGTATGGTGTCAAATCTGAATGCAAACTTGAAGGAAACAGATAGAGTTTAAGTCGACTAAATGATTGGATAATTTTTTTTGTTTTCACTGAAAGATCGGGTTTTGATATTTTAAATAAGAATTACAAGTTTATTTTTTAAATAAAACATATGCATGGATGAATCATTCATAATAAGATCAATAACATGCCTTTAGAAAAAAAGAAAGGGTGGATTTCTATTTCATGCTACTGGATTCAATGGTTTCTTCTGGTTTTTAGCTTTATTTTCTGCGTAAAAAAAATCATTTAATTATTATTTAAAATTATTTCTGTGTAATTAAAATATTTATTATTACATTTCTTTTACATTTTTTTTTACATCAGATTATTTAGCAATGACCCTTGTAAACAGGGCCAGCGAAACATTTTTGACCTCTCTGACTTAGGACACAATGCAAATGAATTGGCCCATTTATTATTATTGGCCCATTTATTTTTTTTAAAGACAAAATATGAATTTGACAATCATAAATGGAAACATTGGCTAAAAATAAATAAATACAATAAAAACCACACCCTGTTGGGTCAGTGTTACTTCTTTAACTTCTAAGGTTAAAATGGTAATTCTGAAGGAATAAAATATTGTCAAAATGAAAAATCTGGGAAGGTGTTTTGGTGGTAAATTTCGTGACATTACATACAATATAAAGCATTCAGTATGACCACTCAAAGGACTTTTGACCTCAATCTCATTTGACTAACACTTGTATATTTAACTTGAGATTCGTGAAGAATTCCAGTCTAAGAATTCCATCTTAAAATGAAAAGTGTCATAACCAGCTCCCTTTGGCAGCAAATTCATTTAAGCGGAAATATTCACTTGAGGGAATTCACTCAGTCCACACAAAGCATACTAACAACAATGTTGTTTCCTCTCTCATCCTCATCATTTTCGTTAAACGGGTTTGACAGAGTATGTCAGTCCTTTAATTAAGCTGTCACTCAGTGAGACTACAATTAGGATGGATGGACCAGATCTCTCGGTTGAGACTGGCGTTCTGGGTATTGTAAGCGAAATAGACATAACCAGCTACTCAACACAAATTTACATACAGCACAAGCTCCAAAGCATGTTTGATGCTTGCAGAACATTTACAGAGACAGCAGTAAGATTGACATGTTTTCTGAGCTTTTTACACAGTTTTGTCAACTGACATTATCAGTCTATTCAAACACAAGTCCATTTGTGTTCATAGCGATGTTCACTTACAATTAGAATTCGTTTTTCTGAATTTTTTTAAGTACATGAATTATGTTTCCATCTTTGTTGCCACAGTTTGGAAGTGCCTTTTTCTCTTCTAAAGAAGGGGGTGTCCCAGTACTTTTGTCCATATTATGAATGTACAAGTCATTGGTGTTTGAGATTTCATGTTCACATATTTATTTGTGGGGTGATGTAAGCAACGAAGTCAATATCACATTTAGTCATTATTAGGTGCTTGAGGCCTAAGCAGCTAAAAAATTATCTCTGTCTGTGCATTCATCCCATAAAATCCTCGGTGATTCCCAAAAAGTCACTTGCCATGAGAATCAAGTTTGATCTCATTCATGGCATTTCTTTGGAGACTTTGACTCTGATGGGAAACGCTCCATAGTGCAAGATCACATCGTATACCCCAGAGACAAGGGAGCATTAAGAAAATGTGTCGCTTATCAGTGACATTTAACTCTCAATGAGGGAATATGACTCCGTTTCAAAGACTTGTGATAGTGCACGTTTTCCTTTCTGCTGGCTAGATCTCTGGACGCTTTCATTAATCCTGCTCTGGATGATGTCATCATGTTATTGCTGTCACATTACAGGCTTCACATCTAGGAGTCTCAAAGCAATTGTTGTTTAGAGTCTGGGTTATGACTTCATAACATCTTAAGCATGCTCTAGAGGTTTTTCCTTGAGCGTGTTGTTCTTTAAACATCTCATAATTAAACATGGGTCACTATAATGATGTGTGGGGGAATATTTTCCAACTGTGTTGCAAACAATATACTCAAAAAAGACACTGAAGTGAAGATCTTATTAAAGGGAACTTTATTTTCCGTTGCATTTCGCAGAAGAATGAAAATCATACAGGTTTAAAAATGACATGTAGTGAGTATATAATGAGAGAATATAAATTTTTAGGTGAGCTATGCCTTCAAGAGCAATGAATGTTTTTAGTTTTAGAAATATCTTCTGTCCTAATGTGTTTCTTTCTTTTTACAGGAATTTTACAGGTGAAATTCGACAATTGTGGCGTTTAATCCATGTCTTTTAGCAGTTAGCCATCAACATGTCATCATAAAAGATGATAAAGCAGACTGAGAGTATTGATTATTTTATTTTCTGAGGCGCTTACAAATGCTTTCTTGAACATGCACCTTTTCTTCACTACTGTAATGTAAAAAAAGCCTAAAAAAGTCTGAAAACGTGATTCAATAGAAGAAAAATATGATTGAATAACAAATACAGGCACTTGTCAAGACATTTCATGAGGTCTCTCGTTTGAGATTCAGCCTCAACAACAGCACATTCATTTTCATGCCTTGCTGCTGCTGTTCAGAGGGATTTTATAACAGTAACTGTTGTCACCTTCCTTTATGTGTCAATCCATGAAACATCTTGTAATTGATGTCACCAAATCCTTTGTACCTCCTATACATGTATTTATATATACATACAGAGATATATATATCTCTCGCCTACAGCTCGCCAGTCTCATACAGAACCAACTGACACAAATGCCCACACGATTTCAGCTCTGACTGTCTGTGTCACACAACATCGCTTCCTTTTACCTGCCTTTGCCCCTGATTTATTTGCCCCATGGATTTTATTTCCTTCAGTCTGTCACGGCTGTGTGTTTAAGAGAGTAATGTAAGCAGTTCTTTCTTCATCCGATAAACTAAACTAAAATGCAGGAAGACATTTAACTTTTAATTGTATCACACATTTGAATTCAGCTGGCTTGTTTGTTGACTTCCCTGCTTGAGTAATCTTTCTGAATTTATTAGAAATTATTTTTTAATGTTAATTTATTTATAGCTTTCTAACTTGAATATGCCTCAGTAAGTCAGTCGGCATTTTGTGATACTGTACGAGTAAACTGGTCTATCTATCTATCTATCTATCTATCTATCTATCTGTTTGTCTGTCCATCCGTCCATCTGTCCGTCCATCCATTCATCCATCCATCTATCACTCAAATGTTTGAATTTTTTTTTTCATAAAGAATGGAATACTTTTGTTCAGATAGTATGCATTAAATTCATTAAAAGTGACAGTAAAGACATTTATAATTTGTCTTATAAAATATTACCGTTTCAAATAAATGCTGTTCTTTTGAACATTCTGCAAATAAATCAAATAATTCTGTGAAAAATAAAATAAATCATGATTTCCATAAACATTAATGACCAAATCAGTAGCCTATATATTCGAATGATTTCTGAAGGATTATGTGACACTGAAGTCAGGAGTAATGATGCTGAAAATTCATCATGCATCACAGGAACAAAATTGCAATTGAAAATGTGTTCAACTTATTATTTAAAAAAAAATATATATATATTTCAGTTTTTCTGTATCCTTGGTGAAAAGACTTCTTTCAAAAACATTACATAATCTTACTGACCCCAAATATTGTTATATTATTTATTTTCTGTTCCATGCAAAGTATCCCACTGGATCGACAGATTAAAGAAAGTTATACAGGTTTGGGATGACATGAGTAAGTGATGACAAAATGTACATTTTCTTTGGTGAGCTATTTGTTTTGTTAATGCGTTGAGGCATTATTTCAGTTATGGACACATGGCTGTTTGTCTAATGGTGAGTTAGATCTCTGTTGTTCAAGAGTTACAAGTTGTGCTGTGTCATAAATCAAGCTGTCAGCTGTGTTTACCTCTCCATCTATTACATGTTGGCCACCACCTCTCCATTTGTTCATCTTAAGCTGTTGTGTTGCATGCCAGACTGTTTTCTCTGCACAGATCTCTCTCATTCATACTTTCATTCACTCTAATTGGCATCAGAAGCTGATTTAATTTCAGCCTCATTTAGCAGAACCAAACATTAACTGTACGTTTCAGGCTGAAAGCTATAATTTCGCTCTCGCTCTTTCCCTCCACCTGTCTTTCTCTTCAAAGCTGTCCTCATTTTCTCTGTTGTCTAAAGTTAATACACCCACTCCTGTTCCTTCTTTCTCCCACACGTCTCAGTGCTTTATTTATTGAAAGTGAGCCTGGGGCTATGGCTAGCAAGCCCTGCGCCCCTGCTGTTGTGTGCAGCATCGTCCCGGTCGATGATTTCTAAAACCTCCAATCTATCCAGCGTTTCTCATTAGAGCTGACAACTCTGCTTGCTGAAGCCACCTGCTAGACCGAAGCACAAGGGCTAAATGCAATTTGTCACCACAGATCACACTACCTACTGATTTAATTGGAGCGTTTATCCCAGTCGTAATTTATGAGAACAATTAAACCAGGGGAGGGTTCAGTCATGAAGACAGACAACCCCTTTTTTGGGGTTGAGTTTTCATATTTCATTTTAGTTTTTCACTCATCCTGGGTCATTCTAACCCCAGGCAAAAGGATCTCAATCACGAACTCAGACTTTCTTTACTGCATTCTGAGTTTATATATCTAAGTTTTGAGTTTATATTTCGCACGTCTGACTTATTTTCAGAGAACATTGAGCTTACATCTCAGATTTGTTTGTGCAACTTTTAAATCACTATTCTGACCCCCTGCAATTGTTTATATATATATATATATATATATATATATATATATATATATAAAAAATTGTACCCCAATCTAACAGCAATTCGTACATTTATGATGAGATGGCTTATTTGTAAGATTTGTGACCCACCCCTAAACCTACCCCTCACCCAAATCGTACAAAATCATACGAGTGAGGTCGAATAAATTCGTTCAAATCAGCCACCTCGTAAAATATGTATAAATTGTTTGTGAGATAGCGTTGAAATGTTTGACTTTATATCCAAACTAGTATACGTTTCTTATTTTGAACAAAAAATTGAAATATTTTGTAGGTCCTCATTGACTTCCATAGTAAAGAAAGATATACTATGGAAGTCAATGGGGACCATCAACTGTTTGATTACCAACATTCTTCAAAATATATTTTATGTTCAATATAAGAAACTCATACAGGTTTGGAACGACATGGGAGTGAGTAAATGACACAATTTTCATTTTTTGGTGTACTATCCCTTTAAGCGCAGTGTAAAAAGCTCATAAAACTTCTTTGGTTTCATCCTACTGTACTTTATAGGAAAACGTTGAGAAGTTTGAAGCATAAACGAGTACCCACATACACTGACAGGCCTCTGGGGTCACCAATCTAAATGCAGAACCAGATAAATTGAACGGAGCAAAAGTCAGTTGCAAAAAGTCAAACACATCACGACTACGTAATAAGTGAAAGTGATTCCTGCAGCAATGAATACATGATGCTCGAGTTCCATCAGATGTGTGCGATCTTGATGGAGAAAATGATTCTGCAGACAATGACATTCAGTATCCCCCACTGTGCGCTGACTCTTTTAGCCTTTTGCAGTTTCCTTTCAGAGATTCTCAACGCTAGCCTGAAAGGAATATTTTTTACCTTCAATAAAAATGTCAGGTGTTAAAGGCTTCCAGTAAAAACCTGACATTTCTTGGACTGAATGGATTCGTGACCTGGCTATTAAGATGTAAGGACGGTCTCGACAGACAGACACAGGGGCCAGTTGCATAAACTTAGCCATGTGTTAAGACCGTCTTAACTAGTTTTACCAACTAGAAGTTGCCAATGGGTAATCCGTTTTACTTTTCCAATACAAAGAACAGTCTACCTTTTCATAACAGAATTTAAGATATGACCAGCCTTGACTAACTTAAGACCAGTCTAAACGGTTTATGCAACCAGCCCCAGGGCATTTTAACACTCAGGCTAATGTGAGACTTGCATGGAGAGAGTGTCACATGTCTTCAAACCTAATTGCTAAATCACCCAAACATTATTTAAATTTTTACTGATTTTAGTTTCAAAATATGCCCAAGTGTGGGACATTTGCCCAGCTTTAACATTGTTCTCCATCCTGTGCTCATTATTTGATTAATTATTGCTGCCATAAAAAAAGTTATTAAAGACAGCATTTTTTTTTGGTGAAAAATTCATCCATGTGTAGCAACATGGGGTCGCGCAACAAAAAACGTGGAGAGCCCTAGGACTTGCACCCAGGGAAATACTACGCACCCTCAGGTGCTACTCAAGGAAACACCGGTTAGAGTCTACTAAATGAGCAAGAAAAATTAAAACATTTATTTTGCACAGAAATGATTCATCCTAAAGAATGGTCTCGTCAACAGTTTACCAATTAAATACACACAGTTACAAAGAGACCGTAATAAATCTAGCCTTAACAGAAGGGACAAACCACACAGCAAATCAGTCCATACATTATTAAAGCAAGTGACGCACCTAAAAGATAAAAAATACTGATAAGAAGGATACTGATAAACACAGGACACAAGACTGACTTTCTCTGTCTTCTTTGGAGCTCCTATGAAATAACAAGAGAGAAAATACTGTCAAGCTCAACAGTATGATGAATAAATATTAATGTTAACACTTTACAATAAGATGTCTTTTTACATTAATGTATTAACTAACAATACATTTATTACACATTTTATACATTTTTGTTAATGTTAATAAAAAAATACAGTCGTTCATTGTTAATGTTAGTTCACACTTCACAGTGCATTAATGTTTACAAACACAAATTGTGATTTTAATAATGCATTAGTAAATGCTGAAATTAACATGAACTAAGATGAATAAATGCTGTGGAAGTATTGTTCATTCTTATTTCATGTTAACTAATTTATTTAACTAATGTTAACTAATGAACCTTATTATAAAGTGTTGCCATATTAACATCTAAACTGATACTTTAACCTGTTAACATGCGTACACGTATGTTAAGCTCTTTACCCTATAGTTGCAGTGGTGCCACTGAAGTCATGTAGTAAGAGCGCTGCTGATTCAGTTTTAATGTGCTTCTAGAACGACCACAGATGAGGCATTAAGTGCATGGCACTGCGACCAGTTTAACATTTTACAGAGTTTAATGTAGCAATGTGGTCGCTCAGTTTTTCAAGATCAGTTTTAGTCGTGTAACTGTTAATAGATTTGAACAAATAAATAGCGTTACTACACATTGATTGCAAATACAAAAATAAGACAAGTAAAAAACCACGGTACTTATTAAAATATTTTATTATTTATATTTTATAATAAAATGATCACAATTTACTTAAATACATGAACACAGAAAACCCCTGTTAATGTAATGTTTTTTTTTTTTTACTCATCACAATACAAGAAAGATCTCTCTACTTCCACTGATATTTTAAATGTATCTTTCCCATGGCTGGCAATAGCACAACATTAATTGTACTGGACAAATAGTCTACCAGGTCTCATGGCATTTACGTACTTTTTAGCGAGACACAAAACACATACAAATAACTACATATTACTGCAGTTTCCAAAAGAAACAAACACTAGAGGCAGTAAAACTCTGACACCTCTTACTCCTTTTCACACAAGTTTACAGAGTTTTGATTAATAAAGTGTAATTCTCTTCCGAAGGGAACTTCTAAGCTGCGTCCTCTAGATGGCGCTATGGGAACGCCTTCAGCGTGACCAGTCTCTGAAGCATGAATACAAACACAAAATGCACTTGACATTGGCAGGTGGAAGCCTATGACGTAAGCAAATGAGCGTCCGCGGGCATAAAAGGGCGCCTGTGGAACACGTCATCCACTTTTTGTCTTCAGGGGACTTTGTTTCTGAAGTGTGAGTAATCATGTCTGTTGAGAAACGCTTTAGGAGGTGTGCCGATCCGTGTCAGCGTTTTCTGACACCAGATGACACACACGATTTATGCGTTATGTGTTTGGGCGAAGAGGACGCGCGCTCTGTTCTTCTCTGGCCTCTGATGAAGCCGGAGAGGATATTTCTGAGCCTTCTCAGCTTGTCGTATGTAGAGCTGCTGGAGGTTATGAAGCGTGCAGTCAGGTCTCCTCTCACTTTAGAGAGTCGTTATGCTGAGACCTCCACTCTTAAGAGCTCCTGAACCAGGGTTGAGTGTTACTAGGCATTCTACTGAAGCCCCAGCTCTCCAGAGCTCCGCTTAGACTGCACTATTAGTATGTAGGCTCCATTGTGAGCCTCGCTAGCTGTCGCTAGCGCTCAGTGAAGTCAGGTCTCCTCTCGCTTTAGAGAGTCGTTATGCTGAGACTTCCACTCTTAAGAGTTCCCCTAACTGGATTGAGTGTTGCTAGGCTTCCTCTCGTTTAAGAGAGTCATTCTGCTGGAGCCTCCGCTCTCCAGAGCTCTGCTTGGACAGCACTATTAGTATGTAGGCTCTATTGTAAGCCTCGCTAGCTGTCTTTAGCGCTGAGTGTAGTCAGGTCTCCTCTCGCTTTCGAGAGTCGTTATGCTGAGACTTCCACTCGTAAGGGTTCCCCTACCTGAAGTGAGTGTTGCTAGGCTTCCTCTCGTTTAAGAGAGTCATTTCGCTAAAGCCTCTGCTTTCCAGAGCTCCGCTTAGTCTGCACTGTTAGTATGTAGGCTCTATTGTGAGCCTTGCTAGCTATCTCTAGCGCTGAGTGTAGTCAGGTCTCCTCTCGCTTAGAGAGTCGTTATGCTGAGACTTCCACTCGTAAGAGCTCCTCTACCTGGATTGAGTGTTGTTAGGCTTCCTCTCGTTTAAGAGAGTCATTTTTCTGAAGCCTCCGCTCTCCAGAGCTCCGCTTAGACTGCACTATTAGTATGTAGGCTCTATTGTAAGCCTCGCTAGCTGTCTTTAGCGCTGAGTGCAGTCAGGTCTCCTCTCACTTTGGAGAGTCGTTATGCTGAGACTTCCACTCGTAAGGGTTCCCCTACCTGGATTGAGCGTTGCTAGGCTTCCTCTCGTTTAAAAGAGTCATTTTGCTGAAGCCTCCACTCTCCAGAGCTCCGCTTAGACTGCACTATGAGTATGTTGGCTCTATTGTGAGCCTCGCTAGCTGTCTCTAGCGCTGAGTGTAGTCCGGTCTCCTCTCGCTTTAGAGAGTCGGTATTCTGAGATCTCTACTCTTAAGAGCCCCCCAACTAGGGTTGAGTGTTGTTAGGCTTCCTCTCGTTTAGAGAGTTGTCCTGCTAAGGCCTCCGCTCTTCTGAGTTCCGTCTCTGGCAGTAATAGGAGAATGTAGGCTCTTTTTGAGCATCACTAACTGCCTGTGGCGTTGAGTGTAGCCAGGTGTCCTCTCAATTAGAGAGTCGTTATGCTGGGACCTCCACTCTTAAAGAGTTCCCCTACCTGGATCGAGTGTTAGGCTTCCTCTCGTTTAAGAGAGTCATTCTACTGAAGCCTCTGCTCTCCAGAGCTCCGCTTAGGCAGCACCATTAGTATATAGTCTCTATTGTGAGCCTCGCTAGCTGTCTTTAGCGCTGAGTGTAGTCAGGTCTCCTCTCACTTAGAGAGTCTGTATGCTGAGACATCCACTCTTAAGAGCCCCTCAACTAGGGTTGAGTGTTGTTAGGCTTCCTCTCGTTTAGAGAGTCATTCTGCCAAATAAGCCTCCACTCTCCAGAGCTCCGCTTAGGCAGTACTATGTGCATGCTCTTTCCTGAGCCTCACTAGCTGTTCATAACGTCAAGTGTAGAAGTCTCGTCTCCTCTCAATTTAGAGAGTCGCTTTCTGAGACCTCCACTCCGAGAGCCATACTCTGGTGAGCTAGTCTATGATGGCGAGCTTTGATTTTGCCTGAAGAGGTTTTTTTTGACCCTAGTTCTGCTGGTCAGGGATGGTATTTCTCGAGTCTGTGACTTAGGAATCTAGATTTTGGACACTCTTTCCCTCAGCATGGCAGCGTTGGCATAGCGTTCCCATAGCGTTCCCATAGCGCCCTCTAGAGGACGCAGCGTAGAAGTTCCCTTCGGAAGGGAACATCTCAGGTTACATATGTAACCATAGTTCCCTGAGAATATGGAACGAGACGCTGCGTCTCTTGGCAATGCTTCGGGGATTCCTGTCGGCGTCCCGTTTGAAAAAAGAGGATGACGTGTTCCACAGGCACCCTTTTATGCCCGCGGACGCTCATTTGCTTACGTCATAGGCTTCCACCTGCCAATGTCAAGTGCATTGTGTGTTTGTATTCATGCTTCAGAGACCGGTCACGCTGAAGGCGTTACCATAGCGCCCTCTAGAGGACGCAGCGTCTCGTTCCCTATTCTCAGGGAACTATGGTTACATATGTAACCTGAGACGTTTTCTCACAATTACATGAAGAATATCATGTTTCGACTTCAAAACAATATTAAAAAGCTGGGAGATTTGAAAACTGATGCTTTTGAACGTTAGCATCACACATATCAGCTTCATATCTATGGGTTTTCATAGACGGTAAGTTTGTTCGGTAGCTCACGGAGTACGGAGACGTATTTAGGAGACGAAGACCTCTAGTTCAAATCCTGTATAAACACATTTCGACAAAGCAGTTCAAATCTGCATATAAGGAAGTTGAAATGGCACGGTTGGGGGTGGGGGGGTTTGGGGCACGCAGACGAGGATGTAACTCAAATAGTCCATGACTCCAAGCAAGGCAAGGCAAGGCAAGGCAAGGCAAGGTAGACACAAACAGTAACACCAGGGAGTAATGAGTAGACCGGACCAAATCAAATTGAACAGACAGGACTATAAATACATAAGATAATCATAGATAATGAGACAAACACAGCTGGACAAGACTTATCTAATAATCACACTTAACAAGGACAGGAAACAAACCAAAAATGGACACAAGCGGAATACAAGACACACACACGACAGAGGACTGACAGATTGACAGTGAATTTAAATACAGTTCTGCACAATTTCAGTGCAATTAGTTAAATGGCTCTGCTAACAAATAAGATGCAGAATTTTGTGTTAAAATACCATCTTCGCAATTGTTTAATGAATTAATTCTGCAATATTATAAAATAAATTGTGTGTAAGTTTAGTGAAGAAAAGAGACCACATATGCTCAAAACGTACAACACTTAAAGGATTTTAAATGCCAATATGTGCAAAGAAAAAATTGCAACTTTGGTCTATAACAGCTTCAGATTGTCACTGAGGCAGAACCTTTTAAGAACAACTTTGTACCTTATTTACCCCTGAATATTTCTGCTGTTGGCTCCGTAGTATGAAAATCTTCCAAGGGAGAATAAAGCATTGGCTGCATAGTTTGGACATGAAAGCCGTCTATGTAGAATTGTGAAATAATCTCGAGACAGAGACACCAACCCACACACTCTTTAAACAGAATTGTCTTGCCAACATAGTGTTTAATATTTAAAAGTCAATATATAACAAAATGGGGAAAAACACTTAGTGTTTAATGCTTACGCTTCAATGTCCTCATTTTCCCAGTGAGGCATGAACTTGAATAATATTAAAGTAGAAACATGTGCCCTTACTGTATATTACAACCTGAATTCTGGAAATGTTTTATTTGAATAAAATTGAAACTAAAATACTTTCTAATCACATGAGCCAATTTTATGCACAATAGAACACAGATAACAACAAATGTTTAAACTGAGAAGAAAAAAAAATTTGCACAAAATAAGCTCATTTCAAATTTGATGCCTGCTACAGGTCTCAAAATAGTTGGGACAGGGTCATGTTTGCCATGGTGTAGCATCTCCTCTTCTTTTCAAAACAGTTTGTAGACGTCTGGGCATCAAAGTTATGAGTTTCTGGAGTTTTGGTGTTGGAATTTGGACCCATTCTTGCCTGATATAAGTTTCCAGCTGCTGAAGTGTTCGTGGTTGTCTTTGACGTATTTTTCATTTAACGATGTGCCAAATGTTCTCTATAGGTGAAAGATCTGGACTGCTGGCAGGCCAATTCAGCACCCGGATTCTTCTTCTACGAAGCCATGCTGTTGTAATAGCTGCAGTATGTGGTTCCCTCTCAAGCTTTCACGAGTCAAATGACTGGCCAATTGTCACGAAGTATGCAAATCACATGCAAATACTGACAAGCTGAGAGGCAGTATAAATGCGGGTCACACGACAATTACGTCAGAATCTTTTCCTTCACTTTGCTGAACAACCTAGATTATGGCTTAAACTAAATTACAGTTGAGGTTCGCTCATTCGAGGGGGGGCCTGGATGGCCGCTCGTCTGCAGCGTTCAGTTGAGTATGACATTTTCTTAAAGATGAGTCTGTCTGCCCTGGATCAGTGGTGGACCTTAAGGACTCAGGTGATGAGCTCACGCTGACTAAATGTCCGCATTCCTCTCACCCATCGAACCTGCAGGACAGGACATCAGCCCGGCTTCGCATGTCCCCCTTTCATGGCGGAGCGGAGAGCCAAGGGTAGATACAGGAGCTAAGGGTTCTCATGTCGCCGCAGATGCCGCACGGAAAAACACACTGTCCAAGCATGCAGCCCCCCGCCTCAGAGCAGCGTTCTGCCATGAGCAAAGCACAATCACTTGGCTCCTCACTCATTCACACGATACCAGCCCCTCATCAGCGGCTGCCGGGTTTGGAAGACACTGCTCTCTTATTCATACGATACCAGCCCCCCAACAGCAGTCTGCTGTGTGTAGAGGACACTCTCTCATTCACATGATACCAGCCCCTCATCAGCGGCTGCCGGGTTTGGAAGACACTGCTCTCTTATTCACATGATACCAGCCCCCCAACAGCGGTCTGCCATGTGTAGAGGACACTCTCTCATTCACATGATACCAGTCCCACGTCAGCGGCTGCCATGTGTAGAGGATACCCGCTCATTCACTGATACCAGCCCAACAATCAGCGGCTACCGTGGGTAGAGGACTCCGCTCTCTCACTCATTCAAGGCGATATGGGGCCCTCGCTTTGCAAGGAGTCACCTCATTCCCCTGCGCAGAAAAGCGTCCGAAGGCAATGGGTCTTTGATGCCCCTGCGCGCGAAGGTGAGGAGTCACTTGATGCCCCTGTGCGGAAAAGCGCGCGAAGGTGAGGAGTCACCTGACGCCCATGTGTGGAAAAGCGTGCGAAGGCGAGGAGTCACCTGATTTGGCTGGACTATTGCGGCAGTTGTTTACGCCCCTACACAGTGGTGTTCAACTAGGTTGTATAGCATAGTCAGTCTGTAGTGACAGCCAGGTGCAGATGCTGCTGCAGATCTACACAAAGATCGGGCGTCACTCGCCCTGCAATCAAAAAGAGCTGCTACCCGCACCGGTTTAAAAGCAGCAGACCTCAATCGAGGTCTTCTTTGGCGCACGGCGCTTCGCAGTGAAGGGACACCAGCGATTCCAACGACTAAGCCGCTAAAGCCACTATGTCAGTTCCTGAGCGCGTAAAAAACTATTCCAAGAATCTCACGCTGGTTACTCTGCATAAGACCGTGGGCACACCCTTCAACCACCCTGTTTCAACGGCATGGTGCAGTCTCTAACATTGCCTCGAAATGCACTGATCCTAAGAAAAGAGCTATGCAAATTGCTCGAGAAAGGAGCGATAAAACGACTCCCAGCGAGCAAGCTGGAGTGCAGCTTTTCCAGCTGCTATTTAGTGGTGCCCAAGAGAGATGGAGGACTCCGCCCGATACTACAGGCCCATCAACAGAGCGATCTGCAAGCGTCCATTCGGGACGATTTTGCTGGAACAGATCCTGGAGCAGATTCGCCCCGGGGACTGGTTGCGTCTGTGGATTTAAAGGACGCGTACTTTCACATTCAGACAGCACAGCATCACATGCGTTTTCTCAGGTTTGCTCTCGAGGGAACAGCGTACCAGTACCTTGTTCTCCTGTTTGAGCTGGCTTTGTTCCCACGCACTTTCTCGAAGTGCATGGACGCGGCTCCCCCCCCCCCCCTCAGAGCGAGCGGGATGCGGGATCTTAGCTCAGTCATGGGACACGTCAGCCACATATACAAACTGCTTCATCACTAATGGAGCTCTTGAGGCTATGTGGAAATTAATATGCGTAAGTACATTCTCGCCCTGAGTCAGTCTAAAGCGTATCTGGGAGTGTGCTTTGATTAAAAGCGGTGGAGATAAGCGCTCGCCTCTATCGGAAGCTCTCAGCCGCCATTTTGTCTTTAATGCTTCTTTTCAGATCGGGCAGTTTACTACACATGTGCCCGCTGAAGTTTTGATTGAAGTATTGAGTCCCTTGGACTGCGTGGACTTCGGGCCGTTTGCTTATCGCGGTCTCCCGCGGCAGCATCGAAGCTCTGAGGCCGTGGCGCAAAGATACCTCACGTGTCGTGGTCACGATGGATGCATCGACTCGAGTCCGAAGAGCACAGGACACGACGGCTCTTCTGGACATGTTCACATATGGTTTTCTTTTTGAATGATAGAGCTTTAGTTAGCATCTGCAGATGGCATGGTGGATTGTGTTTACCAACAGTGGTTTATGGAAGTATTCTTGGGCCCATTTAGTAATGTCAATGACAGAATCATGCCGATGAGTGTCGCAGCTTCGTCTGAGGGCCCGAAGACCATGGGCATCCAACAAAGGTCTTCCATCTTGTCCCTTACGCACAGAGGTTTCTCTGAAACTTTTGATGTTATGCACTGTAGATGAGATTTGCAAAGCCTTTGCAATTTGATATTGAGAAATGTTGTTTTTAAAGTAATCCACAATCTTGTTTTTTCAGCCCTTTGTTGCCCCCGTGCCAACTTTTTTGAGACCTGTAGCAGGCATCAAACTTGAAATGAGCTCATTTAGTGGATAAAAGTGTAAAGTTTCTCAGTTTAAACATTTGTTATGTTATCTATGCTCTGTTGTATCAAGGAGCCGAGAGTATCTGCACTCTCATGACTTATTAAAAATGTATTTATTGCCACACAATAAAGTGCTTTTTATTAGACCATTTGATCTTTAGTCAGTTATAAGCTTCAGAGGTTTTCATTTTCACTTGTGAACCTGAAAAGTTATTAATGCTATTCAAAGTCTATTTGAAGTTCTTTCAGCATTTAAACATAATTTCTGTCACAATGAAGGCTGTACACATTTTCTTTAAAGCCCTGGTGCTGTCATAATACTGTCATAATTTATGATAACAAACCAGGTGTTTTCTTTTGACAGGGAGACAGAAAGAATTCATTAGTGGCTTCACTCGGCAATAAAAGGCAAGTTTATAACTAGCTTAGTTTTGCACAGCTTGAAAGTGGCTGTCTACATTCTCTATACACATATTAAAATCAAACTATGGCAAAACACAGAACAGGAAATTACATTTATCAATTTACTAAAAGAAGATATTTGTTTATGTTTTTATCCATACAATGAAAGTCATTGGGATCGAATGACATGATGATGCATTTAAATTTTTGGCTGAATGACCCCTTTAAAAATCAGTATCAGGTGCATTTAAATGCCTGATAAGACAATTATTCAATGAAAAAAAAAATCAATTGTAAACGAAACAAAGATTTTTTAAGTCTGTCTACTTCTAAGTTTTTCATGTAATTCCGTGTCTTTGTAATTATTTTACTTGTAATTCCTAATTAATTTGTTTTAAGTACACCATTTTTTACCCAGTGTGTTCTTGTAATGTTTATAATGTTATTTCCAAACTCAAAGCTAACATTAGCTCATCTCAGGCCAGTTTAACATTGAATTACTGTAAATCAGCAGTTCCAGATGAGTGGAGAACTGAAAGGGGTTTAAAAGGAGATCACCAGAGTGCACAATAACAGCCAGTGTCATTGATTTGATCATGATTAGGGCATGTTTGTTAAGTTTTGGACTGGGTTGACTAAGTTTGTATGCCATGAGGCTATATAGGGATCTCACTGCCCCTTTCAGGTTTAGTCAATGTAAAGGAACACCCTCCCCTCTAATAACTGCTCTCAGATCAATGCTATCCTTAAAAGCAGAGCAACAAAATGAAAAAAAGCTCAGTCTCGACACGTTCTGATAGATCTAACTGGCATCTGATCTCAGATCTATGGGTAATCCATACAGATGTGTGTAGGTGGTAGAATTAAACATTTGTCTTCTGTAGTCTTGTTAGTGCTGTTAAATCATTCTGTTTTCCTTTCGTGCACAAGCTCTTTTCATGGACAAGCTAAAATTCAGCTGCTTTTCCGTGTGCAGAAAAATGCAAGACTCAACTCTTTGTACATTCCATTTACACATAGAATAACTATAACTATGTTTGATATAACATTGTGAATGAATTTTGCAGTGCATGCTAGAATAAAACAGGATTTCATCGCTGCAATGCAGTGCTCTTGAAATAAAAACATCGGAGCAGCGACACAGCAAAGATGTGATGAAGAGCTGTGAGAATGCATTGATATTTACATCCTCTTATTCTCAAAAGCCTGCATCTGACATTTATAAATGCCTCTATCCATAGAGAGGTGCAAAGATTTTGCATGAGTAATGAATATTGTTTATTTGCACTCAGATTTGTAATGTGCCCTTTAAACAACCACAGTATTGACACATTTAACACTTGTCCTCTTTTTCAGATTTTCAGAGTTGGAGCAGTTTTCATCAAAGGAAACTATTGATATAATTTCTTACAAAGGCCTTTTTCCCAAGGCTATTGCAAAAATGATGTGTAATTATCTTGGAATTATATGTTGTCTGTAAAATGTCTGATTCTTTTCCAGCTGACAGACATCTTGACAATCTATTTAACTACTGTATAAAGTTGAATTGCATTAAGTGAAAAGCCTTGGAATTGCTATTAGAGGTCTGATTAACCATATTTAATGTATATGAATGCTGCATCTATTCGCATAGCTTTTATAGGCCTATTTTAAGGACAGTCATAGAAACTCAACTGCACTTCATGAAAATAAGGTCTGGTTTCCAGTATAGTAGACTAGAAACTGAATGTTGTGATTTATCTTGATGCAAAATCCAATGTGTCGATAAAAAAATAAAAATAAACTAAACTGTATTTTGCAAAATGAAGCTATTGTTTTGAGTAGCAGGCTGAAAACTGAATACTTTGATTAGTCTCAAAGCTGCAACAATTCATCCTGACATGAAATTCGCAGCTCAGATTGATAAAATGTCTTTCCTTTAGGTGTCTAATAAATAACTTCATAAATGTCTCTTCATTGTTTTTCACAATACAAAACAATAGGCATTTAAATCTAATGGCCCCCAATTGCACTATTCAGTAATCCAGCTCTTGTGGGAAGAAGCACTTCACTGAACTGAATATGCAAATTACTGTTCTCATTAAAGTCTTACCATCCTTATTATAATTTTAATTGCTCTGAGTAATGAATGAGTCAACACAGACTGGAAACCTAGTTATGACAGAAAACAAACCAAGAGATACTGGGTAACATAGCCGACCACTTATTACAAACAGGACAAACACAGGACAGATTTTGGCACATTTTTTTCAATTCTGAGCTGCGGGACATTTAATTCCTTCCATTAAATAGATTCAAAAGTTAAACACTTGGGTCAAACTTTTTCTAATAATGTCTCAGTTGGAGGAAACAGGTTTTACCGTTAAATAAACTATATCTATTGTCATATTATATATTTTTCCCAACATGCTTTTTCTAGCATACAGTGAATTTTTTACAAGAATACTTGGGTAGAAAACACACAAATGCTTATCAGTAGAACTCACAATGATAGCGGCATGCTTATATAATATTATTCAAGTTCATGCCTCACTGGGAAAACGAGGACATTGAAAGCTGAGAGTGAGTACCCTTCTTGCTACTGTATACTGATGTTTAAATATGAAACATTATGTTGACAAGACGTTTAAAGAGTGTGTGGGTTGGTGTCTCATGAGATTACTTCAGAATTCTATGTGGGCTGCTTTCATGTCCAAACTATACAACCAATGCATGCTTTTACTCCCCCATGGAAGATTTTCTTACTACGGAGTCACATCTGAAGCAATTCTCACGCGCATATTTGTTTATTCGCAGATACTAAGTAAGCTATCAGACTGAGGTATTTTAGACACAAAGTTATTTAGATGAACAGATCATTTATGGCACCTAGGCTCACCACTTAAAACTAGTTCTTCAGATCAATATGTACACATTAACCACATTCACCTCTTTGCCATCTTGGAAGGCAATTATTTGTTGCCTAAACGTATGACACATCTGCACCATTGAAGGTGTCTGAAAAGCATTTGGAAGCAGGGCTACAACTACTATAGACATCAAAAGGGACACTTTCCCCTCTAATTATTGTGATTGTTGGTTGACCAGTGTGTTTTCAATGATTTAATCCTTCAATATTTGTTTCCCTCAATCATTCTTGCTTGAAAGTCAACACTATTTTACAATCTTCTTTCAGACAGAAAAACGTTACAAAACCACTTATCAGACGTATAGAGATGTTTCAGAAATATAATAGAATGCTAGTATTCTGTTTAGCCACTGTCTTACAGCAGCAGAGACTCCTCAGTATTTATGTGAGCAATCTGTCTGTCATGTGTACACAAGCACGTTGTGTCTATTACGGTAGACAGAGCTGCGCTGAAATTGTGTGTGTGTGATATTACGGTAAATTTATAGATCCGTCGGAGTCTTGGTTGTTTGCAAACCCAAAGAGCACTGCAATGTAAATGTATCAAGAGAATAATCGGACGGCATACCGAAAATACCGCAGCAGAAACGCAGAAAACCTCTTTCAACCACACTGGTGAGAAAAATATTAATTTTTGGACTCTTATTAGAGATTAATTATCTTTGTGCGGTCGCTAACGTTACACCTATCAACCTCACATAGTTATACACAGAAGCACTGGCTACTCAACAGGGAATTGGACGCGGTGTCGAAGGAATGGTAAAGAGTGCGCTTCTCTGCTTCAGGAAGTTTATTTTAATCCACTCTTGAACAGACCACGCTTGATGCTGCTCAACATGTGTTTTATAAAGTAATATGGAGCACACAAACAAGCTTGAGCATTGAGAGTACACACTGGACCACGCGACAACTTATCGTTAACGTACTGTTTCACAAAACGCGCACTGGTTTGACAGTTATAATCGTATGGTTAGAAAGCACCTCATTTAAAACGTAAAATTGGATTGGCAAGATTTGTGTTATGCATTATCCCACTTACTTAGTGGATGGAATCACATTTTTAACGTTAATAAATAATTGTCATTCTTACCAACCGGTGCGTTTCGCTCGGTTCTGGTGGTTGGTGAGAGAGATTCCCTCACATTACAGTTTACAGGGAAACTGTGTAGTTTAAACCAGACGTGCCTTACTGCAAATAATCAGTTTTTAATAATAATCATGATAACAGGGACAGTTACAGGGAAGTTAAAAATCCTTTGTGAAGTTTCACTTTTAAGGGACTTTTTTTATCAGTGTTTTTAAATACTAAATAACATTATTATATAAATTATATAGGCCTAATATAAATAATATTACCAAGACACTTGATTGATGTTGATATGTGAAGAAAAATGGCTATAAAAACCGACATTGACAAAAAAATATTGGAATGACGGTTGTTGGAGTGTTTAATTTAGACTTCTACCCTTTTGTAAGCACATCTTCCTAATTGTTCAGGAAATGATTTTTAGCAGCCCGTGTATGCTGCTTGGATTTTAAGTTCATGATTACTGGGCAACAGTACATAAATTCATAATGAAATCAGGTTAATAGTCTAGACATCGTTTTAAACGTTAAATCAGTATGGCATTTGTAAGTCTGCAGCAGTGCAATGTTTACTCTTGGAAATGTTTTTTTAAACCATGGTCTTTGCACAGACAGATATTTCAAGTGAAGCGTGCACTGAATATTAACATAATATGAAAAGCCTTTCCTTCCTTATCTCAATGCAAGAAGCTTTTGCAAAAGACAACGAACCTTTCCCTCATCAAACTACCAGCATTTGAGCTTTGTTGTGGTTTCAAGTATTTACAAGTAGTCTTGCTGTAATCATGTCCTTGGCATTGTAAAGGACTTCTTAGAAATCTCTGCTCCCTCGCAGTGACGTTTTACTTGCGCTGCTTAAGGTCAGAGAATTGTTGCTTAGTACAGTATTAATAAAACAAGTACAGGTGCAAGGAAATGTTTTGGTAATGTCTGGCTTTTTTTTGTCCTCGTTTCCTGTCATGTTCACACCATTGAAATGTCCTTTTTTCACCATTTGCTTTTGTGTGGTTTGTCACATAACAGCTTAACTCAAAGAACCATCATGGTTGCCCCTGTCTGAGGTGATTCCTCAAGCAGCTGGTGTGAATGGTGATCCTTAGGCCTGCCTCGCTAGTGTTTTATGAGAAAAACCATGCTGCTATGATCCAAAGTCCATAGCACTTTCTGTGCTGCTGCCGTTTTTGATAATGAAAGCATAAAGCAGCGGTTGTATTTCATGTGTTTTCTTGATCTTCATTTTGGAGACTATATCTATTTATGAACGTGTGGGAAATTTATTACTCAAAGGAGGAGAGAACTGTCCCGTTCTTCCCGATTTTGTTACCATGGTAACATAAGGAAGCAGGGGCTATGCATTTTATATAAAGTGCAGATACTGGCCACTTGCTTTCTTTGAAATAGGGGGCTTGAAAGGTTATGGAAATCGAAATCCAGATTATATGTACACAGGACCCTTCGGTCCATTTCAGATGTCTCATGAGAACAGAATGTTGGGTGGAAATATGGAAGAAAACCCCTTCCTCTGATTACAGTGAATTGCATGAAATATCTCCGTAATAGATGACATTTCTGGGTGGCAATGCTGTGAAGTGACCTGTAAAAATAGTTTCATTATCCTTTAGGCTACTTGTAGCTTTTATCTGCTTTCATTCGTTGAGGCTGAGAGGTTCTCCTCAATATGATCACTTTGTTTTTCTGATCATGTTGATAGTTGTGATGAAGATTTAATGTCACTGTAACGAGGCAAACCGCTCTGCTGCTATTTCACAAGAATGCAGCACTCTGGGTAAGACAAGCAGATGGTGACCTGCTTTCTGTCCTGTCTTATTCTATCACTGGGTTGATTTATCAAGCACTGTTGTGTTAAATTGTGATGGCACCATATTTCAGAATAAAGAATCTTCAATTGCTGTATCCCATGATTCCACGATGACAGTTTGGTAGAAGATGCTACACTAAAAGAATGATTTTGATAGTAGTGCCTGGATAATCATATGGCCAAAACTTTATATGAGTGATTAATTTAAAGATAGCAATATGTATCAAATATACATTTTCTGACATAATATACAATACAATACAATATACATATTCTGATTGCATTTTTTCAGTAGAAATTGGTTTAAATAAATAAAAATGATGCCATATATAAGAAGTACCTCTCCCACATATGTAGCAACTTTAACTTTTTAAAAAAACATTACTTATTTGTAATTTTTATTTTATTAAAAGTGTCAAAACATCATGTGATATTCCTTCAAATACATCTTTGAAATTACCCTAAATTTATTCAGATTAATTTTCTGCACTATTTGGCATTATTTCCAAAGTGTTTTGTAATTCCTAAAAAGTGCTAATCATTTTATTTATATTTCTATCATAATATTCAAACAAACATTGTCCGATAATCTCCATTTTATGAAAAATGATGTGGTGCGACCATCAAGAAACTACTATTTTGGTACTTTTATGTTGAAATCCATTCAACGATAAGACATTGCATCATATAAAAATTTACCAAGGACCCATAGAAGCATCAAGCTGGTTTGTTACTCTCTTTCAAATTTGGACAAAATGTTATAATATGTAGTTACCACATTTGGATATCATGTGGTATGATCAAAAAAAAAAAACTATGAATATTAAGTTATTTCTACAAGCATTTATTTTTTATTATAAATCTCATAGTGACCTTCCACGGGAAGCTAGCTTGTTTTGTTTAAGGGGCTAATTCTGTGCTTGTAAATTTTGACTGAATTTGAAAATATGTGGTGCGACCAAATATCATGTGGTGTGACCACTACGGAGTCTTTTCCATTATATGTCCCAGATTCACAGTTTTGTGCTTTTATATTCAGTTAGTGGTTAATATACACCAAATACTTTATTTTAATATAATTTGGAATAGATTCTTATGCAATTTGGGTCATTTTGGGCTGTTTGTTTAATATTTGTACAATATGATACACAAATAATTTAAAGCATCTAATTTTAGTTTGATAATTATGCATTTATTCATTATTTTATTTTATTATTTTAATCTATTTTACCAGATTCCACTGCCAAGCAAAGTAAAATAAATGCTCGCCATAGGCAGCATGTTAATTCTGACCCTGCAGTTAAGCACAAACTCCAGATGTAATTTCCTGCTGCAAGAAATAGGTTTATGATTTCATCTCAGAACCTGAGTCATCAACCTTCCGCTACTCTAAATTGAACTTTCGAAAAGACCCACCCTTAGTTACTGTTGCTATGTCCAACAAACCATCTGACAAACCATGGCACTTTTATACCACACATCATGTTCTCATGCAGTGAAAAAAGCCAAGGTTGAGCAAAGTTTAGAAATAACTGGGTCTAAAAAATTACTGCAGTTAATGCCATATGATGAACTTTTAACATGTTTCTTTAGATTTTTAATGATGTAAGGTCTTTGTGTCTTTTGGAGCAACCATTCATTATGTGGTGCGACCAATAATAGTAATAACTGTATGAATGAATGAATTTATATAGCGCTATATTGTGTATTGCTGTACACCCAAAGCGCTTTACAATCATGTGAGGGGTCTCTCCTCAACTTAAATTTAAAATAAATTATCTAATTTCTGTGGCTGAAATATGAATCACTGCTATAGTATGCTTAAGTGAATGGTATTTTATGTATATTTTTGTTTTATGTTTAATGTACATTTGTATCAGTTTTATGCAATTTACAGAAAAAAAAAGTTAACTACGATTAAGGCAACTCTGAAATTATAGTACAAAAATTTGAGAGAATTTACAAAAATTCAAAAGAAATTACAATACTTTGTTTCCAAACACTTATTGAGAACACCTTAAAAGATGTTAAGGAAATTAATTAATTTTAATATAGATCATGGTCGCACCACAAGGCATTTTTTGAGGCTATGGAAGGGGTGTGCGATAATATCGTAATTGTTGTTTTAACGATGTGCAATTTGACATTATCAAGTATTTTGCAAAAAACAAACAAAACAGAGTTTTGACAAACTCCTACAGAGTGCACACATTCATTACGTGATGTCTAGACTAGAGCGCGTCCGCATTTAGAGTGTGTTCTTTCACTGCATGCATGATTCAGTCTATTAAAATGCATTAAAATTATCACAAAATTCAAGATATGGGGCAGAATATGTATATATGTATTCATCTAATTACATTTATCTAATTTCATATAGTAAAGTCACATGAAGAGTGCGTTTTGTTCACAAATAAGCATGATTGTGATATTGATTTTATACAACAGTTCAATAAACTAAGTATTAAGTATATACTTAATATCAAGACACTTGCGATTTAGACACAATATTGCCTGTTTTTGCTACATTTTGCTATCAAAAATTATTCCAAACAGCCACAGCACTGTTTTTTGCATCTCTGAGCAACATGATGATGTTTAGTTACTGAATGAATCAACCGTTTAAATGATTCGGTTAATTCGCAATGACTAACTTAACAGTGACTTGCTGCCACCTACTGGCTGTTTTAATTTCACATTCAAAGTATCTGTTCATCTTTAAATAATTTCAAATATCAGTATTTAATGTCTTATGTTTAAAATATCAAAACATTTTGCGTTTGTAACTGCAGGTCAAAGCACTCCATGTCCCTCTGAGCTGCATTAAACACTGAAATACATCAAAATACTACTTCAAATGCAACTTCTGCAAAGATTAATTTTGTTGGTACTGGTTTCATTTGTTTGGTAACTGCCTAAATGTCTTATTATTCTAATTTACTGATTAAATGTAATGATTTTGAATCAAAAGATGCATACTTTTAGTAAACAATGGCTTTATTAAAGGTAGAATTGTTTTATTAAAAGTAAAAAAGGTACACATCTATTTAAACTTATATGAAAACATACATTTCTATCACTGATGTGAACTGACCACCACACAGAATATGAAGAATATCAAAAACTGCAGCTGTCCACGATAGTCAGATATCAGCACACGAACAAACTCTGCAAAATGTCATCTAATTATCGTTATCAAAACAATTCCAAAAATATCGAGATATAATTTTTTTCAATATCGCACACCCCTAGGCTATGGCCAATTCATCTAGATGAACAAGACTGAAAACAATCCCTTTGATTTTAGCCAAGGTTCCATGTGGTAAAAGCAAGAAGAAAACAATGTGTTACACGTTTTTGCTGCTAAATAATTCTAAATAGGTGAAAAAGCATCTAAAGCATCTAAGCCCTGAAGCTCATGAAGCTGTAACCTGATAAGCCTTTATAGGTTTATACCTTTATAGGCCTTTATAACCTGATAAGGTTACAGAGGGTGCTGTTTGGGATTGAATTCGTTGAGTGGTTTGATTTGAGTCGTTTTGACATGTGCTCTGTCTACACAACCTGCTTTTGTTTGGCGTGACGCAGACAAGCTGACATCTGTGTAGTAGAGGAATATTAGAGTTCAAAACTGCTTAAGTTCAGTCCGCAGCGCTGTCAATCACTGCTGAAAATGATTTCAACTCTTTGAAAAGAAAGTCTAATATCCAGCACTGCTAAATTATAGCTTAGATTGAATGAACTTTTCTTAAAATGGAAGATTAGTTCTTATATGTGGCTAGGGATGCACAATATATTCCAAACATATATCAGCTTTTTTCTTTTGTAATTTGTTTTGTATAAATAGTGTCCATCTTGATCATCTTGAATATGTAATGGTGCAATGTTTTTTTTGTTTTTCATTTTTAGATTTACTTTTAGCTGTCATCTAACACACACTTTAATCCAGGGGTAGGCAACATCGGTCCTGGAGTGCCGATGTCCTGCAGAGTTTAGCGACAACCCTGAAAAAACCCTGTAAAATATAATAAATATGTTTATAATAATTGTATTTAATATTTTATCTACAAATATAAATTTAGTATCAACTATTTGTTTGATTTATCATATATCATAATAAAGTTTAATTAACTGGATTCAAACTTTCTATCTATTAAACCTTATGTCTCACACTAGGCGCGTTTCCACTACCCTTCAAATTGCGCAAATTAAAATTCGAGTTGAAAATACGCCTAATGGAAACGCATTAATTTTGCAAAAACTCCAATATATCGCAAAAAAGTTTATACGCTGAAGTGGTTTTTCAAGCAATTCGGAAAAGGAATATACATTTTGCATGTACAGGTCACATGGCGTATTTTAAAAGTTATATAATCATTCTTCAGTGTACTATAACCTCCAAGAAACACTTCTTACGTGGTCGCTCTCAAATATAAAGGGCTTTCCCTGCCATTAATGCTTAGATAATTTACACTGCACGTGTCTGCGTTGCAGTGTGGCTCAGATACGGCCACTGAAGCTGACTGCGGCCGCTCTAGTCGATGCTTGTGTTTATTCCAGCCACGCCACACATGTTTCTGAAGTCGCTCTCGGTGCTGCCTCTGTAAAGATACATGCTTACGCCTCCTTTGAATAAATGTATCCAAAAGCCGTCAAATTTCACCAAAATCCGTTGCTATGACTTATCGCGAGAGGCAAAAGTTAACGTTTTAGTCGCATAACATTGGTTAATGGAAACGCCATCATTTAGAAATATTTTTTCAACATTTATAAAATAATGCCAAAGTTTTGCACAAATTTGTAATGGAAACGCGCCTACTGTTAAATGAACACTGTTTTATTTCTAAGTTAAGCTATGTGCTTTTTCAGTGCTGTTTGACTGGCTCTATTATTCTATTTTGCAGAATATACAAAATGGAAGCAGGTAAGGTTACCGAATGTGTTTATGCAACACATTGCAGCACATAACCATCTTAAATTAGAAAGGCTGCTCTTCCACACTGCTAGAGTGGTCATGCTATCTTAACTGTTGTTGTTCTCATTATGCTATCTCTGGCTCAGCTATGGTTTATTATCATATTATGCTTTCTTCTAATGCTACCCAGTAGACCTTTTTCACTTGTGTGAGGCAAACGGAGACCAATAAGCAAAGCACTACGGGGCTCAGGGACATAATTTCTAGGAGTGATTTTCAAGTAAAATGCTCTTTATGCTAATAAAATACTGTACACGAGTATCCAAAGATCTGTTTAGCTGGAGCTTTTTAAGGACTTTTCTAATCTGTTTCTAAATTGTGATGCAGATTTCTTTACGTTTAGGATGTACATTGTCCTCTTATGTTTTTGCTGAGATTCAGAGGTACTTTAAAAGTGTTTTCAGTTCTTTTCTCAGTGGAATGTACTTCTTGTAATTCCACTTCAATTGAAATAGTTACAGCAGTTCTTTAATCCATGCTGGGAGTGGAAACAGTTATTTGACTCTTCAAGATTAGAAGACAGAGAAGCAGTCAAACAATAACATTCCACTGCTCGATAAAATATATTTTTTCCTCTGTTTTGAACAGTTGAGCAGTTGTGTTAAATTCAAGCAGTACTGAGTTTCAGACCTCACAGTGACTTGGCTTTTTTATTTTAATTTATCTTTGATAGTGTTTGTGATTTTACATGGCCCAGTTTTAAATGTCTGTAAAATACCTGCAACCCTTGTATGAAATTTAGATTAAAGATTTTCTTTAAATTAATTACTTAAAGTTCATCAAGAAATCAAAACATTATATATATATTGGTATGATATAATATTGATATTTCCTGTATTGCTATTGGCCTGTTAAAACATTTGAGGTATTCCATTCACCAAAGTTGCATTAAATCAATCTAACAAATTGACAGCAAATACAAACATTTTATAATAAAATATAATTTAAAATGAATGCTGCTCTTTTGAACTTTGTTTTCTGTATTAAACCTCACAAATGTTTTCAACATTGACGATGATGCTGATAGTAATAACGTAATAATACATGTTTCTAGAGTACCAAAACAGTATATTAGAATGATTTCTAAATTGAAAGATCATGTGACACTGAAGACTGGAGCAATGGCGAGAGAACATTTATTTTAGAATCAGAATGAGCTTTATTGCCAGGTATGTTTACACGTACAAGGAATTTGTATTCGTGACAGAAGATACCTCAGTGCAACAGAATGACCTTTGATAGTGTTTGTGATTTACATGGGCCAGTTTTAAATGTCTGTAAAGTATTGCAACTCTTGTATGATAATTAGTTTAAAGATTTTCTTAAATTAATTTTCATCAAGAAAAACATTATATGGTATGATATAATATTGATATTTCCTGTATTGCTATTGGCCTGTTAATTTTTTTAATTAGGTATTCCATTCACCAAAGGTGCATTAAATCATTCTAACAAAGTGACAGCAAATACAAAAATGTTATATAAAATATCATTTAAAATTAATGCTGCTCTTTTGAACTTTGTTTTCTGTATTAAACCTCACAAATGTTGTCAACATTGATGATGATGCTGATAGTAATAAAGGTAATAATAACAAATGTTTCTAGAGTACCAAAACAGTATATTAGAATGATTTCTGAATTGAAAGATAATGTGACACTGAAGACTGGAGCAATGGCGAGAGAACATTTATTTTAGAATCAGAATGAGCTTTATTGCCAGGTATGTTTACACGTACAAGGAATTTGTATTTGTGACAGAAGATACCTCAGTGCAACAGAATGACAGTGACACAAAAAAAAGAAAAATAACAAGTAAATAAGGAATAACAATATACAAATTGACAATTGTATGTACAGGTATATAACAAAGGACATTTTTCTATGTACAGATATATTATGTGTGTAAGTATGTGTGTTAGATAAATAAGTGTAAAAGTGTATAAATATCTTCTGAGGTCAGATTTGGTAGCTGTGCTGAACCAGACAGTTATTGATGTGTAGATGACTGATTCAATGATGGCAGAGTAGAACTGTATCACAGTGCTGTTCATGATGGTAAGTAGGGGAGAGCAGGGGGGTTTGTCCTGAAGGTCATCTCCACTGTAAGCAGACTCGTCACCGTCCTGGATGAGGCCAATCTGTATTGTGTCATCTGCAATATTCAGGACCTTGGCGGAGGGGTCTTTGAATATGCAGTCATTCGTGTACCGGGAGAAGAGCAGTGGGGAGAGAACACAGCCCTGAGGAACTCCAGTGCTGATCGTACGGGTGCTGGATGTGTATTTTCCCAGCCTCACTAGCTGCTGCCTGTCTGTCAGGAAGCTGTTGATCCACTGACAGATGGAGGTGAGCACGGAGAGCTGAGTTGGTTTGGGCAGGAGGAGGTTTGGGATGATAGTGTTAAAGGCTGAGCTGAAGTCGACAAACAGGATCCTCACATAAGCCCCTGGTCTGTCTAGATGTTGTAGAACATAATGCAGTCCCATGTTGACTCCATCGTCCACAGACCTGTTTGCTCTGTAGGCAAACTGAAGAGGATCCAGCGAGGGTCCAGTGATGTCCTTCAGGTGGGCCAGCATTGTTGTGTAACAGTGATCCAATATATTATTGTCTCTGGTGGGACATGTAACATGCTGTCTGTATTTTGGCAGTACCACGGGAGAGATTTGCTTTATTAAAGTCCCCAAGAATGATTAAAACAGGTCTTTATTTCTCTTTTCTTACCATATGTAGCCCTGATGGTAAGATCAGAACAGCACATCTTCTTTAACACTTCTTTTAATTTAATAAAGTAATTTTACATTTAAATGATATGGTAGAAAACAGCTATTTTAAAGTTGCCATAGAATGGAAAACTGTATTTACATTAGCTTAGTTGAATAATAACAGTTCTGTACATGGAAATGAGATACCGTCAAACACCATTGTTTCGTCCTTCTTATGTAAATCTTGTGAATGCAAAAGACCACTGAAAAATAGGCGAATCAGAACATAACACCGACTGTGATGTTACAGTCAGGATCACAAATAGTTTTGCCCCCAACATTTGCATAAACCCGTCCATGTTCTGCAGGTATTATGTATAATAGTCCAGGCTTGCAGAGGATGTGACGTGCAGGGATGGATTGGTGTCTGTAATTAGAAAGGCCCAGAATGCTAATAAAATAAGGCAAGCCACTTATTGCTCTAAAGGGACATTTTTAGCTCCTTGCTAGCAGTAGCCTGTTACATTACAGTATAGGGCTGTGCAATTAATCACATGCGATTCTCACGCACATCTTGTCGTAAAGCCGGCTCCGTGATTGATGGTAAATCTCCATCACCTGTTTTCAAATGGAGCGGCAGTGAATACACAGAGCCGTAGTTCACTGACAAGCTACGTGATATCACCTTCATAATCGAATGCGATTTATCTGCGATATTGAATGCGATATTGCCTAGATTTCACTTACCACATAAATAGAGTAAGGAGAGATGACGGCGAATGAGTTACAGATCCTGAATGTTAATTCAAATGAAAATAAGACCTCTTTAATGAAACAACTTGACTTACACAGACTATTATATAATGTTAATCAATAGCGGTTTTAGCAAACTTGCAATCAGTCTGGCACAATTATAGTATGCAATGGCCAGTTTTCACAATCCAAACAAATCCCAATGGATATTAGATTGGATTGACTTTGAGGAGAGCCAGTCAGCAGCCCACACAGAATCTGTGCTGATAACGAAGGAAAATTGCTTCCAGATTCTGTGGAAAACATTTTAAATATTGTAAAAATATGATAATGAAAGCTTCTGCAAAATGCAGTTGCAATATGGTTGGAGGATGTGTAGAATATTGTAAATCATGGACATTTAGGTTCTGAGAAAATCTTCAAAGCTTTCAGAGAATATCCGTGGGCACAGATTCCATGCAGGGAACTAATCGGTCATCATTTTTGTGAGTAGTAGTGGCTGCTGTGGGAAGCTTTTCTGGTCTTTTGAGCATGGCTGCTGAATATTCTGCTAAATTCATCATAATTTGGTGGTATAGGGGTTTGGTATATGCTCTTCTCATGAATGGTGCCGTTTACAGTCAGACCCTTATAAATGAAGCATTAATAGTGGCTTTCAGGCCGTAGGCAAAACTGACAGAGTTTCAAAGAGAAGCACTGTTTTGACGCAACTAAGCTTTGTAGCAGCAATGAATGTACGATCATAGTAGAACATTGTGTTGTATGTGTGCCGGTGTCATGTTTCATTGGCAGTGTGAACACAAATCTCTTTCACATTTGTTTCAGTGGTGGTCTATGGTTTAATTCATCTCTGAACTTTCACGGCAGTGTTTGAGGGTGCGGTGATGGAATAGGGAGATAAGTACAGTAAATCTCCAAAATTAGCCAGTCTACTAGCTCATGTTTTATCTTCTGCATCTGTTCACTCCAGTGCTCACTCTCTATTCATCCCTTTATTTATGAGCTTCTGGATAGTTGGGCTTCAAAAGATAGTTATAGCAAATGGGATTTTCGCACACCTGTTGATGTGCAGTGTAGCTTACCGCATAGACTTCCCACACTGAGTTTCCATTTTCATTTTGACAGTTCAGTTTTACAAATGAACAACACTGGAGAAATTATGTACACATGAGATGAAGAAAATGTTTAATTCTTGCTGTGCTGTATGAGCTAGTACTACTACTACTACTACTACTACTACTAAATAGTTTGGTCAAATCTAAATTACCAAAAAAAAGTTTTAATTCCAGATGTCACTCCGAATGCTTTAAAAATCATAAATATTATGATATGCATTAGATGAAAAGTAACAAGGTATAAAGTGGTAGCAGTTAGTAAACAAACGTCATACATCCAAACCAGTATATGTTAGCATAAAGTCCAAAACTACTGCAATGAGGAAGAGCCAACGAAAGAGTACTGACCTTTAATTGCTTAAATTAAACACATTTCTTGTTGCATTTCTCATTGGGCTTATTTGTAATAAGTCATAATTGTACAGTACCTACATTCTATGATCTTGTGGACTACAGGAAATCATTTTCTGAAGTGAAATGACATAAATTGATCAAAGGTGTCAGTAAATACATTTATAGTGTTAACATTTCTTCTTTTGAACTTTCTATTCATTAAAAAGGTTAAGAAACACAATTGCTTTCAACATTGATAATTATAAGAAATATTTTTGAGCACCGAATCAGCATTTTAGAATGATTTCTGAAGGATCATGTGACACTGAAGACGAGAAAAATCATCTTTGCCATCACAGGAATAAATCTATTTTAAAATGTATTACTGTAAATAACATTTTATACTTTATATTTTAAATTGTAATACTATTTCACAAATGTACTGTTTTACTGTACTTACCTACCCCAAACGTTTAAATGGCAGTGTACCTGCAGGGAACAGAGGGGATGTTCAGTGGTTCACAGTTTCCTGTTTCATCCCTCATATGCAGTGAGGAACGTAGGCTATAGTAAGCAGCCAGCTTCCTGCTCCTGCACACATCAGACACACTGCTTGTTTGTGTTCTGCGTGACGCAATACAGTGGCCTTAATTCACTCTGTTTAGTCTGTTAGTTTGAGTTTGCTTGCTTGAGAGGCCTGGAAAAGGTGGAGTGAGTTTCCTGTCCTTTGTTTCCTTTTATAAATTTGTAAAATCCTTTGCGAAGGGTCAATTGTTAATCAGCTCATGCCATATAAATGTATAGTAAAAAAACACCACCACAAATATAGTCCATGCAACTCATGCTCTCTATAGCTTTAAGTGTTCTTAATCCATATAACAATTCTCATATGCATATCCCAGTTGTCAAAATCAAGACATATCTTACTTTTTTTCTTGTTTAATAAGTCTTTTCACTTGGATACAAATCACAGTAGGAAAAAAGTTAGTTGGAATTTCCCATTCATGCAGACTGTAAACATGAATCAATTCTTCATCACATTTAGTGATGATGGGAGTGTTTTAAATGTTTCAATAAGGTCTTATAACTACAAGCCCTTACGTTAAGTAATTGTTATTTAATTATTTTCATGGTGGCAGATGCAATATGGCTTGACTTGCTGCTTAACTGACCTTTTAGGCATTTTTATTCCTTTTCCGTTTTGTAACTTGTTCCTATCAGTGAAACATACTAGGATGGGCATTTTAAGCAAATGTAATATTCGATAATCGCTGGGTATTATTCGATTATTCGAAAATCGCACCCTCCAGCGCATGCACCCGCCCACCCACGCGCACACACACACACCACATCTACACACACACACACACACAGAGAGGGAGAGAGACCATCCAGGCTTTCAATCTGTATGATAACAAACTGTTTAGTTAATTAGAGAATAGTCTATCTTAACCCAAGAAAATTAATGGTTGTAAAGTATGATTGCTGAAACAGATTAATATAACATAACCGAATGGCGGCATTTATTAACAGAACAGTCGTCGATTATCAACTGCTCATAAAGGCTAGGACATTTCTATTTTAAAAATGAACATGAACATTCATATTATTAAAAGAAAATCTTAAATCTGATTAATGCATCAATGAATATTAGGCGTAAAACATATTGCGCTAAACAGAATATCATTCTTAAAACATATTACGCGCTAAAACATATTGTGAACCGCCTGAATGGACGGCACTTATTATGTGAACAGTCATTTTAACGTCTGTCTTCATAACAATAACCTATTTCATAGATACAAATATATTAAATAAACATGTTCATGCATGCTCGGAAGACAGGAGTGTTGTTCACAATTAGTTCGGTGAACTTTGAATTGAAACAAGGGAACGAAAATAGAGCAGAATATATTCTCAGAATTCCCGCCTGAGTCTGAGCCGTCTCTCTCTCTCTCTCTCTCTAGCTGAGCCATTTAAATAGTTCAGTTTTGGTTTTAATAGCAAATTGGTCATTATTGTGTTTCCTTTCTTTATTAATTTAATTTAGAAATATGATTGGAACATCCTTTGTTTGTTAAATTCAAGTTTTGTTTGTTTAAATACCAAGCGGCCAGCGCAAGTTTGATCAGTTTATCTTTCTCAAATAAATAACTAAATAATTAACGTCATAATATTTTAAGAATAAAGTCAAAATTACGATCATAAAATCATGTTACATTGCCTGAAGTTAAAGTTAAAATTACACCTGTATACTCTGCCAGAAAAATAATAATAATGTGTGGCATCCAACCTGTAATTCTTCACATTTAATACGAAAAACAACACAAATATTTTGCATATAAATATAATATATCAACCAGTGGAATATTATTATTTCAGCAAAAAACTAATAATTTGAATGCAGGGAGCTCGTCACGGCTTCATTAATGGGAAACAGGGCGTGAAAGGCGGCGGAGAAGCACTCTCGTGCAACGTTTTGTTAACTTTGGTTTATTATTTTGAGTTGTTTGGGGCGCTGTAGCAACGGCCCTCTCACAATATATTGTTTAACAGGTCTATTGTTCACGCAATCAGGCTGAGCGTATTGGAAGTTCTGTTCTCCGGTGGTTAAGCGCTCACACATAGTGTGTGTGTGTGTGTGTATGTATGTGCCGCGCCCGAGTGCCGATAGTGCAGTTCGCGCATGTACTGAAAGGAGTTGTCTTTCGCGCCCAAATGCTTTTAATCGCACATTTTAAACAAACAAGGCTTAAAACGCATGCAAATGATACAATTTAGTGACCACCTGCAGTGACCCGATCTGGTAAGTGACAAATCCGAGCGTCCTTCACGCCATCGGACAGTCTTTATTGTCAAGCCCTGGTACACCTTTAGAAAATAATCGCTCAACCTAATCGATATTCTATAATTAAATAGAATATTCGAATATTCGATAATCGTGACCCATCCCTAAAACATACCCAAATAATTTTGAGAGAAATTAAGCCAAATTTATGTAAATGAATGCAAATGTATGCCAACAACCTGGCCACCTGCTGACTGTATGATTGAAATCCATGATCAGGTTACATAATGCAGGTTTAAATCCTGCTGAATAACCCTTCAAACTAGACCTTTATTATAGTGAAGATGTAATCTGTTAAGAGATGAAGCAAGACTGACAGGCGAGGAGAGCGAGGAAGAGGAATGAGAAGGAACATTGGAGACAACGGTGATGTGTTGATGGGAGCCGTCATTGAAAATCCCATTTCTAACTTATTATAAAGCTGTTTCAGAAGACAGCCGAGTCTCGTATATAATGCTTTACTGCATAACCATGTACAGTGTGTCTTCTATTAGCTGCCTGTAGCCAAAAAGCCCTTATTGTTGAGGATGAATGGACGTTGGAAAGCACTCGAGCATCAGATTGTGTACTGCTGACGTTCAGCGTCCCCTTTAGAAAACGGCTTCTTATGAGTTTTCTATTAAACAAATTGGAGCACTGTAATAGCCTTCAGCAAAGTTCACTTCTGTCAATATAATTCCATACAAAAAGAGCATATTTGTGTCAGGAGGCAGTGATTTAATCTGTCCCGGTAGATTCTCATTCATAGATCCAGATTCAATTGAAGCCATTCTTCTCAATGTGCTGTTTGTGAAGTGTAATTGGATTGAATAAATGAATTTAAAAAGTAATATTAAAGCTACAAATGCCTCTAGTTTTATTAATTTAACATATCTTTGAAGTTTTGGCAAAAACTTGTGGAAGTGATGTGTTTTCATGCATTTTATTTTTTCATATGGTGATTGTGAAACATAAAACACATCACTTACATGATTTTATGGTGAAATGTTTTAATTTGCAATGTTAATTGGATCCATTTTGATCAAGAACAATGCACTGTGACTTTAATTCAGCGTAAGCGGCGCAGCAAAAATAGACTCGTGCCGAAACGATCACGTCAATGCCGCTTCTGCTCTGCTCCTGCTACGCCTCTGCGTGCAGTGTGAATGCTCTAATCTGTTTACATGGGCGCTGAAAAAAATGTGCGCTGCTTACGCGTGCAGTCTGAAACTGGCGTAAACAGAGAGTGAATGAGAGAGATCGACTGATCTCGTGCGATAAACTGCATCTGTCCTTCATGCCGAGTCATGTATATTTGAGAAAACCGGTTGTCATGTCCAAGGAAAGCGAAATCTCTGTCTGAGCATCAATGCTCTGCTGGTCAGCTGAGCCTTTAAAAGTGGCGCTCAAAGTTAAAATGATTTCACCAGCGTGTGTCATTACCAGCATTTTTGAACGTGTAGTTGAATGAACGGTTAAGACTCACTCAAAGATAGTCTCTTACCGCCACCTTGTGGCGCAACAATGAAACTGCACTGACTGACAGCCAGTCTAGAATACGCAGGTAAAAATATTAACAGAAAAGTATCTTGTCCAGTCAGATTCGAGGATCAGCCTAATGATTTTATTGTCAGGTTTGTGTTCTGTTATGTGGACCGTTATTTTATAATTGTCTTCTGTATAACGTTACTTTACTTCCTGTTTCAACGCGATTTAGTTTCGGTTTTTGAATTCCTTACATCATTACACATACACACACAGATTATGAGTGGTGCACTGATTGGATGACACTTTAATTTCGTTGTATATGTTACAATGACAATTAAGATTTGAAACGTAAAAAATATATATATAAATATATATATGGCGGTAATACCGCATACCGAGCTATTGAGCCACTCAAAATGAACGCAAGGGAAATTCGTTCCCCGCGACAGCCCTAATGCTTAGTTTACAGCATGTTGTACAGTACAAGTGTGCTGTACAGTTAAAAAATCTATAAAATCAAATGTCATAAAATACAGAGTACATTCAGCTTTGCTTAGTCATAATGTCATAAAGCCACAAAGTCAACAAGAATTGCTTTTTGCTACCCATTTTACTTTGAGTGAAAAGAAAAGGAAAGTGTGGGGAATTATCTGAATTGTGAAAAGTAACTTTATATAGCAGAAAGGAAATACCAGTTTAATAAAACCCTTCTTTTGGTTATCGGTTAACAATGTCTGTTATCCATTTGCAGATCAGCAACCTGGACATTTTGCATTAAATTAGCATTAAAGGGATAGTCCACTCCAAAAATGGAAATTCTATTATCATTTACTCACCCACATGTTGTTTCAGACCATATAACTGTTTTTCCTCAGTGGAAAGAAGATATTTTAATTAATGTTGGTAACTAAACAGTTTTGGCTTCTATTTAATTTCAATGTATCTTATGTGTTTGGCAGACTAAATAAAACATGTTTGGAAAGACATGAGAGTGAGTAAATGATGACAGAATTTGAATTTTTTAGTAGACTATTTTTTAAGGATGTAAATAGTGTCCATTTTGGTTTTGTGTTAGCTGTGCAGATTTGTTTGGAGATATACACTCTTGTTTATCTCAGATATAACATAAACCTCAGTGATGAATCTTTCTTAATTGGCTCTGCAAATTATGGGTGACAGCAGACGGTGCTGGCAGAATGGTGAAGGGTTTTGATCACTTTCTTGTCTTCAAGCATCTCTGAACTTCTCTGTGCAGCTCCACCCACCACACCAATTCAAGAGCATGATTCATAAAGCTGTAGGGGTGTGATATCACTGCTAAAAAGTTGCTTCATATCAAAAAAAAAAAAAAGCCAGCAGGATTTACCAGTGAGGACAGGTCAAACTATATAAAGATGTCTGTCGATGATACGCCTGCAGTCAGCACTTTTCTGTGCTCGGATATAATGCAATGTCATATGTCAAGAATGTTTCCCAGTTTGGCAATTTGATTGCAACCGCTAAGCCCCTGCTACATGGGAAACTGGAAATTCAGGCTTTTTTTGTTGTGAATACAGTGCAGCGTTATGTGAAATGAAAAGAGCTAAACCTTGTGTTGTTTAAATACAAAATAGGTCTTGCACATTTAAAAGAAAATTGCAACTGGTAACATTCATGCTTAAATATAAAGGTTCTTTATTGGCATCTATCATTCCAGGAAGAACCTTCAACACCCATGGAACCTTACCATTGCTCAAAAGGTTCTTTATAGTATAAAACGTTTATTTTGATTATTAAAACGTTATTCAGACTAAGAAAAAAAAATATTTTTGAAGAATTGTTCACTCAGAGGCATCACTGTGAAAACCCCCTTATGGAAGTGTTTATGGAAGAGCCAAGGCAATGAAATACCTGCAAATAAACACTATGAATGTAAGTATGTGCCACTCTGTGGGGGCTAAACGGATATAATTGTGTGTGTTCGAGGTCTTCACGGAGGACCCGAGACCCGAGGACAAATCTTTTATGTGCTAAAAAATAATTGCTTCGAGTCTTTATTACAACCAACAAAAAGTATCATTATTGTAGGGTAAACACAACAGTCGAAGTTGATTCGAGATGGAAAAAAACAACAACTGCGAAGTTGCATTAGTCATCATTCTCCAACCGTTAGAGCAAATAGAATTTTAAAGCTGGATTAATGAGTGGATTGAGAAGGCTCTTTCAGTCGGCAAGAGAGAGGAACAGCCTAACATGGATGGAAATGTATTGGCTAGGAGGATTGTATGCATCGCAGTCAGGGAGAAGCCTACTAACAGTAGTAAGGGTTAAGAAGTAAGAGTTTTTATTTTTTCCCCCGCAACTTGTTATTGACTTAATAGCAGTTTGCTGTGCAATATGTACCGATCGGGTGCAGTCGGGCCTGTCTTCCCAGCCGGGTTCGGGTCCCACTTTGAAATAAAATAAGGGTCCGGATCGGTTCCGTGCAGCACGTTTACAGGGCTCTTTGGGTTCGGGTAAAAACTTTTGGACCCGTGAAGACCTCTAGTGTGTGTGTGTGTGTGTGTGTTGAGACCTACCAAGTAGCCTGAAACTTTTCACAGCTGCTACAGGAGACCAAATGTTATTGGTGGAGACTGCTGATGGAAATAACACAATTATTGATGGTTGAGGTCATGAAAACCTGCCCACTCTAGAATCATTTTTTGTTTTTCATACTTTTCCTGCAAGATTTGCAAACAATTTATGAATTTTGTTAGGTTTGAAGTACCCAAAGTGCAGGCTGAATGATTGGCTCAATTGAGAAATCAAAGGTTTCAGACACTTAACAGCTGTACTTAGTCTAGTTCTAATTTAGGCCATCTTGTTGTAATTTCACAAGCTGTGAAAGACATTAGGCCGTGACACACGAGGTGTGCTTTCCTCTCTCCTGCAGTGCCGCTGTGAATGTTCTAGTTCACTTTACTGTATCATTCACACATTCATGGTGTCAGAAAGGGCCCTGGATCAGCACCTATTATACTTTGCCTGATATTTAGTAATGGCTTTTAAGAGAAAGCCTGATGTGAAAGGGATATCATTAAGTATTTTAGTGTAAGACTTCACCTTGTAAAAAGGCAGCAGAGAATGAACAACAACTTGTTCATCTGCCAAAACAATGCTGATGCTTGCTGTGTTTATAAAAAGCTGTCTTCAATATGGTCTACACTTTAAGGCTTTTAAACTTTTATTTTCAGAACTTTCAAACAGTCTTTATTAAGCCAACATCCAAAGTTATTTTTCATAAGCTTAGCGTAGTTACAATTAGTTATCTATATTTCTTAGAATTTCAATTAATTTAATTCACCTTCCTTGCATTTAAATTACATTTCTGTATAAGTTTTGCTGCCATTATTTGAATTCAATTCAAATTAAAGGGATAGTTCCAGTGTATGGCATAGGCATAGTGTAAGCTCCGGTGAGAAGTGTTGAACACAGAAGTACAGAGTAGAGAGGAAAACACCCCCCACCCCAGCCATGTGGAGTACTTTTTATGATGGATTGATGTATTTTAATGGACTTCTATTGGACTATTAAATAACTATTATCAACTAACTACTATCATACTAATATCAACAGCCATTCACTGCTAGTATAAAGCTTGAAAGATCCAGGATGTTTTGAATATAATTTTGATTGTATTTGTCTGAAAGAAGAAAGTCATATACTCTTTTCTTCCACATCAGGCCCTTTACTATGTGGCGTTCTGCAGGGATCGACATTGGGGCCGCTGCTTTTTTCTTTGTATATGCTTCCTTTGGGCAACATTTTTCAGAAGTATAGCATTCCTTACCATTGTTATGCCGATGAATCATGTTCTTTAGAGAAAGTACATGAATGCTATACTGACATTAAGCTCTGGCTCTTTAACAACTTTCTTAAATTAATTGATAGTATAATACTGAGGTTGTTTTCTCCTTTGTCACCGACCTTTGCTGGTCAGTTAGGTTCAATGTCATCAAAGCTTGGTGATCTTGTTACAAGTCATGGGGTAATTTTTAGATTCAGCACTAATTTTTAATAAACAGGTCAGTGCCATCATTAAAGATCGCTTTTTTTTCAAATTTGAGATAAATTGTCAAAATTAAGCATTTTATTTCCAGTAAAATTGTGGTTCATTCCCTTATTTCATCTAGGCTAGATTATTGTAATTCTTTATATTAGTCTCCCTCAGTCTGTGTTACTCTGCCTGCAGCTAGTGCAAAGAGCAGCTGTGAGGTTTGTGATAGGAGCAAGAAAGAGGGACCCCATGTATTGGTATCTTGACATTGGCTGCCTCTTATATTTAGGATCGACTTCAAAATTTTCCTGTTTGTTTATAAAGAGCTGTCTGGTCTTATATTAGGGATCTTCTGTTGTTTTTATTGTAAAGCACATTGGGACAACGTCTGTTGTTTGTAAATGTGTTATATAAATACATTTTCAAAGCTTTGCATTGAATGGCACACAATCCTGTCAATATTCATCACCTCTTGCTTCACCTTCAATCCCAAAACCCACTGCTGCTCAGCTCAAATACAATCGCAGTGAGTTGTGTCAATGGACATGCAACAAGTAGTTGGTAAGAACCCGGAGAGTTCCAGCTCTATCACTGTTGTGCCCTTGAGCAAGTCACTTGACCCACAATTGCTCCTGTGGTTGGTGTGCTGGGAGTCACTTTAGATGAATTTGTGATTTGCTCGATGACAAGGAACGAGTAAGTAGAGTTCCTTAAGGTGCTCTTATGGCTTGAGGGCCGTGTTGGTGATGTCAGGATGTGCAGCCAATTGTCTTCAACATCCTGCTAGTGCAGTGTCTGTTTCTATGCTTTGAGGAGATCCTGTGTCAGTTGTTGTTTACTTGAGCAGCTGAATTACATTGGTCGAAAGATCAGCCGTATGCTGGGATGGACAAGATGTTTGATTGGCTTTTCCTTCACAGTTTCTTCACATTAGCACGAACAGAGGCTTAATGAGCTGTCAGCAAGCTGCTGGCACTCAGGGGGCCAACCTCTTCTGAACGTCTCGGGAGGGAGGTTTCTGTTTGTGCGCTCATCCTGCCATCCTCTGCTTGGGGAAGGGTGAAATGGCTTAAGACAGAGTATTATTATCATGGCACTCTAACCATTCCAAACAAAACTGATTCATCTCCTCTTCAAATGTTTTGATTTCAAGGCCATCTGTCTCTGCGTGCTTAGAGCGCAAATGACATGGGATCTGCTGGCGGCTCTTCACACACCCACTCCAAGTGAGCAGACTTGTCTCATATATATATATATATATATACACATATATATACACATATATATATATATTAGTGGTGGGGCGTTATCGGCGTTAACGTGCTGCGTTAACGTGAGACTCTTATCGGCGATAAAAAAAATATCGCCGTTAATCTATTCTCAAAGTTGGGTTGGGAGCTGGGTCTATACTAATAGCTATGATGACTTTCACCCTGATATTTTAAGCGCGGATGTATACCTAGCGAATTACACTGTAGGGGCGAGCAGTCTTGAACTAGAGGCTCGCAGTCCGTGATGGACAGATTGTTAACGGCTGGTCTGTGTGGTAATACAATCGGGCAGGACATCCAAAGCTCACCTATCATTCATCAACCTCAAATATGGCTTTTCATCTGAAAGATGTATGTAGTAACAACTTTACATGGCGCTCAATATGATGTTAACCTAGAGTAATAGCTATTGAAGTGTTTGTGTGGAAGCGTTTGCTGCTGCAAGACATGCTCGGTGCGCTCACTTGCTCTTAAAATCTCCGTCATTTTGGTCATACAGATAAAGTAGCCTAATACATCTTTCGAATCTGTAAAGACTCTCGTTTATTTGTGTGCACTCAGAATAACAACGAAGCGTTGTGCTTTTAAGCAAACAGGATCGCTTTAGGTCTCATGTGAACTTGAGCGAGAAACTTAGAAACTCCGTCTTTGAAAATATATCTATAGAGAGTGAAATGTCAAAAAAAATAGAAGGCGTGTGTGTTAGCATGGATGATTTACATGAAATTTAATCTGTGCAACACTGTGCATAAGATGGCTTTCAGTTCAATATAATAACAAAAAGCGACATTTTGGGCTTACTTTTAGTCATTATTTGGGTAGCACACATATTCTGAATGCCTTGACAGAATTCAAATGAGCCATTTTAATCTAGATTAAAAAATTAATCTATGCCCACCTCTAATATATATATATATATATATATATACACATACATACATACATACATACATACATATGTCATTAAGCATGATCCTTTAATCTCTCAATGCCTATAGAGCTGTTCATTTGTAGTAGAGGGCTGCATTGGGTTTGGGCTCCTCGCGGGACCCAACGCAAAACTTGCGGCAGCAGGCGGTATTACCTTTGCTGCGGGTGGGAGTGGGCGGTCAGAAAATTTAGTGGGAGACCCGCAGGGAACAATGGGATTTGGCATGTATTAGAAATGGAGTTGAGAAGAAGCACGAAGTTGAGAAGAAAATTAAAGTGGCTGTTTACTTGACAAAAGCAAAGCAAGGCAAGTCAGACATCTGGAAACAATTCTCAACGGTCACTGAAAAAATAGGAAAGAGTTGAACTAAGTTGCAATAAATGTGCAAAAGTGTTCGTTTACAACGAACATAAATCTGGCACCTCTGCCCTGAGGCGACATACCTATTTTCTAAGTTCTATGTGTTTATTTATTTAATAATTTAATTTCATATTGTGCTTTGGCTTATTTACTTAAACTGTTTGTTAACAGCTAATCGTTTGGTGTGTGTGCATCATGCATAGGGCTGCAACTAACGATTATTTTGATAATCGATTAGTTGGTCGGTTATTCTTTCGATTAATCGGATAAAAAACTAACATTTTATTTTACTGACAAAAAACACACTACTCCACATTCTGTCCAATGTCTTTCAAACAAACGTGCCAACTGAACGATACACATACAGTACTTAACAATTTATTAGACCACCTATCATAATAAAGAGAAAACACAAATGTTTTAGGAATCTGTCGAAAAGTTGTTTAAATCAAAAAAATGTATTGTCATTAATTGGTCAAATTACAAACTGAAACAACCAAATAGTATTAATTCCCACTATAACAAAAATGGCCTCCTATGCCTTGCAACAGCTTGCATTCTTGCTGCCATTATGTACTTTTTGACCGTAATTGGGTATCTGAAATAAAACACCATGAAGTGCTCTGCCTTTCTTTCATGGATAACAGCAATAATTATATCATAGCATTAGAAATAGCCTACTATTGTTGCTAAAGAGCTTACACACATTGGAGGCCTAACCAATACAGAAAGCTAAAAAAATGACTTTGGTAATCACCAATGCTATTAGTTTAGAGCAGCAGTGGCACAAACCTTACATAATTTGTTAAAAACCTAACATAAATTTGTTTTAATACATTTGTTAAGCACTGTAATAGTGAATATAGTTAAATCTCTATTAAACATTTAATAATAATAAAGATAATAAAGACAAATAAAACACAAACTCAGTGTTAAGCAACAGGTAAGAGTGATTTTCTGCAGGAACACGCGTTGACTTTGATCACAGTCATATGTCATTTATTTATCCTGTAATCAGGCGGCTATGAAGCGTCTGATATTTATATTCAGAATTACATGCTGTTATCCCTTAATAGTTCCTACTCTCATAAATACTCGCACGGCATGTAGACTTTTAAGCCTTAATTTAACTTTCAACAACAGATATATCAGCACAATGGATATTTTTGCGCTAAATAGCCTTTTAATTGTCTCCCTCTGTGTTCCGTCTGTCTGACGCGCTTGCACGCGCACGCGCCCGCTCATTCGGTATTTTAAACTTATTTTGACAGATACACACCAATGCAGCCCTAATCCGATTATATTTCAAATGTCACAGAGATATTGTGGCAGTGTCCTGTCTGATGTCATCATTGAGAGATTGGTAGATCACACAATTTATGACGAATGCAGACGAGAGCCAATGAGCGTTCGATTATCCTGTCGTTTGAAGTGGCAACATTTGAATTCGTAATGAGCAAGCGCATCAGTTATTGCGGGCTTTGCCGTTTACGGTCGCTGGATGGAGATGAAGATCGCCGAATGCAGGCTTGGATTTGGGTCTATTTCTTGCAGTGGTATGGATTATAGCGCACAAATAAAATTGTTTAATGTCGTAATTATGTTGTTGTTTTGTTATAGTTCTATTGTCAGTCACCACATGTCGGAGAAAACTCTTTTTGTGGCCCATGGTAAACATAACAAGTAAAGGTTAAACGATTTCAAATGTTATTTATTTTAAGATTTAAAGTGAAGTCTTGTTTTACATTAGGTAGGAATTGCTTGTTATTGGAAACGAGCTGGCAGCAGAAATCACACCACAAAATGAAAAGTTATCATTTCATATTATGTAAATTAGTAAACTATTTAATGGTGCAATTGAAAACAAGGTAATTAATATGACAACTAAAACAACTAATAATACAATTAATCCTGCGATTTAAATATTCATAAGGGTTCATTTTTAGATGTCGTCGATATGTCAGTTTTGTACATTTACATGCTGAAAATACGTAAGTATTTGTACTTTTAGATGCTGAAAATAAGTCAGTATTGTACGTTTTAGTGCCTGTAATAACGCAAGTAAATGTACGTTTTATAGAACCATATTTTACGTAAAATGCATACAAGTTATCATGAGATCACGTTGGTTGATTAAACCAAACTGCAGCTTCTATATTATTTATCAGCCAAAGGGGAGACATCTAATGTCAGTTGATGATCTTATACAAGACCTGTTGACTGACTGCGAGAGACTCAGCTGGATTGTTAGCACGTCCACCCCCTGTGCGTTTGGCTCAGTGTGATGTGGATCGACTTTGCATATGATCTGCATTGATTTTGTTTTTGTCATTGTACAAAGATAGCTTCATGCAGGCAGCTAAGGTACAATGAGCTCCTCTGGGAGTGAGAAATGATTCAGTGCACAACTGATAGCTGAGGGCATGTGCTAAATCTAACACAGATGGTGCTGAGATTCTAATCAGCTTCTACGTTTACATAATAACAAATAATTCAAAGTTACAATTTCCTACATTGCAGAATGCAAGTTCAGGTAACCTCACTGGTGCTTTATGATTGTTAAGGGTGGGAATTGAGAAGCAGTTATTAAAAAAATTAAAATAAAATAAACATCTGGAAACAAATGATTTTCATGTTCAGTTCTGTTCAGCGGTTCATTGGAGGTGAATGGAACACTAAAATACTCAAAATCATGAAATAAGTACTCTTTGAGAGTCATTCTTCTACCGAATTTCTGTAAAAGTTAATCTTTAAAATGAATCAAATGTAGCTAATCTTTAGCAAATTTCATTATTATTATTTATATTTAATACTCAGTTTAATACCGTAATGCCTTTTAATTTTTTAAAACCATACAATTTATTGTACATTTATGTGTACTGCGTTAGGCTAACCAAGACTTGTCATAGCACTTGCACGCTGCTGCTCTTTTGTTGGTGTTGATTGCTTCTATTGTCCTCATTTTGGAGAAAAGCGTCTGCTAAATGCAAATGTAAACTATTAGGGTTTAAATATGTCGTTTTAGTCTTCGTACTTATTTAACATTTTCTTGTATTTATCTGCTGATGTATTGAGTGATGACAATCAGAGATCTTCCCCTCAGTGAAATCCAATCATAGATGGGACACAAGAGACGTATTTGAGATGCACGCCAATATCCGCTGTAAATGTCAGTTGGTCTCGACTGACCGCTTGTGATCTGATTACACAAAGTGAATGTAAACAGGGCCTGTGAGAATGAAAACCAACCAGCATCTCAGAAAATGGTTTTTCAATGTAAAGGACAGAAATGTAAAGGACAGCCAGAATTGATACAGCTGCATTACCCAAGTGGCTTTGTTATCTCATTTTAATTATTAATTTATCGTTTACTTCCTGCTTGTAAAATGTTTTGATGTGCAGGTGTACCAACAAAGTGCCACTCAGTGTCTCAGTTGTGTTTGCCGCTGAGCTCTGCCGAGGGAACCAATGTCTCAGCCGGGTGCATCAACAAGAACGTTCCAATTTTTGTCCTGTCACTCACAGTAAGCTCTTGTGACAGACCATGAAATGGTGTAAATAGACAAGTGCAGGAAAGCTCCTCAAGCACAAAGCTTCAAAACCCATCACGACTGTCCTGACACAGCAACTGTGGGAAATGCAGGTCCAGGTAGCAGGAAACACCCTTCAGTTCATTACTTTTGTCTTTTTATGGCCATTGTGAAATCAATGTTAGTGATGATTACATGATTCATGCGATTTCAAATGTGTTGTATTTGGTTGGTCACCCACATTTATTATGCCGTTAAGCACCTGACAAATGTTGGACAGATGAGGTCCTCAACATGTGTATTACAAATGACAAATAATCTGAATTAAGATATTTGCTTTATGCATACATGTATACCCAGGGCTGGACTGGGACAAAAAAATCGGCCCTGGCACTTTGGCCCAGACCGGCCCACTACATACGATCAAAATGCTACCCATCTTTGCACGCCCTTGAATACGTATACCAACTCTTATTCCATAAAAGCACTAAAGCCATATATCATAGTCATCGAGTGTATATGCTGCTTCATTCTCCATATGCCTATAGCTCAGCTCCCTCTTCCCAAGTATTTTCACCAAATCCACAACATGCTCCAATACCTGGCGTCTCTTTCTCACTTGTTCCCTATGAGCAGACATCTGACTATGCTGCTATCATCTGCATTTGAGCATCTTAGGAAAAAACTTCAGCACATGTTTGGTGTGCAATGCTATTTTCATGCTCCTCTATGCGCTGGTGAACATGTCTCCAATCTGACATTCCAGTAATGAATATGCTGTTGTCAGTCTTCCCAAATGCCATACACTCAAAACAAAACAATGCATGATGTCTCTCACAATATGTGAGCCACTTCCTGCTGGTTCCATCCTTACTGATTAATACCTCCTGCAATTTCTGGTATTCTGTTGTGGGTGGTAATCTAAAAATCTTTGTAAATCAGAAGGCAAAGCGGCATCAGCGTAATATATGAAAAGGATAAAAAAGCTGTTTAAGAAAGAAACAAATACAGTTCTGTGGGTGTCTCAATTTAATTTCTGTATACTGCCATAAACATTTTATTTAGGTCCTAAAAATACACTATTCACTCTACAGCCTATATTAAATACTGAACATAACAAAAACACATCCTGCTGTGCTGACTGACTGTTAATGTTGATTAACAAAATAATGTTAAATAAAAAAAGCAATGTATCAGAGACCCTTAAAACATTTAAACGTTTAACTCAACAGGGAAACAACAAAAACTAGCTTAAATATCTGCTGTTTGTCTTCGACTTAGCCAGCGTGACAATGTGCAAACTAGTCGTTCTGACCACCTTATGGTAACACTGAGATGTTATAGCATGGCTTACTGCTCCCGCAGACATAAATGTAACAAGCCAAACTCACGTAGTTGCAGAACAAAGCATGCAATCAATTTATTACAGTGCTAATCACCATTATTTTGTGTTTTTGGCTCAATTTTCAGTTTTTGGTCTCTACACTTATTACATAGCCTAAGTGCTCTGAAAGCAGTTCTGCTTACTGCAGGCTCTACACTCACTTCTACTCTCTCCCTTTCTTTATCCTCCTCACCGGTGCTGCCAGTGCCACCGGCATCACCACTCTCATCAGTCACGGCAGCTGATTAAGGTCCTGCTGCGGCAGAAAACATCGGTGTTATTTTGCAACACTTTGCAGCGTCCGTTTGAAGAGCCGGTCTGTTTTTTTCCTGCAAGTTCTTTGAGATGCTGCCTCCCTTCCATTTCTTCTCCATCTCTCTGACTCTCTCTTGACTATTTTGACAGATACACACCGATGCTGCACGTTCACACAGAGCCCAATCACATCTTTAAACAACTCCCATTTTGGGCTCTGTGTGAACGTGCAGCATCGGTGTGTATCTGTCAAAATAGTCAAGAGAGAGTCAGAGAGATGGAGAAGAAATGGAAGGGAGGCAGCATCTCAAAGAACTTGCAGGAAAAAAACAGACCGGCTCTTCAAACGGACGCTGCAAAGTGTTGCAAAATAACACCGATGTTTTCTGCCGCAGCAGGACCTTAATCAGCTGCCGTGACTGATGAGAGTGGTGATGCCGGTGGCACTGGCAGCACCGGTGAGGAGGATAAAGAAAGGGAGAGAGTAGAAGTGAGTGTAGAGCCTGCAGTAAGCAGAACTGCTTTCAGAGCACTTAGGCTATGTAATAAGTGTAGAGACCAAAAACTGAAAATTGTCAATTAAGAAAATAACCAATGGGCTGCCGATTAAATGTCACAAATGTTCAGACAGGCCGGTCTGTCTAAAAAAAAAAAAATCCTATGCAGAGTTTTTTGACAAATACATTACACCGTTGCGAAGACCACAGTGCTGTCAACTAATTAGGCAGAAAAAACTATAGGCTGCTAAGAGTTTTATGGGCCGATCAGACAAATATGGTATGAGAAGATGTATCGGCCCAGCCCCAAAAATACGTCGGCCCAGCGGGAAAATGCCCGGTCTGCCAGATGGTGTATACCATAATTCGCATTGCACAGTTGTTCACAGTTTATGTAATTTTGTTAGAGTATTTCTACTCATACAGTAGGCTAGCTGCAATTGTTTCAACAATGATTTTGTTAATAGCATTTATTTTGAAGCAGGTAATAATTTGTTTAAATTAATAATTAATTCAACACACGTGTAACATTTTACTCCTATGGAAACTGTAATGCTAGTAAATGCTAAATGCATTTAGTCATTACTAGCAAAACATTTTTGGGTTGCTCTGACAGATCTTTTAACAGTCAGTAGACTGACTTTCATTCATTAGATGAACTAAAGTTTTTAAGTTGTCGGTTCTCAGTTGCTAGTTGAGTTAACTTATGTTGATTGTTATAGGTAGCCTTATTTTTTGAGTTAGGTACATTTTAACAGGGTTGTGATAAAGAGTGGCACGGTCACCCTGAAATATGACTGCCTCCCCCACTGGATCCCCAACATCATTGGGCTAGAGTACTGTCAATCTGACGATGCCTGCATGCCATTGGATCAGAGCGCTGTCAATTGCTGCCTGATTGTTGCATGCTTGTATTTGGAGCGCTCATCAATGCCATAAGATGAATGGCTCTATCAGTGCTTTGGCAAGGTAACGCTTTTTTATGCAATAAAACTAAGTTCAAAGGCCAAATTAAAATATTGTTACAGTAAATAAAGTGCACAAAATCAGCATTTTGTTTAGGCAGTATTTGTGGCAGTTGATAAATCATGTTGTTAGATTTGTCCAAAAGGTGTGGGATTTTGCGCCAATGCATTGTTAAAGGATCAGCGTGTCCTGTAATATCCCCATATAAGATTTAACCGCCAATTCAAAAATATTGGTATAGTAAAATTAGCTAATTCACGAGATAGCGGAGGTGTCGAAATGCTGAATCAATTCGTTCTCTTCTAACACAGCACTTAACGGGAGCAGCGTCATACACATAGAGGGCAGAGTGTCACATTATTTAAAAGGGAAGTTCACAAACATATATATATATATATATATATATATACTAGGGATGCACCGGATGTTCGGTAACCGAAATTGTTCGACCGAAAATAGGAAAAAAACATCTTTCGGTGTTCGAACGAATAAACGAAAAGACCGAATAATTTGTACTGAACGACGTTACGCGACCAAATAGATGCGAACACTAATGCAGCGTGGAAGCATTTAAAACGGTCAGAGAGAGAGACGCAGACATCAATACAAGCACAAAACACCGGCAGCGAGAGACTGCTACATCTCATGTCTCTGATGAGAAGAGGAAGGGGTGGTTGTTGCTGGTTACTGTGATGATTTAAATCGTGAAATGGCCTCAAACGATTAGTAAATCAACTACAGAATGTTATGTTTTCTAAAACACGCACAAATGGCATGTATTCAAACAGCGCAGACAATAATAGTCAATAATAATGATAATAATAATAATTACCCTACAACAGATTTATTTAATACATTGATGATAACATTCACCAGTAGTGTTCAAATTGGGATCTGTAATATTTTCTAATGTTTTAAAAGAAGTCTCTTCTGCTCAGCAAGGCTGCATTTATTTGTACAGAAAAAAATACAAGCCTGATTCAAGAAGGGGTTTCAAAAAGAGCCAAAAAATATTATTTTACTAACTTATTCATTTTAAGTTAAATTGTGCTTTGTTGGTATAATGTCTTATAGGATGTATAAAAATTATCAGTGTTAAGTAATTTTTTGATTTTTTTTTGTAAAGCAGGACAAAAGAGTAAAAAGCTGATGTTGACTATTTAATTTATGCAATAGTGAATACAGTCAGGGAGTCTGATACAAGTCTGTTTACTACGAACACAACATTTATCCATTATTTTGATTTCAAATCCAAACATTGTTACTTAAAATGCTTTTTCAGCGTTCAGATTTTTTACATAGTACAGTAATACAATCTTTCATAGATGTGTTTAAATGCAATAAATATAAGAACACATTAATCAATACTTTTTACTTTTGCATTTACAACTATATTAAGTTACTCAAACGTTCTAAATTAGAACTTACAACTGACAGAAAGTCAGCTCTACTGCATTTTCTTTGGCATTGAACTTTTACAAGCAATCCTGCTGTTCGTAAAGAACAATCTGCTGTCACTTTAATTCAGCGCGTGCTGTGGAAATGAGTGCTGCACTGCTAACACACTGCCGGACCATGATGAGCGCTCTCCATTAACATGGGCACGGAAAAATACGCACTGCATACGCAATGCAAACGGTGTGCGTGTGCGTGTGCGTGTGTGTGTGTGTGTGTGTGTGTGTGTGTGTGTGTGTGTGAGAAACTGCATGGCATTATGAATGTGCGCTTCGAGTGTGCATGAGAGCAGTCAGAATGGTTTAAACACTGGCAAGAATTTAAAAGAAATGCACTTTATAAACTTTAGTGACGTTATGAAACTGCTTCAATTGTGCAAGTGAAAATTACTTTGTCAACTGTGCAGCTCGCTTATAGTGCAGATGCGATGTGATTTGAAGCCATTTGCGCATTTTGAGAGAGAGAGAGCAAGTGTGGTGATTCTCTCTCATGCTGTTTGTGAAATTATGTCTCATAGAAAATGTTAAAATTACTTTAAGTTATTTAATGAAGAAATATGAATTGTACAGCATTATAATTATTTCACCCACGCTGGACAGAGACTGAGACGGTGCATGTCTTGTCATTCCTCTCACAGCACGTGCGTCATCAGCTTGAGATCTGTTTTTTGAGATTGCCTTTTTAGAGCCCGATTAAACATCCCCAAACAAATATCGGCCGATTGTGATCGGTAACCGATCAACCGGAGCACCCCTATCAATCAGGGCATAAAACACGTGCCTCATAACTTATTCAGAGTAATAATGTTGACTTCAAACAGTATGGACTTAAAGATATGAAGCTTTATTTACAAGATGAGGCATGGTAAGCTTTTAATTTCAATACAGTGTAGAGTAACATAACAGAGGCTTGTATTGTTATATATACTAAGCCTACTGTATTATATTTGATGTATGCTAAATTTTAAGGCCTTAATTTATCCACATGATCTAAACTTGATAAACAAAACCTGTTATACAACATCTACCACATGCCTTCTGTCTTCTGATAGTTATTCCTTTTTAGCAAAATAGCAACAAAAAGGCCTTTTGTTAACATTATAAAAATGTCTACCAAGATGAACACTTACTGGGCTTAAGCAACTTAAGTTTACTTTATTATCCATACATCATTTTTGCATTATATGTTCTGGCCACAATAAATACTACAGAGCTTTGGTCATAAAACTAACCATTTAAATAATCTACTGAGCCATATAATGAGGAGTTCTTTTTTTGAAACATTTTTGTGTTTCTTTCTTTGTTTCCTCTTTGGCTCCTCCTACTCGATCTGTCTCAGCTGCACCTGCTGACCCGTTAAGAGTGAGCCTGTATAAAAGCAGAACAGCTACTACCAAAGTTTGAGAAAACCTTCCCCCAAGAGTTTTCTCCAGAGCGCTGTCTGCTGCAGTTGCTGAACATAACTGCTTAATCTCTTACTTCGGTATTGTTTTATTGATTTGTTTGTGGTGAGTGTCTTTAATATTTACCTTCGTAGTTTAAGTGAGGAGCTTCATACTACCCATCTCCTTTATTAGCTCAGTTTATCTTTTTTGTTTATTGTTGCAGCTGTTAATGTCAAGATTATTATTGTATGGTTTATCTGTTTTATTTGGAAGTTGTAGGGAGGTGGGCGCCATTTTCATTGAACCCTTTTTCTCCTGTTTTGGGGTCACGAAGAGAGTTAAGATATAATTCTGTTATTATTATTATTTATTTTTTTTAGATTAGTTAGAGGTTTAAATGATCTAGTTAGATTGTTCTGTTTGTTATTTTGGCCTTGCACTCTCCTGAAGCTATAGCTTCCCTTTTTTCTCTTTCTTTTAATTTCTTATTGTAATATACCTTTTGTATTTGTTCTATGAGCTGTCAAATAAAATAATCTTTACGGTGATTTGTTGCTTGTGGTGCTGTGGCAGGGCTCAGACCAGCGCTCTTTAAAATGTGTTATTTTGTTGCGTCCACGTATACCCCTAGACTCATGCATGACGTAAAAAATTGGTTATTATCATTATTATCATTGGAGTTACTACTGATATTTATGTGCATTTTGTGTAAGGAGTCTGCCTCTAAAGATAATTTACATTGATTTACAAGGTAAATTCATATAATTTAATTTGTTACTTACATCAGAATATAATATCAAAAACTGAACTAAATTTCCCTTTTTTTTATAAAAATTAGATGCTTTTTCCTTCTCATATATAAACTCCATATTCTGCCATCTCATGCTATATGAACCATGAAAGCCTGATTTATCAAATATTATACTCAACAAAAAGCATTTTTTTTATAAAGAAAGGCTCAATATGCTCTTCCATTAAAAAATAAGAATATAAAGGTTTTTTTTAATATTATCTCATGTCAGACTTTATATGGTTAAGCATCAATGTTTTCTCTTTTTCCACAAGTAGACCGTCTCCCGTTATTCTGTCTCTGGTAACATTAAATTGTTGTTCTTGGCAGAGATATGCCTCCAAAATTGACCTTTACAAATGAGTGCAAAGATATTTGATTCTACTGTTCTAGAGTAGCTGCATTGAAAATGGAGGCTGATGTAATCTAGACATCTCTCATAAATCAGTTATCGGCATAATATATAAAGTGTGAATATGTACGTACGAATATTTAGTCAAGGTAACGATAACAAACAACATAAATGACTGATGCACTTGTACGTGCAATGGATGGGTGTGTAGAGAGAGATGGAGATGAGAGATTAAACAGCTGTGGAGTCGGTTTTAAGTAGGTCTCTTCCGCAGCTGCACTGGCAGTGCAAGTTTATTCAGTCCAAGCGAGTGGAACGGCAAGCCGAGACTCCACAAAACATTTGCAATGTAAATACAGAGTAAAATATGCTTTTGTCTGTCAAACTAATATACACACACTGTACACATCAGTTAATAAATGTTCACGACTGTAACTTTTGCACAGAACTGTAAACTGAGCACCTCATTATTTATGTTAATCCACTTGTATATTTTTACTAAAACGTTTATTTACATTTCATCCAGCAGTCCATCTTTAACAGAAGTCGAGCGGTGAAATCTCTGTGAAGTTTATGCCATGTTGCAGTTACCGTACAAGGAGCTCTTCATTGCAGATACTAAGAAACATGATGATCTGAAGCACCAGTTTCATTACAATAAAACTTCCTTTAGTGTAGTTTCAAAGGTCAAATGCGTTTTCTCCTATCTTCCTGTTGAACTGAAAAGCAGCTTGAGTTTTGTGTGGCATCAGGGTTTAAAAACTCCTGTCCCAGCTTGTGTTTGTCCAGCAGCTATTTCGCGCCAAGAGGAGATTCTTTGCTCTGTTTATGTCCTCTTGTCACAGGCTGTCAATTAGAGGCCGGTTTACTTCAGCCTGCAGCTTATTTGCCCTTTCCTCACAGCATTCCCTGCCTTATTAGTCAAGAGAGAAAAATGATGGCAGCAATTACTGTAGGAGCAACCCAATGGAATCTGATCGTGATTTATAGCAGTGGTTTTCAACATGGTTTTGCTCAGATGTTACAATGGACGACCAGTTGCGAGTTGACCTGCTGTAATGTGTTTCCAGATTTGTAAATCTGAACAGAAACGGCTTTAAAATCACATAATTTTGTTAATGTGAGTATATCAGCCATATTACTAAGTGAAATATGAATTTGTGTTAAAATGACAAAGTTGAATTGTGTAGCAACAGACAGGTCAAAATAAAAAAATAAAAATTATATGCGTTTTCAGGGGTTCTGTGGACAGTCATGGCATTAAATGTTGTATGCACTGCAAAAAAAATGAATCTTCCTCAGTTATCCCTTCATCCCTTCAAATGTATCATTTTGATACATTTTTTCATAAAACATGACTTCTATAATTTTGCTTCTCAAGTAAGTGTATCGTTATTTAAGGATCTTTAGACATTTGCACTGGAAAAAAGCAGTGTGATTATAAGGTACAGTACATTTATTTCCATATTCTATGGGTTGGGAACAGAGGCAGGCAAGCCAAAGTTTTTGCTGTCCTGATTGCTAATGGTTGGAAATGTCCAGACCTCCACCATGGGCTTTAATCTTAACTAGAAATCATTCCAGCCGTAATGTTAATGGAGAACACAAGCTCACTGAGCAATGAGAGAGATGCATTTGCAACACTAAACACCCACATCAGCGGCACGACTATGACAGATGCTTTCAGGAAATAAAAGCACCGTGTTTTGTCCTAGTGTTTAGGACTAATAGACCAGCAATCAGGTTGGGGTTGTTTGTTAAAATGTGTGGATTTCAATTATATTGCTTATAAAATGCATTTAGACTGCGCTTTGATAAAGGACTTTTTCATTCAAATGATGTTGTGGGTGACACCATTCGGCCTCGGTCTTTGAGGTGTGTACTTGTAGTCAGCCAAGTTCTGAGCATCTAATTATTTTTCTGAAGATGGATTATTATTGAATGCAAAGCCGATAAGCCACAGATCCTATAAGACAGCCTACGCTGAGATTGATGTAGTCACTTGGCTTCTTCAGAATGATTCATGTTTTTTCTCACAAAGGTTGCATTGTCACTTTTAGATATCATAAATGTATCATGCAATTCTTTTTCAGGCTGTTTGTTTTCTACATAGGTTATGAAAGTTTATATGCATATTTATTTTTATCATGATGGTAGTCACAAAAAATATTGTAATCACAAAATCAGAGATCTTCCCCTCAGTGAAATCAAATTACAAGTGGGCTCAGGAGATGCATATTTAATATCAGCTGTAAAAAAACTTTTTATTTTACAAATTATTTAATTATTTTACAAATAATAAAAAATTATTTAATTATTTGTTTGTTTAATTTGTATTTGTTGATTTGTTTTTATCTATTAATTTGTTTGTTTTTAGTTTATTTGTTTGTTTATTTTTTATAATTTATTTGTTTGCTTTATTTTCTGTTTATTTATTCATCATTTATTTGTTTGTTTTACGGTACTTATTTTATTATAATTTTTTTTTTAAACTGTGGCAACTGTGGCTATTCTAGATTGCTTTCATCATTTAGTCATTTTTAATATTTAAGATATGTCATCATGCGTAATATTTATTCACAATACCTTAGTGACATGTCACGAAGATGAAAAAATATATATTACATTGTTAATTGCAATCATTTTTGTGTTGTTCATAGGTGTTTAGTCTTATGGCTGAACTGGAAATGGCACTCAGTTTATTATATTAGACATATTTATAAAATGTAAGGGCAGTGAAATATTATTTGACTCAGATTTACACATGCAATTATATGCAACACCAGAAAGCTAATTAAGGCTAATGATGATTGCTTTCTACTTTAATTCATTCAGCTTGACTGGCAGTTCTAATATTGTTCTAATATTGGCAGTTCTAGGGGTTGTATGTATGTTTAATATCCCCAAGACACAGATGCTAAGGAGAAATATTGTTGTCCTGCAGCTGAATTTATTTTTCACTCACAAGTGCACACTTGGCTGTTTTTCCCAAATGTGTTGCTGTTTAAAAAATCTACTATTTTATTCCCCTTATAAACTCACAAACTAAGGCTGAAGTCTTCTTGAAGTGTCTGGATGTCTTTGTGGAAACATAGGCTTGGGATTTTTTTAATGAACAATGAAGCCGTTGCTTCTTCCCTCCATATGTCATTAGCTTCAGAATTCTATACACAGTAGCCGCATTAAGGAGCCTTAAACCCGACAAAACCAGGCGATAAAACTCACACATGGCCGCAAGTTCTTCAAATTGCATGCGTCAAAGGCGTGATTTGACCACCAGAAGGGTAACAATGGGGTGAGGCGTCAAGATGAACAGAGCTTTATCACAGAATATATACTTTCAATAACGAGGGAGGGTGCCAAATGCGCAATCTGTGAGGTTGCTAGGCAACTGCATCAGCATCACTCCAGCAGCCTCATGTCGAGAAACGCATTGGAAACACGCTTTTGAATGGCATCTCCTGGCTCGTGTGTGTGATTTGCAGCACATTGATTGAAGCGTGACCTCTTATCGGCGATGGTAAAGTCACACTCAGAATAAATCACTCAGTTAAGGAAGTAATGATTCACAGGAATCACCAGTTCAGCACAGTTGGCAGCATTAGTGTGACTATTGTTGCAGATTCAAAGTCTTCAGTCACAAAGTATCACCACCGCAAGTTGAGAGATGAGCATCGTCTGTAGTACAGTATGTAGCACTTCATCGGTTATGAGCAGCCCAGCGTTTAGAAGGTCTTGCTGTGTGATCATTCGTTAGTAATCAGAAGGACATGATCAAACTGTGAACTTCTCTCTAGAGTCGCTGCTGACGGCAGCAGAGCACACTTATAAAAGTGAATCTGTGCTCATTAATTCAGATTTACAGCCCTAGCAGATTATACATTTATGTACTTCTAAATATGGCAACAGAAAGCTACCACTATTCCTACCATGATTTAGCACCACATATTTCATCATCTCATTTTAATTTTTTCCCCCCCCTGTGTGTTATGATCAACTGATACTGTTTTTTTTAAAGGCTCATAATTAGGGCCCTATGGTTTCCGCGATGTGGAATTGCGGAATCCAGTTAGAAAAATGGAATTTAACACACGATTTCATGGACTTTGCCAAATTTAGGTTGAGTAAATCAAAAGTATGTCAGTACATTTAAATCAAAACGTGATATGGACTAGTGTTTGTAAATATTAAGCTGCAAAAAATACTATTTAAATATGAAACCTGCTTGTTCTGCGTGTCTCTGTGTGAATGAATGGCTCGGTTTCATTTACTACATACATACTGAAGTGTGCGTGTTTTCAAACTCTGCCGACTCAAAATATGAATACACGAACACATGAACATAATCTGTAGAACTGATCTGAAAGTCAATTTATGAATATTTTACGGTTTCTTTTGAGAAAATCTATCGCCATAAAGGTCTTCACTGCAACCAGTCAAAATTGAAGTTCGGTTTAACTTGAAACTGTAAAATAAATATATTACTTAATGTAATGATACTACTATTTACTAGTAAAATCATAAAAATATTTTTTTTAAGGAATATTTACTAGATAAATAATTTACTAGAATTAATTTACTTATTTATTTTCATATTGATAAAAATAAAACTGAATTTGAGAGAAATAAGTATTTCATAAGACCTTAAAATTTCAGTTTTGTTAAATTGTGTACATTTAATGATTTAAATTCATTAGACATGCTTCTTGAAAAATGTATATGAAAATAAATACAGAACAGAAAAATATAAATGTAAAAGACCGAATTTGGGGGGGAAATCAAATGTGATTACATACGGCATTTGTTGCTTGATAATAATACAAAACTTTGTATCATTTTGTAACTATTTTTGTTGGCAGAGAAAAAATGCATGAAAAATAAACAAATATTTTAAATAATATATATTGTTATAATACATTATTTGTATTATGTATAAATGCAAGACTGCACATATTTGATCAAAATCTCAGTAAAAACTGTAATAATGTGGAATATTATTACAATAAAAAACAGTTTTCTATCCTAATATATTAAAAAAATAAACGTATTCTTGTGATGGCAAAGCTAAAATTTCAGCAGTAATTACTCCAGTCTTCAGTGTCACATGATCTTCAGAAATCATTCTAATGTGCTGATTTGTTGCTCTAAAAACAGTATTTGCCAATGTTGAAAACAGTTCTGCAACTTACTATTTTTGTGGAACCAATTTTTTTCCTGGATTTTTAATTCATCAGATTATGTAATGGCTTGAACATCATTTGTATGAAATATTATTTTTTTGTAAGAAATGTCACTTTTAATCAAATTAATGTATCATTTCTAAATAAAAAATATTAATTGATTAAAAAAGATTCTACTAACCCCAAACTTTTAAACGGCAGTATATAGATTTATTATACATCTACACTTATTTACTGTATACTGTGTGTATACAGTATACTGTCTTATGCATTCTGATTCTGATTATTTATTATATGCAGCATTTAAATCATATTTTATACTTTTAAATTAGTAGCCTGATTATAATGATCTGTTGATTTCAGTAGGTTTGCTTCGTCAGTCTTAGACAGAGTGGCCAAAAATTATTACAATGTGTTGCAGCACTTGATTCATTAATTTATGTATGCATCATCTATAATTCAGAATGTTCTGTTTTTAAATATCTGCTGGTCTATTTACACCTTTATTACTACTGAAACTAATCCTACTTCCCTTTTTTGTAAACTACTACATCCTGCCATTTGAAGAGCACACTGATGATGCTGTCTTTTTAAAGTCTGCCCTTTTCTTTTTTCTTTTTTGCTCTTGCAGCTTCCTGACCTTCTCCAGGCTCAGTAGTGCTGGAGCCTCCGGCGTATTTCATCCTCTTCCTCATCGATTGTGACTCCTCTCTCCTCCCTCCCTCTGCTGAGGGAGCACCTGCCGTCTGTACCTCTGCTGTCCAGTACATCAAAGCAGGTTACTTCAGCACACACACTGAAAGACAGTCCTTTTGCACTCACAAGTACCCTGCACCTTTTTTCATTCACCTGATATCATATTCCTGCAGGCCAAGTACTGTCTACTTCTGACATTCATATGTCCTTTTTCCAGTAATTCTTTTCTTGTGTCCGAGCAACCAGCCTATTAGAAGGCCTCACGTGTCACAATTCTGAGAAGTAATGTCCAAATAACAGGAAATTACATTAGAAATAAGGCCTCAGTTTCTAGATATAAAATCACAGTGGCTTGTGTCCACATGTCAGGGCGTTCAGATCCATGTTCTCTCATAGAAGCTTGTCCTAATTTGACTGGAAACGTGCAACTTGTCAAGACTGATTTTGTCTCATGTGATGTCTTTTTGCTGCCTTTTTGAGAACAAAATATAATTGGTTCCCTTGCGTAATCTGCTGCCTCATCGGGGGTTCATTGGTATGTCAGGACAGCCTGGTGCCCTTGAGGATTGTGCATAGTAAAGATCTTATTAGAATAAATAGAAGAATGAGAACTCCATTCCCAGAGCTCAGGAGTGTGCGTGGCCACACAAACAGTACGTGTGTGAACATGTAGTGACAAATCAGATCTGATCTTGCTCTCACACTTCTCTTCTCCGCTGTAGACTATTGGAATGGCTGGTAAACATCCACCTCTGATGAAGAAACACAGTCAGACCGATCTGGTGAGCCGACTCAAAACACGCAAGATCCTGGGTGTCGGTGGAGAGGATGATGATGGAGAAGTGCATAGGTCAAAGGTCAGTTTTTGTATCTTTGTCCTCTCTCCTAAGCTCCATGTGACTTGCATACCAACTTACACTCGCTGACACACGTTTATGTTTTGCATTCAGGATCATATTGTCAGTAGGTGTATTTTTATGCAGGTTAATTTAGATATTTAGCATTTTTGTTATTATAATGTTCTTTTTTTAATGTAGCCTGATTTTATTTTGGGTTCATCTTACCCGTTACTTTTTGAGTAGTATGTTAACATTCGATGGGTTTTACAAAATTCCAGTCCAAAAGTCCAAAATGATCACATTTTGGATCACACAAGCCAAATGTGAGTAAAAATTGGCCCTTTAGAATTTTCTATATTTCTGCATAAATATGACCCAAAACATTATCAGATTTTCATATAAGTCCTTAAAGTAGACACAAAGAATCGAATCAAACAACTGAGAAAAAATATTTTCTTTGTCGTTTATTTATTGAGAAAATTATCTGTTATCTGTGCGTTGCAAAAGTATGTGAATCTCTTGGATTAGCAGTTAATTTAAAGGTGAAATTAGAGTCCATCTGTGCAGAGGTGTTTTCAGTAAGTGCAATGACTATCAAAGTACATGACCTCTTTTATTCAAAGAACAAGGATCTATCAATGTCTTATCATGTTTGTGGAAGTGAATCATGTCACGAACAAAGGATATTAATGAGGACATCGGAAAAAGGTTATCAGGCTGGAGAAGGTTACAAAACCATCTCTAAAGAGTTTGGACTCCACAAATCCACAGTCAGATCCATTCATCGATCCATTTTAATCACTGGAGCTGTCAGTCTCTTCAAGTTCAATGTGAACGGCTTGAGATCTGCACGTTCAAATAAATGACGCTGTCTGCTCAATGAGGTACATCGTATCTGTACTGTTTTTGTTATGATGAAATCATTTGTGTTGCAATAGGGTGGTCATTGCAGCACAAATGATACTGTGATCAGCTACAAAGAGCTGGAAACTTGTATGCAATGAGAGTAGATCATAGTATGATGCTTTAATCCAAAACATTTCACGATTAGTTAATCTCAAGGTTCAAGGTTTCTTGGCAGCTGTAGTTGGTCCACATGTAATGTATGCAAATATGCAAAGATGTTACACAATCACTGCAGTTAACATTGAAGTCTTAAAAACTACCCACCAATTTAAACAGTGTTCCTATTAGAAGGGTATACAATTAAAATGTAATATTTCTAAATTAAGGCAAGTTTTATGTAAAAATACTACTTACATTGTAAGTGCACCATTGCAATTTAAAATGCAGCTCTTGAAAAGAAAGTTATTGTCACAAAATATCATATGTATTTTGTCTTTGATTATCTGATTACTGCTATTACCATAAAGAAAGTATAACTGGTGTTCTGGTTTAATTTGTTCTTGTTTTGCTTGTACATGAATAGCATAATTCAGAGATTAGATCTGCACTTAGTGCCCAAAGTAATCCAGCATCTCTGGGGTATATGAAACACTTCTATACTATATATAACGTGTTCTTGTGGCTCAGTGGTAGAGCATTGCGTTAGCAGCGCAAAGGTTGTGGGTTCGGTTCCCAGGGAACACACATACTGACAATACAAATGTATAGCCTGAATGCACTGTAAGTCGCTTTGGATAAAAGCGTCTGCTAAATGCATAAATGTAAATGTATATAAGTCATGTTCAGAAATGCGCTCTCTGATGCTTGAACTCATATCTGAGGCTGTTTGTCTTCGCCGGTGAGCAAGAAAATTGTTGATCTGTTTTGCGAGAGAGAACGATGGACCCTTTCGAACTAAAAATAAATGAAGGAAGTACTCGTCACCATTTTACTTTTCAGTCATCCTCAAGCTGCACACCCACAGGAAAGCGAGTGTGACATGGTGAACCGGCTGTTGTTTCCTCCATGAGCCGGAGGGTTGAGTTTCCTGTTCATAGAGTGAAGGGTCTTAGTTTGTTTGGAGACGTTAGGGTTACTAAGGGCTGTGGTAAGGGCCCCGTCCTGCGCTTCCCCTTTCAGAACGTCTGATTCAGCTCTGGGGTTATTTCACTGATATAGGGGCTTTGTAGGACGTAACAAGGCCATTTAGAAGTATTTCTGGTAAACACACGGTGGCTATTCAGTATAATTTGAAAAGGAATTGTATGATTTAGGCATCTAACAAGCTTTCATTTACAGAACATTAGAAAGTGGGGATGACCAGCATTTATATAGAATTATATTTCTAGAAACATTTATTTGTCAATTCTGTTCATTTATACACTGTAAAAAAATCTAAATTTGCCCGACTCAAAATGTTCTAGTGACTGGTAACATTTAAAATTTTCCATTGGCCCAATTTTTAAACATTGAAATGTGGCAATTTATTTTCTTTTTTTCACTTGTGGCAACCGTCAGTTGACATTGGCTCAATGAGAAATAATGTGTTGAGCCAATTGGAAAAAACATTAAATCTACCAAAGCATGTTATTGGCCCAATTGAATATTTAAAATAAATGCAGTATACTTTTTGGTTTTGCCTAATTTAAAAATATCCATTGGCCAATTTATATAGCTAAAGCAACTTTACTGAATTACTTATTCCCCATTGTCCCAAATGAAAAGAAAAAAATTCATTAAATGATACCAAACACTGCCACATTTTTAATACTTTTAATTAAATCTACAACACAATATTGTGAAAAATACCTTAAAATGACAAATATATTAACGTTTAACACAATATACTCATACATAAAATCATACATTAATTCTTACAAGATAAACAAAGAATTGCATCTTATAAATTAAAACACTTACAAACATGTGCAAGAACACCATAAAATGTAATTTATCTGGGGTTACTTCAACCAGCATTTAGTGCAACGTCACCTGAGCTCATGAAACTGCATCTTAACTGTTTTAACGCATGTACATTCACATTAAAAAAATAAATACACACACACACACACCAAATTTACATAATGGGGTGGTTACTTCACCCAGTTTAGAGTAATTTCACAAATTCTACCATTCTCAAAATTTACAAATAACATTCTCACTTTAAGCTCATGAATCCACATCTTACTTCACATATTAAACATCACCGTCTTTCGGATGAGACGTTAAACCGAGGTCCTGACTCTCTGTGGTCATTAAAAATCCCACGGCACTTCTCGTAAAGAGTAGGGGTGTAACCCCGGTGTCCTGGTCAAATTCCCTCCACTGGCTCTTGTCAATTATGGCCTCCTAATAATCCCCATCCACTTGATTGGCTTTATCTCTCTCTCTCCTCTCCACCTGTAGCTGGTGTGTGGTGAGCGCACTGGCGCCGTTGTCCTGTGGCAGCCGTCGCATCATCCAAGTGGATGCTGCACACTGGTGGTGGTTGAGGAAAGACCCCCCCCACATGATTGTAAAGCGCTTTGGGTGTACAACAATACACAAAAAGCGCTATATAAATGCATCATTCATTCAAACATGTTTTTACAAATGTTTACAGAGATGCAAAAAACAAACAAACAAAAAAACAAGAAAATTGAGCTCTTAAAACTGCATCCAACACTTTACAAAAGTGAAAAAAGAGGTAATCTGAACCCACAAAGTTTTATCTAATTCAAATATTAAACATGTAAACATTTATAAATGTAAGGTGCAAAAACACACGGGGCTCATATTTGAGCTCATGAAACGGCATCTTAAAAGATTAAATAATAAACATCAAATACACTTATGCATTTTTAAGTGTCAAAACAGCATAAAAAATTCAGTTAATTGGGGAGGTAACTTCACCCATTCTTTAGTGTAGTTTCGCTTGAATTGAACCATTCCAAGAAGCGTTACTTTGAGCTTGTAAAACTGCATCTTACACTACCAAAAAATCTTGTAAGAGGTACTTTGAGCTTACTTCTCCCCTGAGGGTTTTCATCACCTAGATTCCCAATAATTTGGACCTAAGAGCTTGAACTTTTTTGCTGCACTCAGTTTCAAGGTTTAAAAACACTTTCTGAATGAACTCAAGTGTATTTTAAGTCCTTGTTGTACTCCATATTGAATGCATACACCAATCCAAAGAGTACAATGAATGCATTAACAAAGTCTCCCAAGTTGTCAAGTACCACCTCCTCTTCCAGCACAACGGAGACATTCTGCGTACTTGACTGGGCTCTTGAGGTGCAACTGCTGCTACTTACCATTTCAAGAATTCCCATTTTACTTTCAGATGTGTGGTTCTCCAATGGCTCTGTACTCTGTATAAAAACAACAACAACAACATAGCAATGTCAATATTAAGTCTACATATAACAAATAAATCCAGAACAATACACAACAACTATATGGTGTCTAGGTATTTATATGATTGAAAACCAGTATTCTAAATAGGCTACATTTAAAAGCACAAACGCTGTGGCTTAAAATCACAAAAATACTTTTATATTCTATTAACGTTACATCTTTAATACTGCCTACGGATTTCCATGTTTCTGACACAAAACAATTGTGCAGTTAAATGATAGTCGACAACAAATTTGTTGTGCTTTACATAATATTTCATTTTATAGTAATGTATTGGGCCACAAGATAACTGAGGTAACGTTAATCACATATAACGTTAACTCTGCTATATTGAGAAACAGCACAGGTGCTCCCTAACATTTACACAAAATGGCAGACATAAAACTTCAGAAAATTACACAGCCTGAAATGAATTATTACAAGCTAATAGTATTTGACACTAATATCGAATAAACATTTATTCAATAAGAACTCGTTAATACTCACTGTTCAAGTCGTACGTTAGTGTTCTTCACTAAATGGTGCCTCGCGTGTTCATGCAGGCCTAGCAAGGGAGGGTTCACTGAGGGGAAAAATATATTTATATTTATAGCAGAAACGTATTCATTGTGTCTCATACATTTAATATAATAATTATAAAGTGACATAACATTATTTAGTTAAATAAATAGTAACTTTAAGTAACCGAGGGATCAGCATGGGCTAAATTGAGTTATAAACGCCAACACGACACCACATTAACTTAAAGATGTGAATTCACTGTTATGCTATTTTGCTAAATAAACACCAGTAAAGACGTGAATTCACAATTAATCTAAAAATATACAATGTAATATACGTAAAATGTACTGTGTCCTCAAGTATAAACCTGGATAATTCGGAGAACCTGGCAATTGCTTAGTTTAATAACGCCAACGTAACGTTACTTTTCTGAGGCGGTAATTGAATGCCCATGTTTTACGTTTTTTTGTCGAAATTACTGAGAGCTGCACTCTATTTAACCTAAAGAGGACTTGATAAATACAGTTCAGTACTCACCGTAACTTTATAGATGAAAATCCGTCTGGAAATTGTTTCGTTTCGTCGCTCCTAAGCATCTCTCCCTCTCCCGCACACAGGAAATTTAATCCTAATGATTCTCTCATGCGCATGCGCACACTCGTTTTTTGCTGCAAGGCTTGTTGGGCCGAAACAGATTTGTCACTTTTGCTTGATAAATTGGCTGAAAACAATTTAATATGTTCGGTGAATATATATTTTTTACTTTAACTTCAGACCTTCAGCTAAAATTAGCACAATGTATTTTTTTGTTTTGGGGTAATTTTTGGGAAGTCATTTGTTGAGCCAATGTTTATTTGTCAGTTTCTCCAATTTTTCTAAATGTTAATTTTTTACAGTGTATGAAATATTAAGAAAGAACTAAAATGAATCAGAATCTTCATTGCAGTTCAAATGTTTAAGGATTAAAAAAATAATGTTTTTTAAAATATCGATTTTAATAGAATATCCCAAAATGATAAACATAATACTATAAATATTGTAAAATTAAATAAAATTTGGAATTATTTTTGTGATCCTTAATAAGAGATGTTATGACCCAAAAATATAAATTCTAAATTAATTTAGTCACCCTCATGTCCTTTAAACTCTGTATCACACAAAAGATATTCTGAAGAATGTTTTCAATTGTGTCCAGAGCTACACTGTATACCACTGGCTTTTCCATGAGGAACAAAAACAAATTCAAACTTTCTTTCTTCTTTATGTTTTCATGGAAGAAGAATGTCATAGAGGTCTGGAACGACATGAGGGTGAAATTGTCATTAATGGATGAAGTATCACTTCAACAAAGAGCATTTTTGAATATCATCTTGTTCTGCTGTAAAGGTGAATTTACACCACTGTTGTTAATTAGATTAGTAGTTAAGATGAAGCATCCTAACACTGAGTCACATTCCTCTAATGACCAATTAACAGTGGGATTTCTGTTGCTTTCCTTTCCTTGCATTGCAAACATTTCCTTCACGCATGTACCCATGCTTGATGAAGGATGCAGGAGCGAGCGGTCACACAGATTATTCCCTCCAAAACAACATTGTTTATTTCTTCCTCTTCCTGCTTTCTCTCTGCCCTGTGCCCCACACTATTCTGCATTATTATTCTTGCTAAATGCGTCTCACGCTCATGATTCAGGTCGGCTTCCTGGAGAAGGGTCGTTCCTGTGAATATCACGCGTGCTAGAATGACTGTACAGATGCATGATTCAGTAATGGCACAACAGCCAGAGGCCAAACTCGTATTCGAACGGATGCATGTCCGAACACATGCACAATCACATGATACACACCTAGTGAAGCGCAGTTTTTATTTGTGCATGGTCTAGTGGTGTGTACCACAAAGCATCTGAATGGAAGTTACATTTGCATCAGCAATAGATTTGATAGCTGCAGAAAAAGACAAAGGTGTGTAAAGACGTGGTAATAAACACACTGTTCTCTCTACAACCATTTGCAATGCTTTGAAATCCTCAAAAGAGCAATTTTTGTTTACATATCTTTCACAAAAGTCGACCTGGGCTTTGGTAATGGCTCCCATGAGATCACTCTCATTGCTATGCCTGGCTTTTATCTTCTGCGTTCAGAGTCTGACCTGCAGTAGCCTCTAATCAGGATGTCGGCACTCGCTGAGAATGTTTTTGCAGAGGCCAAAGCAGCCAGCAAATTGAATCATTTGGGCTGTTTTAGTTTAGAAAATGCCATTTGCTGTTAGCCAATTGGTAAAGTACGCTTTAGAGCTTGAAATCTTTGCTGCTGTGAGTCGTAATGAAATACGACTGCTCAAATTAAAACTGGATTTAATTTAGTTTAATCTATCATCACTACATTTAATCACCTCTGACCTGGAAGCAGAAGGTTCTGTTTAGTGATGTGACTCTGTGTAACTTCTTGTGATCTTTGTTAATTGCAAATCATTTTAAATTGGCCTCAGTTTTTTTTTAAACAGTTACCATTGTTCTTTGTGAAATCAAATTCAAAACTATTTATTTTACATTTTTAAGGTAAATCGAACAGGTGGTTACTATCCTGACATAAACCGTGTATCTTTGTATTGACAAATATTTTACATATGAAAAGTATTAAATAAGCTTGTGTTTGAACCTCATAACTCCATTGAATCATCAAACTGTTAGCAAAACCTCATCTTGAATTAAGTACCACACGGAGAGTTTAGAGACGGTCTCTGCTTGTTTAAAAATTCAAAAGTAACTGGTTGTTTGAATTAGCTTATGTTTTATGTATTTGAGGAGTGGAGAAAACTTAATCAACATTTGCTGCCTTGTCATAGCCCAGTCTTAAATAGCCTTTGCATATCCCTTTATATCCAGTCTCAAAACTCATCTATTTAGCTGTGCATTTGTTGAATGAGCACTGTGCTACGTCCGAACTGACTGCATTATTTTATGTATAATCCTTTTCTATTTAACTGTTTTAAATTTCATTTTAAATCAATTTCTATATCATTTTAAAATTCCTTGTTTTATTATTTTTAACTCCTTGTTTTTATTGCTGTGAATGATTATTTCACTTTCTTTTATGTAAAGCACTTTGAGTTACCACTGTGTATGAAATGTGCTATATAAATAAACTTGCCTTGCCTTGCCTTATATACAAGATTTTGGCCTTGTTCTTAATGACAGGAACATTGTATAATTTAATGCAGTTTTTCATTAGATTTAATTATAAATCTATTATTAGTATAACAATATAAAATTAACCAAAAATTTTGAATATCTTTTGGTTTTGTCAATTTTGCTTTAACGACAGCAGTACTCGAGTAGCACAAACTCCACAAATTTGTGCCAAACTTGGGCCCAGCTGTTCAAAAAGTTTAATCTGGATCACAGTTATCTGGATTTGTAAATCCCTCGTTTTGCTGTTCAGGATTTTGTGCAGTTTTTTGTCCAAAGTAACATTGGATTGGATCATCCCGGTCCAGATACACACATTTGCAGATTACAAAATCTGGATTACCACCAGTGCTCTGAATTGGATTTGATATCATAATGTATAGCTTCTAGCCATGTCAAGACCAACAAGAAGAGACAAACAACCCCTTCCATTGTCTTTTAAAGAGTCAGATCCCTCATGATCCCCACAACAAGTATATAAAAACAAACAAATATACATGCAACTGATTTTTGGATGATTATTGTGTTGTTGTAATTAATATATAGGGCTATATTCTTTTGTTTGACATTGACAACTGTTTGGGGGATTTTGTTATTTTTTTACAGGGACAGATATATTTTTTATTTTACTGTGCTGAAAGGCTTAAAAGGTAGCTTATGTAATGTATCACTGTAGCGGTTAAATCAAATGCCAAATATAAACATGATCCTACTAAATGGTTTAAAATAGATCAAAACCAAAGTGATGAAAAAAATAATGATCTAATCTAATTTCAGAATCATATTTCTTTTGAACAACCCATTTCCCTGATAGTCATGCATTTCACCATGATCTGAAATGCGCAAAATTATATAGTGGAAGAATAAAATCTGACCATCAGTGCCACAATGTCTCTACTTTTTTTAACTTTAACTTTCATTTGCTTTTAAATGTTTCAGAATTCTTAAACTCAAAAAAAAAAAAAAAAATGCATTTTGAGATTCTATGGAAAAAAAACTGAATTGCACCCACTCTGTGTAATGTTATGTCATTGTGTTTTATAGCTGCCTGCCTATTTTTGGACATTTGAATCAGATCAAGAATGATTGATTTTGGATCATTTTGAATCTCAATCAGATTTCCCTCTGCTCTTTCAGCACTCTTCACACTCTCAACTCTAAAATGAGCCTGTCTGTCTGCTCTTTGAAAGATATTGTGGGATCGTGTTGTCATTTCATTAACTTGAACAGTCCCTCAGCAGAGGATGAGTTGAAATATGTGCTGTGTGGCGGCAGTATTGGATGTAACGAAAAAAATCCTATTACGTCTCTTGTTTACTTTTGGTGCTTTTGTGGTGATTGTCTGGGCAGCTCTGGGCATCTGCATTCAGGCAGTCACTAGCACATCCTAGTATGAAGCCCAGCAGTTGCATATGCTGTATCACTGTAGCAGGATCTACAATACCAATCCTCATAGTGTGCGTTCTCTCTTTATCCCCGCATGCTTATTTTGCCACCTCTCTGCCTCCATTCTGTCTCTTACACTGGTTTTCTCTTTCTTACCTCCTTGTTGTGCTCCCATTCTGTCTTATTGCACAGTCTTTTTAAGGAAGCCCATACAGATGCGCTGACGCTGTGGTTATCTGCCACAGTAAGTGGGATGCTGGAGGTGTGGGGTTTTATCTGCATTCGCTGAGCACTGCTGAGGATAAATGAAACGCCATTTCCCGCTCTTATCCCTCACAGCATTTATAATGTCATCAATCAGAAAACCTGGAGATGTGGCTTCAATTAAAATGTTTCTTTCTTGCACAGATTTACAGAAGAGTAACCAATCCTGTGCTGGTCTACTAACCTCTATCTTAACATTCCTGCCACAAACCAAATACAAAAGACATTCTTGACATTTATATTCATTTTTACCCAGACTATTTTGCTGAGCATATACATTATCATTCAAAAGTTTTTTCTGAAATCAATAAAAAAGAAATCAATACTTGTAATCAGTGAGGGCACAATTGATCAAAAGTGACAGTAAAGTCATTTATAATTCTACAAAATTTGTAATTAAAAAAATTTATTTAACTTACTATTCACCAAAGAATCTTGAAAAATATTAGGCAGAACAACTGTTTTCAAGATGATACTAAATATTTATTGAGCACTGAATCAGCATATTAGATCAAGTAACTGAAGTTTGGTATAATGATGCTTATAATTTGGCTTTGCCATCACAGGAATTAATTACTTTTTAAATACTACAATAGAAAACAGTTATTTTGAATGTTAAATAATAAGTAAGAATTCAAATTATTATTTTTTACTGTATTTTCGACCAAATAACTGTTGCCTTAATGAGCATAAAGGGGTCACCGGATGCCCATATTCAACAAGTTGTAAAACGACACCCTTTCTACCTTGTGAAAAACAGCTCTGTTCACAGCAAGCCGTTTCAGTGCATGTCCCTTTAAATGCTAATGAGCTCTGCTCACCCCGTCCCTCTCTACTGTGGGGTGACGCAGTTCTCTGAGACTATAAACTTTAGCCACATTTAGCTGCGAAACTAGCTAACGAGCACATTATTAGGAAAGGCGATTCACAAAGATTCATACAAAAAAACGTATACTTCTGTCGGTAAAGCTGGATCACAAATGATAGATGCATTTAGGTAGATCGGGGGGCACATTCCCTTCCAAAGCAAAAGTAATCCACTGCGTCACTTTCAGCAGCTCAGATATCGGGAGTAAATGACGACTGCTATGTTCATTATTACATCCAACAACAAAACACCTCAATCGCTTAATCAGAGACATTCTTGTCTACTCCGGTGTCGAAACAATGGCGTATTTTTATCATTATAGGGTGATTGTGGACACACACTGCCAAGACACATTTCAGTTCAAACAGCATGTAAAAGTGAATTTTGCATCCAGTGACCCCTTACAGACCTTACAAACCCCAAACTTTTGAACGATAGTGTACTTTGAATGAAATTTCACTGGATGAAAGTAATAGCCATTTGGACCGTGAGTGAATTTTTTCAGATTCAGTGCTGATTCACAAGCTCTCTATTCAGTTCTGCTTTCAAATCCATTTGAATTATTTCAGTTATAATGTGCATTTTACTTAGAGAGCGTACACTTGAAAGAAAATCAACCATATTTACTGTTACTTTGTGAAATATTGTGTAAAATCCAGTGATTCAAATAGGAATCTTCGCATTAAGTGTTTCACGCTTGACTTCTTGTGAATTGTGCTTCATACATCTATTGACAGTGGACCTTTCTTTGCTTGTGAAATTTGGCTCGAGTTTCAATGATGTTCACTGCACTTAATGCGCTAAATTATACAAAGACAACGTTTCAAACTAGTAGTAACCGGACTTTTTAATCTATTCATTAAGAGTTACATTAAGAGTATATATACACAACTCATAAGAGCCGTTTGTTCATTAATTGAACTACAATGAGGTTCTTGTGTGATTTCTGTAACAAATGCTTTTTATGAATTTGTTCTTTTAATGAATAGTTACTGGTGTGAATTAGTTACTTGATTCTAAAGTAAAAAAATTATTAGAAACCAAAATGCTCCTTTAGGAGCAATAAATGCTCTTTTCTTTTTTCAACTGTTTAAGCAGCCATGGGAACCCGTGATATGCTGCTAATGATAGAACAGTCTCACCTCCCAAAAAGGTGATTAAACAATTGAGTTTGCCAACATGTTGATTTGTAGTGTTGCCGTCTTTGTTTAACAGCCATGAAGAAGTAGGTGGATGCATTGAATGACAGCCATAAACCTGCATATGTGTGAATCTGTGGAAATCATCAGAGACACAATGTGGGAGGCTGCATTTGCTAATTTGTTTTCAAATTGGATTTCATGCTAAATATAGTGCGTTATTAATCCACCTATCCACCGTTGGCCCCCAGACGTTAGTCTTCACAACAGATTTCTTCACTTAAATTAAATATATCTTCATGATTCGCACCACACAACTGTGGACAACTCGCCGTGCACTATCAATTCATCATGCTTTAGTATGATACAGTTGTTTTTGTTCGTCTGAAGTGAATTCAGAATGGAAGTTTCTGTCAGAAGTGTCACTACCAGTTTTTATTATTCTGAGTGTAGTTTTCATCTCCCTTGTGTCTTTCTCTCTTCCCAAATTTCTGTATTCCTCACTTCCTCATTTTCTCTCTCAGATCAGTCAGATGCTGGGGAATGAGATCAAGTTTGCGGTTCGAGAGCCTGTGGGACTGAGGTAAGGCAACGTCCGTGTGCTGTTCCACTGCGCTCGACACTGCAGTGCTTAGGGGAGTTTGCTCTTATAAACCTCATTTATTACTTTCTGCCTTGGCTCACCAATGCAGAAAATAGCAGGCCTTTAATTAAAGCACAGTTATTTTGACAGGCCACAGATGAACCAGCTGAACCCTGTGCTCAATGATTGTATAAATTCAGCCACTGTTTAAGTAACGAGTATCATTTTGTATGTCTCTGATTACTAAAGCAAATGGTTTATGTAAGAAGAATCCCCTGCAATATTATTAGCTTCTAATTTAGGTGCATTACCTGAGTCGCTTGTCTCCATACCTCAATTTTAATTTGCACCATTGAAGAACATAGCACATTTCTAGAATATGAGGACCAACCACTATTGAAGCATTTTGTTTTAAAATGCATTTTTACATTTTAAATTACACTACCGTTCAAAAGTTTGAGGTAGGTAATATTTCTCTAGTGTTTTTGAAATAAGTCTCTTATGCTCATTTAGGCTGCTGATCAAAAATATTCAGTTGTTTCAATGTATTGAAATATTTTTTACAAATGAACTGTTTTCTATTTGAATATATTTTAAAATGTCATTTAATTTTCAGCAGCCATTACTCCAGTCTTTAATGTCACATGATCCTTCATAAATCATTGTAAAATGCTAAATTGGTGCTAAAGAAATATTTCTTATCATTGTTGGAAACAGTTGTGAAACATTTATTGGACTGTCCTGCTTTTAATACAAATAGACAATATTTTATTTAATAAGCTCACGTAAGGACTTTAGTTAGATTTTACCAGAAACGTTTTTTTAATATAATTTTTGTCATACATAAATGTACAAATATTATCTTAACTGCTGTGTTCTTGTTTTTGTTTAGTTTTATTTTACTGTATTTATTATAACCATGTAAATAGTCTCAGTTGCTGACATGGCTTTCAAAACTATACTATTACAACTATTACAACTGTAAACAGTTGTGCTTTTAATATTTTTGTAGAAACCGTGATTCATTTTTTAAAGATTCATTGATGAATAGAAGTTTAAAAGAACAGCATATATTTGAAATATATATTTTTGTAACATCTGTACAATATCTGTAACCTTTGATCAATTCAATGGATCCTTGCTGAATAAAAGTTTTTTTTTTTTATACTAAAAATAAATCTTACCGACTCCTAACTTTTGAAAGAGAGTGTATATTATCAGCATAACAATTAGAGTCAAAATTAACTTGGATTTCAAAATGTCTTTATATGTGGTTTGTTTCTTTTTTATTATAATTACCGCAGCAGTGTATAAAACCTTATGGTTATGTTATCCAGCATGATTTGAGATGATCCAAAGAGCTTCAACATCTGGCAATCTGTAAAGTCATATACATTTCACAAATTACCTTATTTGATTAGTAATCTAAAATTGGTCAGAATCTAAAATCTCTCTAATTCATTTTTACATTCAAATGTTTAAATACAATCCCAGATCCAGATGCATCTCAGGCTTTTGAACCCCTCTGTACTATATCTCGTTGCTGAACTACCCGTGGCGCTTTAGAATAGAAGCTTCACAAAGTTTGCCGTCTTCTCTACTGACTCTGATGTTTTTCCTGTCTCAAGGTTATGGATCCTCTTCTCCGCTGTGGTTTTCACAGTCATGGCCCTTATGGTAAATTTCAATACTTGAAGCTTTATACAGAACCAGTGCTCTCTTACTATTTTTAGTATCATAATGAGTCTATTAATCATTTAATTTAATTGTGTGATTTATAGGCCCTAGCCTTCCCAAACCAGCTGTATGAAGTTGTATTTGATCAAGAACAAACAGCCACCAGTGTCTCTATACGTCTCTATGGAGGGGCTATTCTCAGTAAGTCTTCATTTCATCCTGTGTTTTAATAATGCAACGTAACCGAATGATTTCTCACACTCTTAATTAGAGGCTGTCACGTGGTCAGCGCATCTATTGATGGGCTGTAAACAGACTGTCTTTTTAGTCTTCTGCTCAAGGGGCGATTAGGAAGTGTTTTTGTGTTTGCTATGTGAGTGAATGGCCAGTCAGCCCTGTGGATTGTGAAGAGAAGCGAGGAGGAAATATTCCCCTAGGGGCGGCACGCTCTCCGCTGCTCATTCATTTAATTGCACATTAAATCGGACTCTTTCTGGCCCACTGCAGACAATGAATTTGCACAAATTAGTAGTGCAATTATTCCTCTCTATATCTGCTCCCTCTTCAAATCTTGCCCTCAAAAATTAAATAGATGAGATGTATTTTTAATATTACTAGTTTAATTCTGGTAATTGTTAAGTCTGTCAGTATGTGTCAGCCGTTGGTCTCTGGGTGAACATTTTATGTCTCAGCCCCCAGTGGTAAGTTACCTTTAATTAAATGTAGTTCACTGGAACATTGAACATTTGTGTCATCTCACTCAACATTTTCTCTTTATCTGCTATTTCTAAAATGCACTACATTTAGGCTATTCATTGGTTTAAACTTGGAAAATTGACTAAACTAAACTGAAATATAATATTAACTTGTAGGGAAAAATAAAGTATTTAAAATTTTCTAAAGGTTAATTTGTCTTTAGCATATACAAATGACAATCCTGATAGTTTGTATACTGAAGCATATCAATATGTTGTGTGACACATTGTGAGACACAAGATTTGTTGTATTATTTAGCTGTTACTAAGTTGTTCTTGTTTACTTGCACTCCTGTTCAAAAGTTTGGGATCAAAAGTCTGTTGTTCTTACCAAGGCTGCATTTATTTAATCAGAAAGTTGTATATGTTAATATATTTTAAAATGTAATTTATTCCTGATGGCAAAGCTGAATTTTCAGCAGCCATTACTCCAGTCTTCAGTGTCACATAATCCTCAGAAATCATTGAAATATGCTGATTGCTTAAGAAATAATTATTTGTATTATCAATGTTGAAAACAGTCGTGCTACTTAATATTTATTTGGAACCATAATAATAAAAAAATCTGGATTCTTTGATTTAATGTAAAGTTTAGAAGAAAAAAATGATCTTTTGCAACATTATTATAAATGTCTTTACTTTCACTTTTCATACATTTCATACAAATATATTAAACAAGATCTTACTGACCCCAAATTTTGAATAATGTGTACATGTACTGTAACACTTCCTCATTTGCTTTCTATTTTGACAGGTCTCTCTCTGATCATGTGGAATTGCTTGTACACTTCTGAGAAGATTATCCTCCAGTGGACGTTACTTAGCGAGGCCTGCTACTTTGCCATCCAGTTTTTAGGTTTGTATCAGTAAGAACTAGTCTAATGCATGCTGTGTCTTGTCATCTCTAGATGGGCCCTGTACTATCACGATCCCACTGCCCTCTAGTGGTTGTCGTCTCTAAACAGATCCATTCAAGTACACACATGTACATTGTAACATAGATTGTCTATGGCTTATTGCACATATGCAATTGGTTAAACATTTTAAAGAAGTAAAATTAATTGAAAATTAAATTAAGTTGATATAGAAAAAAAGAGCACATAATATAAAAGACCAAAACACTTGTAGGTTACAATGAAACAGGTTAAAGAGTTAGTTCACCCCAAAATGAAAATTCTGTCATTAATTACTCACCCTCATGTCATTACAAACCCGTAAAATCTTCGTTCATCTTCAGAACACAAATTAAGATATTTTTGATTGAATCTGAGAGCTCTCTGACCCTCCATTGACAGTAACTCAACTTAAATGTTGCCAGACCCAGAAACGTAGTAAGGGCATCGGTAAAACACTTCATTTGACATCATTGGCTTAACTTAATTTCGCAAAGTTACGAGAATACTTTTTGTGCGCAAAGAAAACAAAAATAAAAATTTTATTCAACAATACTTCTCCCCCGAGTTACTGTCGTCTGCCATTTTGGAGGGCATCGAAATGCATACGCACGCTTTTACCCTGAGTGTAAACAAATGCTGATTACGCCGATTACATTCATGCGCTCACTTTTTCCTCCGAACGTAAACAACTCTGATCATGCCGATTACAGTCTTGGGTACTCGACAAAATGGCAGAAGACATAGATCGGGGAAAAAAATTGTTAAATAAATAATTTTAGTTTTATACTATGTTCTACTAAATTGAATGCTTGAATCTGATTGGCTGACGAACGTTCTAAGGTGTGCAATTCTTTTCAGGGAAACGCATTACGTGTCCGTATCACTTCGTCAATTGATTTCTGTTATTTCAAAGGTCTTATAACATTAAAATAACCAAAACCCACAACCCACAACAACACTGGCCAAACAAATAAATATGGTAAACAAAAGAATAAAAACGACCATGTTTTTACCACAAAATTACATTTTATGTACAGAATGCACATGCTCTCTCTCGTCCTCACAGACGCACATACAGTTTACATACACGCTAATGCTGTTAGCGCTACTCTGACGATTGTATTAGTAACATAGTTTAACTACTTTATAACTACATGACTTCTCACAAGCAAGTTAACAACAACGGTGCTGTTTGTGAAGAAAATGAACTTAAAGTTTCATTAGAACTAGAGACGTTGCTGCCCAGCACTACTGAGAGACGCACAGACTCACAGATGTAACGTTAATCTCTCTCTCCTCTCTTAACTTAGTTATTAACTGCATTAGTCTATCAACGGCTCAAGCCTCCTTTGCGGTTTAAAATGATGTTTTGTAATTAGCAACGGATGCATTGGATGAGATGCAGAAGAAATAATCCTACGTACAATAGTGATTGAAATAGAAAAACCGGACGAATGCCTTGAAATATATCATCTGATCGATGTCTTGAGGTGTGGCCGTAGTATAAGCAGAATAATTGACGATGGGCCGTTAAATTATTATAAAAATAATGCACAACCGAGGTGTAACAGCCACTTCGCTTCACATCATATCCGCATCACCACCTCGGGTGTGCATTATTTATCTAATAATTCAACAGCCTGTCTTCAATGTCTCCTTACTTCTTTTCGCACAAAAGTATTCTCGTAGCTTCGAAAAATTGAAGTTGAACCACTGATGTAACTTGGACTATTTTACCGATATCCATACTATGTTTCTGGGTCTGGAAACATTTCAGTTGAGTTGCTGTCTATGGAGGATCAGCGAGCTCTCAGATTTCATCAAAAATATCTTAATTTGTCTTCCGAAGATGAACAAGGGACTTACGGGTTTGGAACGACATGAGGGTGAGTAGTTAATAGTAGAATTTATTTTTTGGGTGAACTAACCCTTTAAGGGGTCTTTTTACAAATATGTTGCTGCAGTTGACCAATCAGAATGATTTCTCAAGGATCATGTGACAGTGAACACTGGAGTAATGGCTGCTGAAAATACATTTACCTTGTTTCCTCAAAACTGTCTTGATATTTGGATCATGTACATCTTCGCTTCACTATGTTACAGTGACCTCCGTCACTCTGATGGAACTGGGCTCTTTACCAAATGCTGCCATCCTCCTCCTCCTCAGTCGCATATTCTTCCTCACTGTCACGCTGTCCTACTACTACCATCTGGGACGCCGGTCCAAGAAGATCTGAGAGCCCCGCAAGCACCGTTACGACACACCTGGTGCTTGGGGATTTGAGTGACGGGCCACTGGGCTGGAGTTTCCATCAGAAGCTTTGAACAGTGACACAACCAACAACATCAACCTGTTCACCTTGCCCCAAGGCCTTTATTTTAGCTTACACACAACACACGAGTTTGCCTTTAGTGAGCAACTCCATCTCTTTTTGTTTGTTTGTTTTTTTCTTCTTTTTAATGGGAATCACTTACAATATGGTCAAATGAATTGCATTTTTCTTTCGGGTTGTGCAGTCACAGTGTAGCTCTCCTCATTCACCGTTTATCGTGTAAAGCATTGCACACCGTAGCCGAGCTTGGACTGCTGGCGTAATTGTCTGTAGCTATGGTATCAACAAAACTGTAAATCAATTCATGTAATAATGCCATTGAGCTCCTAGTCATGTGACGTGCGTGAGGGTGGCTAGTAAACACTAGATTGTGTTTTTACATGCAGGTCATTCAGTATTTGAGCAGTAAAAACATTGTTCCTGGTTGGTGTATTTTGTATCACTGCTGTATTACTAAACTAGGAACAACCTGCTCTATGTCGAATGATGGGGATGTTATGAAAAGCATAGTTATACTTTATGGATGACAGATGCAACAGGTTCATTTGTTCTGTTAGTTGGTGCATGGACGTTTCAGGAACTTCAGTTAATGGGTTTGAACTAATTATTCATATTTCATATAACAACTTTAAAAGATTTGTTCTTAGTATCTAGTTTGTTTTCATTAAAATGTCAGTGTATATGAATAAGAAACACCGTTTTTGTTTAGTAATGCCACAGAGCATTGTTGTGTAGCACAATGGCATGTTTCGTTCATTTTAACAAGCAATGTAGCAGTATTTTCCCTCACCTTTCCCTAATATTGCCTTAATATGCTAAACTGCACAAGCGTTCCACATGTCAGCGCACTGCCAGGTGTTTGTATTCTTCAAATGATCTGTATACATTTTTGTTGATTTGTGATTCTGCTTATTTATTGGCCTGCCCAAAGGTTTTTGCATAAGTTAATTTAGATTTTCTTTTTAAGGTTTGTGGTATAACTTGCATGTTTGTTGTCTGAGTTGTTCAGTCCAGAAATAATCTTGTATGCCCTTTATAACAACTCATCTTGTGCGACAAACTGCAAAAGTAAAATGAGCCGTGTGTATGTATTTACATTTTTGCTGCCTTGTGTGGATTTGCTATTATTTTAGACGGTGTCCATTAGTAAAACAGTGACAACTCTTAAAAGCATAACAGAATTGGAAACACTTTATAACTTTAGCATTACTTGGATATTAGATATTGGAAAAAATGTTGATTGGCTAGAAGGATTATGTTTAGCAAGAACTTAGACAGTAAATATCTGTTGTTAAATGTTGCATATGAGGTTACAGTGCTGTTGGTTGTTTTCATATATGATAGAAAAAAGCGTGTGTTTATGTATAGTATGTGGACAAAAGTAGCAGTTACCATTTGCAGGGTTTAATTAAGTTCACGTTTAACTCGGCCCGACTCCAAACCTCTGCTATACATGGCTCAAAATAGGTAATAAAGAAGTTCAAAGGACCAGCCTGGTAGAGGCTCATGTTTCTTTCACAAGCCAGTTTGATTTCGTCTCTTTGTAGTCTTTACATTCGAACAGCTCATAGTTGAAATCTCAGTACAAACCTTTCCTATCACTGTCCTGTAGATATATTTTCTTTGACAGAACAAAATCAGGCGTAACTAGTAATTCAGTGTAGGCACGGCTGTACTTTGTTCTGTTTTCTTTATGTTCTATATTTTATGTTCTGTTCATCTCATTAAAAAGCAAGCTCTCATCCCTCTTAACACTCGCCCAGTTAAATATGACGATCGCAAATGCCAAACATGAATCATTTGTTATTCACCTCTCCTGATGAGAATTGTGTTTCCATGCAATTATAAATAATATCCACATTATCCAGTTAGCTGTTAGTGGCTTCAGCTGTCTGCCGATGGTATACATAATGCCTCTGAAGGGATGTTAATGTACTTTTTAAATGTTTGTGTAAATATTTTATTGAAATCTGTTATTGTTATGGACCCTTTATCATTATCTTTTTGGAATAAAGAAAATGTACAATTATTGCAACTGTCATTTAAGGTCTCTCTTTTTTGTATATAATACTTGCTTTAGATTTTGTCGACATATACAGGTACATCTAAAAGAAATTGAATATCATGAAAAAGGTCAATATGTTTTGTCACTCATTTCAGAAAGTGAAACCCATATATTATATAGATTCATTACATAGAGTGAAATATGTCAAGCCTTATTTCTTGAAATTCTGATGATTATGGCTTACAGATAATGAAAACCTAAAATTCAGTGTCTCAGAAAATTTGAATATTACATAAGATCAATAAAAAAAGGATATTTTAAACAGAAATGTCAGGCTTCTGAAAAGTACGTTCATTTATATGCACTCGATACTTGGTTGGGCCTCCTTTTGCATAAATTACTGCATCAATTCGGCGTGGCATGGAGGCAATCAGCCTGTGGCACTGCTCAGGTGTAATGGAAGCCCAGGTTGCTTTGATAGCGGCCTTCAGGTCATCAGCATTGTTGGGTCTGGTCTCTTGACAATACCCAATATAGATTCTCTATGGGGTTCAGGTTAGGCAAGTTTGCTGGCCAATCAAGCACAGTAACATCATGGTCATTGAACCAGCTTTTGATACCTTTGGCAGTGTGTGCAGAGGTGCCAAGTCCTGCTGGAAAATGAAATCAGCATCTCCATAAAGCTTGTCAGCAGAAGGAAGCATGAAGTGCTCTAAAATGTCCTGGTAGATGGCTGCGTTGACTGTGGACTTCAGAAAACACAGTGGACCAACACCAGCAGATGACATGGCAGCCCAAATCATCACTGACCGTGGAAACTTCACACTGAACTTCAAGCAACATGAAGGATGTTGTGCCTCTCCACTTTTCTTCCAGACTCTGGGACCTTTTTTTCCAAATAAAATGCTAAATTTACTTTCATCTGAAAAGAGGACTTTTGACAACTGAGCAACAGTCCAGTTCTTTTTCTCCTTAGCTCAGGTAAGATGCTTCCGACGATGTTTCTGTTTCAGAAATGCCTTGGTAGCCCTTTTCCTGAAGATTTCCTGACTCCAGCTTCAGTTCACTCCTTGTGAAACTCTCCCAAGTGTTTGAATCGGCTTTGCTTGGCAGAATTCTCAAGCTTGCGGTCATCTCTGTTGCTTGTGCACATTTTCCTACCCAATTTCTTTCTTCCAGTCAACTTTGCATTTAATATGCTTTGATACAGCACTGCTTGAACAGTCACCCCTTTCAGTAATGACCCTCTGTGAGGGTGTCAATGATCGTCTTCTGGACCATTACCAAGTCAGCAGTGTTCCCCATTATTGTGGTTTTAAAGAACAAGAGATACCCAGAATTTATATTGTATGGATGGTCATTTATTGAAACTCAAATGTAAATATTCTAATATTTTGAGATACTGATTTTTGACTTTCATTAGCTATAAGCTCTAATCATCAAAATTAAAACAAAAAAATAATCCTGCTCAAGAAGATCGCACACATTATGAAAATATATATATTTTTTCTCTTGCTTTTGACCAGTGGATGACAGAATTGTCAAAACAATACATGACTCCATTACTAACTATTTGCATTGTGAAAGTAATGGTTCAGCTCTGAGGAATTGACTATCAGAGAAATTTACATTAATGTTGTATGTGAAATAAAGATTTTGGGGAGACTCTTTTAATGAAAACGTGTTTGGTATTAACCAACATGAAAATATACTACAGTAACTAATTTATAGTAAATAGGCCTACTATAGTGTTTTTGAACCATACTATAGTAAAGTACTTGGATTCATTTGTTGTGGTAATTATATAGTTGCTGTGGTAATATAACAACTATAGTAATATAAAAAAAATATATTTTATCCAATATCGTACTATGTTTTCTACTATTATACTACAATACAGTACAGTTTACTGCAGTAAAAACTAAAGTATACTATAGTATTTATTACAGTGTATCAGTTCACTATAGTTAATAATACAATATGCTGTAAATACTATAACATATGGGTCATTCCTGTTATACAGTGACTTTTATGTATCTATGGTTTACTTATATGTTCTCTAAAATAGTCACATATTTATAATAAATATCTTAAATTATACATATTAGGTCTACTAAAGCACTTAAAATAGATAATAGATATTACAAAAAAAAAAATTTTTTACACACCTTTGTATTGATACATGCGTTCGGTTTTATCATGTCCTCAGTGCAAAGTAATCAACTTCCTCTAGAAATATAAACCATGAAATGATAAAACCTCAAAATATTTTATCTTATGTTATGGACTAGGCTTAACTTAATTTAATCATACATATAAATCATGTGAAACTATATTTATATTTTTACAATTTTCCGTGTCCCTAAAGTCATCTTCAGTTAGTATGTTCTCCCTCGCCTTCCAAAATAGACTACAATTCTAGTAAGATTATTTTAAGGAAGTGATATTGTTTATTTTTTCAGCTAGAATTCAACTCTACAAATGGAGGTACGTGTCAACTCTCACTCCTACCTTTTTGTTGTTTTTGAAATGTTCTCCTGCTTGTCACACTCTTAAAGTTCCACCCTGTTAGGCTATATTATGGAGAATGTCAGATAAAAAAATAAGGTCTGTAGAAGGTTAGAGAGCTAAATGTTGATCACTCAAAAAACTACAGCTAATTTAGCTAAAAAATTCCACCCTTTAGGTTTATGGACCTAACAGGGTGGAAATTCTAATAGAATAACTAGGATTTATTCTATACTGCAAATTAGTCCACCTCCATAAAACTTTTGAGTGGTAATGTACATTAATATAATTGTTTATATGTGATCCTGGACCACAAAACCAATCTTGAGTCACTGGGGTATATTTGTAGCAATAGCCAAAAATACATAGTATGGGTCAAAAATAGAATTGTTTCTTTTATGCCAAAAATCATTAGGACATTAAGTAAAGATCATGTACTATGAAGATATTTTGTAAATTTCCTACTGTAAATATATCAAAACATAATTTTTGATTAGTAATATGCATTGCTAAGGACAACTTTAAAGGTGATATTCTCAATATTTTGATGTTTTGTACCCTCAGATTCCAGATTTTCAAATAGTTGCATCTCGGCGAAATATTATCCTATCCTAACAAACCACACATCAATGGAAAGTTTATTCATTCAGCTTTCAGATGATATATAAATCTCGAATTCGAAAAATTGTCCCTTATGACTGGTTTTGTGGTCCAGGGTCACATATGTGCACTACAGCTTAAAAGTTTTAGATCAGCAAGAATTTTTATATTTTTAAAAGGAGTCTCTTCTGCTCACCAAGGCTTCATTTATTTGATAAAAATATAGCAGCAAAAATAATATTGTGAAATATTTTTAAAGTTTAAAATAACTGTTTTCTATTTGAAAACATTTTAAAATGCAATTTATTTCTGTGTTGGCAACCCTGAATTTTCAGCATCATTACTACAGTCTTCAGTGTTACATGATCCTACAGACATCATTCTATGCTGATTTGTTGATATCTATGTTGAAAACAGTTGTGAACAGTGTTGAAACATGTTTTTTCAGGATTATTTGATGAATAGAAAGTTAAAAGAAAAGCATTAATCTGAAATAGAAAGCTTTTGCAACATTATACATGTATATACTGTCATTTTTGATCACTCAATTGCAAGTTATAAAGTCAGAATTGCAAGATATAAACTCGCAACTGTGAGAAAAAAATAATAACTCACAAATGTGAGTTTATATCACGCAATTCTGAGAAAAAAAGTCTGAATTGTGAGTTTATATCTCGCAATTCTAACATTAAAACTCACAATTGTGAGTTTATATCATGCAATTCTGTGAAAAAAAGTGTGAGGTTAAAAAGTCGCAATAACCTTTTTTATTCTGTGTCGGAAACGGGCTTCCATACATTACAAATGGCAAACCATGCAGGACAATGACAGAAAGCTCATTTGCTGTTAGAACATGTTACACTGGTGTTCCACCCTGTTATGCTCCGTTACACCCTGTTATGCTCCATTCCAGCATACCTTTGTCTTATTTTGTGAGGCGAGGAGCATTACCAGCATATATGTTTTTGAACTAAATTTTTGATTACCATCCTGTTGGCAAAAATGGGCACACAAAGTACCTGTTCTTAATAATCAAGACATATTCTATTCATTAATAATTGTTTTGTTTTATTTCAAGAATACAAATATCATTATGGCATAAGCAGTGTTGGGGAAAGTTACTTTTAAAAGTAATGCTTTACAATATTGCGTTACTCCCTAAAAAAGTAACTAACGTTACTTAGTTACTTTTTATGGAAAGTAATGCGTTACATTACTTTTTCGTTACATTCGCGTTACTTTTTAAATATGAGCAGGACTTGATTGTTTGTTTTTAATACAAGAAGTTATATTTATAGCAAATGTAAAAGCCTTTCACACCAAAAAGTGTAATGAATAAACCTCAGGCTGAAGGAAAAGTAATTTACATCTGTACAGTAGAACGCATAAAAAGAAGATTCAACACTCTTCAGCAATAATAAAACAACGAAGCACAATTGTTAGTTTATCTAAAGTAATTTTTGCTTATTAGTATGGTTGAACTGGATCATCAAAGGTCAGCAGCAAACACATTGGTTTAAAAAAAAAGATTATATATATTTGTGTTGTTTAACATATTTAATTATTGCAGGTCTGCATCATATTCTGAGTTTGCATTTCACTGTTTTAATTAATTTTGATGAATACTGAATCTGTTTTTTGCGAGTGGGATGAATTAATACACTTTCACATTTAGTCTAGATTAGAACTACAGTAAGATCATGTTCACACAGCGCACTGTCAGTCAATAAATGGAAAAAAGTAACTCCGATATTTTCTAGTAAATTAAAAAGTAATGCGTTACTTTACTAGTTACTTAAAAAAAGTAATATTATTACGTAACTCGCATTACTTGTAATGCCCAACACTGGGCATAAGGGACATATGCTATCTTATTATTGCTCATTATTGTTTAATATTTACATTATACAAATTTTGTGATAACTATGTATATGTCCCTAACAGGGTGGAATACATTCACAGCGAGTGTCTGAACATTATACCCATCATTATTATTTTTTAAGTCACTGAGCTTGACCTAGTATGTGTTCCATATAGTTAAACATGTCGCTATTTTAGTAGGATGCTAAAAGCATGAAAAGCATGTAACGTTTTTTCCAAAAATGATGAAGCCAAAATGTTGCCGGATACCAGGAATGAGCCATATACAGTTTAATACAAGGCTATAGTAGTTTTTTTTTAAATGTGGGAAGAGTTGCATAACTTTAATGTTCATCATGCAGATTAAGCCCATATGTGTGTGTGTGATGCATAAAATGATGATTTTTATTAGCCTACCATATTTCCGTTCCATAAAGCTATAAACACAAAACACAATGGTTTAGGATGTGGTAGAATGAGTTTCTTCAGACATTTACAACAATAAAAGGGAGGAAACATGGTATTTTCCACTTCTGTCACAACATAGGTAATACAACTGACAGAACCATCCCGAAAACAATATTTGAAGGATATCCTTTCAATGTTATTACTTCACATAAGGGCCAGCAACCTAGCGGTTATGACTAGCACTGACTTTGGCGGGAACTGTGGTCACCATGGTAACCCGTGTTCGGCAGGGCAGGGCAGTAAAGAGTTAAGAGTGCTTCTGTGCTGCTGCTTGTCTTCTTGTTCAGTCTTTCTAACACGACAACGAACTCACTGACAGCTGCTCAACGGATCTTCCTTACGACTTGACACAAAAGAGGTAAATGATTTTCACTTGTTTCTAAAATGTCAGTAACGTTACAGAAAGTATTAGAAGTGATTTAACTGGCTGCTGGCCTGAAGTAACGTTAGTGTTAATAATCTAAACGTATTAGTAAATGAGGTGTTTAGGAGTTTTGTACCGTATTCGCGGTTTCTACCATGGTAAAGTAGTTCTATGTTATTTTGACTGTTTTTATTCTTTGTGTATAAGTTTTAAATGTTCGCTGATGTGGCACTGGCAGCTTGTGCCGTTCTCATTGCGTTCCTATGAACAATCGCAAACAGCTGAATTTGAGGTGATTTAACACGCTCCTTCCCTCAGTTCACTCGCACGGCAATGCCTTGCAGCTGCGGTTTCGCTCGTTTAATGTTGACTAGGCTTGTGTAGAAACTCGGAAGCACATGTTGATTAAAAAAGTTGTCTGCGTTGAAGCAGAGACAGGCTCGTTGGTTTTAAAAATAAGAATTAAAGTAGTCGCGTGGTGGAGTGTAACGTTAGGCACAAGTCTTTGTATGTTCCCGGGGTCCTGGAACACCTGTAAATATGAGGAACTTTAAAATTGTGATTTCGAGGCCTGGATATGTCATGGAATGCAATTCAATAAAAAGTATATATAAAGCTAGGTAATAACTGATTACATGTAACCTGGATCACGTAATCAGATTCCAAAATGTGGTAGGCCTAACGTTAACGTTATAGGAAACTACTCGTAATCAGACTACAGTTACTTTTTGTTGATATGATTACATATTTTATCCTTAAAACACATTAAAATTCACTTTATTTATCATTTACTTGTAATTCAAGCATTCCATACTTTTTTGTTGTTGTTATCTGAACATCTTTCACCCAATATATTTAACATACTTGAAATACCCCTGAGATTTTAAAATAAATTAATATTTAAATATCAAATTAGCATGTTCTCGGTTCTCTGAAGTCACATAACATGCAGGTAAACATAAAATGTTCATTTTTTTTAAGTCAGTGTTTTATTTTGATTTATGTTATTTTAAATTGAGTTATTTTTTTTATTTACTTAATTATAAGCTTTTCATTGAACTAACAAAAGTGAATCTGCAATTAATTTAAACAAGTTAGCTCAAAAGTAATCAAAAAGTAGTCGGATTATATTACCTAAATTTGTGTAATGGAATGGAATAGAGAGAGAGAGTGCATTCTCAGTATCGCCGCAGGGGGCACAATAGTGCATTGGTGTAAATGTTTTTGCGGTAAGTTTTGTCTTCAAGTACCATTATTTTAACTATTTGTTAAACAAAAAGCAAAAAGAAAGAAGAGAATCTTACTAAACAAGTTCATTAAAACTAGTATATTTATTTCAAATTACCTCAATAACATCACATCTTGTTTAATGGCTCTGATTATATTTTGAACTGTTGGTGTAAAAATAAGAATTAAAGTGTCGCAAAATTAATAATAACGAGCTCTGACAATCTTTGTTTTTAAACATGTCTTTAATATGAAAACTTTAATAACAACAACATTTCCGTGGTTTTAATTTTACAGTGCAAATGAATGGCAATAAAACATTAATATATAATTTATCTTAATCAAATGATTAGACTTTATTTTTGGCAAACAAATGAGTTTACTATTAAAATTAAAACATGGAAGAAATAGCGTTATTGTTATTATTCTCAACAATACAGTTGTAATAATTGTTGTAGTTGTATTACATATTAATATATCCTTAAAACAACTTATATTTTGACAAATTCACTTTAAGTTTCTGTATTTGTATATATCAAATCGTTTACTCAAATGAAACGTTGTCAAATGCTCATCAAGTGACTCTCCCAATTCTGGGGATGTTGTTCGTGTATTTATGTCTCATTTAGAGACGGCAGATGCTGAAAACATAAATTAATATTCAGTATGTATGTGTGCAGTAAATGAAACCGCACGTTCTCTGTGTCACATAACAGAGATAAACAGAACATGCAGGATTCATATTTAAGTCAGTGTTTTTGTTTTGATTTATAGATACTAGTCCATTGACTTATTTCAATTTAAGTGTACTGACCTACTTTTGATTAATTATAAGACAAATTCGTGACATTCAGCGTTATAATGCACATTCATTATATGACATTCCGCCCGCATTTTATCAAGCGACATCATGTTATATTATTAAATTCAGTGTAGTGGATTGTGATTTATTGCAATGAGTAGTTTGAGAGACAACTGATGCGTGATCACTGACGGCTCCAATAGAGCATGTGCTGGTGTGAGACTGCCTTCAGTTTTGTTTCAAGGACCAGTGACTTTTAACATATCAGATGAGCGGAGATTGCTCTCAGAAAGAGAGATCGCTCACTCTCACAGAGTGTTGAGCTCAGACAGGCTGCATCGAGCAAATAGTGCATTTAAACATTAAATATTTCACCTGTATTATTTATTCACCAATAAATAATGTCACCTTGTAAATAGTATGTTTGTTTGCATAATAATAAAAATAAAAATTCGAATCTGTTTTGAAAATGGCCGATATCGATAATCGTAAATGCTTAATATGGTGATGAATATATGCATGACCCCTGTGTATATGCTTTGTTCAAGTTATGTTGGAAAGATTGAATTTATGAGTTGAATGCACATGAACACCAGTTTTCAAGGGGGCGTGTCAGTGAGAAAATCTGTCCGTATATATATATATTTTTTCCAATTTACAGAAACTAAATTGCATCTACAAAATACTAGACATAAATTGAACAAAAACATAATCTTTGTTAGTCACTTTGTAGAAGCAGAGTTTTAAAATCATACAGAATTTTTTGTAGAAAAGGTACAACGCCATCTTGCTCCGAAGTGACTTGAATACACCTTGCAATGTAATTATGGCTCCCCAACTCCCAACGTCCCAGCAGGTCTAGAGTGTACCAGTAGCCCTAGTGGCGACAAATCTCAATGCATAAGGAGACGATAGGAATAAATGTGTGTGCCATTAAACAGGATGTTATTATTCAGATAAGTTGCTATAAACATATTGACTTTTTAGAAACCTGTTTAGCAAGATTCTCTTCAAATCGTTGCTCCGCCACGGTACTACTTGACTTGAATGAAAAACTAACGGAAAAACAGAAACAACATTTAATAAACACATTCTGGGATATTAGGGTAACTGGTCTGCGGCGACATCTGTCTGTAATGAAAGCACAGATGTGGAAATGGATCAGGACTGAGTTGGGGCTAAGCAGTAGATGCTTCTTCAGGTCCATAAAAGGTTAAGGGCTGGCAGACCTCCCAGGACGTGTCTCTGACTGGAATGAACCCACAGAGAGAGAGAGAGAGAGAAGAGGGCCAGGATACAGATGTTCCCCTTCTTTTACTTTGACTTTTCCTAGATGGAAAACTCCTGCTCTAGGAGCCAGCTAAAAATGGGACGCCACTATGTGGTTGAGAGCTGCTTTGCCAAGACAGGCCTGCAGCAGAAACTTAATTGGCAGCTCTTTTTCATAAGGCAAATTTAAGTTTGGGGGCTTTCTAAAAAAGATTTAATGCTCAACAACATTCCTTGTTGTAACTTAGCTTTCATATATCAGTACACACTGTATTTGATGTCTCATCACTTACATGATTTTATGGTGAAATGTGTTATTTTTAATGTTAATGGGGTCAATTTTGATCAAGAACAATGCACTGTGACTTTAATTCAGCGTAAGTGGAGCAGCAAAAATAGACTCGTGCCGAAACGATCACGGCAATTCGGCTCTGCTCCTACTACGCGCCGCCGCGCCACCTCTGTGTGCGGTGAGAACGCTCTAATCAGTTAACTTGGGCACCGAAAAAAATACGCTCTGCTTACGAGTGCAGTGTGAAACCGGAGTTAGACTAGTCTTAGAAGTTAAGCCGGGCTCACACTGCTATTTAAAAAAAAAAAAAATTCCTTTAGGATTGTGCTTGTCAGACTGTACGAACACGATGATCATGTCACACTATGGGATCTCAGCTGTCATTAATGTAATACTATACGACAAACAAAACTTGTCCGGAGTTTTACATTATCAATCAACCCATACTCGTCCAGTGACTGCGAACTGCATTGCACCGAAATCTGATCTGTTGGCTATCATGAAAAGTCTAATAACAGCGGCAACACCAGTGCATTTAAGAAGAATAGTATTTCACACCCACATGAATCAGCGGTGCAACCAGTGTTTATATAGAAAAGGCAATATATCAGATGAATTCCGTGAGCGGAGGACGGGAACGCTTTAATTCTGCTCATAGCTCATCTTGAAAAACGAAGACAGTTTGAGTTTCATCGTAGGGGTAGTCACACTGCATGATAGTGGGGCAAACCTTCTGACACAGCCAGAATTTCATCGGAGGTGAAATTTGATCGCAACAGCCATTAATCGGCTGTCGGTGAACATGTCAAACCAGCGATCAAAGACTACAGATTTTAGTCTAGGATTATAGGAATCTTTTAGGATTTCTCAGACGATCAAATCGTCACCAAAGTCGCACCGTGTGAGCTGGGCTTTAGTCATCTGATTTTTTTCTTTTCTTTAAAACTAGTCATAACATAGTGGCTAAATTTATGTAACTGATCCTTGGTTGGGCAGCATTTATGACATTTATTTTGCAACCCTAGCAAACATCCAAAACTGCTATGTGCTTGGCTAAATACGCTCGTTGTATGTGTGTGCATAAGGTGGTACTGTATTTTTACCAGCTCATAACTCACAAAGAGCTTATATAATGTGTAAAGGGTAGTGCCAGGAATTCCTCCGTCACACACTGAGATCTTTCCGCTTGGTGTTCACCAAGGTTCAGAGGTGTAGTGTTTCATACTGATTTAATGTTCATAGTGCACTAACAGAGCAATCATTTTAGGGTGTTTTCACACTTTTTTTCGATTGCCTGGCTCTTACCTGAGTTTTATTGATCCCCCGTTCCATTGCATCCACTGGATTGTGTTTAAACAATGTTTTTTGGTTTCTGAAACACACTCTCAGACAGAGCTGGCTAGTAACGGAGTACATGTGATCTGGATTACGTAATCAAATTCCAAAAATGTACTACTTGTAATTAGAGTCTATTATATTTTATAATGCTCATAATCAGATTACAGACTGGCTGTGTAATGTCATTGTTTTCATGTTTATGTTTATTCACACAATGCTGGGATTCCCAAATATTTTTGTAAGGCACACCCCTTTGACATTAAATATTTACTTGAAATATCTCTGAGGAAATTCATATTTTAACCATTTAACAACACATCCACATGTTTACAGTTCAAACAATGTACATATTTCTATTTTCAGTTTTCAAGAGTAACATTTATTAGATTTTTTTATTTAAGCTTACATTAAGCCTAGTTTGGGAAAACTTTGGTGTGATGGTGTAATGTTTAATGCATTTTATGATGTTGATAAACATTTTTTTTTCTTTATTTCAATATTGTACGTTTAAATTAGATAAAAAGTAATCTAAACCGTAGTCCGAATACATTACCTAAAAAGAGTAACCTAGATTACATTACTAACTAACTACAGTTTTTGTCATGTACTCTATAATCAGTAATGGTCTACAATTTGTAAGTAATCTACCCAGAAATAAAAATATGAAAGCTGGCACTGAGGTGGTACATATTGGTAGGCCTACATTAAAGGTACATATAAGTGCCTAAAATGTATAAAAGAGTTCCTTTTGAAAAGGTACCCAGTGCTTGAATTTTGGCACGGGATTGTGTGTATTGTTACGTTTGTGCCTTATTGCGTGTACATTCCCAAAAATGGTCAAAATACCCATCTTGAGGACTATTCATGTAAACTCAATCGATTCATTTTAAACATAGTCATATATATTCAGTAAGTGAATCAAAGTTCTTTTTAAGTATCTTTCTAACAATATAAATATAAATCAACACAACTATAAATTGTAAAGAAAAATACACTGCGTGGTGAAATACTTGGGTTAGATGATTGTAGTTTAAAAATTTCCAAAAAACAAATCCTCCCTTAAATTAAAAATCTCCCTAATAAGAGTCACCTAAAGAGGGAGTCCCCCCCCCATTGTTCAAAACAAAAGTCATGGCCTGCTACTGCCCCAGTCACCGCTTTCGTATTATTTCTGAGAGTGCACGGTACATTTGTGTCATCCGAGTGGCAGCTGTTTACCTCTGTTTGTAGATAACAGCTATGTATGAGAAGACGGCAAAATGGATGGATACTGCTGTTTCCTCTGCTCTTGTGTGATTTAAAAAAATCCAAAGCACCAACACAGAACGACATGTGCATCTGTATTTGTTATGAATGTAATGCAACGTTTGAAATGAATGGTGATCAGAAATGAGATGAGAGAAATTCTCTATGCTTTCGATCCTCTGTTACACTCGGATGTACTTTGTCACAATATGGAAGAACAGATTTGTCACTATTTCCATTTAATTACAAATTTGAACAGATTCTCCAACCCCCTGAAATGGTGAGAAGCAATTATCATTTTTTGTAGGTAAATGATGGAGGCTAACAAACATGTGTTGACAAATATAGCACATAAAATACAGTTGATGGTATAGTAGATAACTGTTTCCCCCTGTGATTGTAATGCTTTTGATGTGGCCGTTGAAGACCCGGCTCTCATTTAGCTATGGCTTGACCTTCTACTTAGTGGAGGGGTGAAAGGGGGAGACTCATGGGTAACTGGGGCGTGAGACCCCTTTAAGTGGAGCATTGATGCTGCCTCAATTATGGTTGCCATAGGAATGCCCTGGGAGTATGAAAGATGTTGGCTGGGGGGAAAATCATAGGGTTATGCAAAAAATAGTGTTTTGTGTGACCCAGAAGGGGTGAATTATTTATTGCCCCATAATTTGGGTCTTTTGGATCAGTCTAAATTACTAACAAACTCAAGAAGCCTTATTTAGTAATGTTTGAACAGGTTTTTATGGTTGACATTTGAACTTGAGAATGTAAGGAAAGAAGACTTGAAATTCCTCTAGTTGTGTTAGGCGTGCTCTTGACATTCACCCAAAAGAGTAATATGATAATAGCATTTAATGCGTATTACTTCATGATGGTTAATTAAAGGTTCCGCCTCCTCCTTTCACTGAAGACAGCATTAATAATTTTGCTGCACCTCCTTCTGCAATCTGTTTTCTGTTGAGCACGTGTACCAGAAATGTAAATTAGTGGCTCCCACACTAGAGACAAACTTGTTGTGTACCCATCCCCCGTTTCATTTCCTGTCTGCTATATTTGTCGCTATTAAAAATGTGCCAAAAAATCTAAATAACAATTGCTGAGAGATATCGCATACTGCAGTGAGTACATAAAAAAGATTGCAATCGCATCATAATTTAATAAACAAATATAGTTTCCTCTGTAGTTATTTTGTCTTCAGTGTTCAACTTTTTAAATTATGTTGAGTGTACTATAAATGTGACACACTTAGGTTCCAATAATGTATGATATATTTATTTTTTTTATTCACAAATGTGGCAAATTGAAAATATGATTTTTGTTTATATATACACACATATATACACGTCTTATTTTCCCATTTGACACATTTGTGAAAAATAAAATATATATATATATATATTAGCAAATACAATTGTATTTTATTTATTTAATGTATTTATTTTTACCATTTTGCCATGACGGGTATTTTGCGGTATTATTGTGCAAAGCCAAAATACCCAGCAGTGTGATGTAGGTGTGTGCAGGAAATCCCTGTTCATCATCAACTAGATTAAAGGGCATTTCTTTAATATTCAGTCTTCTGTATGACACCATGTATGCTACTCATTTCTTGAACAAAATCAATTTAACTCGTGTAATTTGATATCAACTGCTAAAATAGATTCAAAGTTTGAGGTCAGTAAGCTTTTTTTTAATGGTTTGAAGTGTCTATTTTTTTTCTTCATTAGTGCATAGACAAATCCTATAAGGATAGTGAGTTCAAACTTTTAGATGGATATTTAAGCACAGACTGTTCAAAATTGGATTTATTGACAACATAACAAAAAAAAAAATTACTCCTTTTTGTGTATGTTTAACACCCTATACATGTGTAAAAAGCATGCTGAATTACCGTCAAATAAATAGTCAAAGAACACTTGCTGGGGGAAGTCTATAGTGATTATCCTGGATTAAATTTCTGGTCATGTGATCTATAGTAAGTATCTAACATCAGCAGTGTAAAGCTTGCTTGGGTGTGTTCAGATGCCCCTTTGTGTTGTGCTAAAAAGTCTAGGATAGGACCGCTTTTGTCTATTGTACGGAATGGGGCTGCTTGCCATCATTGTATTATGGAGGGGATGTTGTGATTGACCAGAGAATGGGCGACATCTATGCAGATGAGTAGTTAGAGTCCAGCTGACAGCGACTGAAGAGATTAGTAAAGAAAAGAGATGACGGGATACTTCAGCTTCCAGATGGCAACACTGCAACCCCAACTACACCATAAACACATTCACACACAAGCCAAAGTGTATGTTTCTTCATGTGTTTTGGCTGTTGTGGCTGAGGATTTGAAAAGCTGCTGCAGTATGTTTTGTGGACGTGAAACTGCTGAATAGAAAACGTACTCGGTTACTATCGTAACCTCGGTTCCCTGAGATACGGAACGAGTACTGCGTCTTGTAAAGACGCATATGGGAAAATGCCTTTTTTCTCCTGAACTGAAGTCTTATTTAATCACGCAGTGAAACTGCACGACTATTGGTTCGTGCAGGTGTAGAAAACGAACCAATGGGTCGGCAGCGGGCTGCGAACCTATGGCGACGATACGGCCAATATTCCCGCCCGAAACGGCGGGGGCATCTGGCTATATAAGCGGTCGCGTTCGCCATAGGATCCTCAGGTTTACTTCGACTGAAGCGACGACTGAGTCGTGCAGCTACCTGGCACGGCAAAGCACGCAGTACCTGCCCGCATCTCAGGGAACCGAGGTTACGATAGTAACCGAGCACGCGTTCTATCGATACCACTCGTACTGCGCCTTGTAAAGACGCATATGGGAACTGAATTTAATCACGCGTGCTAGGGTAGATGAGCGACTGTATATACTTCCATAAACATAAATGCCCATAGGGAAGTAAGTAGTATACTTCAGGCTAAAGCGAGCTAAACTCATAGAGGTCGTGCTCGCCTGGATAATCGCTCCACTTCTGTATACTCAGTTAACCGGAGTATGCAGGGTGCCAATTAGAGAGCCTGAGCGCATTGCGGTCAAGAAATCTCTGACAGGATTGTTCCCACAGCGTATGTGTACAAGCTCATCTAAGCAGAGAGGACTCTGGCCTGTAAGGCCGGTATGTCCAGGTTATAAAACCTAGCAAATGTGGACGGAGTGGCCCAGCCAGCCGCCGTACAAATCTCTGTAATGGATACACCGCTAGACCACGCCCATGACGAGGCGATGCCTCTAGTCGAATGGGCTCGTACTCAATGGGGCATTGCAGGCCCAAAGAAGAGTATGCCAGCATGACAGCATCCACTATCCACTTAGAGAGTCTCTGCTTCGTGACCGGATGTCCTTTGGTGCGGTTACCGAAGCTAACAAAGAGCTGTTCCGTATGCCTAAAAGGGGCGGAACGCTCAAAGTAGATTCTCAGAGCTCTGACAGGGCATAACAAAGATAACTCCCGGTCCTCCTCAGACGGAGGAAGCGCGGAGAGCGTGATGACCTGAGCTCTGAACGGGGTTGAAAGTACCTTAGGTACATAACCATGCCTTGGTTTCAGGACGACCTTGGAGTCGTTAGGCCCGAATTCCAGGCAGGCAGGGCTAGTAGAGAGCGCCTGCAGGTCTCCAACTCGCTTAACCGACGCTAGTGCTAGTAGCAGAGCAGTTTTCAGCGAAAGTGACCGGAGGTCCGTAGACTGTAGCGGCTCAAAAGGAGGGCCTTTCAAGGCCCTCAGTACAGTGGGCAGATCCCATGTAGGGACAGTAAGGGGCCGAGGTGGATTCAACCTCCTGGCTCCCTTCAGAAAACGGACAACTGAGTTGTCTCTGCCTACCGACTGGCCCGCTATAGGGGCATGAAAGGCCGCTATAGCTGCTACGAACACCTTGAGTGTAGAGTGAGAACGTCCTTTATCTAGCAGTTCCTGCAGAAAGGACAGAACCACCGCTAACTCAGAGGTAGAGGGGTTTTCACCACGGTTGAGGCACCAAGTGGAGAAAACAGACCACTTAAGGGCATAGAGGCGTCTCGTAGACGGGGCTCTAGCCTCAGAAATGGTGTTTAACACTCGCTCTGGGAAGCCAGTAGGCTCCCATTGAGCGGCCAAATGTAGAGAGCCCACAGCTCGGGTCGAGGGTGCCATATTGTTCCGTTCGCCTGAGAGAGGAGATCCTGCCTCAGGGCACGGGCCAGGGGCTGCTGTCAGTAGCTGAGTCAGCTCTGACAACCAAGGTTGGTTCCTCCACAAGGGGCCACCAATAGCACCTTGTGACCCTGTTCCTGACACGCCTGACGACCTGTGGAAGCAGGGCGATCGGGGAATGCATAAAGGAGGAGGTTGGGCCAATCGTGGGCCAACGCATCCCTGTCCTTCGAATAATAAGTTGGGCAGTGAGAGTTGTCTTTGGAGGCAAAAGGTCTACTTCTGCCTTGCCAAAGGTCTTCCAGATCTTCTGAACCACCTGCGGATGGAGCATCCACTCCTCTGAGGGGACATTGCTCCGAGATAACATATCTGCTCCTTGGTTCAGTCTGCCCGGCAGGTGTGCTGCCCTTAGCGAGCGCAGGTTGAGCTGAGCCCATTCCAGAAGGCGCTCTGCCAGAATAAAGAGGCGCTTCGAGGAGACACCTCCCTGGTGATAGGACACCACGGACATGTTGTCTGAGCGAATCAGCACATGGCGTCCTATTAGGTCCGGCAGGCTCGACAAACTGCTAGCATTTCCAAGCAGTTGATGTGGAAGCCGCTCTCCGCCGCACAGCGCCCCCCAACCTGTGTTGGAGGCGTCTGTCGTGACAACTTTCCTGGTGTGGACCAACCCCATGGCCACGCCCTTCTCCATCCACCGTGGGTTCTTCCAGGGGGTCAGGGCTGTTACACAGGCCTGATTCACCCTGATATGCAAGCGTCCGTGACGCCATGCGTTGTGTGGAACCCGTGGTTTCAACCAGCGTTGAAGGGGGCGCATGCGGAGCAGGCCCAGCTGTAACACTGGCGATGCTGCGGCCATAAGGCCCAGCATTCTCTGAAACACTTTGAGTGGGCGAGCGGTGTCGCTCTTGAAGGTGGCCGCGAGTTTCTGAATGGCCAGAGCGCGTTCTGGCGCTATCACCGCTCTCATGTGAGCTGAGTCCAGAACTGTACCCAGGAACGATATTCGTTGGCTGGGAGACAGTGCGCTTTTGGCGAAATTGACCCTGAGCCCCAGGCGCTCTAAGTGGCTGAGGATGAGGGTTCTGTGTGAAAGTAGTTCCACCTCTGACTGGGCCAGAATGAGCCAGTCGTCGAGGTAGTTGAGAATGCGGATTCCCATCTGTCTCAGAGGGGAAAGAGCCGCGTCCATGCACTTCATAAAAGTACGGGGGCCAGAGACAGCCCAAAGGGTAGGACCGTGTACTGGTAAGCCACTCCCTCGAAGGCGAATCTCAAGAATCGTCTGTGATGGGGGGCTATCTGGATGTGAAAGTATGCATCTTTCAGGTCCAGAGAACAGAACCAGTCCTCTGTGCAAATCTGCGAGAGGATCTGCTTCAGTGTGATCATCCTGAACGGCCGTCTCATGAGGGCGTGATTCAGGCGTCTGAGATCGAGGATGGGCCGGAGGCCGCCATCCTTTTTGGGGACGAGGAAGTAACGGCTGTAAAAGCCTGACTCGCTCAAAGCTGGAGAAACCATTTCTATGGCTCCTTTTTCCAGCAGCGTCATCACCTCTGAGCGCAGAACGCGAGCGTTCTCGCCCTGCACCGAGGTGGAGACCACGCCGCTGAAGCGCGGGGGTCTTCGAGCGAATTGGAGTGAATAACCTCGTTTTATTATCCCCATAACCCACTCTGACACTCCGGGGATGGCCTGCCAGGCCTCGGCCCGCGTGGCAAGGGGTTGGATAAACTCGAGTGGCCGGCTGCACGGAGGCAGGGCACTCGTGAGGGACGGAAGAAGAAAATTGCTCTCTTTTGAGAATGTTTGTGTTTTATTTTTCCGCTATCACAGCGGACAGTTGTGTACGGACCCTGTAGCAACAGACACAATTCCCTCTGCACCCGGAAAAGAACGGGTGCCAAGAGGTTTCCCATGAGAGGCCTTTTGGTGGGCGGTCCGGCCGTGGCGGGACTCGACCTCTCCTCTTCCTGTCCTGCAGATCAGGAGGACGCCGGGCACAGGGTCCAACGCTATCTTGAGTCGGGGCCCTGGCGTGTCGGAGGGGTGGCGTCTGGCTTGAGCGTGAACGCCTCGCGGCTGCTGAGTTCTAGCAGGCTGAGGGGCGAAACGGCAGGTGCAGGTTTCGCAGACTGCTGAGTCGGCGCAGTCCTGGGGCGACTCTGAGCAGCTGCTGGGCTGGAGCGCTTGGGCAGGAAGTGTCGCATAGCCTGTGACGCCTTCTGTGCTTCTGTGAAGCGCTCAGCGAATCCTTTCACCGCAGGTCCAAAGAGGCCGCTGGGGAAATTGGAGCATCATGGAAGGAGACCCTGTCCGCATCCTTGATCTCCGTCAGCGTGAGCCACAGGTGGCGCTCGAGCACTACCAGGCTGGCCATAGACCTTCCTATGGCTTGGGCGGTAGTCTTGGTGGCTCGCAAAGCTAGGTCTGTTGCGCTTCTCAGCTCCCTGAGAGTCGCAGGATCAGGCTCAGACTCGTCTATGGCAGAGAGGAGCTTGGCCTGATAGACCTGTAAAACCGCCATAGAGTGGAGCGCCGAAGCCGCCTGTCCAGCTGAAGCGTAGGAGCGTCCAGCGGCGCTGAAGTGGTCCTGCATGGCTTGGACGGGTGACTGGCTTTCGCCTTCCAGCCGATGGCAGTGGGTGGGCAGAGATGTGCAGCCACTGACTCATCCAGTTGAGGCATCCTCTCATATCCCTTTTCTTCAGCGCCATCAACCGTAGTGAGGGCAGATGAAGCGGAAGCACGGAGGCGGGCAGAGTAAGGAGAGCGCCAAGATCTCGTGAGCTCGTCATGTACTTCAGGAAGAACGGGCGATGGTCGTTGTTGAGGGCCTGACGGCGCCCGGCAGAAACCACTCATCCAGACGGCTGCGAGAGGCTCCTCTGGTGGAGACCACTCAAACCCAGCTCTTCAACCGCTTTGGAGAGGACACGGAAAAGTTCGGCATCCATCCCGGCTTTGGCGGCGCTGGGCGCGGGCAAACCTGAGGGGCGGGTCAGTCACTGAGCCACACAGCTCCTCAGCATCTGAAGCTACCAGTGACATGCTGTCATCGGCCAGCTCATCGTCACTTCCCCAAACGAGACCAGATCGCTCACGCTTGGAGGGACGCTGGTCAGGTTGAATAAAAGGACGGAGAAAGCTCTCTGTGTGGTGAAAACGAGGCACGCGGGATCTGAGCCGGCGTGAGTTCGCTTTCAACCAGGCGCTGAAAACCTCTGCCCGCTGTTTTTCCTCACAGGTCCCTGAGAGGAAGAAACGGGAGGGCGCGAGGGGCGGATCGCTCTCTGAAAAGAAAGCGGCGCGCTGCGTGCGCAGAGAGGCGAGACCGATGCTCTCGCAGTGAGAGCAATCAGAACCAGCGAGCGGCATCCGCATGGGCTTTCCCCAGGCAGGAAACACACTCGCTGTGACCGTCATCGGCGCAGGTCTCTGCACGAGCCGCAGTAACGGGCGCGGCATTAGAACGCCGATTTGCTCTTTAGAAAAACTTACGTGATCGCCGGATAGCGGCAGCGAACGGGACCGGAACTGCTGCGATGCTGGGGCGCGTTGAAGGCGGATCAGCCGAGCAGATCGAGGTCGCTGGGTCCTACTGCGGGCGTGTCAACGCGGCGCAGTAGGTTTTCTGGATCAGCGAGACGAAGTCGCCGCCGCTGAAGGAGAAAAATCTGAGGATCCTATGGCGAAACGACCGCTTATATAGCCAGATGCCCCGCCCGTTTCGGGCGGGAATATTGCCAGTATCGTCGCCATAGGTTCGCAGCTCCGCTGCCGACCCATTGGTTCGTTTTCTACACCTGCACGAACCAATAGTCGCGTGCAGTTTCACTGCGTGATTAAATAAGACTTCAGTTCAGGAGAAAAAGGCATTTTCCCATATGCGTCTTTACAAGACGCGTGCGAGTGAGTATCGATAGGGAACCAAATCCTCTTGTCACCTGATGAAACTTTACTGCATTTGTACTTTCCCTTCCATATTTATGATCGTTTTCTCGGGCTAAACTGCTGAATGTTGAAGAATAAGAGAAATTCCAATCCTGTGTCGTACACTTTTTTTTGTCATGTCTGTGAACATTCTTACAGTGTAAAGAGGGAAAATACATTGGCTGTGTTGTTCTTTCTCTGAACTCCCTTTTCTAACTGAATAAAATACAGAAAAAGGCTGCATTCAGCACAGAAGTTGAGAGTCTGGTTTATAGCTCCCTGGAGTACTTTGAAGAGATGACGCCAAGTAAGCTTGGCTCTGTGACTCTCTGGCTTCATATTCTGATATATTGCATATTACTCCAGAGTTGTGTGTGTGTGTGTGTGTGTGTGTGTGTGTGTGTGTGTGAGAGAGAGAGAAGAAAGAGTCTAAGTGAGAAATGGAGGTGTAATGCTCTCATGGATTTTATTTATACCAGTGTCTTCGTTAAATATTCACAGAGGCTTTTAAAGAGAGTGCAGTGTTTCCTCTAGGATTTTTCCAGGTGTGGTGGCAAGGATATTTCCCAAAAACCACGTCCCCTCCCCACCCAGGAATCACGTGCACTCCGAATAGAATTGAACTAAAAAGACAAGTAAATAATAAAATAAGAACAAATGAATTAATACCAATCATAAGCTCAAACAAAAACAATAACAACATACAAATTAAATGAACAGTACTTATTTTTTTTCAGTTACGTCTAACTATAAAACATAGGTACTGAATTACTAGAGAAACTGAATAATCTATTCAACTGTAAAATAACACTGGATAGGATTCACTGTATGAATAGACAGTAATGACAGACAGCAGCAGGTTTATTTAGGCTGCTGTCTCTTAAAGACCTCATGCAAGGATCTAAAATACTGTTACACAGGATTCTACGCTTTTCTTTTTAGGAGCTCTTGTCCTCCTAATTAAAAAATAAACAAACAAATTTAGGAGTACATTCTGATCAATAATAAAAAATTCTGATAAAAAAATTTGCCTTTCTGATATGATGCGATATTTGACTCCTTAAAGTGATTTACAGGGGCCCATTCTGTCAAATTCAGAAATGTATAAGCTTTTTAAATATTTTTTAAATAAGTAGAATAAGTCAAATAGGCCTAAGTTATCATCATATTAAATTTGTATTAATAAAATAATTATTTGTAGTACAGAGGTGGCACAGAAGATCACAAAAGTGGCTTGTAGGGACATTTTCAGACATTTAATGAGGCTCAGAGGTGGGATGAGTGCAATTAAATTTATGAATTCATATTAAGATGAATGTTTTAAATATAACATTTTGAATATAGAAATATCAAATGTTTTGAAACTGAAAACTGAAATTATATGTTAAAAATGCAACTAAATCCACCAGCAGGTAGCGGCAAGTCACTGATTTTATCACGGATTCATTCATTCATTCAGCTGATTCGTTTGAACGTCTGATTCCTTCAGGAATGTGAAATGAATGTGTAATCATGAATCACTGACTCACTAGATTCATCCAAAAACACACTTTCATTCATTCATGTCCAGCTGTTTCTTTATTTGGAACTATTTTCCTTGATGAAATGGAGTAAAATCAGGCAGTAGTGTTATATAGTCAGACAGCATAAGTCGCTTAATATTAACTTCTTGTTTACTGAACTGTTATTAAACTGAACTGTCTATTAAATATCACATTTGCAAACTTCCTTAAGTCATTATTAAAAGCTGTCACTCTCCTAAGTTCATCGCGATCTGTGGAGGCAGGTGTGAGTTGTCTTTCACTTTAAATAAGCAAGACTCCGAAGCACGTGCAAATGATACATTCCCTCATCTGTTATCGCATTATTAGCACAGAACCTACTCTATGAGTAGAATTATTAACCCCGCAACCCCGCGCCGAAAGTTCTGCTCTGTGTTCTCGGCTAATTACCTGTCTAAGAAGCCGTGGCGGGGATGATTTTTGGTGCACGGCCTGCCACTGTAGAATGAATGTAGCGGAAACACTGGAGTGCCAATATTTTAAGAGCGATATCATTGAGGCAAGATTACTTAGATGGGACTGGTGCAAGTCAGTGGTTCTCAACTAGGTTCCATACCTGCATGAGTTTCTTTCTTCTGTTGAACATAAAATATATTTTGAAGAATGCTGGTAATCAGTTGATGGTCCCCATTGACGTCCATAGTATTTCTTTCCCTATATGGAAGTAAATGGGGACCAACAACTGTTTGGTTCTTCAAAATTCTTCAAAATATCATCTTTTGTGTTCAACATAAAAAAGAAAGTCATACAGGTTTGGAATGACATGAGAGTGAGTAATTGATGGCAAAGTTTTGTTTTTGGGTGATATATCACAGTACCCATTCTATTGAATCAAACTTTGAAATGTATTAACATTATGAAGAATTACAATAGACACATTTACCATTTCTTCTCCTCTGTTTCAAAAGTTGATAAGTCTATTTATGACTTAGGGTGAATCCCATTTCTCTGTCTTACCCCTTACCCTTCGTCTTACCCCTAGCCCTTGTCCCTCGAAACCGAGTGGTAAGCGCTAGGGGTGAAAACATACCCCTATGAAACGAGACGCCACTTGGTTACTATTACGTCATCATACATCGTCGCTAGCTGGCTGCTACGTCACCAGAGGCAACAAGTGTTGATCAAAAAATTGCCATCTGCAAGTGTGTGTGTCGATTGCGTGATGTTTTCTCTAGTCAGAGAAATGCGGGACTGTTGTGCAAACCAGCAATGTAACGTCAGCGTGGAAAAATAGCGTTTTTGTTTTTTTTTACGTTTCAATTAAGAACATGGTTGCAAATATATATGTACAGGACTGTGTAGAGCACAAAACAAGACTGTCGTAATTTTAAATAAATTATTTAACCCGAAAATACTTTCTGGATGATCTGGCCGCAGTGTATTCTGGGTACCCCTTGGTTTCAAGTAAGCTCGCGGAAATTCTTGGTTTTAAGGGCTATCTACCACTTCCCCTTAGCCCTACCCTTCGATCAAAACGAGAATTGAAACAGCCCTTACTCTCACGTGAACACGCAAAGCTAAGGGAAGGGGTAAGACAGAGAATTGGGATTCACCCTAACCCTTTTACTGCCCCCCACTTAAAACAAAAAATATATATATACAAAAAAACGCTGGTATGAGTTATAGATCTATTTCTCCAGAAAGAAATGTCTTCTGATGATTTTATGTATTATCCACATGGGATTGTAGGAAGCTTGGCATAGAAGATATGTATGAGTAATATTTTCAGGGAGTCTCACCAGAAAGACATTTTTTAAGTATTTCACAAAATCTCATTTAAAAATGTCTTTGAGTAATGAACCACAAATGAATAGAATACACAGATAATGTTGACCGTATTGTTACTTGAAGCTTAATGAGCAGAGACCAACAGCCCATTTGATGACTCCCTCAAATAAATAAGTCATGAGTCATATTGAACATATTTGCTTAGAGCTGGCAAACCAATACTAATTATACTTTTGCATGATTCTCTGTCACGTGTCTTCCTTTTGCATGATTCTCTGTCACGTGTCTTCCTTTTGACACAAACAAGTAAACACTGCAATGTTTTGCTCAGTTGGAGTACATTGCACATTGCTCAGGACAAGACTATACTCCACTGTTCAAAACATTTGGGGTCAGTAAGATTTTGTTTTAATGAATACTTTAGTTCAGGAAGGATGCATTTAATTGATCAGTTAAGATGTTTACGTTATTATATAATAATTATATTTCAAATTAGGGGTCGACCGATATGTGTTTTTCAGGGCCGATACCGATACCGATTATTACAGATCAAGTAGACCGATAACCGATATTTTGAACCGTTATACGTGTCTGGTGTAAAAATGAAAATGAATGCCAAAATTAATAATAACAAGAGCTCTGACAAAAAAACGTTCTTTAAATGCTTTTAAACATGTTTTTAATTCTGAAAACTGTTAATAACAACAACATTAAATAAACAGTAATATTAATAATATTAATAATAACATAAGTACAGAGATCACCCAGAAGCATTCTGTAAACATTTTGTAAAACTTAAAGTAAACGTATTTGGCGTATTGTGATTATTCTCAACAAAAGTTGTAATAATTGTTGTAGTTGTATTACGTATACAGTAATATATTCGGCTAAACCGAACTTATATTTTGACAGGTTGCCATGAGGCCTTTTAAGTTTCTGTAGCCTATGTATATATGATATGACGATCGTTTTACTCAAATGAAACGGTCAAATGCTCATGAAGTGACTCCGAGCAGTTCTGGGGATGTTGTTCATGTATTTATGTCCTCATTTAGTGAGACGGCAGAGACGCTGAAGTCACCGCGAGCAGCACGCGCTTCAGTATGTGTGTGTGTGCAGTAAATGAAACCGCACGCGCCTGTGTCATTCATTAACAGAGATGCAGAACATGCAGGATTCATATTTAAAGTGTTTTTTTAATATTTATAGATACTAGTCCATAGCGCGAGTCGATTTAAGTGTACTGACCTACTTTTGATTAATTCATCCAAACTTCGACACATTCCGTGACAATCCGCGTTATACGGTAAATTCCATTATATGACTGCATTCCGCGATTCCGCCCGCATTTTCCGCATCGCGGACATCATAGGTTATATTGAGGTGTTTTGCAACTTCAGCAACGTCTTCTGCTGCTTTACCTTTGAGAGACAACTGATGCGTGATCACTGACGCAGCTCCAGTTAGCATGTGCTCTCGGTGTGAGACTGCCTTCAGTTTTCCGCGTTGATTGGTCGGACTCGTGACTCTCTACATATCAGATGAGCGGTGGGCGGAGATTGCTCTCAGAGATTGAGAGATCGCCTCACTCTCACAGAGTGTTGAGCTCAGACAGGCTGCATCGAGCCAAATAGTGCATTTAAACATTAAATAGTTTCACCTGTATTATTTATTCACCAATAAATAATGTCACCTGTAAATAGTATGTTTGTTTAAAAAAAAAAAAGTAAAAATTATCGGCAAATCTGTTTTAAAATGGCCGATATCGATAATCGGTAAAATGCTTAATATCCGCCGATAATCGGTCGACCCCTATTTCAAATACATGCTGTTCTTTAAACTTTCTAGTCGTCTAAGAATCTTAAAAAAAGTAGAGATGCACCGATTGCAATTTTCTTGGCCGATTCCGATTTCCGATTCTTTGTAAGTGTGACCTGCCGATACCGATTTTCTTTCTAAGAACTATAATTGACAGCATATACAAACACAAATCTATGCAAATATCAACGAAAAAGTATTTACATAATAAAATAAATTGTAAAAAATTACAATTCCCCCAATCTGGACTAATTTACATATTTTCTCTCACTTAAACAACTCTCAAAATAAAGTGCTCTGTTACTGGAAAGAGGAAGATATGGTTAACTTAAAATGAGTTGCTGTATGTAATAAAACAGATGTAATAACTTTTTCTTTCTCTCCTTCCTCATTATCTTTCTCTCCTTCCCTTGCTAGCTCGTACTTATTTGAACAATGCCTGAGACGTGGTGTTAGGGGCACTTCCTCTGTCTGTTTGCCTCTTCAAGATGAATCGCTTTATGTATTGCCCAAGTCGCTTTGGATAAAAGCGTCTGCTAAATTTCACACTGTTTATAAATGTAATTTCTTTCCCCTAACCTTATTAAATGTGTCATCTTTCACATTGAAGCGGCATTAGATGCATTTACACAGACAATTTGATGAAGCTGAGGTGCCATAAATGCATTTAAACTGCAAAATTTCAAGTGCATAAATAATTGTATAAGATTAATGTTTTACATATTTTTTTAAACATACAAATAAATGTTGAAAAATGTAACGCGTTTAAATATGACTAAATCGTATCGGTTTAAAGTATCACTTTTTATTTATCTTCTTTCTTACTGCTTGTTTCCCTTCTGTTTTAGTTTTAATTATTAGTATGTGTAAGTTGTTGCTTGTTAGCATGCGTGTTTGGCAGTGTTCTTTTTTAGGATTACTGATAAACTACTGCAGTTTGATTTGTTATTTATTTTAATTTTAGATAAATTATGTATGAATTTATTATGTCTTTATAGTAGTGCTGGGCGGTATACCGGTTCATACCGGATACCGGTGTTTATTTTTCTTACGATATGAATTTTTAAAATACCGCAATACCGGTGTCATTTAAATAACGTTTGAAATGTGACACTGTTAGAGAGGGGTCTCTTTTCACTATTGCATTTTGGCGAGGATACAGCTGTATGTGTTACTAAGTGTGAAAGTTCCGAAACTGAAGCACTAATAGAATGTGATGAGAGAGAAGAAGTCATGCACAATATCCACATCGACCGCCACAAATATCCACCATCCGCTGCATCAGCTCCCGCGTCTCTCACAAACTAAAGTTTTCCGTCGATACGACGGATTCCCGTCAATTGCAGGGTTCCCGCCTTCTTAAATTCCCTTTTCATCATTTTAAGACCGTAAATACGCTTACATTTCTCAAATAGTGTTATAAATGTTTTGATTTCAGCTTGAATAGGTCTTAAATGAAGGAAAGACGAGGTGCATTCAGTCTGTTGAGGGGGGTGTGATCAAAGCCGGGAGTGGATTGAAGCATGTTCCTCTCTCCGCTCTAAGCGTTCTGTAATCACTCCGCTCTGGATCCACTCCGGGTTTTACATTCCCGCTCACGGAGAAACTGCTCTGTGTTCACTCCATTTAAACATTATCAGGGATTACTGAGGGGAAAGAAACGTAGCGCACTCTTGTTGTTCTGCCGGCACACCAAAAATCATCCCCGCCTCGGCAAACAACATTGTAACGCCACTCGCATCATTCAGTCGGGTTCTTAGCAGAGAACACCGAGCAGAACTTGAATTTCGGCGCGGGATTGTGGCTATTACATTTACATTTATGCATTTAGAAGACGCTTTTATCCAAAGCGACTTACAATTGCATTCAGGTTATACAATTTCATTAGTATGTGTGTTCCCTGGGTTCCCTGTGTGTTCCTATTAATAATAATTATACTCATTCCCACAGGTTCCGACAGAATGCATCACATTTTCACGTGCTTTTGATTCTTGAGCTCACTCACGCACTCTTAATTTCTGTGCGCCCACAGATCGCGATCAGGAGACAGCTTTTAATAATTATAAAGGGAGTTTGCAAATGTGATATATTGATTTAATACAAAAGATCAATAAACAAGTACTGCATGATTTTGTTCTAGTTCATCAACGAAAATAGTTCAAAATAAAGTAACAGCTGAGCCGTTGTGCATCACTAAAAGCAAATGTAGGCTATATGTAAAACATTAATGTCCACATGAATCTATGAATGTAATTGCACTCATGCCACATCTGAGCCCCATTAAACGTCTGAAAATGTACGTACAAGTCAAATGTCGCCTCGTATTCGGAAGGCTAATTTATTTATCAGAATTTTTTTTTATTGATCAGAAGGTACTCCTAAATGTTTTTAATTAGGAGGACAAGCGCTCCTAACTAAAAGAAGAAAAGCACCGCTCTTAAACTGTGTGTGAATGTAGCCGTATGGCTGTGGAATGGAGTTTGGCCAAGGAAATATTTTCAGTCAAAATATTTTTTTGCTTTAACCCTGTATTTAGTGTGGACTTTTTCTACAATATTTACTCATCATGACACTAAAATATGGCATTCTAAATCAATCTACTGCAGTTTTTCCTCAGTGTGGTTAACACCTGGTCATGCATGAAAAAAATAATACATATACCGTGAAACCGGTATAATTTAGAAAAATACCGTGATATAAATATTTGGTCATACCGCCCAGCTCTACTTTATAGGTATTTTCTTTAGTTTTAATAAATTTGAGTTATTTTAGTAACGCTATTTCAACATACTACATGGAAATGAAATATCGTATATATATATATATATATATATATATATATATATATATATATATATATTTGGGTATTTCTTGTTTTTTAGCTTTATTTTTGTTTTAATTTAAATGTTTAGTTTGAAAATGTTGTTGTATGCATTTATCATTTTTATTTTCTTTATCTTCTTAAATGTGTATATATATAATATTTATAATTGTAATTTTTAATTTTAGTTACTTTTTCTTATTTGTAAGTCGCTTTGTATAAAAGCGTCTGCTAAATGACTAAAAGTAAAGTAAGCCACCATTAGGCGGCAGCAAATGTCTGTTTTAATGAGCGAGTCATTTATTCATTCATTCAACCGATTAATTCAAACGAATGATTCATTCAGAAACGATTCAATTGGCTGTCCTTATGAATGGGCCACTGAATCAATTGACTCACTCGATTCATTCAAAAACGTTGATTCATTCAGTAACGAAACACTGCTGTGTGTTGCTCAGAGACACACAACAGTTCTTCTGTGGCTTTGATCGCAACTATTTTCATCAGCGAAATTGAGCAAAAACAGTCAATATTTTGTCTAAAATCTAAGTAACTTAATTTCAACCTCTTGTTTATTGAAATACTATTGTATAAAATCAGTGTCACATTGCAATCGTGCTGATATTGTTATTCGGGAAACATCATGGCCGTCTTATGTTGCTTACCTAAATCATATTTTGTAAATCTCATTAAAAAAAATGTCTACTGCAGTATGCATCTATACATTTTGAGTTACTTTGTGTGTGCTGTCTCTTTCAGACACTCACTCAGGCTGCGCAAGCCTCATCTGGCACGACAAAAATACATTATCAGTTGCCTTTTACACGGAATGGCATTAAAATTAGAATCATTCTCACGCGAAAACAACGTGCTTACATGCGACTGTGATATCTACTGTAAGTGTGCGCATGGCTGTGACATCTCTGCTTGCGCCGCTGGCAATAAAAGGATCGGCTCGGAATCGGCAAGACGTGAGACCGACCGGTTCTGAATCAGAATCACCGATTCTGATCACTGGCCGGTCAATCGGGGCATCGCTAAAAAAAAAGTTTACATTACACTGGAACTTAACTGGAAACCCTAAAGAAAAACACGCTTTATAGTGATGTTAATATCATTAAGAGAACTGAAACTAATCAACCAGCCCAGAATGGAATTTAACAGCTGTGAGTTTATTTTATTTTTTATTTTTTATTTTTTAGCGAGAGTTTACACATCATCATCTGCATCATCACCTGCAGACTGTTTTTAGCAAAGTGCTAAGAGAAACTCTTTAGTTATTGTTGTCATGTCTAAAACTTGACCTGCTCCATGTCAGTTCTGAGATTTCTCCATCAGCATTGGTGTTCTTCATGTCTCTCAGAGTTTTGACTAGATTTCTTCTTATTTACAGAGTAGCAGTCATGGGGAAAGGATGCATTGCCGCCACCAAGTACTTCCTGTTCTTGTTCAACCTCCTCTTCTTTGTAAGTACACACACTCCTACACCTTTATTCCGTGTCTCAGCAGAAACACTGGCCTTGAGTTCAGCGCAGTAGCCATGTGGCTCCCTGTCAGTAACTCTGGTCTTCAGGTCTACCATGCGCTAACGGGTTAAAAGGGAGGCTATTACCGAGAAGTGAAAATGGAGCCTTTTGGGAAGTCTAGAAAAAAATGTATTTATTTAAAAAGTTTCTGACCTTTGTGCTTGTAAAAAAACGCTGCTGTTTCAAGAAATTTTAAGAAAACTGCCTGCTCAAGTGATTACATAGACAGCCTTTAAAGAAACCAGTAAAATGCTGTTTTACTGTAAAATGTTTATTTTAAAACATTTTATTTACAATTTATTTATTTAGAAATTTTTGTAATAATATAACTGTTTTTATGCATAAGTAACAAGCAGCTCAACAGTGAGTATGAACTAGCTAAGCTTTTAGAACCAAAGCTTAAGCATCCACTTAATGAGTTGAAACTCGTATACTTATTTTAATTTTATTTGATCCCCATTTGACACATTTCACATTTGGGCATGGCGTATGTGGACATGTAAATACTAATTAAAATACATGATTGAATATATTTAGTAGTAGAGTATATTGACGACATTTAGTATAGTATATTAAATTTGTATTTTTTTTGCTGCTTTTTTTTTTTAAACCATTTTGTCATACCATTGTTCATGTATTTGCATTATTATTAGGCAAAAACTAAAATACGCTATAGGTGCACGTAAGAAATCCCTGTCATGAAGTTGTTCATACTTCGTAAGGAAGCAGGCTTGCTCTCTTGCATTTCTTTGGAAACCTTCAATTTGACCTGTTGTGACTCTTATATAAAGGGTCAAAGGCTAATGAAAAGCATGTGTGTGACTCTGTCTGATTTTTCCTTCCTTGAAGACCCTTTAACTGTACAGTAGCCTGCTGCTTTACTATTTCCCTCTCCAAAGTGATATAGAGGACAAGCCACAGACACCAGACCGATACAGGGCAACTGCCCCCTGACAAGAGGAAATTCAATTTCTCTGATCCAGTTCATTTAGAGGACACCTTGCACCCATTAGTTTTGAACTTTGGGTCTGGAATGCATGAGAGTTCCTGTCTCTCTTTAGCAATTATCTAGAGTATGTTAATGGCATCAGCACAGTGCTCTTATACACAGTCCAGGCACAGTTTAAACCAAGATCAGCTGTGAGGAACCAAACGGGTCAAAAAGGAGGTGACAAACACACATGCAACATGTCCTTTATGTTTGTTCATCCCTTTTTTTGCCCTGTAGATTTTTGGAGCTGTAATCATGGGCTTTGGACTATGGGTCATCCTGGATAACCAGAGTTTCATCGCGGTTTTGCGTAAGTACCAAAACACCAACCTAATTTCCTGTTCTGATGTATGTAATGGTGTTCCTGAGAAGTATGTCTTATTAAAACTGGTTACATCTCCAGGCTGCCATTGGTCAGAAATAGAAAGATTTATGATGGCAACACATGTTTTCATGCTGAACAATCATAAGTTCATACATCACAATTATTTTTCTCATAGTATTGTATCATTACTTCAGGTCTGTTTCAGTTTTGTTCACATAGTACAGGTTGACCTGAATTGGCTGTCAAAAACAATTGAATTGAAATAACTTTTTTTATTTAATTTATATTTTATCATGTATAAGATAACTGAACTCAGATTTACCATCACATATAGAGCCCTGCAGCTTCTCAGAATTCTCTGCCGGAGTCTGAGCCCGTGTCTCTCTCTCTCTTTGGGGATCAGACATGCTTGGGCACATTTTCAAAACACCCAGTGTGGGTACACCTTAAGAAAATAATCACACAACCTAATCAATATTCTAAAATCGTGACCCATCCCTACTACTGACCAGACTAAGTTAACCGTTATCAGTGAGTCCGAGGAATATGTCGCTGATTACACATTTTTCCGTCCTCTTGAGTTCATGCTAGTGTTTATTTGATGTACATGGGAATGCACAGTGAAAGCCGCTGCTATTTGTGCGTTTGTCATGGGGAGTTTTCATTTTTTTGCCATTAAGCAAGTTTTCCACAAACCCCCTCCTACGCTGCACTCTCTGTGTTTATACATGCACACACACGCTCGCACAGATGTTAAGTAAACCATCTGACGCTCATCGGAGAGGGTTTAAACAGAGAGTGAAAGCAAAATAAGGCAAGAGAGAAATGTTAAATGAACGAGATACAAAAGCCAAACAGAGATTAACTGTACATGATTTATGGAGAATCATACTCGTACCCATACTGCCTCTGTCTGTACAGCCAAAGCCACGGAGACTCCGTGCTGAAAGAGGGTGGAAAACCAGCGTAAATCCTCTTGATTTATTATTTAATGCTTCCAAACTGTTCAGCACAGATTTGGCACCGAACTAAACTTTACGCCATTTTGGGATGGTTGATTCGCAAACAAAAATTCTAATAATTTCCTCACGCTCAAACCAGTGTGACTTTATTTTTTTGAAATGTAAGTAAAGTATGATTATTTACTTATTTGGCAAACAGCCGAGTAATAAGGAGGATCATGTATTTTTCACATTGGGTTCCTGTTCCCCCTGTCAGGGTTTATTTTGCAATAACAAACAGTTAGATGTACATTACCAAGCTTATTACACAGCTAGTTGTGAGAAGTGAATGATTAGACAAAAAAGATTGAGTTGAAATATTTTATTAAACAGAAAAGTTCCATGAAGAAATACAGCTCCTAGCAAGCAGCTGTGAGCCTAGATGAACAAACAAGTTCAATCAAGATGGATGTTTAAGGGATAATTTACAGTCGTAACATTTATTTTACAGCTCTTCAACATAATGACAGAAACATGAAATATTGATTTGAGAATAAACTGTTTTAAAATCATACCTGTTTATTATAATATAATCCATTACATTGTACAAAACAATCATGTTGGTAACAAGACAAACATTAAACAATATTACTGTAAGCCTACTGTTAATAACATAGTCCTCCAGTCACGACTGACCAATCAGAATCAAGCATTTCAAAGAGCTGTGAAAAACATTTGAGAAATTTCTTTGTTTTTTGTCCAAACAGTGAATTTCATTTGGTAACTGATATTCTTCAAAATAGATTCTTTTGTATTCCACATAGATTAGAAATAAGACGGGTGTAAGGAAATCATTTTATTTAATTTTAATTTTTTAAATATTATTTTGCTCTTACTTTAAACTAAAGTCTGTTTCATACTATTTCTGAAGATTGAAGTCCAGTGTTTGAAAATAGACATTACATTTAAATATTTGCATAAGACCAAGCCACCAAACCAATTCCCTCAGTCAAGATGAAAGTTTAGAGAAGTGTATATATATATCACTATATATATATAGCACATTAGGTTAAATTACTGCAAGGGGAATATTTGTTTTATATTTAGTTGACCAGCTCTAAAACAGTTTGCCAAGCCAGTCACACCTCCATTCTTTCCTCTCTCATCTCACCTCATATTTTACATCTGTCCCCTGTCTATCTATTCCAGCGTCTCCAGATATCGCAGCGCTGGAGTCTCTGTTATCGTGACCATTTTAGAAACATTTTTTTTTTTTTCAGATTCGGCTGTTCCTCTGGCGATAGCAGTGAATATTTTAGGATATCCTTGTACTCGGAGACCCTCAACTTTGCCCTTGCCGTTTTGCTAACACAAGGTTTAGTAGTCCCGAGTTTTACTGTAGGGGTCCTGTCATGGTCGCTTCCACACTGCGCTGCACAAGGAGTTTGTTTGTTGACTTTGTTAGTCTGTGGTTTAGGGCCCTTTTGAGCACGAAAATAATGGGAGGTGTGTTCTCTGATCTCGGCTGTATTTTCTTCCCTTCCTCCCATGTTGTTTTTTATAGACTTCTACACAACTGCATGGCTATAAAAGGGTGTCTTAGGATTGTTCTCATTATCCAGATTGTTGTGATCTCACCCCTATTCTTTACATAAGGGTTTTACTTCCTTTTCAAATGGCACATTCATTTGTGCAATAAAATTATACAACTAAACACCCAGAACATGTTACGACATGAATCAGTGATTGGTTGTTTGGAGGCAGGTATGTTCAACTATGAGCAGGGTCCTAAAGTTAAAGCTAAATGCAAGAAATAAACAAGTACTTGCGCTTTAATATTAATGATAAATAAAATATCTAATTCTTTGGTGTATTTACCTTTCATAGCATATAAATGGGGCTTAAAAGGTCAAAGCAAATGTTTCAGCTGATGGTATAAAATCGTATCCCTTCCAAGGTTGTTTTTCCAGTAGAAACCGCTGCCGGGGCTGTTGGGACTAGGGTTGGGTATCGTTTTAATTTTATCGTTTCCGATTCTGCTTATCGATTCCGATTCGTTTTCGATTCCAATGTGATTAAATAATGATATCAAACATTTATCCTGTGTTTCTTTTTAGCAAACCATTTATTGGAGCTGAATACCACGAATAAAAATCAACAGGCGACATAAAAACTGGACTCTTTAAGAGCTGTTTGTTTGCAAAATATAACGGCATGATCACTTTTTTCCCAATGGAAGTTGTGGTTCTCTCATGATTCTGGAGAAAAAAATATTAGACAACTAAACAAAATCACATGGAATTTATGGAATTACTCACTCAAGATGTACTTGTTTCATTACTGGATGAATCAGCGTCCTTGAACGAATATTTTGTATGATTCAAAGACAAATACATTTTAACAGACACTTTTCGCCACCTACTTGCGTAACAATGTAATCGATAAATCTTCATTTGAAGTATCAAATTACTTTCAAAAGGACATTTACTCTATTTTAATCTCTACCGTACATATCGGAGTTTATATCTGAACTGTAAACTTTTATAACAGTGCTTCTGTAATTTGAATGTTTGTAACAGAAATAATGATACTGTGTGGTTGAAAAGACTGAAGCGGTTTTATTCATATACATGACAGCTGCTCTCTTTAGGTCAGCAGCAGCGTGAATGCAGGTTTAAATCACACTGACTGATGTGATCGTGTGCTGCACGGATGAACCAAGTGATCACAACATTGTGATCACACACCTCAAAGGTTGAGGAATGAAACAGACAAATCATTTTAATTTAGGAATAGAATCATGTTGGTGTTTGAATCATGTTCGCGATCTTTAACAATCTATTAAATTAATGTCATGTTTGTGGTGACACCTCTCTTGTGACATGTTTAGCTATCACAGATATTATACTTCGCTTTTTTTGGCATCTGATCGCAAATGCAGTCAAACTTTGGAGGCTTAGATTAGCGAGCAAGGTCCTGGCAGATCGCTATCACACCTGTCCTCACAGACGAAGAAATAAAAAGCGCATAGGAATCGATAGGCAGAATTAAATTATTTATTTGACAATGAGTATCAGATTCCTGATACTGAATCGATTTTCGATTCCCAACCCTAGTTGGGACTGTGTTTGTACAGATGTTGAGGAGTGTTTGCAACAGTATCTTGAGAACATCGTGGCAATTATGTATGAACAAACACACGGTGAGGTTGTGGGAATTTTAAATGTACCCTTGACAGATGTTATGCTTTAGGCAGGAAGCATATGTTTTGAAACGTGACTCAGAATTCTGTATGCAGCTAAGGATAGCAAGAATAACTTGCTGCCCACGTAAGCAGCACAGCTCAGCACCAACTGCTGAACCACTTTAATAAAGGACTTCAACATTAGAATGTATGATGACAAACATATCCATATGACTAATCTATAAAACCACATTTATATACTGAGCAACTATAAAGAACTAGAAGGCCTGTTGTGTTTTGCTATACTGATAGAAGTGATAAAAGTTTGTTTGCCCTTTTACTTGGTCTTACTCAAATAGTGAAATTAATATTAATCAGTCTGAAAGCTTTGCGAATACCATTATAAGACACATAAAATGCAGATGGATTACTTCTAGGTTCTCTTCTCTTATCAAAATAACTTATCGATATTTTTAAAAAGAGAAGTGCTGTGACATGGTGATTATTTCTGCTTACAATGCCAACACCTTTTTTAAGACCGTATTTTCATGCCAAAGTGACATCTTCCTGTGCACACATCTGAAATTCAGCTGCAAAGCCTGAAGCAAGACTGTAGCTGTAGAAGAGAAAGAAACGATGCTGAAAATCTGCCATGAACCCTCCTCTTTCCTCACAACCGGTTTCATTTTCAGCATTTTTTGCTAGTGAGGTTTTAATTGTTGTGTTTGTGGTGTTAGATCAAATAATCACTAAAGAGAAGTGATCTTGATTCCTTTTCAGCATCTAGGTTTTTTTGTTGTACTTTTTCCAATAAGTTGGCATTGTCAGAGAGTGTGACTTGATTTCTGTCTTTGTTGTTCATGCAGATGAGTCCTCCACAACGCTGAAAGTTGGCGCCTACATCTTGATTGGGATTGGATCTCTGTCAATGCTTATGGGCTTCCTGGGCTGCTTTGGTGCCATTTATGAGGCCCGCTGCCTGCTTGGGCTGGTAAGTGATTTATGGATCATTTTTATTTTATTTTATTTTTTATAATGCATATTTATTTATATACATGATATTGCGACTGACTACATCAAAGCCAGTGTGTTTTGGTCTCTTGGCTATTACAAGTATTTTATTTGATTTTTGATGTATTTATTTTTATAGTGCATATGTATTTATATACATATTACTACTGACTACATCAAAGCCAGCATGTTTTGATCTCAATTTTATTTTATTTTGTTTATATTTTGTAAAGTGCATTTTTATATCTAATATTATTACTGACTACATAAGTTTGTTTTTGGTGTGTGTGTGTGTGTGTGTGTGTGTGTGTGTGTGTGTGTGTGTGTGTGTTAGGTGTGCACATACAGCTTGTACAGTATAAAACCATTACGCCTATGGAAGGTCCCAGGGAAACTATAAAAACCAACATGTGTGTGTGTGTGTGTGTGTGTGTGTGTAACCAAAGACTTAAACTACTTCAGTCGTGTGTATTGAATTTATTTAAAACACGAGTTTCACAATTTAAGTTGAATTACTGAAATAAATGAACTTTTCCACAACATTCAAATTTATTAAGATTGCTGTGTGTGTGTGTGTGTGTGTGTGTATATATATATACATGCATGCATACATACATACATGCATACATATACAGTGACGGCCCAAAATATCTGCACCCTTGGTAAATATGATCAAAGAAACCTGTGAAAATTAATCTGCATTGTTAATCCTTTTGATATTTTATTTTACAAAAATTGCACATATCTAACCTTTCATTGGATAATAAGAATTTAAAATGGGGGGGAAATATCATTATGAAATACAAATTTTCTCTAATGCACATTGGCGATAATTAACGGCACCCTTTTATTCAATAATTTTTGAAACCCCAATTGGCCAATTTTACAGTTCTACATTTTTTTCCTATAATGCCTGATTAGGTTAGAGAACACCTGATGAGATCAGAGACCATTCCTTCATCCAGAATCACTCCAGACCCTTTAGATTCACAGCTCCATGTTGGCGCTTCTTCTCTTCAGTTCACCTCACTCATGTTCTAGGGTTCAGGTCAGAGGACTGGAATGGCCATAGCAGAAGCTTGGTTTTGTGCTCAGTGACCCATTTCTGTTGTTTTTGAGGTTTGTGTTTGGATTATTGTACGGTTGGAAGATCCAAATATGGCCCATTATAATATTTCTAACAGAGTCAGTCAATTATTGATTTTTTATCTGTTGGTATTTGATAGAATCCATGATGCCATGTGTCTAAACAAGATGTCCAGGACCTCCAGCAGAAATATAGGCCCACAACATAAAAAAAACAAAAGTAGATTTCATTGTACACATGGGGTACTTTTTATCCCTGTGTTCACCAAACCCATCTTGAGTGTTTGCTGCTTAAAAGCTCATTTTTTTGTTTCATCTGACATGTGGTGTTGTAGGTTCTGTTTGACACATTTTTTTAAAGGTTTTCTGCCCCCTATACTATTTTCTTCAATTCTCCAGCTGTGGTCCTTGGAGAGTCTTTAGCCACTCAAACTCTCCTTCTCACCGTGCATTAAGACGATATGGACATATGTCCTCTTCCAGGCAGTTTCGTATCATTTTATGTTGATTGGAAATTCTTAATTATTTTCACTGCTGTAGCTCTTTTCTTAAAGCCACTTCACTAATTTGAGAAGCTCAATTATCTTTTGCTGCACATCAGAAAAATATTCTTTGTTTTTTCTCATTGTGATGGATGATTAAGGGAATTTGGGCTTTGTTTTCCTCCTATTTATATTTCAGTGAAACAGGAAGCCATGGCTGGATTATTTCATGTTCATAATCACCCTGGAGTGCTCAAAACTGTGAATATGATATTTTACTCATAAGAATTTCATAATGATATTTCCCCCATTTAAAATTCTTTTAATCTAAAACAAGATACACAAATTTTTTATGGTCCTGTCAAGCAGTAAAAAAACTGAACATGATGAATAGGGCATGTGACTTTGCATGGTTAAATGATGTATAGCTGTTATCCCTTCGGCTGTTCTCAGTTTTGTTGCCAGCTTTTTTAACAATAATAACTGTATGTTGAGTTATTTTCAGAGGACAGTTAATCTTTACTGCTATACAAGTTGCACATTGACTACTCTAAAATGTATTCAGGTTTCATTTGTGTGGTAGTGTCCCTTGAAATGATATACTAAAAATGTTGCTGAAATGTGAGGGGTGTACTCACTTTTGTGAGTTACTGTATATGTCATGTTGTGTGTGTGTGTGTTGCTGCTAACTACGTCAAAGCCAGCTTGTTTTGGGCTCTGGGCTATTTTATTTATTTTGCATATATATATATATATATATATATATAAACAAACTGCTGACTGCATCAAGCTAGCTCATTCTGTTCTCTAGGCTTATAATATAAATTCTATTTAGTATCTAACTATATTCAGTTGTAGCTAAATTTGCATTGGTTTTTTTTGGTCACTATTTTTACTGTATTTATAAAATAACAGTGTTAATAGCTTGAGGTTTGACACTTTTTTCCAGCACAGCTTCATTGAGCACTGGACAATTCACAGACGCTATCAGGTGCTGCTACGCTGTAGTATTCACAGTCACAACAAGCCCAGAGTTATGTCTGCTTCAGAAAACCCTCACCATTAGCATGATAAAGAGAGAGTTTGAAATGGCTCTCTGAGGTTAATGCTGCTGGATTTAATGAGCTGGAGTGACAGGGATAAGCCAGTGAGATTTAGGGGATGTCCGTGCACGAACTGGGGGCCATATTAGTACCCGCTAGATCACTGGATAAGCATTGCGGTCAGCAAGGGTCTTTGTTAAACGTTTGACCCATTTAGAAAATAAAGTTAACTAGCTGTCACTCTTTTCATTTGCTTTATGTAGTCAAGCAGTGTTGAACGCTTGTTAATATGTCCAATAAACTTGTGCGAATGTTTGTCTGGACTTCTAATGGCTATAATATATCGATTAAAGGATATTTAAATCAAACCATGACATAGTAGGCTTTGAGGCTTTCGCTTTTATTTGAGTGTCCAAACTGACTCTTCTGTTCACTGTTTGCAGTACTTCACCTGCCTCCTCCTCATCCTCATTGCCCAGGTGACGGCTGCTGTCCTCATCTACTTCCAGAGAGACCTGGTAGGTGACCATACCTCTAAAAGTGTTATTTAAATGCTATTTATATACCATTTTAGTATCTATTCATATTTCAGAAATTTTATTAAAAATTATTTAATCGAATCATTATTTTTTAAAGATTCATTTTTTGGCGTTTTTGCCTTTTTATAATGATAGGACAGTTAGTTGACAGGATGCGAAGTGGGAGGAGATAGAAAGGGGAGGGGGGATTGGGAAAGGTCCATGAGCCAGGACTCAAACTTGGGACACCTAAAGTACAACAGCGCCGTTTGTTGATGTGCTGCTGAGGCCAGTGGCACCGACAAAACAAAACAAAAAATCTAGACAAATATCTAGTCTGTTCTATTACCCCAAATGAGATGTGATCGTTATATTTAAAAATATAAATTATATTTACTATTTAATTTAATTTTAAAGATATTACACTTTTAAAGGAATAGTTCACCCAAAATGAAAATTCTGTCATCATTACTCACCCTCAATTTGTTCCAAACCTGTATAAATTAATTTCTTTTTTTTACATAAAAGAATGCATTTTCAATAATGTTTGTCACCAAACAGTTTCTGGTCCCCATCGATTTTCATAGACTTTTCCCCCCGTTCTATGGAAATCAGTGGAGACCAGCAACTGAAGAAAGAACACCGGTTTTGAACAACTTGAGGTATTGTAAATTATGATAATTTACATTTTAGAGGTGAACTGTCACTTTAAATGGCTTTAGTATAGTTACAGTAAAGTACTGTTGTTAGCTGGTAGTGTAGCTAATGGATGTAACCAAGCTAAAAAAAGAAGAAGCTGTTTAAAATAACTTCCCCAACACTAAATCAGAACAGCTGTTTTCTAATCAGACGAGTTTATCTGGAACCACCACTTTTACTATGTGAATATTTAGTACGTTTCTCCTAAATTGCTCAGAAGTGTTTTGGTGGTAACATGTTATTTTCTGATGTTTGCATATCACAGCTTTTTTGGGGGGATGTTTCGTGCAACACATTACTAGCTTGCAACACTTTTTCTAGTCAGCTGTTGTGACTGTTCTGTAATCTCATAACCCTTTGGTTTTAACCCATCGTGTTGGGTAATAGGTAGTAACAGGAAATGTGTCGGAGCAAGTTAACAGGTGGGAACTGGGGATTTTAAATTAAGTAGCCGAAGGAAGATTTGCGCATCATTTTTGCTGTATTCCACTTCCTAATTCATTTAAATGGAACTCATTCACTTTCCGTTACACAACAGTCACCTTATGGCACAAGATTGTGTGTGTGTGTGTGTGGTATGTGAGATGTTTCCGTGAGTAACAGAAACAGGTGTCGTCTTTGAAGTGGGCGAGTCTACAACCATCGTTTTATCTCTTGTTGACAACAGCGCCCTCTTTAAGAACAAAATCAAAATACACAATCATTTCACACCAAAGATGATTAAAAAAACAACAAGACTTGCACTTTATCTCATCAGCCTTTCTGTAGTATTGGGATTAGATGTATACACATCCTCTAATGCAGGAGTTTAACTCAACTGTGCTTAGTCAGCCTATCTTAAACCAGTTTTAGTTAAGTAACCGCAGCCATAAGCACAAGCTTAATGCTCAGTGGTGTTTAGTCTGTTTTTGTGTATTATTATATAGATATTTTACTTTTAGTATAGCGTGTCTAGTCTTCCTGGTAATGGGAGTCTGTGCTAGGGCTTGCTCTGTTTTCTCTGTATGCTTCACCACAGGGCATGCTGACTGCTTTTCCCAGAACAGGGCGAGGTTCTCAACAGTCTCTTACACCCTCTGTTTTTCTGTGTTAAGTTTATCATTGCCATAGCCCCCCTCAGTGCAGTGTACTTCACCAGCCCTCATACACACACATGCACTTCAAACAAGATGATCTCAAGATAAAGTTCACTTGAACACTGATTTGATGTTTCAAGGTTTTCCTTGTGGATGTATCATTTTTTATTTATTTAAAGATTTTTTTTTAAACTGTAAGTGATGGTTTTGTCAGTTAAATGACAATCAGAAGGAGTTGAAATACTTTTATGCAAGGATACATGAAAATGATCAAATAGTGACTGTAAAAACATTTGTTATAAATGCTTTCCATCTTAACTTTCTATTTATCAAAACGTCTTGAAAAAAATTCCTGGTTTATTATTAAGAAGCAAAACTGGTTTCAACATTGATAATAATAGGAAATGTTTCTTGAGCAGCAAATCAGCGTATTAAAATGAGTTTTGTAAGATCATGTGACACTGAAGACTGGAGTAATGGCTGCTGAATATTCAACTTTGGCATCATGATAATAATAGGAAATGTTTCTTGAGCAGCAAATCAGCGTATTAAAATGAGTTTTGTAAGATCATGTGACACAGAAGACTGGAGTAATGGCTGCTGAATATTCAACTTTGGCATCACAGTGATAAATTACGTATTAAAATATATATTTATTTAAATATTAAAAACATTTAGATATGAAAATAGAAAAGAGTGATTTTATATTGAAATGATGTTTCACAGTATTACATTTGTTCTGTATTTTTCTACACCCTTGGTGATTTCAAAATATTAAAGTCGGTGACACTTTACAATAACATTTGATTTCACATTCGATAATGTATTAGCTAGCATAAACTAGCAATGAGCAGCAATTATTAATCTTTAACGTTAGTAAAAAATGAAATTGTTTGTTCATGTTAGTACATTAACAATGTTAAGAAATACAACTCTGGATTTTAATAATGTACTAGTAAATGTTGAAACTAACATGAACTAAAATGAAAACATGTTGTAAATGATCCAATGCTGTAGAAGTATTTTTCCCTGTTAACTAATGAAACCTGAAACCTTATTGTAAAGTGTTACCAAAAAGTCTTGCATAATCCAGTCTTTTGAATACTTGTATTTATTTATTGCTCGTAGGATTCTTAAAAACAACAACACAAGAATCATAGCTAATAAAATATTTTTGCTTTAATTAATTTAACATAAATGCAGCTAATTATGCAAAAATATACAAAGTTTGAATGGTAGTGTATGAAAATTCATTTCGTTTCAAGCATTAAAGAATGTTGATTGCTGTAGAAATATCAGATAACAGTTAGTGTTTTTCAGTTGACAAGAAAGTGTAAATCCAGATACATCCTAACATGTCTCCATGTGTTTATTTTTAGCTGAAACATGAGATGTCCAGTATTGTGAACTCAGTTCTGGTGAACTACACCGGTCATAACAAGACATCCGAGCATGCCTGGGACTACCTCCAGAGAACGGTGAGCTTTTCCTTCAGCTATTGTCTGCCATTTCCGCCCTCACTGATTTTTTCCATCATTCCCGCAGTCTCTTACAGGAATATCTGTTGCACATAGAAATGACAGATGATGACTTTTCTCATGGCTTTTTTTCTCTTGTTATTTTCATTTAGGTTTTCTGCAACAATGTGCCTAGATTTTAATGTTGTATTTTATGCTGAAATATAAAATAATGTCCTGCTTTTTTTTCTCTCTCACAGATGAAGTGCTGTGGTTGGACTGGACCGTCTAACTGGACGGAGAATGTGGTGATAAAGAATAATTCTCAGATTCTATATCCATGTTCCTGCAGAAATGTATCTATCGGCGGCACAGAAATAAACGAAACAGGCCTGTGTGAAGCTTTGTCCCTGATTGGCCAGTCTTTACTACGGTACACACATACAGCATATTCCTATATATATAACCCTGGACCACAAAACCAGTCAGAAGTATATTCTGTAGCAATAGCCAACAATACATTGTATGGGTCGATTTTATGGGTCGAAATATTATCGATTTTTCTTTATCGAAGTAAAGATCAGGTTCCATGAAGATATTTAGTAAATTTCCTACTGTAAATATATCAACTTAATTTTTGATCAGTATTATGATTGCTAAGGACTTCATTTGGACAACTTTAAAGGAGATTCCATCCATCCATCCATCCATCCATCCATCCATCCATCCATCCCCCCCTCCCTCCCTCCAGATTTCAGATGCCAAATGTTGTCCTATCGTAACAAACATACATCAATGGAAAGCTTATTTATTCAGATGTATAATTATCAATACTAAAAAATGTGACCCTTATGACTGTTTTTTTTTTCTATTCTGAATTCTTTCCCATAATGCCATCGCTTTGATTCATTTGGAAACTGTATCATATTTGTAGGATATACCCAGTCCCGTTGTTTGAATAAGCGAACAAAGAATTTACTGTAAATCAAAACGTTTCCTGTAAACTAGACTTTCACTTTCTTTCCCCTAGCTTGAGTTTGGCTTGTTCTGTTTGTCTCTTCTGTCGTTATCTTTGGACAGCTCCATCTGTTCAGGATCATTTCCAAACACTGCGTATCTTTTTTCTCCCCAGTTGTTCTGTTTTTTATTTCTCTCCATGCCTGTTTCCAGGGTTGTGAATCTAGTGTGGAGGACTGGCTCCTAAGGAACTGTGGAGTTATTCTGGGAGTCTGTGTAGGAATAGCAGTGATTGAGGTAAATCTAGAAAGTGTGTCTTGTAAAATACATGTCAAATTCATGGTTATTTACTTCTAACAATGTTTCTGTGTGTGGATTATATGAACGTTCATTTGTTATTTGGCACTGTACATAAATATGGTAACGCCTTGTTGTTCCATTACTTTTGTTTCTGAAAAAACAAACAAATATTGTTTGCATAATCTGTTGTATTTATATTCAGTTATATTAATTTTTAGTTGAAATCTCCTTTTATTAGGCACTATTTGTTTTTATTAAGTATTTTAATTATTTAATTTTTTTAATAATTACATAAATTCATAAGAAGCATAAAATTTTTTTATTAGATGTATACGTTACCATTCAACGGTTTGGACTTGGTAAGATTTATGCATTTGACAGAAATCTGATGCTCACCAAAGCTGCATTTATCTGATAAAAAATGCAATAAACACCATAATATTGTGAAATATTATTACAATTTTGAAAAACTGTTTTCTATTTAAATATATTTTAACAAGTTTTTTTATTCCTGTGATGGCAAATTTGAATTTTACTAAAAATGAAATTCTAAATTAATTTGAATTTTACTAAAAATACAGGTTTGTTTGTCGTAATTATTATTGGCTTCATATAAAACTATAAAAGTCTATACTGTATCTGCCCTGATTTAGCCTCTTGTGTGTGTGTGTGTGTGTGTGTGTGTGTGTGTGTGTGTGTGTGCGTACATGAGAGAGAGGTGGGGAACCAGATTATGATCACTGTCTTCTCTGCTTCAGCTTTTAGGGATGATCCTGTCCATGTGCCTCTGCAAAAGTGTCCAACAGGAGGATTACACCAAAGTACCCAAATATTGAGAGCAAACCCCTTTTCAGTGACTCACTTACACGTCAGAAAACACTGGTGTTACAGCTTCTCCACACCAGCAACAACAACTGAAACAAAGCCGACCAGACGACATCCGATCACCCACCCACACACACACACACGCACGCACGTTCTTCAATTTATTATCCCCTTGTTTAAGATCGGCGTTTTCCGTTGAGAATTCTTTTATCTTTTTCTTTTAAAGAAACTAGTGATCTTTTTCTTGTTAGTGCTCTGCAGGGTCTGAATAGCTTTGTTTGGGTTCTCACGTGTGTATAGAGACATATACCGTACGCTGACTGTTGCGTTTATGCTTTTCTTTGTTCCTCGTATCTGAGAGCACTTTAGTGATTAGCGAGTTTGAAATGGGAAAGAGCTAATAGCTACTTTTTAAAATATTTTTATAATCTAGAGGGGAATATCAACTTTTTTTACCTATTATAATTGTTTTATTTGTATGAGAATTGTGTACTTTCAATTCAGTTATGTGTATATATATATATATATATATACGATTGACATACTTCAATGAGGTTTATTCTTACTGAATAACTACATCCTAATTATGGCAGCACTTAATGATGGCTTTTCTGCATGTAAGCGAAGTGTTATTAGCCGGGGCTGGGTCACTCAGGGCGGAGGCAGGTGCGGTGTGGGTAAAGATGGCTGTGGTTGAGGAATGCTTGGGCAAATGACAAGTCTGAAGGCTGGAAAATAGCGTTTCTTGTGGTTTACATACATCGCTCTGTAGATCAGGGTGTGTATGTGTATTTAGGTTGGGCACGTATCCCACAGATCCTTGCTGTGCTGGTGTGGGTAAAACAGCTGTAGAGACTGATCCTGCTGACTAGCTTCAGCTGTAAGAACATCTGTCTTCCTGTTTCTGATCCATTTCAGCTCAACCAAAACAGGTCTGTGTCGTGTGATGAAGTTGTGAGACTTTTTAATCTTTGCGTCTCTTCTTTTTAATATTTTTGTGTCTCTGGTTTTATTTCAAGTGAAGCTGATGTAAACAGTGTCAGATTTGTGAGTGTAGTAAGTCTGGTGTCGTTTATATCCGTAGTTGTTCTCTGGGCCGTGTTAGTGTTAGTTCAGAAAAGAAGCAATCGAAGCTTCTTCTGAGAAGGTTAGAGAAAAGGATGACCATGTCGCTGTCTGTAAGGCCATTTCCAAACAAGAAATCTTTCTTGCTCTGTCCTTTAAAACAAATTACCATTTGTATTGTAGTGTGATAGACCTAGAAGAGACATTCCTCTTGATGATTGTTCACATTTCAAGATTGAGTACATTTTTTTTGTATTTTGCCAAGAAACTGTCTCCTAGAACTCTAGTTTAGATACTTAAGTATTTTATTTTTTTCAGAAATTGACCAATATTTGGATAACTGTATTTTCAAGGTAAAGTGAAGATGAAGGGCTTTTTTCTACGTTTCTTATGAGATTTTCTGTTTATCTGGGAAGCCATGTTTATGTTGTGAGCTTTACCGGCATCTTAAGTAGTACAAAACATGTCTATGCAATAGTTCTAATTTGGATTAAAAGAAAAATTTGACACAGTATGTGTGATTTTCATTATTTGTCATTGAGTGGGTGTTTTTTAATCTTTGATCAGTTCAGTCTCAATGTAACGTCATGAGAGACACAACTTTATTTCTTTCTCCTAGAGCAGGGGTGTCAAACTCAGTTGCCCTGCCAGGGCCCTGCAGCGTTTAGATGCAACCTTAATTAAACACACCTTATCCAGCTAATCAAGTCAGGCTTATTTGAAAACTACATGGTTTGTGTGTTGGAGCAGGGTTGGGTTTAAACTGAGTTTGACACCCCTGTCCTAGATTATCTTCCTAGTACATTGTAATGGTCTGCCTTTTTATGTGAATCGAGTCACTTATGTTCACCAAGGCTGCATTTATTTGATTAGAAATACAGTAAATACTGTACAGTTTTCATATATTTCACATATTCTTTTAAAATGTATTTATTTTGATGGAAACGCTGTATTTTCAACCGTTTCTAGTGTTCTAGTATGGGGGATGGGGGTCCGGGATTCTTGGTGTCCATATAAAAGTCTTTTTAGAGTCACTTTTGATCGATTTAATGCATCATTGCTGAATAATAAGTATTAACTTACAGTATTAAGTCCTGCTGACTCCAAACGTTTATATGCCATAAGAGGTGTATACAACGGATGTATTAGCCTAATTCTTGCTTCGACTGCATTGGAAGTTGTAACCAGAGGAGGGCGCTATTGGTTAACATGTGATCTGGGTATCTAACTGCTCATGCGTATCATAAAGTTCATGATATTTCATGTAGAAAAGGGCAGCATGAAGTTTTACATTTCATCATTCTGCTTATCTTTTATCTCAAAATATATTTTAATAATTACAGACAATATACAGGAATCTTTAATTCCACTTTGTATTTATAATTAAAGGCTTATGTATTATGAATGTTATTTGTGGCTAATTATATATTCTCATATCCCCACAAGAGGTCTGTCGTTATTCTCACTGAGGTCCAGTTGTCTGTTCTAATAGCAGGAAAAGAATGTGGTCTGAAAGGACGATGAAAATCTTGAAAATGTCTCGATCGAACCTCTGCGGGTCCCATAAAGAGAAATGAAGAAACCGCTTTGCTGTCTGTCACGGAGGACAAGTGACCTCAGAACCGCTGCCAGGAAATCTGGTTCTGTAGTTACATTGACAGTAGTCTATCTGAACATGTGCTGGTGGTTTGCTTTTGCATATGATCTAAATTCATGACCCAAATTCAGTTATTTAGTTCCATACCCAGTACATTCTTTAGTTCTTATGTGAAAATCTGCATTGCTTTTCGAATGAGTGTGTTTTGTACATTCACAGGTTGTTATATATAGGGCCTACATTCTAGAGCAAATGTTGAATATGTTTTAATCTAATAAAGTGTCATTTTAGTTAGTTATGGAACCCCCCCATATGTGTGATGAATAGTGGTTGGAAAATAACTGCTTTTGACTCGTCAGCAGGAGAATTTGGAAGTTGGCTCATAAAGTGCATGCTGCATCCTCTTCTTGTGCTTTCCTGGAAATGGTTTTACTCATCCACAGCACAGAAGTCACTTCCACCTGAGGGCCTCATCCTGCTGGAACGCCCCTGCTGGACTTCCTGTTTTCAGCTGTTGTCTCCCTGGCATACTGACTCGTATTGTATGTAACGCTCTAGTCAATGACACCGTGATATCAGGCGAAAGCTGAGCCTTGACTGAACTTTAACGCTTGCACAACAACCAATGACATCTCGGGATCATATGGGCTCTTTGCAGAGGTGGAAAGAGTACGAAAATATTCTACTCAAGTAAAAATACCATTACATTAATTACATTTTACTTAAGTACAAGTACCAGCCTAAAAATCTACTCAAGTAAAAATTTGCTCATTTAAAATGTACTCGGAGTAAAAATTATTTTGATTTTAACTGTGGGAGGGAGGCAAAAATGAGATAGGCCAAGGGTGTCAAACTCAGTTCCTGGAGGGACACAGCCCTGCACAGTTTAGATAAAACCCTAATTAAACGCATCTGATCCAGCTAATCTAATCATTTAGGCTTATTTGAAAACTACATGGTATGTGTGTTGGAGCAGGGTGGAACTAAACTCTTTAGGAACTGAGTTTGACACACCTGGGATAGGGGCCTATAAATCTCAAACTAGGTGTTTTTAATTAAAGGAATCAGTTATTTAGAATAATAACACATTTGGGCTGTTACCAGGCAAATTAAATCAGTATCAACTAAATTCATCTTTGCAATGCAGAGGAAACACAGAAGCTTCAGCTGAAGTGGCATACATGTATTTACACAGTTTAATGCAGGACACTAATGCATTTAACCTGCAGTTACAAATGCAGAAATAATGTTTTGATATATAAGACATAAAATATTAAATACTGATTTGAAATTATAAAAAACTAAAGATACTTTAAATGTGAAATTAAAACCACCAGTAGGTGTCAGCAAGTCAGTGTTAATAAGTGAGTCACTGTGATTAAACCGAATCATTTAAACAGTTGATTCATTCAGGAACGAAACACAGTCATTGCTCAGAGATGCAAAACTGTGTATGGTGACTGTGTTTGGAATTATTTTTGTTGTCGAAATAGAGCAAAAACAGGTGTCTAAAATGCAAGTCTCTTAATTAACTTGTTTTTTAACTGTTGTAAAAAATCTACAGGCCTGTGTAATCATGCTGATTTTTTGAGAAAACGGCACTCTTCGTGTGATATTGATTTAGTATGTGAAATGTAGTATGATACTATACATTTTCTGCCCCTATATCTTCAACTTAGTGATAATTCTAAATGCATTTTAACAGACTGAATCACGCAGTGAAAGAATGCACTCTAAATGGGCGCGCACTAGTCTCATCTACTAGACTTCACAGCACTCTAGGAGTGTTTTGTTTGGTTTTTGGCAAAATACTGATAATGTCAAATCGCACATCGTTAAAACAACAATTACTATATTATCTCAGATGATATTGCACACCCTGCACCACTGTCTTTTTGGCTAATTTGTGCAAAACATTTTGCTAAGCCGTTAAAGCTTAATTTTAACCACCAATGCAACGATGTAAGTATCTACCTTACTTCTACATGCTTGCGAAGGGTTGATGTTGATATATTATAAGCTGCTAGTTCGGTCTCCCGAGGCAAACACAGCTTACACAGCATAATAGAGCATAAACATGGCCAGGGGTTCACTTCATTTCCTTTGAGTTCAACTTCAGCAGAATACGACGGGGTCTGGTTTTCAGCTGGGTCTGCACCATAACTCCTGTCATGTCCATCTGTATCTTTCTTGTGATTTTAGCGCCAGTTTGTTCTCCTGCCCATTATTTATTGCAGTAGTTTCCACGGAGCGATTTTTTTTTTTTTACTCCGTAATTAATGTGTTTTAAAATGTAGCAAAGTACAATACTTCAAAAAAAATATTTAATTAAAAGTTAAATTAAACAGTTACAGTAACGCACTCGAGTACATGTAATGTGTTACTTTCCACCTCTGGCACTTTGTAACAAACACAGAATTGATCTTTTTTTTTTTTGACACATTTGGCACATGTTTGGGCAAAATTCAAGAAATAAATATTCTATTATAGGCAATGTTCCCTCTATTTTTTTTTCTTGTTGAGCTAAATTTTTCTCAGTTGGGTGGGCATTTCGGTCACCTGAGCAAAAAAATCTTTATACCAGACCTGTACAACACAAAAAGTGTGTATATTAATATATGAAAAGTTATTTTATAGTATATTAAATGTAATATATTTTAAAATATAATTTATTCCTGTGAAGCAAAGCTGAATTTGCAGTGTCACATGATCCTTAAGTAATCATTCCAATATGTTGATTTATAATCAATGTAGGAAAAAAGTTTTGCTGCTTAATATTTTTTAGGACCAGTGATAATTTTTCAGGATTCTTTGATAAATAAAAAAAGTTAACAAGAACAGTGTTTATTCAAAGTATGAATGTTGTTTTTTAATATGCACTACTATTCAAAAGTTTGGGATAAGTAAATTTATTCAGCAAGGATGTGTTAAATAGATAAAAGGTGATATTAAAGACATATTGTATTCATCAAAGAATCAAAGAAAAAAGTATCACATGTTCCAAAAACAATTAAGCAGCACAACAGTTTCAACACTGATAATAAATCAGCATATTAGAATGATATCTGAAGATCATGTGACTCTGAAGACTGGAGTAATGATGATTAAAATTCAGCTTTGCTTCACAGGAATAAATTGTATTTTAAAGTATATTAAAACAGGACACAAATATTACATTTTTTTCTGTATTTTGATCAAATAAATGCAGCCTTGATGAGCATAAGAGAGTCCATTCAAAAACAAGGTCAATTATCTATTAGGTTTATGATATAGGCGTAACATAATATCAAAACAAACTGAAGCATTCAAACGAATAGAACAGAATAGAAAATAAACTGAAGCATTTAAACTGAGATCTGTAAGCTAAATATTTTCTTATATAGCTATCTAAACATCCCTATGAATTTTGGTTTGCACAATACACCTATGTGTGACTGTATATATCTCAAGAGTTTTGTTACCGTTCTGTGCCCATCCTCCACTATTTCCAGCACTTAATCAAGCCACTCTTCTTTAATACATGAGGATGTTTTATTTCACATGTCATTGCGTTTGCGCTGATTCTCTATTTGAGCTATTTCGTCCACAACCATTGAAGTATTGGGTTTCTACAGCGACTCATTTGGCGCACATCATTCTCTTTCAGTCTTTCTGTGAAACATGTTATCCACATTCACCGGTTCTAACTCTATAATGATTTCAACTCTATAGCGGCTTGCGCATTGCGAATCTTTAGTTTTTACTAGAATTCAATCAAATGGCTTCCCAACTAATTTTTTTGCGTGTGCGCGGCATATTATTTATCTGCGCGGCCAATGCGGAAGACTTGTGCATCCGCACGCGCACAGCTTAAAGGGAACAGTGGGTGGGGCATATGGCTATATAATGCAGGCATTCGCCAAGGCTCCTCAAGTTACTTCGACTGAAGCGACGACTGAGTCGTGCAGCCGCTTAGCACGGCAAAATACGCAGTACTCATTCAGTATCTCAAGGAACCGAGGTTACGTTAGTAACCGAGTACGTTCCCTATCGATACTACACTTCGTAATACATCAAAGACGCTAGGGGAACCTATATTATCCCGCCGTGTTTATGCTAGGGGAACGACCAACACTTGAACTTACCTTAGGCATCAAGAGGGACCAAGTATTGTACAGGGCAGCCATGCAGAAGGTCATGGGGTCAAACTCATAGAGGTCGACCCAGCTTCGATTAATTATCCCAAGTAAGTCTGTACAGCCTCGGAGCTCTATTGAGGGCCAAGAGCGTAGAAGAAAAAGGCAAAAGCCCGTACTGGTTTGTCATATGACGAGTGAGCCTGTTATGCAGAAAGGACCCTGGCCTGTAAGGCCGTAACTTCCAGATTATAAAACCTGGCAAATGTGGACGGTGAGGCCCAGCTGGCCACCGCACATATCTCTGCAATGGACACACCGCTAGACCACGCCCAGGAAGAGGCGATGCCTCTAGTCGAGTGGGCTCTTACTCCCATGGGGCATTGTTGGCCCAAAGAAGAGTATACTAGCGTAATAGCGTCAATTATCCATCTGGATAGTCTCTGCTTTGGGACCGGGCTGGGGGTGCCAAATTGTTCGGGCTGGGGGTGCCAAATCGTTCCTTTCGCCTGAGAGAGAAGGTCTCGTTTCAGGGGAATGGGCCATGGGGCTGCAGTGAGCAGCCGCGCCAGCTCCACAAACCAATACCCCTAACAGAACTCTGTTCTTCAGAGCTTCTGTTCCCTGATTCGCCTGATTACCTGCGAGATCAGGGTAAACGGGGGAAAGCGTAAAGGAGGAGGTTGGGCCAGTCATGGGCAAACGCATCCGTGTCCTTCGAAAAATAAGTTTGGCAATGAGTGTTATCTTCTGAGGCAAAGAGTTCGACCTCTGGTTTGCTGAAGATTCCCCATATTTCCTGAACCGTTTGTGGGTGGAGCGTCCACTCATCTGAGGGGACATTGCTCCGAGATAGCATGTCTGCTCCCAGGTTCAGTTTGCCCAGCACATGCGTTGCTCTCAACGAGTACAAGTTGAGCTGAGCCCACCTCAAGAGGCGCTCTGCTAGAATAAAGTGGTTCCTCGAGGAAAGACCACCCTGGCAATTTATGTAGGACACCACCGTCATACTGTCTGAGTGGACTAAGAATTGATGTCCCCTCAGGTCTGGCAGAAAGGTGTGAAGGCCCAAACATACTACCAGCTTTTCCAGGCAGTTGATGTGAAGGTAACCTTCCTTCTTCGACCAGAGGCCGAAGGCCGGTTTGCCGTCGCAGACCGATACCCAACCTAACTTGGAGGTGTCTGTCAAGACCACCTTCCTTCTGCAGACCATGCACAGGGGCACGCCCCGTTCCATCCACTGATGTTCTTCCAAGGGGCCAGAACTGCAACGGCAGATGAGGTCATGAGGCCCAGCATCCTGAAACGCTTTGAAAGGGCGAGGGACTCTGAGTTTGAATGAAGCCACAAGCTCCTGAATGGCCAGTGCATGTTCTGGTGTGAGTCGATAACTGTTCCCAGGAACGAAATTCGTTTACTGGTGGACAGTGCGCTCTTGGCAAAATTGACCCTGAGTCCCTGAGCACTCTAAGTGGCTGAGGAGCACAGATCTGTGAGATAGAAGCTCGTCCTCTGACTGGGCCAAAATGAGCCAGTCGTCGAAGTAATTCAGGATGCGGATTCCCATCTGTCTCAGAGGGGAAAGAGCAGCATCCATGCACTTTGTAAAAGTGCGGGAAGCCAGGGACAGCCCAAAGGGTAGGACCGTGTATTGATAAGCCACTCCCTCAAATGCGAATCTCAAGAAAAGCCTGTGGTGGGGGGTTATCTGGATGTGAAAGTAAGCGTCTTTCAGATCCAGCCAAAAGAACCAGTCCCCTGGGCATATTTGCGAGAGGATCTGCTTCGATGTAATCATCCTGAACGGCCATTTTATAAGGGCGCGATTCAGATCGAGGATGAGTCTTAGACCACCATCCTTCTTGGGGACGATTAAGTAACGGCTGTAGAATGCTGACTCGCTCTGTGCTGGGGAAATGGTTTCCATGGCTCCTTTTGCCGGCAAACTTATCACTTCGGTGCGCAGGACGTGAGCGGTGCTGCGCTGAACCGATGTGGAGACCACGCCACCAAATCACGGGGGTCTTCGAGCGAATTGAAGTGTATAACCTCGTTTTATTATCCCCATAACCCAATCTGACACTCCGGGGATGGCCATATAAAATGGTGTGTGTTTCCGAATAACCATATAATTCCGCTAAGTAGGCGACAGTCTTATTACAAATAACTAACACTAAACTAAACCCAAGTGCTAATCTTAACTATATCCACCTTATTTTGCAACACGGACGTTGGATTTTTTTTGTAATGTGTGTGAGACTTACAATTCATTAACTGGTAAATAACTTGGAGAATAACACTATAGTTAAAAGTTTAAAACAATTTGTGCTACAAACAAATGTGTTTATAATTCAAATACAATCAAATAATATGATGAGAAGTACCAGTAGGCCTATGCAACATCATACAGCATAACTAACTGTGTTGTTGCTACCCACTGATCTACAATTATATAAGTGGTTGTACCACAAAAAAATAACATGGAAGTGGATGACAGCAAAAGTCTCACACATTCAAGTTACAAATGGCCGTGTTAAACATAAGATGGATAGTAAGTACATGTAATTCAGTGTACTTTAAAAAGTGTTACTCAAATTGTGATATTTCACAATATAACAATTTTACTGTATTTTTGATCAAATGACTGCAGCCTTGGTAAGCATAAGATACTACTTTCAAAAATATAAAAAATCTTAACGATCCCCAAACATTTGAACGGTAGTGTAAATATATGTTATATAATTTCAATATATATTTTTATTGGTGACAAACTTTTTTCTGGCTTTTTGTCCAATTTTCATTGTATTTTTTTAAATTTGAATTACATATCTGAATTCAGTTTACTACAGTATCTTAATTCAAATTCAAAAATTGAATAATAATAAGCACAAATAATTACTGAGAAAACAGCAAGAGAAGAACACTGCTGTGCACTGCATTGAGTGAACAGCACAGGAAAACCAAGAGATTTCCATTACTAAAACAAGTACGAAGACCCTTCACAAGGCACATGTGTATCATAGGCCATAATAAGTGATGGTCAAGGCCATCGGGGTGTACTTTCCGGCTTAAAGGTCTCTGGTTTTGCAGTATCTCCAGAGTTTTTGAGTCAGGCAATAAATTAGCTGACTCTGCTGATAACTCTGAAACGAATGCCCACGTTTCCTCTGTAAAGTAGGTGAAAGAATTTGTTGAATCAGCAGTTTTCCTCACATTTGTACCTCTGTGGTTTGAATGTAAATGCAGAGTCTGTACTGCTACTTTATCACCGTTCAGCCACAGTACAATTTTTCTACTGTGTAGCAGATAACATGATTAGCATTACTTTTGCACCTGCACATTATCACTTGTGACAAATGTGTTGTGCACATCCGGTCCTGTGCACTGGGTTTCACCATTTAGCAAATCCTGACAGTGGTAATTTATTTTTCATATGTCCTCTGCCTGTCTGAACTCATTTTGTTGATGGACATGTGGGGGGGGAGGAGAGTAGGAGAGTATGAAAGAGAGTTTACCTGGTGTGTGTGTGTGTGTGTGTGTGCGCACTCTAGAAGACTGTTAAGATGCTTGTTAATTCAATAACTGAGCTTGTTATCCAAAGGCGATGGCCTAAAGTCACTGATGCAGAGAAATGTGTTCAATAACATTTGTTGGTTACTTAATATACAAATAATTTACAATTCCTCATGTCTATCAAAACCTCTGTGACATTTTATTTTCCATAGAACAGAAAAGGAAAAATCTTTTACAGAATGTCCAAGCTTCTCATTTCCATACAAAGAAAATTAATGGGGACTATTTCCTGGCAAGATTTGAATGAATAGGGACTTTTTACATTATGCTATCATATGACTTCTGAAGAGTTTCATATTTTTATTTGATTATGATTTATTGTATTTTTATGACAGGTCTTGGTCATGATCCACTTCTCACAGCCTTTGAGAAAGCAGATTGAACCTTCATTACAATATCTTAGAAGAATGAAAGTCATGCAGGTTTAAACCAACATGAAAATGACTGAATGAAAGAATTGAGGTGAACTATTCTTTCATTCAATGCTATTTTCTGCGGAAAAATGTGTATGATATAATGTCTGCAATGTAATACAGTATGATATCTGATCCTTATTATTTCATTCTCTTTCTGTCATTTAAAAAAAAACTTATTCACACACAGCTGCAAATTATCAAATTCATCCAGGTAAACCTGTCATTCATAACCTTGCTGAATACCAGTATGAGCCAAGCCAGTCAAATTTGAAGCTTTATACAAACCAATTTGCTGTGATGAAATATTTTCGTTGGCTAAAAGCAATTGAATTTCATTTTTCTCCCTATGCTAAGCAGATGTCATCTCTCTCTGTTTATTCACAGCAGACTCATTTGCTATCTAATGTATGCATATTGTATGCTCCCTCTTGGCAGTTTGCTATCATTAGTTCACAATACACACTACCCACACTAACAACATTTTTCAATCCAAAGTCTTTAGAATAATATGATTACCCATTAGCCCGTTGTTTTAGTCTGAGACATGAGGAGAAACAGAAGAAAGATATGGAACAAAAGAATAAAGAGATGAGCCGAACATTAAAGAAGTAAAAAGAAGGATATTTTTTGCTATATAATAAAATGACTTTCTGTCAATTTTATCACACCTTGCTCGACCTAAAACATCATCATTATATTTTTGCTATTTTGTTAGCGCTTATCACACTTTTAGACTAAAGTCTCTTTGCCGAACTCCACAGTCCGGTTCTCATTATTGCTTGCGACAGCATTTTCTTTATATTTTGCACTCCATCTCAAACAATGGCGGCTGTGGGTACTGTGGCCTTTCGCTTATCATTTTTGCAGCAATGGATAACAATGCCGAAATGTTAATGGGTAACTTTAGAACACTTTGCTTTTTAGGAAGATGTAAAGCGATTACATGTTAATGATGCAAACAATAGTTTCCAATTCAATTCCAGTACCACAACTGAGCTTTGTTTTGCACCCGAGACATTCTCATTATCTCATAATTCAAGCTATATCTCTTATTTTGTTGCAGTATACTGATATTAGAGCAGATGACTAATGATAATGATTGACAATGCTAATTCCAGGGCTCGTTAGGGTGATTTTGTATATCCCTTTGTGTAATAGCTTCATAAATGGTAAAATTGAGTCTTACATCCTGCTTTTTTTCTAAATCTGATTTACAATAATGTTTTTGGAAACAATTAGCCGGATGTAACTTTTGAAGAGAACATGCAATAATGTCTCTAAAGGCTGTAATACACTGAACAGGGCAACTTCGCCCCTGTTTACAGTCTAAGAGTTAAGGAAAGTCTGAGGTTACGTCTACGTTAATCCAGATACATTTGAAAACGCTCATTTCAAAACATTCTCTGTCCACATTTTTTAAGAGCTTTTTATGCCTTTAAATGAGACAGGATAGTGGAGAGCTGACAGCAAAACATCGGGTGAAGAGAGGGGAGCGAATTCGGCAAAGGACCTCAAGACGGTAATCAAAATTCGGTCACCTTGAGCATAGTTACACTGTATCAGCCCACTAACCACATAGCTATCTGTGCCGACTTCTGCCCACACTTGCAGTTAACCATTTTCTAAAAGTTTCTTGTCCATGCTGAAATGTCGCAAAATGCAACAAATCATCTTCTTGAATGTGTAAATTGTAATACAATCTCAATGAGATGATTCCAAGAGACCAGGCAAGATAAAGTTCTCATGCGATTCTTCTGCCACAATAATTTCATTAGCAAAACATCTCACCACTTACAGGTTGTACTCAATCGATATTCTATGTATGATCTAAAAAGCAATTGCCATCACGTAGCAAATATTCTTTACAAGGATGTAATATAAAGATTCTGATAGAAAGTCTGATAGTGTGTGATCCTCAATAGTTTAGTGTATGATGCCCAGTTTTTCTGTGTAACCATCAAGTCAGTAAGTGTATGAGGCCTAGTGTTTCAAAATTTGTTCTGATTTTAAATGTCTTGTAGTGTATTTCAGCTTTAAATGATGTTCAGTTGTGTCTACATTGCTTAAATCCCAAAAGAAGAACCCAGACAAAGGTTAAGGCTCTGCCATCAGTATCAAGTGCAACAGCCTGCATGCAAAACAGTCACTTTCCCTGGGAGATTTAATCAAGCCTCTTAATAAAAGGAATTCAAAATTTATGCATTAGTGCTGGCACAGTCTAAATGAAAATGAGGGAAGACAAGGAGGCGGGGAGGAAGCTTGCTGCTCGGCTTGTGGCGAATATTCCTGGAGACTGATTAGAGAAGCACTGATAGATAATGATATTCATTGGCACAAAAATGAAGCCTTTGGAGCGCCACGTCTCTTCATGTCCCACATCTGACTCTCCAGACTCTTTATGAACTGGCAAAAATATTTTGTTCAGAGCCGGCTGTGTTCACATGGGGCTTAGTTCTTCTGATCATCAAGTTGATGTTGCTTGTTCGGTGGTGCCAAAAAAATTGTACGTGTCCCTTTAGTGCTCGCCCGCTGTAGGAGGGAACAGACAGGCAAAGCACCCTGGGATTTTAGCTAGCAGCAGCTGTGGTGTGTCAAGTGGGTTGGAAATGAACGTATCACTCCTGTCGGAGTCCCTCTGTGTGTGTTAGATCTTACAGATATATCAGTTCTCAGAAGATGCTCATTACTGCAACAAACCACAAACTCATATTGATCACTAGAGTGCTCAAATACTACTTGTATTGGATTGAAAACTTATTTGACTGAGCTCAGAATAAAATAATAGCTTACTGCATTATGTAATAATAAATAGTAATATACTAAATTGTTGCCACATGACACCACCTTAACCTGTGGAAATAATGAGTTAAGGAGATATTAAACATAGCCATTACTGGCTGATTATCCTTATATTATCTAATTAATTCATCACACTGTAAATCTAAAGTCGAGTCAGGTGCATTGCATTGTGGGATACTGTTCTGTTCAGCATGACCTGTATATTATTCAATATTTTGCCACGTTTAGTAGGTCACCTGGGTAATCAATGCATACACAAAACTAACATATCGTGCACAGCATACACACTCTAAACTGGAGCAACAGTTGAAAAATGTTAATATGCAATTCTGAGCATATCAATTTTCTTTATGAAGAGTTATATATAGGATGAAATTGGGAAAAAATTGGGCCACTTTTTGCCATTCATTTCAATGACAAAAAGTGGCCCAATTTACCTAAACTCACCAGGGGGCTCATGGTCTGTGACTAACAGCGAATATTCCAATAATCTTTATGGGGACAACTGTTAATGAGATGAGATGGAGGCGTTCTAAAAGGGGCTTCTAAAAGTGTAACATGATGAGGAAAGAAGGACACATTTATTTTCTCAGCAACACTTTTTTGGTAACACTTTAGAACAGGAAACACATATTCACTATTAATTAAGAGTTTTATCTCAATAAACTCCTAATTTGCTGCTTATTAATAGTTAAGCTAGTTGTTACGTTTAGGTATGGAGTCAGATTAAAGGTTCTAAAATATGGTCATATAAGATAAGGCATTAATATGTGCTTTATAAGTACTAATACTAATAAGCAGCTTGTTAATAGTGAGAATTGCTCCCTAAAATAAAGTGTTGCCCTTTTTTTGGTTGTGAATTGATAACTACCAGGGCTAATAACTGGATCATAACTGAATCCGAGCACATTAATGACATCATCAATGAACTAGTTTGTTGAGGTCAGTAGTGACCTCGCTCTGGAAGTAATCGGTGACCTCTCCAGAATCCATTGCTTAAATCACCTGTGACCTCATTGATAGTCCCTAACCTTTGAACCCATCTGTGATCTTATTCTGAAGACCTCAACAGTCATTTTTTGATGACCTCCATGTTTAGTTAGTTACCTCATCACTGAACTTTCTACTGACCTCAGTGAGTAGACAAGTAGATCAATGTTTAATGCATCAGTTTATTAGTCAGTGAACTAATTTACGAGTATATAATCTTTATAGTATTTATTCAGCCTGTGCAGTGTACTTTTTCAAATATCTCAACTATATATATATATAGAGAGAGAGAGAGAGAGATTTATAGACTGGCCTTGACAAACAAAAGCACAGCATAACTTTTTTCCCATTAAAAGGATAGTTCACCGACAATAGAAAATTCTGTCATTAATTACTCACCCTCGTGTTGTTTCAAACCCGTAAGACCTTCCGACCTTCATTCATCTTCGGTTTTGGTTCGAGCCTCTGCCCCTTTTCCAGCATGATATTTTCACCCATTGAGATCTGATGTGTTTTTAAAGTGTTCCTTTTATTATTTTTTAACATTGTATGTGTGTAGATGGAGGTAAATAATTCAGGTAAAGCTGGATTATGTCAATGAATTTGATTTGAAGTAGACGTGAGAATGATTGTGGACAGATCAGGTTTCTGTGCGGAGAGGAAGGAGTGTGTTAATGATTTCCGTGAACACACTCATTGGTTTATTGGGCTGCAGTCAAAGAAGTGTGCGGCAGGAAGTAAAGACTTGGGGATGAGAGGAGGAGACCAGGAAAAGACCCAAGGGCATAGTTTACACACAATGAGATTGGAGGAGTGGATACAATTATGTCAATATAATGCTTAGTAAGCAGCTCTGGACATATGCCTCTAAGGACATAGATAGCCAGTTAAAACCTCCTGTTAAGAATAAATTACATTCAAATGGTAAAACATTAAATTTCGTATTTAATTAAATTCCTTCACTCTTTAAGTGCTTACTGATCCTCTCTTAAAACTGTAGTGTGTCATTTCTGTGCAACTAGATTCAAAAATGAATTGCTGAAATAAAGTCAGTTTTCCCTGAGCCCATCTGTTATTGTTTGGACAAACATATAGTCCCCAAATAGCCTCAAACTCACCATTAGTTGTTTTGCTGTGTGGGGCTGGTTGGGATGCTTAAAAGCCAATTTATAGCGCTACAGTACTTACAGCCTACAATTGGCTTACTTGGTTGTCTCAGACATTAAACTGCGATAAACAATTGCGCACTTCAGCTTTAAATAAACAAATAAAGCAATACCGATGTATTTTCTAGAATAGTGTAAGTGGGTCACCATCCAACTGCATTTCATTTCTTGAATCACTTCTCTCTTTAGTGAATCGTATAACAGCTTGTATTTGAAAGTGCTTCACGGGGCCTACAAGTCACAGGAATTCAAAGCTCTGATTTACTTTCCATTGACTTGATGTTAACTACAGCGAACTTGCGTAGCTCTTTAAATCTTTTCCCCACACACAGATGTCTCCTCAATCTCAGCGTCACCTCTCATGTGTGTTTTTGGCCTGAGTTGCAGTGCTAAACTGAAGATTTAAAGGACAAGGCACACTGAATAGTCCCCAGACTCAATTTAAATTTTTCTCTCAATGGAACTTTTGGTACTGAATCAAAAATGAAGATTTACTGTAAGTAGGTTTGCAGATTATTAGTAAAAACGTTACTAAAAAGATTTGGGGAAAACTCTAAGGTTATGTATGGGTAGCAAAAAATAATCAAATTCATACACCTTATAATGATTGCATCGTTTTAGTTTAAAGGACTTACAGTTAGTTATCCACAGTTCTATGCAATTGCATTAATAAAGCATAAAGGCCATGGAAATAACCACAAGAGCCACCATATAACCTCCTTAATTGCTCTTGAAATGCGATGTTTGTTGCATGACTGAACACATTATTGAACCTGTAAACTGAAGCCACCCAGGCATCAAACAGATGGCTATGGCATCCCAGTGATAGGCCAATGAGATCTCAATGTTTTTACAAGCCGAGCTCAGCAAGCCTACAACAGAGACAACAGAGCAGAGGGCTTATTGCTTTATGGACTTTATGGGACCGAGCTCTTCCATTACAACCATATTAAAACTGCAGTTCTCCAAAAGCAGTTTATATTTAAAAGATTCTCATGTCTTTTAGCACCTGGTATCCATCTATGAGAGGGTGTGAATAAAGTCTTTGGCCAACACTGAAAGAAAACCCTGCATGTGCTATTACCATCAAGCATACCATAATCTTTTTAAAAACACTTATTTGTTTACGATTATTTTTATTAAATGTATTAAATTATTTTAGTAAATTTAGTATGTTGAAATAATTATAATATGCAGTGATGTTGGTTTTCAAAAACACAATGGACCAACACCAGCAGATGACATTTCACCCCAAATCATCACAGACTGTGTAAACTTAACACTGGACTTCAAGCAACTTCTATGAGCTTCTCCACTCTTCCTCCAGACTCTAGGACCTTGGTCTCCAAATTAAATACAAAACTTGCTCTCATCTGAAAAGAGGACTTTGGACCACTGGGCAACAGTCCAGTTCTTCTTCTCCTTAGCCCCCAGGTAAGACGCCTCTGACGACAACTGTAGCCAAATTCCTCGACATGTCTGTGTGTGGTGGCTCTTGATGCCTTGACCCCAGCCTCAGTCCATTCCTTGTGAAGTTCACCCAAATTCTTGAATAGATTTTGCTTGACAATCCTCATAAGGCTGCGGTTCTCTCGGTTGGTTGTGCATCTTTTTCTTCCACACTTTTTCCTTCCACTCAACTCTCTGTTAACATGCTTGGATACAGCACTCTGTGAACAGTCAGCTCCTTTAGCAATGAATGTTTGAGAAGGGTCCTTGTGAAGGGTGTCAATGATTGTCTTCTGGACAACTGTCAGATCAGCATCTTCCCCGTGATTATGTAGCCTAGTGAACCAAACCGAGAGACCATTTTGAAGGCTCAGGAAACATTTGCATGTGTTTTGAGTTGATTCGCTGATTGGCGTGTCACCATATTCTAATTTGTTGAGATAGTGAATTGGTAGGTTTTTGTCAAATGTGAGCCAAAATCATTTAATGGAACCAATTAATGGAAACAATTAAAAGAACCAAAGACTTAAACTACTTTAGTCTGTGTGCATTGAATTTATTTAATGCACGAGTTTCACAATTTGAGTTGAATTACTGATATAAATGAACTTTTCCAAGACATTCTAATTTATTGAGATGCACCTGTATGTTATAATTATAATAGTTTTTCTATTGAAATGTAACTAACAACTGGGAGTTAGAGAGAAAGCACGTATCTTGACTGCATTTGACAGAATGATGCATGTATGAGCCAGCAGTCGATGTGTCTCTCCCTATGGATGTGATTAAGGAAACATTGTGGGCTCTGCTATAAAAGCCTTGTGACACAGGTGGGCTTGGAAGAAGACAGATTGTGACCATTCCCTTTTAATTCTCAGCAGAAGCAGTCGGCCATTAATTGAAATGTCAGCTTTTTATTGCTGTTGTGTTTTCTTTTATGGCTGCAGCGGCCACTTGCAGGATAATGTTTTCATGGAGGATAAGCCTACTAAAACTCCCTCATCAGCTATCTTACTCTTTCCATCTCCGTTTTGCATGCTATATAGAGACTGTCCTGTGGAAACGAGAGGAAAAGTGACAGGGAGCAGACAACATGAACTCCCACACTGGCCCATCTGTCCCTTTGCCTCATCATTGTGAGTAACGGTGTCCAAAATAAACCAAACTGATTGTGGCACTCTGACATGAACAGACACTAGTGAGCCTGTGTTACCACCAAGGAAAATGAGGTGGCCCAACTGTCTGACAGCACCTGTCAAGCTAGGCATGTTTGTGGACTTTGTGAGAAATAGGAATGCAATAAAGACACATTAGTCCAACCGCTGCTGGGCCTTTATCTGTCACTCATTTATAGAGCAAACCCGTTTACATCATATCCCTCTATAAACCTCTCGCAATTACAGTAGGATCCAATAAATCTGCCATGGCAATTAAACTAGCTTAGTCTTTGTAACAGGAATGGGTCATCTTTTATTCTTTCACATTCTGTCAGTAATTTGTAGTGTATGAAGAATGGGTCATTTTTTATTCAACGCCCCATTTACTGGGACGTCTGCACTAGCTATCTCACTTTCTCACTATCTTTTCTCAATCTCTCACTTCTGCTCATATCAGTGTGAAAATGTACATTTCAAGCAGACAGTTTTTCGGTGGTGAGTCATTGTCCCCATGAATAGTTCAGCCAGATGTGTGCACTTTCTGCACTTTTACTTAATAAAAATCTCAGTGTAATATTTAATATTGTTTCTTTTTACAGTCTATTGTATTTAGCCTTGGAATACAAAATACTGCTGTTGACAATAATGTTGTTTTACGTACATTAAAGCACATAGTACACTGGGGATTTTTTATTTTATTTACTAAATTGATTTTGAGGTAAGTGATTGCACAAAAATTCTGATATGTAAAGTCACATTTATGATCTATGAAGTCATATTGTGATTGTGAAATTTTGAGAAACCAAATTGCAAGATAAAGTTGTTATGACTTGCAGTTTCAAGATAAAAGTCAAGTTGCAATTATGAGATATATAAAGCTGAATTATGAGAAATAAAGTGGCTATAACATAATACAATAAATTGTTTAATTTGTTTTATTCTAATGGGGTAACTGGCTTCTATAAAACAGGGACTGATGCTTTTTCCCATTGTGCACATGCTACTAGGTTGAACATTTAGGAGCTCAATAAAAACTTGTCCAAATAATGGACTTAATTTTAAACAAGCCCGAAATACACAAGCCCCTGGTTTCACAGACAAGGCTTAAGTCTGTTCCCAGACAAAAATGTAAGTCTGAGCTGTTTAATCTGAAAGAAACTTGCCCTGACTAATCTTAAAATAGATCAGTACCTTTGTTTTGTGTCAAGATGCACACCAGTAATGTTTTTTCTATGGCACTTTCATAAAAAATATTTAAATGTCCTTATTGAACTATGTATATGGCCTAATCCTGGCTTAGTCTAAGCCCTGTCTGTGAAACCAAGCCCAGGATTCTTATTTTGAGATGTTTATTCTTTTACTACTATCATCCACAACATATTACAATATAAACACCATAAAGTAAACCTTGCCATATTTGATCAATAGTCGATCATAAGCCGTAATTTGACATATTTTTGCAGTATTCACTGATTACGAACTGCTCTGAAACGGCAAAACTGTAGAGCGCAAAAGTGCTGCATTTTTATTATCAAATATGCAGCGTTCATATTTATTTAGATGATGACCTTTTGAAGTTTAACAATCACATTAGGCTGTATTGCATTTCCTATATTTCCATCCCCAAATTTAAGACTTCTTAAAATAACAAATAAGATGTTTGTCATACCATTCAAGATATTACATTTTTTTTTGTGACTTGGATTTTCATAACACTGAATCTTTTAGATATTCTTGCTCCAAAACCAGTTGATGAATATATATATTAGTATTAATCAGTAAAACCCCAACATTTTCCTTAAAAGGATAGACCAGCAGAGAATGAAAATTCTGTCAACATTTCCTAACCATCATGCTTCCATAACTGAAAGCATTTATTTTTATCTGCTGAACATAATTTGTTTCTCCCCCTAAATACAGATTTTTATCAAAGTATCTTATTTATGTGTCACATTAGAAAGAAAGTCATACAGATTTGGAATGACATGAGGGTGGATGAACTATCCCTTTTACCCTACTAATAAAGTACGTTCTTCCTTATGCATTTTCTGCATTTCTGCAATGATTCAGATCAGCTAAATGTCAGTCTGCGGGGCTGGCCGGACTCCAGAGGGACTTGACAGAAAATCAAACCGATTTCATTTGCATCAGAGTGACTGTAAATCAATCATAACAAAATTTTACTGACTGTCTGATTTAAGAAGCATATGTAGATACACAAACACACTGTGCAGTGTAAAGCTCATACCGGCGGGACCGTAGAAGCACGTGAGGAATGATGACAGGGTGCACACTTTAATGGGCCCCTCTCCTCGGCCTGTTTTTCTAAGTCATCTGGATTCTATTACAGAGAGGCTGTCTGACCGCTGCTGTCAGAGAAAAAGAGGGAGGAAAATGAATGGAAGAAAGTGAAAAGAGCAGTGGTAGGCTGAAAGAGGAAGGAGAGAGGGTGATAACAGAAAACAGAAATAAACAGACAAGAAAAGATCACCGGAGAGCACGATAACACAGAATATTTAGTGAAAGAGGTCTTCCAGAAAGCACTGCTACAGCCAAAGTGACACAAAATCTGCTTAAAACGACTTTATGCTGAATAAATGACCAAAATTAAAGCTGTTCAAATCTTTACCTAATTCTACTGATCAGAAGGAGCAGCCTGTAATGAAAGTGAGCAGTGGAAGCTGGTGCTCTCCTCCACAGGAACCGTCTGTCAGGCATGGGCTCTTCTGTACTCAATAACACAGCACATGTGCCATGGCAGCAGGGTGAGTGGAATTTCTCCCAGCTCATCAAATCTGCACACTCGCCACAAATAATTTCAAGATGGATGTTTCAGAGATTATAGATAGAATGAGGAGAAATAACAGTGGAAGAGAGATAGCAACAGAATAGCATATGCTCAGAAAGTTTCAATAGGGTATCCGCTCTATTTGTCAGTTCTAACTGAGGTTAGCAAGAACTTCATCCCCAATTAAATATTTCTGACTCACCCTCAAATTGATCTTTTTTATTTTGTTTCATCTTTTAACAACAGTTAGATTCCACTGTCTACTTTGTGTGAATACCAGTGGAAGAGCACTGAATCTGATAAAAAATTATGAGATACTAAATCATAATTATAAGATAAAAGTACAGCTACAATAACATACAGTTACAATCATGTTGACAAGTTGACATTTTAGTTATAATTATGACTTCTCTCATAATTTCAACTTTTTCATAATTATGAGATACAAAGTTAAATTATGACAAAAGTCTGAAATATGATATACAAATTAATCATGACAAAAAGTAGGAAATGTTATACTTATGACTTTATATCTCTTCATTTCAACTTTTTGTCATGATTTTTACAACCCGAATTCCGGAAATGTTGGGACGTTTTTTTTAAATTTGAATAAAATGAAAACTAAAAGAATTTCAAATCACATGAGCCAATATTTAATTCACAATAGAACATAGGTAACATAAATGTTTAAACTAAGAAATTTTACAATTTCATGCACAAAATGAGCTAATTTCAAATTTGACGCCTGCTACAGGTCTCAAAATAGTTACGATGGGGGCATGTTTACCATGGTGTAGCATTTTCTCTTCTTTTTAAAATAGTTTGAAGATGTCTGGGCATCAAGGTTATGAGTTTTTGGAGTTTTGGTGTTGGTGTTTGGTCCCATTCTTGCCTAATATAGGTTTCCAGCTGCTGAAGAGTTTGTGGATCATCTTTTACAAATGTTTTGTTTAATTATGCTGCAAATATTCTCTATAGGTGAAAGATCTAGATCGCAGGCAGGCCAATTTAGCACCCGGACTCTTCTACTACGAAGCCATGCTGTTGTAATAGCTGCAGTATAAGGTTTTGCTTTGTCCTGCTGAAATACACGTCCTCTGGAGGGGTATGTTTCTCTAAAACTTTTATATAGCTTTCAGCATTCATAGTGCCTTCCAAAACATGCAAGCTGCCCATACCTTATGCACATATCCCCATACCATCAGAGATGCTGGTTTTTGAACTGAACGCAGATTACATGCTGGAAGGTCTCCCTCATCTTTAGCCCGGAGGATATGGTGTCCTTGATTTCCAACAAGAATGTCACATTTGAACTCGTCTGACCATTGAATACTTTTCCACTTTTCCAAACAATCCATCTTAAATGAGCCTTGGCCAACAGGACACAATGGCGCTTCTGGACCATGATCACTTATGGTTTCCTTTTTGCATGATAGAGCTTTAGTTGGCATCTGCAGATGGCACGGAGGATTCTGTTTACTGACAGTGGTTTCTGGAAGTATTCCTGGGCCCAATAGTAATGTTAATGACAGAATCATGCCGATAAGTGATGCAGCTTCGTCTGAGGGCCCGAAGACCACGAGCTTCCACAAAAGTCTTCGGCCTTGTCCCTTACGCACAGAGATTTCTCCAGTTTCTCTGAATCTTTTGATGATGTTATTTGCAAAACCTTTGCAATTTTCTGTTGAGGAACGTTGTTTTTAAAGTATTCTACAACCTTTTTATGCACTCTTTCACAGATCAGAGAGCCTCTGCCCATCTTTACTTCTGAGAGACTCTGCCTCTCTAAGACATCCCTTTTATAGCTAATCATATTAAAGACCTGATGTCAAATAGTTGCTAGATGTTCTCCCAGCTGAATATTTTCAATATTTCTAGCCTTTTTAGCCCTTTGTTGCCCCCGTGCCAATTTTTTTAAACTTGTAGCAGGCGTAAAAATGAGAAATGAGCTCATTTAGTGGATAAAAGTATAAAATGTATAAGTTTAATTATTTGTTATGTTCTCTATGTTCTATTGTGAATAACATTTTGACTTATGTGATTTGAAAGTCTTTTAGTTTTAATTGTATTAAAATTTTAAAAGCGTCCCAACATTACCAGAATTTGGGTTGTATTTAAAAATGATACTATTAAAATAATATTATAAAAAATTATACGAAGTCACAATTATGAGATAAAAAGTTGAAGTTCATATTCAGTCAAAAAAAAGTAATTATGAATAAAAAATTATGATATTAAGAAATCATAATTATGGCATAAAAGTTGAAAATTTAGTTATGATTATGACTGATCTCATCATTTTGATTTATGTCTAAATGTATAATTTTGGATTTTTATCTCATAAATCTCTGTTTTCAAAATTTTGATTTTCTATATTTGAGATATTCTTTTTAAAACATTGAACTTACGGCATATAGTGGCAATACTTTCAAGTCTCTTATATCTTGTACTCTTGTACTCTCTTGTTTTTTACAATTGTGTTTCAGTTATCAATTGTAGTAAAAATGACCTCAGAGGATTTTAGTATTAATATCGCTGTAATATTTATCCAATGGTTCTCTTCTTGTGAAACTGGTTGTTTTTTACATTGTAATGGACAGTTTTTTCTTAGTGGAAGCTTTGAGATAATATGCAGGTTAGATTGAAAACAAAACTCAAATTAATGTGTACTTGTATTCATTTATTTGGTGAGTAACCATGTCATATTTAAAAACACAAAGTGTTGGTAAAAATAAATAAATAATAATAATTAAATTAATAAAGAGTAATTCCATGAAATAATTGTTCAGTTCTTGGCAAATCTGCCAAGGCCCCAGACTATTTTTAGGTCTCAAAGTGTTCATGTGTCACAGATGAGTGACAGCTAAACGCCAGCCAAATTTATGTAGGCGGACTTCTTATGCAGCACTGTTGCCAAGCCAACAGCTTTTGTGGGTCAGGCTTAATTGGTGACCTAGACCAGCAAGACTGGATGAGTTGAGTGATGTCTCTCTGTGTGTGAGAGAGTTTTTAATCCTTGCCCTGATTCTTACTGAACTCCAAGCACTATATGCATCTCTCAGCACGTGTGTGTCTGTTTCCACATGTGTGTCTTCACAGTTTTCACAGCAGCATGAACAGCCTGCCCTGATACTGCATTCCTGCTGCTGTCTGAAAGTGAGTTCTGCGTGAGAAATTCATTTTAACAGCTTTTTCACTTTTCTCTGTGCTGGAGGTGTCATGTTTAATAATGAATCCATTTCAAGCCTTTGTTAAAGGGATACTCCACCCCAAAATGAACATTTTGTCATTGTAATCACTGACCCCCATGTTGTTCCGAGCCCGTAAAACATTCGTTCGTCTTCGGAACAATATTTAATATATTTTGGATAAAAACCGGGAGGCTTGTGACTGTCCCATTGACTGCCAAGTAAATTGCAAGTATGGTCCAGAAAAGTATGAAAAGCATCGCCAAAATATTCAATCTGCCATCAGTGGTTCAATCTTACTGTAATGAAGCGACGAGAATACTTTTTGTACGGAAATAAACAAAAATAAACTACTTTATTCAACAATTAGGCATCGTAATGTCTCCTCTTTGTCAGCGTAGCGCCATTTTGGAGATTATTCCCTGGACGTAAAATGCGTACACTCTTCTGTATCAATCAATGGGACAGTCACAAGCCTACCAGTTTTGAAAAATTGTTCAGTTCAGCCCTTGATTCCAATTGTTAGTAATGTAAATCTGCCAAGACCCCTGACTGTTTTTTAGGTCTCAAAGTGTACATAGCTGTCAGAGATGAGTGACAGCTAAACGCCAGCCATATTTGGTTAGGCGGACTTCTTATGCAGCAACATATCTTGAATTGTGTTCCGAAGACGAACAAAGCTTTTATGGGTCCGGAACGACATGAGGGTAAGTGAAAAATGATGTTTGAGAGGTGAAGAAAAATGAAGTGAAAAGGCATGTTAAAACATTTCCAATAACATTTATTGTGACCTTCCTATTAAAAATAAATAAATAAATACATATTCTGGGTCATAAAAATACCCTGAAGCTGTTTCTCTGCATGTTTAACCAATATTTATCACTAATTGTCTTATTTCATCCTACTTCTCTTATAGGTTTACATACCTTCCTATTTAATTAAATATGAATTAAGCTCTTTAAGCCTCACTGAGTATGAATGTGTGTAAAAACAGCCTGGTGCTGATTTCCTGGTGCTGTCACTCAGTAAGGAAGTGCGTGAAAGAGCCAGGAAAACCTTTTAATTAGCAGAAAGTCATGTGCAGGAAAAGGAGAGCTGGTCTGGAAGTCTTCATTTAGTAGAAAATAAGCAAACACATTGCTTTGATAAAGATTGTGAGGGAAAAATGAAATAATCTCTTTTTAATTGGTCTCCTCTGTCATTTCTTGCATGAAAGAGGTTATCCTCTTCCTGCAGTCTGCTGTGGTGTTTGAGAAATTGATTTCTAGCAGAGCGGCTTTCGTAATTGTCACTGTCTGAGTAACTCAGCTGACTTCTCCTGAGCGGAGCTATGCTGTGCTACCAGTCATTAATAATGCTCAACGCTTGTCCTCGGGCATCTTGTCTTCCCCCACTCTCTCTCTCTTCCTTTTGCTCTTTTTATTTTTCCTTCTTGCTTTTACCCTCTCCCCATGGGAAATGTCAAAAGCAAAGAGAAATCATGTTTCTGCTCAAAAATGTCAGTACTGGCAGCCTTATCTCAGTATGCAATCACTCTGTGTGTATGTGTGTGTCATCTCTACATGTTCAACAAAAGTAAATATGCCACATATAGCTTTTACGAATCCATCACCAGCAACAACCCGATATGTTTTACCTTCAGAGATAAATATAAGAATATACTTCAGAGATTTTTTACTCATAAGAATTTCTAGGAGTACCAAAAATTGTGTCCAACGTGTATTTGATAAAAAAAAAAAAATCATAAAAATAATTTCATGTGTCATAATGAGATGACACAGGAGCTGTGTCATACCCATGTCATTATACACATTTGTGTCCTCATAAACCACACAAACATGCACACACACACACACACACGCGCACACAAATATATGCTCGTCATTTTCCATATCTATTTTCTATTTTGCATATCTATTATATATAGATAGATAGGTAGATTTTCACAAGTGTATATACCTCACGTTATGCAATAATGAGTTTATATATAAATTGAATATTAAATTCAAGTAATGTAAAAGCATGTGTGTACACAAAAAGTGCATTGTATCCGATGAATAGTTGAATAATTTTAGTATATAGTGAGACATTTCATGGTACATATCTGTATATATATTTCAGGATTATTTTAAAACCTCGTTGACCTCATAATAGAGCTCACATTGTGTTCTGTGTCAAGTTTTGTATATTTCATCATTAATATGCATGCCTTGTGCATGTTTGGTCAGATGCACATTGATGGTATGGAATTTTTGCTTCCTTTGTTATCAGAAAGCTCCATGTCAGGAGCCATATAGACCTCCCAGGCTCCCAACTCTCTGTTGTCATGGCGACAAAGACAAAGTAGCATGTATAGCTCTTAAACACAATCTCACAGTAGTGCTGTATCTTTACAAGTATAGAAAGCGTGACCATACATATTAATGTGGTTTCCGAAGCTGATATCATTTTGTTTTGATCTGCACTTAAAGTATTCCAACATGTATGGTTGCATAAATGAAGCATGTGTGCATATTTGGAAGAGATCGTTAACCTCTTTTATATTTCTCCGGTCTTCCAGAAACACCCACTCTAGTGGATAAGCCATTGTCACTTTGAATGCGCTGATGATGTGCTGCGCATTGAGTCGCAAGTCTGCAATCCAGAACACATGATTAGACTGAAACCTCTTTAGCCTTCTCTGTTTCTGTTCAGTCTTTATCTGCTCACCGCAGAGCAGTAAACAAAAGTCTTGATATTTCAATTCAACAATCCTGACCTAATATCAAATGTTTCCACATTTATATCTGGCATGTAACACTTGTACATTTAGTCTTTTCCCTCTAGGCCTGTCTCTTTCCTTTTCATTTATGCTTGTTCTCCCCCTTCTTCATTTATTCCTCCCCCAATGCTTAAAAGTGTGTCACATTATTTAATAGGATAGAACAAAAAATAGGCTTTTCCTCAGTCCTAAATGGACTCTTATGAATTAGAATTGGATATTTTTTTTTAGAAGAGCGAGTTAAGCAGTGTGTCTTTCCATTTTAAGTAATTGCTATTTTAAGTGGACTTGATAATCTGTAACTGTCATGAATTACATTAGTTGCATTATCATGAGTTCACAGCAGATAGTAGAATATATAATTCCTTGGCTAAAATCGAAATCTAAACATATGAGTGAAATATTGGTACATAAAAAATTCGGTGGTTTCCACAAAAACATGCTTTTAATTGATTCATTAAATCAAAAGAGACAGTATAGAATGTTGCAAAATATTTCTGTTTCAAATAAATGCTGTTTTTGTTTACTTTAAAGAATTCCTGAAAAAAAAAAATCATGGTTTCCAAAATAAATAAATAAATTAAGCAACACAACCGGTTACAACTACTGCTTGAGCAGCAAATAATCATATTAAAATTATTTCTAAAGGATCATGTGACACTGAAGACTGCCGTAACGGCTGCTGAAAATTCAGCTTTGCCGTCAAAAAAAGAGTTACATGTTAAAATGTACATGAACAAGTATGTATCAAACCTAATGATCATATCCTCCAGCATGATTTGAGATGATCCAGAGCTTCTCAGTCTTCCCTGGAAGAAGAACATCTAAACGTTTGCACAAATGAACCAAACACGTCACATGCTCTCATTAGTTTCTGCTATTGTTCCCTGTTGCTCACTACCTGGTGTCATTTGTACGTCAGAGCTAAGAAGATATATACAATGATTAGTTTTTGTTTTAAGCCATGTGTGTTGTCACATAATCATCAAGAGAGTGGGACATGTGCCTCAATTATTAAGCAGGGCCCTGTGGCAGTATAGCGACCGTTAGTGCAAGCTAGCAGTAATTAACAATGTGTTTTCTTCTGTGTAAACAGCTTAATAAGAGGAAGGAAGTCTCAACGGGAGCATCACATTAGAGGTGTGAGGTACGAGCTCATTTACAGATGCCCTCTTCACAAATCAGTTGAAATGAGTTCAGTCTGCGGCCTGCAGTTCTCTACAGACTACACAGGGCTCTTCCTTCTAAAACAGCATCAATACAGTTATATCATTTCATAAGTGACTGTTTTGTATTGCTTTACACAGATAGCAAATCAAACAGAGCTCAGCATGGAAGACTCAACATGCAACTGATTTCAATAAAGTTTGAAGTTGAGGTAAAACATTTGGTCACACTTTATATTGAGGTCCAAATCTAGTTATTAATAAACCATTTAGTATAACTTTTGCCTCAATAAACTACTTATTTGCTGCTTATAAATAGTTAGTTGTTAAGTTTAGGTATTGAGTATGATTAGGGATGTAGAATATGGTAATGCAGAATATGGGCTTTATAAGTACTAATAAACAACCAATATATTAATAATAGGCAAGCTAATAAGCAACTAGTTAAACGCGAGAATTAGTCCGTACTAAAATGTTACCAACATTTTACTATAATAAGTATAGGATACAAAAATTAGGCATAAAATATATACAACCCACAAATTTGGGGGTAGTACAATTCAATTACATAATGCAGTATGTTCAGTATTTATTCATAGGTTTTGTTCTTGACTTTAATAAGAAATATTTCTTGAGCACCAAATCAGCATATTAGAATGATTTCTGAAGGATTGTGTGACACTGAAGCATGTACACTGAGTAATGATGCTGAAAATTCTACTTTCCCATCACAAGAATAAATAGCATTTTAAAAATATATTAAAATAGACAGCAATTCTCTTCAATTCCAATAATATATAATAATACCGTTTTATTATATTTTTGATTAAATGCTGCTTTGGTGAGAATGAGACTTTAAAAAGAGAACAAACTTATATATTGATCCCGTACATTTGAATGGTAATGTAATGTTGATTTTATATGTATTACATATTTCTTTGCCAAGAAAGAAATTAAAATATAAAAAAATTATTACATTTTACAATATTACTGTTTTTATTATATTTTTATCAAACAAATGCAGCCTTAGTGAGCATGGGTTTTTCTATAAAACCTCCTATGACCCCAAACGTTTGAATATTATACTGTATTTTTTTCTGTTGTTGAATGGTAAAAAACAAAGGCAGCTTTCAAGCATAAGAGTTAAATGACCCACCCACTCATTTCAAAAGTCAATATATCTGTTGTCTTGAAAAAAAAATAGTTAGACACGGGCTCCAAACTATTGATCGTTGTCTTTGCAATTTACCGTAAGCCTGAGTCGTCTATGTAGATAAGCAGGAGTCTAGAGACCTGAAATGTCTGTCTCTGTCTCTCACTAACACTCACACATTCATCCCCCACACACAGGAGCTGCCATAATGAATCATATTACAGAAATTTTGCAATTTTATTTTGGCCCGGTGCATGACAAATGTTGTTGGCCATTTCCCTTAGAGGCTGTTATTATTATAATGACTCGTATCAGTTTCAGCCTGCCAAAGAGGGGTTGAGCTAAAACTCAGTCCAACAATGCTGGAGCTGTGTCTGAACAGGAATGAAGAAACTCGTCTGGCTCAGTAAGGCAAGCATTATCTCAAAAAGAAGAACATGTGTTCATGTACTTTTATGGATAGTTTTAATCATGTTACCATTGTCTTTTGCTGATGTTAACTGCTGTTGTGTTGTGTTTTCCAGGTTGTTTATACTAATATCCATATAGCTGTCCCGAAAACCTTCCCAGAGACAAAACAGCATCATACTCTTAAAAAAGCTTCTTTATTGGCCTCCATGGTTCCATGAAAAACCTATAACACCCATGGATCCTTACCATTGTACAGAAGGTTCTTTAATAGTGGAACAAGATTATTAAAATGCTCTTCACACTAATATTTTTTTTTATTTTAAGGACTGTTTACTGACAGATTCTTTGGGGAACCCAAAATGGCATTGCTGTGAAAACCACCTTTTGGGACCGTTGTTTTTTTACAAATGTACGCACACTGTAAAAAAATAAAATTAAATAAAGTTGTACAACAAAATCTATTAGAGCTTTGTTCATCTTTGGAACTCAAATTAAGATATTTGGGATGAAATTCAAGAGCTTTCTGGCCCAGCATAGATGGCAAACTACCACGTTCAAGGCCCTAAAAATAGTCCATGTGACATCAGTGGTTCAATCGTAATTTTATGAAGCTATGAATACTTTTCGTGCGCAAAGGAAACAAAAATAGCAACTTTATTCAATAAATCTTCTCTTCCACGTCAGACTTCGACACACGTTCATGACACTACCACAACGCATGTGATTGCGTTCTTCTGCTTGCAAACAAGCCTCAGCGCATTGAATCGTGACGAGCGTCAAATACTGGCACAGAAGAGAAGAAATTGTTGAATAAATTCGTTATTTTTCTCTCATTTTAATGATGTCCTCACTACCTTTCTGGGCCCCGAATATGTCAGTTGCATTGCTGTCAATGCAAGGTCAGAATGCACTCGATTTCATCAAAAATATCTTAATTTGTGTTCCCAAAAATGTTTGAAGGTCTTACAGGTTTGGAACGACATTAGGGTGAGTAATTAAAGACAGAATTTTTTGGGCACAATTTTTTTTGGGGGTGAACTACCCCTTTCAAAATTTCACGCTTTATGTTTATGCATTACTTGACATTCTTTGTTATTATTTATGAAATATACCAACAGTACCAACAGTTTCTATGGGAAACTTATTTATTATTTCAGTGTATGCTTTTTGAACATTTAATGTGAATCAACCATGAGCATTAACACTGATTTTATTTCTCTCTGCCATAACAACTTTTACTCTGGGAAGGTTTTCCAGTAGATATGTGAAAATGGCTTCATAGGGATTTGTTCCCATTCAACCACAAAAGCATTGGTGAGGTCAAAGCACCAATGTTGGCTTTTCAATTCTGAATGCCCATGTGGGATTCAGGACTTAGTTCACACCAGACCCTATAAAACATTATTATAGTGGCATCCCATGACTCTTTGGTACACCTTATTACTGAAAATGCTAGACTAACATGACTGTATGCCTGTAGACTTGATTTTCTTTATTTCTTAGTAAAAGGTGCAGCTTAAACAGAAAACCCCCTCAATTAAAATCATGCGTCAACATATATTTGGCCATATGGCAGTATGTTTTCTCTTCATTCTTGATTGACTGAAGGCACAGACAGGTAGTTCATTCCAGATGAGCTCAGGAGTGCAGAGTTGAATTGACTGCTAGCAGTAATGAAAAGTGAGATAGCGCTTCTCCGCTGGCAGCTGAAGCCAACTGTGCACACCTCTACCAGATGTAGCCATCGGCGATGTTGTTGCTAAAGTAGTGCTAGAATCCAAGCATTAAATAGCAAGGTAACATCCTTATATTTTAATCCTAAAATAAAGACATTTCCAGGTGCTCTGCTTAAGTATTTACAGTAGAAGTGATGAGATGGCGCACAATAGTAATACAATTAATACATTTAAAGTAATAAATGAATACTAATACATGTATAAGACATTTATAATATATATATATATATGTATATATTTTATAATTATGAATATAAATAATTGGGGGAAAAAATTCAGCTTTATTTATTTTGTGTAAAAAAAAAATTTGACTTAAATAAAACCAGTTAATTTATATGTTACTATACGGATCATATATTTTATTTAGCTGACAAAATATTTACTATATTTAAAATCTTCTAAAGCAACAGTTTACATGATATACAGACACAGAAGACAAACCTGAAAATAAAAATGTCTCGCTACCTAAAAAGTGATATTTGAAAAAAATGTATTCTGGGTCAGAAAAAAAGCGCAGAACTTAACTGGTACTTTTCATTTATCTTGAGTATCCCTAAATGCAAACTACATGGTGTAAATCACAGTTAAAGAGAACAAATTGCTCCTATTCTCAATACATCTGGCAACACTGAGCAGTAAACCACATATAAAAGTCTGGAAAGTTCATTTAATTGAACTTGAATCTATGACGAATGGATTAAAAATAGAAATGCAGTGCAAGCATAGAGACGAAGTAAGCAAAATGAATTCGATCTGACAGAAATAATTGATAGTTGCCTTGCAGTGATTCAGCGGACTTGCCCTTAAGAAGGGGATGTGCATGCTAGTCGTGCCCTACTTTTCTCCTATCACCATGCAGGCAGCTCTTGTGAACTGAACACTGGAGGTATATAGAGGCTTTCTGGCACGCTTGGCCTGTCACAGAGTGTGAAGCACAATGCAGATTCAGACATCCGAAAAGGGGGAGGGGTGGTAACAATGTTAAATAAGATGCTTTTCTTATTCACTTCCCCTTCCCTCACTGTTTTGTGCCCATCGTGGCTCTGTAACTGTCATCATTGTCTATCACTTGTCTATCTAAAAGTGCCTTTGTCAGCAGCTGAGTGCAAAGTGTGAGAATTCGGAGGATGAGCTAAAGGCAAGTTCCCGAAAGTGCTGAGATGAGGTATCTGCTCACAGAGGTGTACTGTAGCCAATGTAAGAGCACAAATTGTAGTCTGGAGGATTTAAGTGTTTTTCAAGAAGAAGCTTTGAATCATGAGTTGCTCTGCCTAAGAAACTTTCTTGTGAGCTGCTAATGTATCCTAAAGTTAACAAATAGATATTTTCAAAATATATTTTTCATAAATGTCTCAATGTCTTTTTGTCAGTATATTAGTCTGTGGGGTCCAGTGTTGTTTTGGACCCCATTTACTTTCATTATGGACAACAACACTGTATTATGCTGTGGGTCAATTTGACCAATATGGGGTTTTGAGTTGTGGGATATATTGGTTACTCTATGATGTTCTTTCTTGACATTTAGCAAAATCTTCTCATTTAAGGTTATGAACACGTCTGCAAACTGTTGATTATGTTGTTGATTATAGATTATTTCTTTCTTAAAGGTAGCTGTAAGCTCAAAAAAAAGAAGAAACAAATCACACACATGTATGATGTATTTTTATAGTTTTTCAGCAACCCTCTGGGGTTATTTACATTTATGTATTTGGCAAATGCTGATCCAAAGGAACTACACTGGTATAAAGGTGTATATTTATATTCGATCAGTTCACTGGGACTCCTACTGTTTTAATTTAATGAAAACAGAAGTGCATGCTTCTTCAGTTTAAATGTTACAATTAAACGAATAAATAAAGTTTTTTTTTTTTAAATACTGTTTACTATATTTAGCATTTATGAGAAAATGAATATATAAACAAATAGTTGTCAAATAAAATAGAAAAGTAATATGTTGTCATGTTTTTCTTTTAAATGTGTGAAATATATAAATTTTATAGGTTTTAAAGGTTTTTTCAAAGTATGTTTTTGGTAATAAATGTATTTAATATTGAATCCAATTAGGGTCAGTTTAATCCCATCCATAATTATCATACTTTTAAAATATAATACAAGGATTAAATTTTCTATGTGTTCCACATAAATCATGAAGGTTTATAAAAGATGAATTAATTAATCTACAACAATTCCTTCCCTAATTCCTTTTAGCTATTATGCCGCCCACAGTTGGAATCAGTTTTTAGAAGAGATCAGATGTGCTAAAACATTAGCCACATTTAAATCCAGAGTTAAAACTCTTTTGTTTAGCTGTGCATTTGTTGAATGAGCACTGTGCTACGTCCGAACTGTATTTTATGTATAATCATTTTCTATTCTTAACTGTTTTAATGACTATTTCACTTCCTTTTATGTACTTTGAATTACCACTGTGTATGAAATGTGCTATATATATATATAAACTTGTCTTGCCTTGCCTTCCAGTATGCTGAAGTGTATTGTCCTGTGGGTATTCTGCTGTCTGTTCCCTATGGGACTCTCAGATCCCAGCGCAGTCAATTATGATGTGTCCACAGGCTCCGGTCTGCATCCAAGTGATATGCAGCCCGGTTCATTCAGTCCCACTTTGTCTCAAACTACCATTAATCACCCAAATAGTGGGCTAGTCGACAGTGAGAACAGATGAAATGAATAGCATGAGACGTATTAGAAGCTTTATTGTCAAATCAATCTCATCCATCAGTGCTAATAAGCTGATGAATCACAGGTTAAAAATGGAGGATGAAGCAACAGCAGGGTAAAGTTAGCCTAGGAATTGTAGGTGTACACTATAGAGATTTGTTTCTATTAAAAGCATATTTAGAATAGATTTCCTGCTATATGGAGTCAGACGTTCCACACAGACGGTCAAGTTGCAGGTTACACCAAATGTAGATTGAATGGGAAAGAGTGTGTTAAAAAATGTATACTAATTTCACAAATGTAGAGATTTCCTCAAGCCATTGGTCTGTAGTCAGATTTTCCTTCTCACTATCAATTAAAGTTCGGATCTGGCATAGAGAACTTCTCCTAGACCAGCAGTGTTATTGTCTATCTGTGTTCATATATACAGTACACACATAATGCCTGTGACCTAATAATATCCAATATATAAAGAAAATACATAGTTTATTATTAGTATTATTACTACTACTACTACTTATAATAATACAAATTGTATATAAGAATACAAATGGTTCTTTCCAAAAGCAGTTTTATCCCTCCTGCTGTTCTGAACACAGTTGCTAAGTAACGGGTAAACATAAGTACTCCGCTCTAAAAGAAGAGTAGTTATTTGTAGGGCTCTTCAAGCAGCACTCATCAACAGTGGGCACATCCATCTCCTCAGATGGGCAAAACTAGCTCTTCTATTAAACAGAGTGTAGGATACAGACATTTTAGAGCAGGCATTCTGTAAGAGGCACAATTTAGATTGTCTCATAATAATCATGTTCCAGCTACAGAAAATCTTTGTTTAATGTCTGTTAACTGTTCGTTGTATATTGATCAATTCTCTCTCTCATGCTGTCTTGACAGCTTACAATCTTAGCATACTTTGGTCACTATACATTCTAACAACCAATTCTAGTAATATGCTCCCTTGCAAATATGGAATGCTGTTTGCTACCCAGCTTACTTTCATAATGTAAAGCATTTCCAAGAAAATAATGTATGGTGGGACTTCATTTTATCCATCTGGAAGTGTAAGAGAACTAAACAGAAATATGTATGGGCCTATCTATATAGTTTTCACTAAAATTGCATTATGCACAAAAATACCAATGAACCTCAATGTTTCCTCAAAAGCTTTGGAAGCAACATTCTTCCTTCTTCAAAGTGCAAGAATTCAAAGAAAACGAAGTGCAAGAGGAACTTGCTTGCATCTCCTTCCTTTCAGAGGAAGAGTGAATATTTAAATTTTGATTAAAGAACTTGAACTTATTTTATTTGGAATAACATGGACCAATGAAGAGTTCACAGTAAGTCCAATAGCATGCAGTAGGAAAATAAAAAAGGTTTTAAGTTGACTCATACTTTTATACAAATACATACAAATGTATATGACAGCATGACAGCTGTCTGAAAAGAAGCCTTAAGAAAATATTCATAAACACTTTGCAAACATTTTGTTGTTGTGCATAAAATCTTTTTTTTGTACTGTAAATCAATTTTAGGCAGTTTAGGATAACAAAGCATGATGCATGCATGGTGCTTGTCCTTGTAAAGAGAGTGATGGCTCCTGACAGAATGAGGCTGCCTGGAGTGAGTAGAGCGTATGGAGAATGAGGGTGTACTAGGGAGGGGGTCTAGTTTCCTGTCATGGCATGAGCATGTTGGACATTGTTTTTTGTTAGTGTACTATGTAATGGGGTAGCGACAGATGGGCTCTTTTAGCTGTGAATAATAATTTTTCATAAAATGCAATGAACAGCTTCAAGTGGTTAAGTGCATGCAGGTGCTGTTCTTAGTTGGTTCACTTTGACTTCTATTCAAAAGAAAAAGGAGAATTTTTTTATTTTGGTACTGTTGGAGCTTTAAGACACTTACAATTAGAATTATCAGTGTAGTCCATATGATTGTGATTTCATGAACTGGATCAACTGATTCAATGAAAATATCGAACTCAAATATTCTATTCGTTCTTTTCTCATGAATGATTCAAGAACACTGCAGATATCAAGATTTTCAATGTATACTTATTTCATTTTCTGGTTTGTTCCTCTCAAAGTCACTATTGAATGTCTTCAGAAGACATATGAGTCATACGGACCAATTCAATTTATGGTGTTTTTACCCCCTTATTTTGGAGCTTGACAGTCCTGATTTACTTCACTCTTGAAAATAAAGGTTCTTTATTGGATTCGGTGGTTCCATGAAGAACATATTACCTTTACATTGCACAAAAGTTTCTTCAAGGTGAAAATTCAAGCTAAGAAAAAAAAACTTTTAAGAACTGTTGATTGAAAAGTGGTTCTTCTTTCGCATCACTGCCAAACCCCGTGTTGGAGCGTTTCTGAAAAGAGTGACCAGGATATCATATTATATAAAAAAAATCACCTTTTGTGTTCCGTTTTGAATGCTATGAAGATTTTATCATCATTTAAGCTTCTTCATGTTGACATGAATTATCCCTTTTTATGGACTGCTGTGTGGTGGAGTGTCTTTTCTTAAGAAAGCACAAACGACCCTGAAGTACCCTTACTTCACACCCCCACCAGCCATGCCAGGCCCCTCCCATCTCGGGCTGCTCAAATCTCGACACCAAGCCAGAGATCTGACATTTCAATAACATACAGATGACACATGCACACACACACACACACACACATAGAGGCGACTCTTCACACTCACATACATCTCAGAGATGGACTGTCACATGTCAGAGGTAGAGGTAAACAATATAGACTTTAAGAGGTGCAATCTCTTTGAAGAAATCGTGTGTGTACCAACTCACTGTCGCAATGATTGATAGAAGACTTATAGCAGAGGCTGGGGCTAGTTGTCACTGTTTTTTAAGCAAGTTAATATTTCTTAAAGTAGGTTTTTATAAAGTCAGTTTATTAAAAAAAGGTTTTCAAAAGTGGGGTTTTGCAGCAATGTCATTGAAGACCCATTTTGGGTTCTCTAACCTTTCAAAGCCTGTTCACACCAAGAATTAATTTTAAAGATAAATATAATGATAATTATATTAGCATAAGCAATGCACTGTATAATTTTGTTTATTATAAGCATGCTTTTGCGTTTTGTCGTCTGCCTTTTTAAATGCTTCAGCTCTTTAAAGTTTTGAGGATACTTACTAGATGTCAAGCTAATTTTAAACCGTACAACAATAACCAAAAGTAATTCATTAAATAGAAAAAGATTATAACATTTAAAACAACTTCCCCTAATAACAATGTACATCCAGGCATCAAAATAGACGTTATACTTACTACCCCCTTGAGAGCTTTCCCTTGATGCATTTGTGCTGTAGATGGTTAAGTTATGACTGAGGTTGTGGTCTAGATGTGAATTGCGGTGGGATATCAAGTATGCCACAGGGAATGTCAGTGTCACGACCTTTGTGGGCATGTAGACAAAGGGATCGTGATGCTTTTCTTATCTGACTCGCCATCTGTGGTGGTGTTGAGGGGGGGCAAGGAAGTGAAAACAATTTGACCATTAAATCTCCGCCCACGAGTTAAAAGAGCAAAGCGCTAAATTGGTGTTCAGGGAGGAGTCCGAGAGAATCCCTGAATGTACCAACGCCACTAATAAATAATTTCTAATAGCATATCCATTGATTAACAGCAGCAGAACGCGAAAAGCGTGAAAGAAGTAAACTGGGCGTTGAAGTTGAAGCAGAGAGCGTCCCTCCCTCCAGGTTGAACTGTAGAAAGCGACTGCCTGCGATACCAGCGAGAGGGACGCGAGATTAGGGCAGCAGTTTGGGGGTCTCTGGAATTTATTAGCTGACGCTTGAAGCTCGTTGTTGTTTTTTTCTGGATTCGGAGCAGATCTACAGGTCCACCAGTTTTTCAGTAGGCATTCATTCACGCAGACCTACGACCATCACATTTTACCTCGTTTCATCTCTGGGTCTCAGGACAGCGAAGACGGACGCGTGTTATTTGGATTTTGAGGTAAAATTCTCGCTTAACTGAACTCCGCTGGTGTTTACGTGAATGCAAACTTGTGACGGCTGGTCAGCTTTCTTTATCTATTCATTTAATCCAAATCAGCTAGAAAAACAGCTTTTATTTCGAAACTCTGCCATGTATGGTTATCTCTAAAGCAGGGTAACGTTAGAACTAAACAGATACACACTCATAGGTGTATTGTTTTGACTGTAGCGACACATTACAGTGATGGTACGAGGGTTCACTCGCTTTTTACGCGTAAATTGAAGTTTAAACAACTGTTTTGAGAATCTTGTAGGCAGAAAACACTCAGAATTAAAAACAGTCGTTTATGTATTCAGCTAACATTGCGCTTCTCTCATTCCCAAACAAACTGTTTCCTAACGTTAACGTTACTCTCGCTCGTATTTCACCGATGACGGCGGTTTCTGTTAAATCTAATTAGTTGAGTAAAGCTCGGGGAAAGTCTGGGTGGGATGAGGAGACATCAAGCTGGCGGTTTTCCCACGGGGTGTGACAGCAGGCAGCGTTTGTTGTCCAGGAGGTCCCGTCATAACTGTAGTTTATCCCCCCAGACGCACAGGTCAGCAGATGGAGGAGACAGCCCTGCCGACGGGCGTTAGTTCAGTGCCAGTTTAAATCAATCAAACCGCGCATCTTATCAGACCGCCGTCCATCAGTGT